>CM026271.1:24663143-25863143 GCA_014851425.1 Senna tora
CATGGGCATTTCACAATCCCTTCCACATAAGGCCTAGAAAATGCAAAATCGAGAAAACTTTCTACGCCAGCAACATATTCTGGTGAATAGCGTGGCCTACTAATCCAACTTCTATCCATAGCTACACCTAAATAGTTACAGAGAGACTTAATCAGAACTGTCACACTTTTACTAAACATATTATATTTTTACTAAACACTTAACCTTCTATAATTCATAGCGTCAACCTAAAAAATCCAATTACCATCATAATTCATATCAATATAAATAAAGTACACTATATTGATGTAGCAACATAGTAATGCAAGAAAAGATGCTCATATTTCAATCAAAGAGTTTGATAATAAAAAATTACTTTGATCATACTTACTTTCAACTATATTGATGTAGTTGGAAATGAAAGCACGACTTTAGAAACTTTGCAATTTAGTCAAACCGCAATTGAACCTGCGAAAAATATGTTTTCACAAAAGAAATAAGAAGCCATAATGGCCAAAGGATAATAAAATATAATTTCATTAAAAAATTAACTGTTATTTACTATTTAAGCACATTTTGAGAGGGTATATTAATCATTATAATGGTATTTGTAATTCAATTTGGAAGCACTAAAATTTAAATGACTAATTAATATATTATGTTGTGATCCAAATTTTTAGTGCTTCCAATTGATACTAAAATACCATTATAATGATTAATATACCCTCTCAAAATGTGCTTAAATAGTAAATAACAGTTAATTTTTTAATGAAATTATATTTTATTATTATCCTTTGGCCATTATGGCTTCTTATTTCTTTTGTGAAAACATATTTTTCGCAGGTTCAATTGCGGTTTGACTAATTGCAAAGTTTCTAAAGTCGTGCTTTCATTTCCAACTACATCAATATAGTTGAAAGTAAGTATGATCAAAGTAATTTTTTATTATCAACTCTTTGATTGAAATATGAGCATCTTTTCTTGCATTACTATGTTGCTACATCATATAGTGTACTTTATTTTATTGATATGAATTATGATGGTAATTGGATTTTTTAGGTTGACGCTATGAAATTATAGAAGGTTAAGTGTTTAGTAAAATAATATGTTTAGTAAAAGTGTTGACAGTTCTGATTAAGTCTCTCTGTAACTATTTAGGTGTAGCTATGGATAGAAGTTGGATTAGTAGGCCACGCTATTCACCAGATATGTTGCTGGCGTAGAAAGTTTCTCGATTTTGCATTTTCTAGGCCTTATGTGGAAGGGATTGTGAAATGCCCATGTCTCTCATGTTTTAAAAAATGGTTTACAAGGGACGTTATGTTTGATCACTTGATATGCAATGGGTTCCCGTTGGGGTACACTACTTGGATTAGTGTTGAATTTATCTTAAATTCTATTAGGCTTGATTTATTTATTGTTATTGTTGCTGGAGTTCATTTATTGATGTGCAAACTCTTGAATAGGTTGAGTATGAATGTTACAAAGAAACAAAGACCTAAAAAGATTTTTTTTTTTTAAAAACGATTCTAACAGCGGTTGCAACCGTCGCCAGAGGAATCACCAACAGCATAACTCTAATTATAACCGCCGTTAGATTACCTAACTCTAACGGCAGTTAAAACCGCCGTTAGATCAAGTAATCTAACGGCGGTTTCAACCGCCATTAGAGGTAGGTAATCTAACGGCGATTGTAACCGCCGTTAGTTTACTTACGCTAACGGCGGTTGCAACCGCCGTTAGATCAAAGCCTCTAGCGACGGTTGTAACCGCCGTTAGGTAAAAATATGCCTAACGGCGGTTATTCCAACGGTTGGCTTAACCGTCGCTAGACGTGGTCCCGACGCATCGTTTGGCGACGGTTGAGCAACCGTCGCTAGAGTTCTAGCCACGGTCAGAACCACCGTTAGAGGCCTGTTCTAACCGTGGCTAGATACCTATTTTCTTGTAGTGTGACATGACCGTTAATTACTGATGTGGCATCATTAATTGTCTAGTAATTTATCACCTCACATACCACATCAACTTTAAAATGTTGACTCGAAATATAATATTTTGAATATGTCTCTAGGAAGGTTAAATCCGTTGAAAAAAAATATTATATGAAAACTAACAATTAAAATGTATCAAATGATCAACTAAGTCAGAGTCTAACAAAACTAGTTAATAATATTAAAGTTCACCAATATAATTAAAACATGTGGCAAAAAATTTTTGTATAACCAATCATGGTAGAGAAAGAAATAAAAGCAATAAATTACATAACCAATTAAATAGGAGAGAGAATATAAATAATATTTTGATTGGTGAACTTTATAGCAAGCACTTAAGTAACTTTACCTTAGTTTTTTCCTAAAAAAATATACAACTAAAGTTTATTTGGTATAAACACAAATGAAAGGAAGGGAAGGGAAACTACGGATCCCGAAAATTTTACATCATATTTTTTATATTCCCAACACATTTTTTTACAGTACTTTTTTATACTCTATAGTATTTACATCTCTTCGCTTCTCATCCGTGCATTTCTACTAAACATAGCCTAAATGTAATTGATAAATAAATGTTCAAAAACAACGTATATGTTTCACATCGACCATTTGTTGCATATTAAATCAATAGCCTTAAAACATCATTGGAACATTAGAACTAACCAATTTATGATTTAGTAATTTTGTTCTGGATGACAGATTTTAGTTTATTCTTTGAACCCGTGCACAGTACTAGGGGTACATGTGACGGTCAGGTTTTGGATGGACCCGAGATCCTCTCGGGTAGTGGCCGGGTCAACTTTTTTTTTTTTGAAAATTTGAATTTGAGTCATGGAAAATAGAAAATGGTCATAGAAAATAGAGAATAGACATAGAAAATAAAGAGTAGGCATAGAAAACGGAGAGTGGACATAGAAAATGAGAAGAGTAATACATGTTAACATTTTGAATAGATTTTTTTTTAATTTTAAATTGATTTATTACCTAGTTTTTATGAATAGATTAATAAGATATTAAATAATAGATATGATATCTTATTTTCAGCCATCAATTTTAATTTTTTTCATATAATTATTGTTTATTTAAGTAAATATAAACAAAAAAAAAATTTTTAAAAAAAGAAATGAAAGTACCCCGGGCCGAAGGGTCTAGCAACTCTATACCCGGGTCTCGGCCCGACCCGGAAATGGACCTGATCCGAGGTCATATTTTGTGACCTGGTCAGGTCGTCGGGTCAGTCGGATTTCTGTACACCCCTACACAATACGAGTTATGTTTACAGATTTTTTTATTTTTTTTGAAATCCCAATAAGGGTTAATTGCATTAAATCAAATCAGCAGTACAAGTTTCAAAAGCCAGATAAGTACCGAGTCTGGCCAAACCTTGTCACAAGGAAAACTTAACGCTACTCTAGCCTTACAATCAGCACTGCTATTACATGATCTAGGAATCCACCTAACATCACAATCAGTAAAATGATTACAAAGCTCAAGAATACGGATTCAGATTTTGTAAAGTTAAAAAATGGAAAAGTTGGAAAAGTTAGTTTTAATCTCAGCCGTCCATTACATCAAGGGTTTAGATGCTGCCAGATCACATCTTCTCAGCCCTCTTTCATTTTATTTCAATTCATACCCAACAAACTCTTCTGCTCCCGCGCGCGAGAAACTTCAACATTTAGGCTGCCTCCGAAACTCCATTGCAAAGAGAGCCTCCGTAGCCCAAGCATCCATCGTCGCCGTCACTGCCACCATACGTCGCCGTCGCCGCCACCGTACGTCGCGTCGCCACTGTACGTTGCTGTCACCACCGTACATCGCCGCCGCACTCCATTTTCAAAGTTTTTTTACTCCATTCTCATTTGCTGATTCTTCATCTTTTAGTTGAACCCTCATTCATCCAGCCCCTTTCTTCTTCATCACATTCATCCAACAACCCTCACGTGTGTGGTTTTCCCCTCTTGTATATTTGAAAATGTAAGGTGTCTTTGCTGTCTCTATTTTTGGTCTGTAAATCTAGTTTTGTTGCTGTCTCTGTTTTTTATTCAGCCTCCAATATGCATAACTCATGTGGTCATATGAAGTGCAAGCTACAAGATCTCTTAAAACCTGTAAAGAAAGGCACCATTTTCTTATTGCTTTGTTTTTCTAGTTTTTGTTGTTGTTTCTATTGTACATAGAGAAACAAAAAAAAATCACAATTTAGATATATTTTGAAGGATAACCTTTACATTTAATTGTGTGAACTTTTCAAGGATAATATCTTTGTCTAACCTTTGCTTTTAATTGTGTTGAATTTAGGTATATTCCTTATAATTAAAAATAATTTTCTTTATGGTTTGTAGGGAAGGAGCATTTACTATTGCCTCCAATGAAAATGATAATTCAGATATGGATTGGAAACCGAAAATAGGAATGAAATTTGAAACCATAGACAAGGCTTGGGAATTTTGGAATGCTTACGGTGGAAAAAATGGGTTTTGGAGTAAGGAGGTTATTTACAAACAAAAGTAAGAAAGATGGATCAATCACTACTTGTAGGTTCGTTTGTTGCAAAGAAGGAGTAAGAAGAGCAAATAAAGGAGTTCATAATGTTGTGAATCGTCGACTGGAACAAGAACCGATTGCAAAGTTTAAAAGGACTTGTGAATGAGGATGGGAAATTTAAAGTGTATGATTTTGTGGAGGAGCATAACCATGTTTTACATCTTCCAAATACAACACACATGCTGCCCTCTCATCGTAGGATATCAGACGTCCAAGCACAGGAGATTGAATTGGCTGCAGATTCTGGGTTACAACAAAGAGCGGCATATGAATTTCTTAGTAGAGAAGCAGGTGGAAGAGGTAATCTAGGCTTTACTCGTTTGGATTTGAAGAACTATCTACGAACTAGGAGACAAAAGAGTTTGATAGACGGTGAAGCTGGTTGTTTATTGAGATATTTTCAAGATCAGAAATTCAAAGATCCATATTTTTCTATGATTTTCAAATGGATAATGAAGACCAAATAACCAACATTTTTGGGCTGATTCAAGAATGATCTTGGACTATGGTCATTTTGGAGATGTAGTCTCTTTTGATACAACATATTGTATCAACAATGCACATAGGCCACTTGCTATATTTCAGGATTCAATCATTTCAAGGGAGGGGTAATTTTTGGGGCAGCTATGTTGTATGATGAGACAGCGGTATCTTTCAAGTGGTTGTTTGAGACTTTTTTGAAAGCCAATTTGCAAAAAGACCCCAGACGATATTCACTAATCAGGATCAAGCTATGGCTAAGGCATTACGTAAGGTTATGCCTGAGGTTTACCACGGTTTATGCACTTGGCATCTAATGCAAAATGGCATCAAACACCTAGGCAACTTGATGAAAGGAGGGTCTCATTTTCTACGGGACTTTAAGTCCTGTATGTATCAATATGAAGAGGTGACTCACTTCGAGGAAGCTTGGAGCAAGTTATTATCACATTATAATGTTGAAGAAAATACATGGTTGTCATCAGTATCACTTTGAAAGAAGAAATGGGCGGCTTGTTACATGAAGAGTACTTTTACACTAGGAATGCGAAGCACACAACTTAGTGAAAGCTTGAATGCTAATCTCAAAGGTACTTGACACCGAATATAAATATCAATGAATTTTTTACGCACTTTGAAAGAGTGGTGGAGGATAAGAGGTATAATGAGTTAGTATGTGAATTTAATTCGCGAGATAAGCTTCCAAGGATGAATTACTCATTGTCACCTATGGTAATTCAAGCTGCAAAGGTGTACACTCCTCCTATTTTGACGAGTTTCAATATGAATTCAACATTTCCCTTGCTTGTTCTATAAAGTATAAACATGAGAGTGAAGCAGGCTTTGAATATGGCATCATTATTGTTGGTCGAGTAGAATTTAGAGTATTGTTTAATCCTCCTCTAAAGGCGGTGTCTTGTAGTTGTAAGAGGTTTGAAAACTTTGGTATATATGTGGTCATGCCTTAAAGGTACTTGATGTTAATGAAATTAAAATTGTTCCTGATCAGTACATTTTGGGGAGATGGACAAAAAATGCTCGGAGTGATGTTATACTAGATGTTAAGGAGAATGAAGGTGAGCAAGATTCTAAGCTAATTCGAATAAGACGACATAGACAACTTTGGCCTGATCTTGTATATTAACATCTGAAGTGATTGATTCTGAAGAAGGATTCTTGTTGGTCGCAAAAGGTCTGAAGATTTGCGTAAGCAAGCCGAGGAGCTTCTCGAAGGGAAAAAGATGTGAACAATTTTCAAGGATGATTCTATACCACCCATGAGTGCATGCACGTCACAACCAATGAGTGCATCCTCTTCACAGCCCATGGGTGCATCCTCATCACAACCAAAGGGGATCAAGAAAAGGCAAGGCAATAAGAGGACGAGATGCTATAAAAATTGGGTTGGTCAGAGGAAAAGGACACAAAGGGTCCCAAATTCGCATAGTCAGAGATCTATAGTAAGTTTGTCCATACATATCTCTTTATCATTATTTCACATCACTTGTTTAGTTAAACAATTCATATTTATCAAAATTGTTTTTTTTAGAACAAACAAGTTGTAAATCAAGTGAACTCTCACTGCATTGAAGGATATGAGAATCCATTTAGTTTCACTAGATTTTTGTTGGTAAGATACACTCCTCTCTTTGTTTAGTTTTACTTTTTTTTCATGAGTTACCAAATATAATTCACTCTTTTGTTTTCTTTTTCTTCCAATAGGAACCTCTTGACCTTTCTACTACACTATCACTTGGAGGGTTCCTGTTAGATGGAGATAATTCAAATGTGAATGACCAAGCTAGTCAACAATCATAGCTATATTGTAGTTTAAGTAATGCTATTTTGATTTATATAGGCTTTAATTTATGCCTCTTTTGAATTGTACATGCAATGGAAAGTAAATAGAAAGTTGACACAACAATTTGTATTACAAAATCTTTATATTGAAATTGAGAATCCAACTTTGTATTACAAAATCTTCAATACATTAGCTTCCACTTCTGGTACATGACTCGCAAAACATGACATAATGTCCTATACATGTTTGTATTTCACTACATTCAGACTCTATGCATAACTCAAATTTTGGAAGTGGTACATTTACATTTATTGCAAAAATAAAAAATCCAGCAGTACAAAATTTTACTATATTCAGCTAAGACAAGTAGCATTTATTGATCTGCAACACTGATGTCAAATTCTTGTTCTTCTAGCATTTTTGGACATGTTGTAGTTATGCTAATAATGTCCTTCTCGATTTCCATCAAACCTGTCTGCACAGTGGAGTTATACACAATCCAATATTCAACAAGACCAATCAACCAAGTAAACAGTCTATGGCTATCATCTTGTCTGCAACATTGATATCAAATTTTTGTTCTTCCAACATTTTTTGACATGCAGTTGTTATGCTAATAGTTCCTTCTTGATTTCCATCAAATCTGTCTGCACAGTTTCATACCAATTCAATATATATGCCAAATCAACTTATGCAGCAAATATGGCAAATCAACATTCCCTACAATTTTCGAAGCATAGCAGAAAGAGTAAAATAAGAAATTAATGCATATAAGTTTGCAATTTTTATATATGGAAGGATGCCATTCAACTTATATTCTTGCTCTCTAATCTCTTTTTTTGGTTCTTCCCCTGGCTACATGGAGTAGTTTTCTTTTGATCACAAATCAAGACTTGATCTTTTAAACTTTAGTTTCATTTATGTCTGAATAGAATTCATTGAATGAAAACAAGGAATAAACTCATAGAAAATAACAAGGCCCTTGCTAATTTGCCTTCTGTTATCGGTTCTATTATGATTTCTTACACACAAGCACAAAGTTCCTAATGTGTAGTTTATATGAGAAAAACATGAAGCAAGCTAATAATTCTCTTTAAATAAATCATGTTTCCTAGGCACGCCAATTTGTCTAGCTTGGAACAACTGAGCACAAGTAGAAATGTAGAAACTAGAAACCTTTGAACATAGTATAAGGGAACAGGACTTTATAAGAATGTAACATTTTAAAACGCATCAATTAACTTACAGTCTATGTAGTAGTAGTATTCAACCTTTGCAATCTGAAAAAGATAAACCCTTGAGAATGGTTGTCCTGTGTCTTATTCTATAAAATTGTCAGAGAAAAGAGATGGAGAACTGAATGTTGATTGGAATTAAACTGTCCTATCTTGACAAAAACATCTGTATTATTATTAATTTTTAATTAAATATATGATTGTTGTGCTGAAGTCAGAAACTCAGAATACAACATGAAGCATTTTCTCTTTCAACCTTTCAATTCTGATATTTCATAGGATATGAAGATTTGAATTTGATTGCTAATAAAAAAATTTGAGTTTTGCAAAGCTGATTTTGTTTTCTTTGCCTGAGAAATTTTTATATATGGAAGGATGCCATTCAAAGTCTTGTTTGGTTTTCTTTGTTTTTGTTGGCAATGATTGTCTTTCCCCTATATACAATTGAATTTATTGTCATTGTTGTAAAGGTACAGGATAATATGACCAACAATGTATTTGTTTGGTTATTCATGTTATGAATTATATATATTAAATATGTTAGCTGACTAGAATAAATATATTAGTAATTGTATAGGAATAATAATAAGGCCCACACAAGAAGTTTGTGGTAATTTTAAGACCCACACAAAGAAGGCATCACAAAACAAACTTCAGAAAAGAGAATCCAAACCAAACCATAAGGTGCGCATGCAAAAAGGTAGAAGTGGCAAGTCTCCACAATTTGTCCCTTGTCAATGAGAATGTTAATCTGTAACACTAACACATAGTGTCAACATGTAAAGACTTCACAAATCAAAGGATGTAGGTTCAAATGTTCAATTACCTTAGCTCCCCACAATAAAAGCTTCCCCTGAGTTGCAAGTTGGGCAATAAAAAGTCTGTGGTAATGGTTAATAAGCAATAAGCCATGAAACTAGCTTCAATGTAAATTTACAAAAATCATAAATATAAGCAGCAAGTAAAATTATAATAGTAAAAGAACAAAACAATGGGCTAATGTGGACTAGTTGTTGCCAACTATATGAACAAAATATACCATATAAATTTCTCTAGAAAACAATTATCATTCAAGCAAACATGCTGATACCACAAGATATTTGCAGCAAGCAAACATGTTGAAACATCATTTGATAATTGAAGAAAATTGATTTCTTTAAGTTGGAGGGATCTTTCACACCACACATCCTTCAATCTAATAACGTGATTTAAAGGAGGGAGGTCTTTGTGAGAAAAAGAGAATAGAGTTAGAGAATGCTACCAGAAAATCAAAATAAAGAAGCAATGACTAAATTCATATACACCAAGACCCAAAGAGATTAAGCTATTGAGAGGAAGCTTTCTCTAACATGCTGATTGATAGCCATTACCCCAAAAAAATAGTTAACAAGGTTCAGAGTCCAATCGTCATATAAAGCCCACTTTAGAATCACAAACATCTAAAGTAGGACTTAAGTCTTGAGAGAACAAATCAGAATCCGAAAAATGGCATAACAGAGCACAAATCTGAAACGGCGACAATGGAGTGCGGCGGCGATGTACGGTGGCGACAACAACGTACAGTGGCGACGCGACGTACGGTGGCGGCGACGGCGACGTACGGTGGCGGCGATGGCGACGTATGGTGGCAGCGACGGCGACGATGGATGCTTGGGCGACGGAGGCTCTCTTTGCAAAATTCTGGCGCGCGGGAGCATAAGAGTTTGTTGGGTCTGAATTGAAGAAAATGAAAGAGGGCTGAGAAGATGGTGATCTGGCAGCATCTAGACCCTTGATGCAATGGACGACTGAGATTAAAACTAACTTTTCTAACTTTTCCATTTTTCAACTTTACTGGATCTGTTTCCGTACTGAGGCATCTCCCAAGTGAGCGTCAGCGTCGTTCGATTTAAATCGTCATTGAGTACTGGACTCTGTATTTCATCCATGCTTCTCTCCACCTTAGCCAAGAGTCCTTCAACCATTATTACTTCATTCTCAAACTTCTTCTTGTTTCTCCTATTCCAAGCCCAATACATTGCAATTGCTCATCTTTCCAGCTACACGCTTCCACAACCAGCCACTCTAACACATTCGCATGGTAGAGTCTTGAGCTATAGTCATAGTTTGCCACCACCCACATATATTGCAATTCCGGACAGTCGACTACCGCATGAAAAACGTCCTCCGGCGCTCCATTACACATAATACAGGGCTCATTAATTGTCATTCCTCGGTGTTCAAGTGTTTCAATCGTAGGGATGATCCCCCAACACACCCTCCACAAAAAAAAAACTTTATACCTTGATAGGATTGGAAGCTTCCACACTCTTTTCCAGAACCTCGAGGTTGCTTTTGCGTTAATATCCAGGCTAAAGTCAAACTGACTCCAAGTTTCCAGCATTGCACTTTTATAACCTGATTTCACAGTGTATATTCCGCTCCTATCATTCTCCCATATCCACTTGTCTCCCTCCTGTTCACGGTTAGGTGGTATGCAGTATGCACCTAATGTGTTGGCATGTAGCCTCATCGAACAGGGCATTAAGTACCTCCTCATTCCACCCGTCGCCTTCTGCATTCATCAATTCACATACCTTTTCCACTCCGATCCTAACACATTCAGATTTGGGGTTGTAAGGATAGTTTGCCGATCGGAGGCAACCCATGGTGTCCTTCCAAATCCAAGTTGACTGACCATTCCCAATTGACTTCCGCATCCCTTCTTTTAAGAGATCTCTTCCCACCATTAATCCTCTCCAAGTTGTTGAGGGTCTACTACCCGTGGACGCATTCATCAAATCCTCATTTTTAAATTATCTCGCCTTCAACACTCTATAAAGCAAGGATTGGTCGTTTTGAATTAAACGCGTTTCGCGAGGAGAGCTTTGTTGAAAGTCTCAAGATTCTTGAATTCCATACCCCATGCTTTTAGGTATGGTTAATTTTTTTCAACTTAACCAGTGAAATTCAATTTATTAAATCTATTAGTTTGATACTTTTATTATAAGATTGGTGAAACATAAATCATAACATACATAATACTATTTTCAAATGTTAAATAGTATAATAAATTGAAAAAAACTTAACTCAAGTTGTTTATATTTTTTATATAAGGTTCTGCAATCGTAAGTTTCATTTATATTTTTTCTCTTTTATAATTGATCATGTAAAACATAATCTTTTATATTCTAGGCTAAAGTATTATTTTGGTCCTCAATGTTTGCATAAAGTTTAATGTTGGTCCTCAATGTTTCAAAAGTTTAATGTTGGTCCTCAAAGTTTATTTTTTGGTTGATTTTGGTCCTCAAGCATAACAGAGCTAACTTTTTGCCATTAAATGATGACGTGACATGCTTATGTGGCACACCATCTCTTCTACGTGTCATATTTTAATGATGTGGCATGACGCATCACTGCCACATCACCCCAGATGATGATGATAAATGAGAGGATGATGATGTGGCAATATGGGGTGACGTGGCAATGATGTATCATGCCACGTGATTAAAATTTTACATGTAGGGGAGAGGGTGTGCCACATAAGCATGCCACGTCATCATTTAACGGAAAAATGTTAACGGTGTTACGCTCGAGGACCAAAATCGACCAAAAAATAAAACTTTGAGGACCAACATTAAACTTTTAAAACACTGAGGACCAACATTAAACTTCATGCAAACATTGAGAACCAAAATAGTACTTTAGCCTATATTCTATTTCGTGATTGGTCATGGAAAAATTACTGGCCACGTGTTATCTTTGTATTGGAAAACCTTATAGCAAAAATTTAAGGAACTTTTCAGTCATAATAAATTTCACTCTTTTTCTTGGCCAAAAAAAAAATTTACACTCTTTTTTCTTGGCAGATCCTTACTTAAATTACGTTTCTCTTTTATTTGTTTTGAAAAATTACACTTATAAGAAAACCTCTGATTTCACTCATTTTAACCAAAATATTTTTACACTTATTATTTATATATTTAAATATGTATTTCACTAATATAAAAAATTTTAAAATAAATGTAATAATTATGTTTACTCAAAAAAAAAATGAATAAAAGACTTATCCAAAAATGAATAAATAAAAGTAAAATGATATGTATTTGTGAAATTAAATCAAAATTTATATATAAATTAGATATGTAACTGTCGTTTTTGGTTCAGACAATTTTAATTTGTAAATAAGGACCGCAAGGGGTCGTAACCTTGGGAGACTTGTCCTTAGGTGAGAACCTAGGTGACTACATACCCTCAAGAAGGGATCAAAGTCCATGTAGTTCGTCATGGTGACGTCTATAGGAGCCGTTAGGCTAGACGATTACCTGTATCGGGCCGTGTGCGGCTAAGACGTGCGTAAGGTACACCAGGCGGGTAAGCCACTCGTAGGAGGTTGCCTTAGGTTCTGAGAGAGTAGAGGTCTCTTAGAGCGGTCGGACACTCTGTTTGTGGGGATCTCTGAGACGAAGATGTGCTGGGTGTTGACCGGAGGGTCACCGGAACTTGGTAGTGCGGAGGTTAAGCTCTAGAGTCCATAGATAGGTGTACGTAGTAAAGTAGGCTGAGAGTAGCTTCTGTATATCCAGAGTGCGTGCCATTTGCCTCTTGTTCTTATGTGTTGTCATTTTCCTGATCATCGGATCTCTCCCTAAGTTCTCTCGGTGAGAGTCTTTTTATACTGGGTGTAGGGAGGAGGTGCTCGACCCACGTTTTCGTGGGACGTGGGTCGTCCCACGATGCTTGGGGGACTTCCCACGTCACTTGGACGGGAGCCCTCGAGGAAGAACGTGGGGTACCGGCCACGTAAGGGGCAGACGAGTGGTGCCACATGTCGTTGGTGGTAAGCTGCTGTGGAGTTTCCTGGAAACTTAGTGCCACGTGTCCATAGGCGAATATTCCGTAGTTACAAGATACTTATAATATAGTATCAAACAATAAACTTTTTAATTTAATTCACCTTTTAAATTTAATTGGTCTAAATTACAAAAAAAAAAATCACAATTGAAATATAAAAAAATGAAAAATCATAATCTAGATATACAATTGGGACCAACTAAATTAAAAGGGTAAATTACAGTTTACCCCCCTGTGGTTTGGCCTAAATCCAGTTGTCCCCCTGTGGTTTAAAATGCGACACTTAACTACCCTGTAGTTTGGCTTAAAATTAATGTGCCCCATGTGGTTAGGGTGTGACACTTGATCCCCTGTGGTTTGTTATGTTATCACTTAACTACCCTATATTAGTTTTTTCTCAAATTTAATATTTAATATAACTTATAAAAGAAATTACGTAAAAATAATTTAATTAATTAATTATTTTATTATATTTATTTAATCTCTAAATAATAACAATAAACCCTAAGCTTCTACTTCAACTCTTTTAGTAGGGGCAATGTTGTAAGAACCGAACCGGACAAAAACTCGGACAAGTGTTCGGTTCATGGTCTGATCGGTTTAACCGGTCGAACCGGATGACGCAATAAATAATAAATATTAATTATTAAGTAATATATAAAATGACATCACTCAAATTTTAGGTTTCATATACATAATTTTGAAGTTTTAAATTACATGACTTCTCAAAGTTTTAATTTTCAAGACTTGTCAAACTCTGAAAGAACTTAATCAAACAAAATATGAAATTCTTAATAATCATGACTTTAAATTTTAATTGTCAAGACTTTTCTAATTTTAATTTTTAAGATTTATCTAATTTCTTTTTTATGTTATTTTTTATTTTTATTTTTTCAATTTTTTTTAAAAATAAATTGGACCGGTTGGACGTCCAACCCGATTGACCGTTGGACCCCGGTTAAATTCGGTCCAACTAGGAAAACGGTTCTTTTGGTCCACCGACTCGCCTTTGTATTCGGTTGGCGGTTGAACCGGTCGGACCGTCCAGTTAGGTCCGGTTCTTACAACATTGAGTAGGGGTGTTCATAACCATGTTTTAAAACCGGAACCGGTCATTGAACCGGTCGAGGCACTGGTTCACGGTTCAATGGTCGAACCGTGGTTGAACCGTGGTCGAACCGTGGCATTTAAAATATATATTTTTAATTAAATATACTAAAATATATCATAAAAAATTATATACTTCATAATTATATGTTTCCATCTCGATCTAAACATGATAAAAATAGAACAAGTTGCAAATTACTACAATATCATATTAAACTCTTCAAATAAGTTCAAGGATCAACATATTAAGTCTCAAATCTTATCACAAACCAAACAATAAATACTGAAATAGAACAATCCTTACAACTACAAGTCACAACAAATTTCAATAAATATTAAATCATAAACAACACAATTTTTTTTTAAAAAAAGAAAAAACAGTCGAACCGTCTAAACCACCGGTTCTGACCGATTCTTGACCGGTTTTATACCTGACCGGTTCATTGGTTATTCCGGACCGGACTGGCAGCCGGTTTACCAGTCCAACCGGCCGCTTCCGGTCCGGTTTTCAAAACAATGTTCATAACCGAACAAAATCGATACCCCGTAAAACCAAACCGAACCAATTTAAAACCGCAAAAAAAACCGACCAATTTTCGGTTTAGTTCGGTCTGAGAAGTTGGTTTTTTGCGGTTCGGTTCGGTTTTTGGTTCCAAGAGCTGTGTGACCGAACCGAACCGCATAGGTTTCCTTTTCTTTTTTATTTTTGATGAATTTTCTTTTTTATTTAATATGAAGTTGGATTGTCACTTTATTTTGGTACACTATTAACGTTATATGATTGGATAAATTGGATACTTTTCTAAGAAAATTATTGTTTAATGTTAAAGTTTCTAAGCTCAATAATGTTAACATTCAATTCAGGTATGTATGTTCCGAACTTGAACAATAAAAAAACTTAAATTTAGTTATATATTTATATTATATTATTCTTTTACAATTTTATTTTGATTGATTTAATAATTCTAAAACATCAAAGATAAAAAAAACAATAAAATGAATAAATACTAAATATAAATAATCAATGGAGTAAACATAAATATTAAATTATTTTATTGATTTTTTAAAATTATAATTTATTTTTATATTAATTATAATTTTTTTGAATCATTTTATAATTCTAGAGTGTTGAATAACAAATTTTAAACATTAAAAGTATAAAAATGATGATTAATTTGACTAAAATTTGAATAGAAGGTATGTGAAGGTAGTTAAGTGATAACATAACAAACTACAGGGGGTCAAGTGTCACACTCTAAACCACAAGGGGCACATTAATTTTAAGCCAAACCACAGGGTAGTTAAGTGTCGCATTTTAAACCACAGGGGGACAAAATGGATTTAGGCCAAACCACAGGGGGCAAACTGTAGTTTACCCAAATTAAAATTGTAAAAAAAAAGTTTATATTTTTATAGTATATTATAAACATATAATTTTAATTGAACATATCATTTAAATTTAGGATTTATCTAACATGTACGATTACTTTCTCCTAATTTATCAATGAAGTATTTAATAATTTAAAAATATGTGAAAATTTAACTAAAAACAATTTTTAATGTTAAAATCAATTAACTATTCAGATAAAACATTAACATATATCTAATAGCACATGTTAAATAAATCTTTTTTTTTGTGGATGGGAGACTAAGCCAGAAGGCTACACAACACAAACTCTGGGAAAACAAATTCCCATCCTATCATCAGCCAGGATTTGACTATTCAGATAAAACATAAATATATAAAAGAAGAGGCATAAAGCCTCATCATGCCACATAAGTTTTTTAACATTTGCAATCTCAATATGTGTATCCCAGTGGCAGCCAACTAGATAGCAATGTGTCAAATCGTATCCAAATTAGCAGTTTTAAATTTTAAATCAACAGTTATTATATTTTAAATCAACTAGAATAGCAATGTAACAATCAACTATTATTTGTTTTATAAAAAAAATCTATTAATTATGTAATCTTGACAATTAATTTTTCAAATCATAACTGTTATTATATTTCACCTTTATTTTTTAATTTATTAAAACATTAATATGTTTTAAAAAATAACTCATATTCATTTACTAAATTAAAAAAATTATTGTAATTAATTACATATCAATAAATTCTTTTTGAAAACCGTCAATAATTCATCACATATTTAGAATTTCTAATCAACATTCAAATTAATTCTGGTACGAATTGATTTATTTAGATTCTGTTTTGATTCGTCTATATTTGAATCTTTTGAAATCCTTCGTCTGAATATTAATTCCAATTTTAAACTGAACCTAGAATCATGTTTGGTGCCTAGAATATTGCAATAATAAACTTTCTGATCATGTATTTCGAATTTGAATCTTTAATATAGTACGTTTAGTTCGTGAAGCCTAGAAATCAAATTCTGGATTTTTTTTGTAACAATTTAAATATTCTCAATTGAATTATAATATCTATTTTTCTTTTCCATTATGCTCATCATCAGCTTTAATATCACGTATGTCTTCTAGGCGTTGTTCCCTCTTCTTCTCAAGTTCTAGCTTCTTTTTTTCTTTTTGGGACATTGTAAAGAATAGGAGGGTAGTTTGATTGTTGTTTTGGTGATAAGATGATTGCGGGAAATCTGCCATGACTTTTCATTCTTCACTAGCAATTCAGCTAAAGCATGTGGTTGGGATGAGTAAACCCGGTTTTCTATTAAGCCAAACCTTCCCATCTCACGAAAACTCATCGGGTAATGCATGAATTGAGCCTTCAAACCCGCTCCCATCCATTATTTCAGGTAAATCACAAATTTATTAGATTCGCACTATTTCTTGTCTTCTTTTGTTTGCATTTATTTGACCTGCGGATTTTGAATTGAAATTTAGATGGTAGTGGCAGATTGAGCTATACCGCATATTTCAGAGGATAAAGCTGAAGAGAAAAGGGTGTAATGGGAAGCTTTCTAACGGAAGGAAAGTGGAGAGATTAGAGGATGAGACTAAACCCAATTTCATAGATTTCACAGTGTGATATGGGAGTGACCATGGCCTCCTTAATTTATAGGAATTTATGATTCATTCTTAAAGAAGCTATGAAGATGGTATAGAAGTATATCATCACCTGAAGGTAAGTGTTCTCCTTTTTCTTTAATTTACATATTTATTTGAATTTTTAATGGTAATTGAAAGGAATAAAAAGGAAAATCATTTTGATTATGTCATTGATGAAATGTTATCCGGTTTCGTATTGCAGGCTGTAATAAAGAAGTATGGACAAGATGCTATGATGAAGGTGGCTTTGCTCATAATATCCAGGTATTAGTTTCTAGCACTTGCACTTGCAACTGTAAATATAATATCTTAATTCTTTTCTTAATATATTTTACTGAGAAAATTAAAGAAATAGAGAGTAGTGATAATATGATCTTTATTCTATATTAATTTGTAGGTGTTTCACTTATTAATTTGTGAAAAATGTATGGCTCCAAATAGATGTAAAAGGTTCAAAATTTAAAGATTCCAGTTGATGACTTGATTCATGTACATTGGAAGAAACTCATCTTATCTATGTTTATACTAATATGTGGTGTGTGGAGGAAAAAGTTTGACCAAGAGGCTGTTTTTCTTTTAGTTGGCAATAACATATTGTCTCTCATGTATGTTCTTCCAGTAGTGAAGAAAAAAATTTCTACATGGTTCTTTGCTTGATTTTTTTCACTGCTATTAGTGTTTTTCCTATGGTTAGCACTATTATTTTTCCTTTGCTTCTTCAATAATCAATAATAGATTTTGTTTGGTCTTCAATAGCTTATGCCTTATAGCATTATTCAAGGTAAAATAATCAGAAACAAGCGAAACTCAAATGCCTGGAGCAAGAAGCTAGAATATTAGAGGTATATTATATAGATTTGGATTTACTTTATTTTTTTTATTGTGGAGATTACCATAACAATTCTGATATTCTTCACATCATATATACTCTTTCATTTATCACTTGTTTTTATTTAGTAAGTGATGATAAGAAACCTCTTAGTTTTGAAATCTAGATGAGGAGCAGATAAACATACATCTAGAGGTCTACCTTTTTCTTCCCCTCGTTTCTAGCAATCTTATTTTCCTCTGCTCCTTCAATAATAGATTTGGTTTGGTCTTTGCTTATAGCATTATTCAAGGTAAAAGCATTAGATACAAGTGGAAATCAAACATCTAGAGCAAAAAGGCAAATTCTTAGAGTTACTTCATTGTACATATTTCTAACGCCTGGAGCAAAAAGCCAAATTCTATTTTTGGGAATTATTCTGAAGATTCTTATCCATGTAATTGTTGTTTATGGTAAATGTGTACTTCCTTGCTTAGTCCTTTTTTTCTTATATATATATATTTAATTGTAACTATGCTCTATATGAGCTGCTTTGTGTTGTTGAATTTCTTAGGTGACAATTTCTTTTGATGTGTTAGAGAATGAGCATGGAATTCTCAAATCTCTGGTATTCTGCGATTTGGTTTAGAGTTAAGTTTGTGAAACCTTGATTCCACGATCAACATATAATAGATCATGGAAATAATGTTGATTCAATATTCTCATCTATTTTTTGTTCTATAAATCACTTTTTTATTTTCATATATGTCTATGCGCTTTTTTAAAAAGATGGTTTCTAAAGTAACATTTTTTATTTTATAAATATCTCAATTGAATAAATTATATTTAATTCATTTTAAATTATATATTATTCTAATAGATAAAAAGTCACTACATATCTGTGATCTTTTTTCTAACCAACTATAGTGGCCACCAAGAAGATGGCAGAGTCGGAGACAAACTTCAAATTGGCCATCATAGCTTAGATGGCATAGTTAGAATAATTCATATTTTAGTTAGTATATTATCAAATAATAATTATTGTTATTGGTAATTTCTTCTTTATACCAGTATTGCAAATTTGCAACTATAGCAAGAAAAAATGTTTGTTAATTATTCCATGTAGACATCTCGAGTTTCATGTATTACGCCCAAGAAGCATATCAAACTTGAAAGTTTTATTAATTGACATCTCAAATATTGGCAAAAAAAAAGGACATCTTAAATATAATGTATTTCATGTATATTATTTTTCAATAAATTTAAACACGTGTATTTATTTAATGTGATATTAAAAGATTAATTAATTTCAGAAAATGTAAACTTGCAATATACCAAATGGCTCCCTAAAAGAAGAATGAATTGGTGAAATGAAAAAAATATTTAAATTATAAAATTTGTTTTTTTTACATTTAAGATTAATAATATTTAGAATAGTGTGACATAAAAATATTAATTTGGTTTAACCAGTATTTTTGTCAAGAAAATTAAAATTGTTAATTATTATGATTTTTTTAAAAAAAGAGTTAAAGAACAATTGCGAAATTAATCAAACTTAAGGTGGAAAATTGAAACTTGGGTTAAAATTAATGATCTGTTTGGTTGGTGGGTTGATTTTGAAGGAGTCAGAGTGAAAATAAGAAAGAGAATGGGAATGATAACAAGAAAGTAAAAGAAAATTATATGATTACATTTGATATAACATTGAAAAAATAATATTGGGATTCCAAATAACAATGTGAAAGGGTTACAATGATCCGTTTATCTTTCTAATTAAATTTGATGGTGACAAATGATAGGTGTAACACTCTCTTATCCTAAGGTCAATTTTTAGTGGATTAATAATATATATAAGTAAATTACATAGGATAAGTGTGTTACTAATTCCTCTACCCGAGTAATTTTTAAAACTTTTACCAAGTTATTACAAAATAGTCATTTCGGTTCGGGTCCTCTCTCTCGGGTTCTATCCTTATTCTTATAGCGGAAGAAAAATGTAAAATCAGGAAACAATTTAAAACATTCATACACATGCAGGACCATCTTTTACATAAATATATATATAGTGTGATAATAGTATTTATATAAGTTAGTCAATCTTGGGAACCGGAGGCAACAATCCTACCACTCAGGTTCCCTCCAAAAGACCATGTTAGAACAATCACAAGTCTCATAAAGTCTATTTGTCAGAAGCTCCTATGATACATGTCAAAATAGCTAAAACTAGTGGGGGTTCGTACCCATCTACCTCAAGCTCCAATCCCCATCAGTCACCTATTCATCTGATACATGCCAGCACTGAGTGAGAATAAATCTCAGTAGGTATAGCAATCTAAGTTTAAAAACTACTGGCATGCACCACCGTATTCTTTACGGAAAATCATTGCATTCTTATTCTTTATAAAATATGAAAGCTTTAACTATTGGATGTAATATAACTTTCCTGTACCTGACGTCATGCTTATCCAGCCATGACTAAAACATATGTGCTGAGCTTACTACGGTTGTACAGATAAGAGATATAGAGAATTTCAAATAAATCATACCTCATCTTGTAACATGATCCATCTTACACATATATGGAATTAAGAGACACATATAATGACACATCAATGTCAAATCAAAGAGAAAACAAGAGTCATCGGGAGTGCCGCCCAGCGAACAACTCCACGTACCCCTACAGCACACATGAATGAAAACAATTCTCTTTGTGGTAGCTTGCCACAACTCTAGTACAATCTGAGGCGTCCCTCAGCCGGATCCGAGTACTAACTGGACCAATGTATCCCAAAGGCCCTGACCATCGTATCCCGAATGGCCATTACCCAAATGGAAGGTTACCATTGTATCCCAATGATCCGAGCCATCGTATCTCGAATGACTCCCTTCCATATTGGTTCATCTCATGGGATCACTACCTTCATCAAAAGATAGATCACACCCGTCCCGAATTATAGGGTTTGGATAATTTATCCCAATAACCCAGACCATCGTATCCCATGACCGTTTCCCATTCTTGTTCGGGCCATGAGGCTATGGAATCACCACCCTCTGTGGTGGATCATTTCCCCGGTACGCTAGTCACTAATACAATCACTAGGGTAGTGAAACCTAAGCCATGATTATGCCTAATTCTAAGTACGTGACCCTCTAAATGGCCATGAGAGTTCACTAACTTAGAATTTGCAATCAACACGGGTTTTCAAAAATAATTTAATTAAGTCTTCTCCGTGGGACAACTGATGACCGTCCCATACCAACCACCAGTCATCCAAACATAAGCTTCACTCTCCCTAGAATTGCACTAGAACTACTCCCCTCATTTCTCTATCCTTCTTGCTCTAATTCCCTTTTTAAAATCCAATGATCAATGTTACCATAATTTCCATCATGTTAATCTTTATCTAGGATGTTGTTTGAGCTTTGAAATGACACTTAAAAGTTGGTTAAACTCATTTAAAGAAGTTGAAGGAGAGAGTGAAGGTCACTTGAAGTGGAAGAAGGAAATTCATTTGAAATAAGTAAAAGGTTGAGTCTTAGAAATAATTCCAAAAAAAGATATAAAACTCATTAGCTATGAGGGAAGAAAGTTCAATTGAAATAGGGGAAGAATTGAGTCTTAAAAGAGGATAATAATGAGTATTAAACTCATTTTAGTTGAAGGAAAAGAAACCATTCAAATTAAGGAAGAAATGACAACTTTTCAAAACTAGAATCTTGGTGGTGTGTAAACAGAACCGCTAACTTTCGAGGCAATGCCCAGAAAATCTAACCATTGGAATTTTCCGTAAAAATACAACTTAGAAATATTAGGATGTTAGCTTTCATATGGATTTGGAATCACTCGAATCCATCAAGTAACCAATTCAGAAAACACATTTAAACATAGCAAGGTCAGATTCAAAACAGCATACAACATTTGGCAAGCTTCATTAAAATAGTTATATCTCCTTCCATACTTAACGAAATGATTTGATTCTTCTTCCTAAATCAACCTTAGACATAAAATATTCTGATTATCAATTCATTTCAACAAGGATTCGAGCCATTTAAGAGAAGTAATTTAAAAACAGTAGCCAATCATACAAAAACTCTGCATCAGTTTAGAAAACAGAACCACAGACGTTCGAGGCAATTTCCAGAAGATCTAACCGTTGGAAATTTTTGGCAAAATACAATTTAGAAAGCTTAGGATGTTAGATTTCATATGGCCTTGGAATCACTTAAACCCATCAAGTAACAAATTCAGAAAACACGTTTAAACAGAGTAAGGTCAAATTCAAAAACTCTGATTTTGACAATAAACATGTTCCACGAATTTCTTGTGTCTTATACCATCAAAGATTGATGTTTTTAGAAGAACATGATGAACAAACTCAAACTCAAATCTCTAGCCCAGCAAAATCTCAGCACAACCAACAATTAAAACATCCAATAGAAATGTTGAAAAATTAAGAATGCAAGTTTATGCCTCCATTATCATCAAAATGAAGAAATATTTCAATGAGCTTCAAAAACCACATCAAGAATGGAGGAAGATTGTTTCACCTACCTTGAAATGAGTATGAGAAGATAAAAAGAATGTTGAAGAAGACTTTCTAGCCCTTGCTCCGGCCTCCGGTCACCGGAATCCGATCACCCACCACCTAGAACCACCAAGCCTCCTTCCAAATGCTTTCCCTTCTCTCTAGAACCCTAACCCTCACTTCCTCTCTCTAAAATATGAAAATGGGTGTGTCTTGGCGTGAGTGATAGCTGAAAGTAAGCTTATGAATGTGTTTATAAATCTTTGGGGGAAAATTATAGTTTTTGCCTCATTCTAAAATTATAGTTTTCTCCCTTAGATGCGTTTTCATTCTCTTGTCAGAACGCATCTTGGAGGCATCAAACTTGATTGTAAGCTGCCTCAGTTTGGTGACCACAGTGTCACCAAAGCGATATCTCTAATGTGATATATGTTTACAAGTTTTGTAGTTATGCTATCAGTCAATCCTAAACGCTAACACTAATTACACAGCTCCTTATTACACAACACACAACTCCTGAAAATTGTAATCAACGCAAGACGAGTGTAGATATAGTCAGTCTCTGCATTCGAGAAGTAGGGTCAACCACCCTCATCACACAGAGAGCCTATATATGTACACCTTTCTCTGCTTGACTCAACAGTTTTCATAGAATAGTCACATACTATTCAAAATCCCTTTTGGATTCCCACTATGTAAGCGATCAAGAAGAACATCGATTCGCCACAGGCACGACTTCGAACTTCCACTTGATTACAACGCTTACGATCAATTAAATAGTCACTTACTATTTAAATTCCCACGTGGATAAGCATTTACATCGAGTTATGGGTTTGCCACGTGCTGCCCCTAGCTCCCACTCGAGTAAAACACTTAAGGTAATTTAAACGATCACAAATCGCTTAAATCTTCTCTATGGTTGTGTATGTGAATGAGTCAAGAGTTGGTCATATCCACTCTTTAGACTCCAATTCACCCTAATTTCTCCCCATATTTGGATTCGTCTCGCTAAAACGAGAAAAACGATTCAAAAATCATTTAAATCGGAGCTAAAACGGAGAAATTATGCGCGACAGAAAATTTCGCGACGTTGGTCAACGGTCAGAGTTGACCAGTGGTCAACGGTCAGCAGACCACCACCGGCGACCACCGTTTCCGGTGGCGTCGGTCGCCGGAGTCCCTCCGACCGACGCTGTCTCCGGCGGCACAGTGACCGTCGGCGGTCGCCGGACCCCCATCTCCGGCGACCCCCAACGGTGGCGGAGGTCGCCGGACCTCGGCTGTCACCGGCGGTCCTGGTCCTCCACCAGCGACCCACCGTCTCCGGCGGCGTCGGCGCCGGAGTACTACCGGTTGTCGGGTGCCGCGGTCGCCGGTGAACCGCCGCCCGCGGCGGTCCATGGCGGCGCCGGCCGCCACCACAGGCGGCTCCGTCAGCCGTTGCCAGTCAAACCCCCATTCCTTCCTAAAATAGCAGCATACATCCACAGGTATATATATATTTCGTAGGGTACACATACCTTAAATAATATATACATGCATGCAAATTAGGGTCTTTAATATTTGAGAGGGAAACCTAAACATGTTTCTAGGTTTTAGGGTATGGGTTACCAATCAATATTGAATTAAAAAATTAACACATATAATTTAAATTCAAAAATTATGGTACCTTACCCTACAATATTTGACTATCAAATGTTTTAAATTAAAATTAAAACATATAATTAAAACTGAGAACCTAAGCATGTTCCTAAGTTTTAAACAAACAAGCCCTAAACATGTTCCTAACCCTTTTCGATTCATCAATCCCTGGAGAACAGAGCACTAGCATAAACCAGGCTCTGATACCAATGTGGGGAAAGACCCGGATCCACATGACCCGGTCCGACCCAGGGACCTAAATAAAAAACCGAAAATAAATCCAGGCAAAAATAAATATTGCGGAAGCTACTAACCTGGACGCCATCGCTAAAAGCTTGGATCTTGCCAGTGCCTCTGCTCCACCAGGGCTGTCCTCCAAACGACGAACACCGAAAAGGGCCGCACCAAACGGAGGACTCTACCTACGAGAGGTAGAGCCACATGCCCACGACTGATGCGCGGAAGAGGACTCAAGAGAAAGAGAAAATTATACTGAGTGGGGTTTCCCAAACGGGACCCCCTTTCCAACACATGGAATGAGCAACTAGAAAGGGGTGGAGTCACTCCTATTTATAGGAGGATGAGAGAGCTCCCATCATTGACGCAAGCAATGTAGGACTTGGAATGTGAACAAAATATTCACTTCCATCATGATCACCTAGCCCACTTTGGGCCACGAGAACGGGCTCGTGTGACCTCCGATGAGAGTCATTTTCGTTTCATTCTCTTCGTCTCTCTGCAAGCTTTCCAACGGATCCTCACTTGACCCGATCAGACTCCAACATGGGCGGATATTTAGTCCCGAAGACCCCAATATATTCAACATGTATTTTTTAAAATAATATATACATATCTGTAGATGCAACCGTGCATTGCACAGGTTCAAAGACTAGTTAACATATATTCTAATAAATCTTTAAATCAATACTTTTCATTGAATTGTATTATTATTTTTGTGTTTAAAAGGTAAATAAATTAAAAAGGAAATTAATAATTTATTAATCAATCAATACTTCCCCCCTTCTTCCTAATTTTTCGTTGAAATTTAAAAAAATTTATGAACTAAAGTTTATTTAGGATCGCACTTTTAATTTGAAAAAAAAGAGCATACAATATTTATGTAGCAAAAAGTAGTTTGACATTGAATAAATTTATTTGGGAGAGTATTTGAAGCTATCAATAGCTCAAACTCATCAATTGTAAGTCATTAGATCAGTCATGAAATATGTATCATTTTATATTTTAAAAAATATTTTGACACAGATCTCTAAACAGATCCAACGACTGATAGATAATGAGCTCAAGCTATTGATAGCTTTATAGCATTATCTTATTTATTTTTTAATGAGACCCACAAATACAAAAACTCATTCTGAATTTTAAGATAAACAGTGCGGCGTGGCTTGAAGGTTGCAGCTTACACGGCTTGTGAACAATGAAATCACTCTGCGTGGACAGTACAATGCTAAGAGCTTTATTATATATATTGATTGATTCTAAAATTGAATTCTAATTCCAAATATATTTAAATATATTAAATTTTAATTCTAAAATACATTTGAAATAAATTTGTAATTTAAATCTTCGAATAAGATAAGTCTCCATTTGGATTCTTGCATGTCACTCACGTTTTGCCATGTCAACATTGACCTGCCGCGGCGAACGTTGTGTCACTCGCCTTGGCGAGCTGACCTTCTGTTGTGCATTTTGGCAATTTTTAGTTATGTCTTGCTTTCACTTTTTGGCTTCATTCTGATCTCTGACTCGAAATATCTTCAACTAATAATTCCTGGTTCTGCAGCACTTAACAAACATTAAACATACCTATTCTAATCAGGTATTACAAAAATTTATGAATATAAAGAATTAATATATTTATGTTATAAATTAGGGAATTAGCTCTATTTGTAAATAGTTCCTTTGTCAGAACTAGCATAAACCCATTGTAATGCATTGTAATAGTTAAATATGAATATATTTAGTAAATTTTTTATAATAATATACAAATTAAATTTTTTTCGGTGCTTAAAATGGTAGTAAGGGAAGGCACTCCCAAGTACTATCGAGCAGGGCGCCAGTGGCATGTTAGGGAGACCAATAGAGACCCTACCCAAAGGATTACTGCACAGGCCTAAACCGCAAACAGTTTTACCCAGTCGCAACTGCTCAACTAGACATTGGGTACCAGGGGGTCTCCTTGGGGAGGGATGTCCACCAAAGTAGGATTTTGGATAGCTTCAGAGGGATTCGAACCCTCGCTCATGGGTGAGGTGAGAACTTTTCTTCGGATTCTTGACCATTTGTGCCAACCAATTTTAAATGATTCATTAATAACTTAAAATGTGAACATTTTAAAACTTTGTATATATATAAAATTATTATTAGATATATTTAATCTTATTTAAATTGTTTATAAAAAAATGAAATAGAAACACTAAATGTATAAATTTAATAAAAATCTTAAATGCAAATGTATGTATTTAATCTTAAATAATATTTTTTTTAAAAAAAAGCTTAACTTTTTTAATACAAATCTTATCATTTTATTCATATTTTTAAAAAAATCTTTTCATAAAAACTCCATTTTCTTTAATTTTAATTTATTTGAAATAAAAATAAGTTTTCAAATTTTTAAAAAATTTGTAAAGATTGAATAGTGGCCGAAGAAAGGAGATAGTAAAGATTGCAAATGTATGTATTTAATCTTAAATAATATATATTTTTTTAAAAAAGATTAACTTTTTTAATACAAATCTTATCATTTTATTCATCTTTTTTAAAAAAATCTTTTCATAAAAACTCCATTTTCTTTAATTTTAATTTATTGGTCAAAACCCCAAATTGGTCCTTTATGTTTGCACCAAGTTTCATATTGGTCCTTTATGTTTCAAAAAGTCTAAATTGGTCCTTTATGTTTGCAAGAAGTTCCAAATTGGTCCTTCCGTCCAATTCCATCCAATTTTGCCATTAATTGATGACGTGTCCGACTGATGTGTCACCATCTCTCTCTTACGTGTAATGCTCAGCTAACGTGGACTAAGTTACCCTAAAATTAGGGACTAAAATGAAACAATAAATTTTTTACATGTCAAAATAATAATTCTCCATCTTCTTCTTCTTCTTCGCTACACACAGTCGCGGCCGTCGCATCTCCTCTAGTTCTTCTCACCAGTGAGTTCCCGTCAACTTCTGTAATCGCGTCTTCTTCCATTTTCGTCTTTATAGTTTCTTCATCATTGTGTTTCATCAAGCTTCCCTCATCGCATCTCTCTCGGAAGGTCCGCCTCGCGTTGTGGAAAACTGTGAGAAAACGCAGCTACAAAAACTTCTCAGCGCCGAAGATCTACGTTGTTAGCCACTCAAGGTAGCCCTCCGCCACTGCCTACGAATCGGCGTCAACTTCTCGCCAATGCTCTATTTTATTTGGTTCAGTTCTCTCCCATTTGATAAATGAAAATTGGTCAAAACCCCAAATTGGTCCTTTATGTTTGCACGAAGTTTCATATTGGTCCTTTATGTTTCAAAAAGTCTAAATTGGTCCTTTATGTTTGCAAGAAGTTCCAAATTGGTCCTTCCGTCCAATTCCGTCATTTTTTCCGTTAAGTGCTGACATGGCATGCTGAGGTGTCACACTCTCTCTCCTAGTGTACTACTTAGCTAACGTGGCCTTAGTTAAACTAAAATGAAACAAAATAAATTTTCATAAGACAAAAATGCAATTTTCACACTTTTCATCTTCTTCTTCGTGATTCACCCCTTCAGCCATGGACCCTTACACCTTCTCCGTTCACTCTCCTCCGCAACCACAAGCACCATCTTCTTTCTCATTTTCGCTAAAATTTTTTGCACTTTCTCTCTCTCCATCATTTCTGAAATGTGCAGATGAGGGAGCGTTGTTTAGGGTTTTGGAATCTGGCGTCGTTGAGCATTGCCTGATGAATCGCGTCGTGAGAAAGAAGATGGTGCTTGTGGTTGCGGAGGAGAGTGAATGATGGCGATGATGCTGAGCATTGCAAGAAGTTTTGCCTCGTCTCCTCTGGCCTCGTAATAGCAGCAGCGATGAATCAGGAAGAAGAAGATGAAAAGTGAGAAAATTGCATTTTTGTCTTATGAAAATTTATTTTGTTTCATTTTAGTCCCTAATTTTAGTTTAACTAAGGCCACGTCAGCTAAGTAGTACACGTAGGAGAGAGAGTGTGACACCTCAGCACGTCACGTCAGCACTTAACGGAAAAAATAGGCGGAATTGGACGGAAGGACCAATTTGGAACTTCTTGCAAACATAAAGGACAAATTTAGACTTTTTGAAACATAGAGGACCAATAAGGAACTTGGGTGAAACATAGAGGACCAATTTGAGGTTTTGACCATGAAAATTCATTGTGTTTACATGTTATTATTGACTTAACCATATAATTTTTTTTTGGATAGAAAATACTCACTGCAATTTTGGAAGAATGATGAGAAAGGGAAATAGGGATTGGGGATTTCGAATCGCCGGCGAGATTCTCGCCGGAAAATATGGTAGATGGTGGTGGTGTGGTGGTTTACGATTTGGAAGGATGGAGGTTTGGAAATGGGGGTTGTGGTTATGAAGAAGGATGACAGTGGGCAAGGCACGGCTGCAACTGTGTGTGTAGCGATGAAGAAGAAGAAGATGAAGAATTATTATTTTGACATGTAAAAAATTTATTTTGTTTCATTTTAGTCCCTAATTTTAGGGTAACTTAGTCCACGTCAGCTGAGCATTACACGTAGGAGAGAGATGGTGACACATCAGTCGGACACGTCATCAATTAACGACAAAATTGGATGGAATTGGACGGAAGGACCAATTTGGAACTTCTTGCAAGCATTAAGGACCAATTTAGACTTTTTGAAACATAAAGGACCAATATGAAACTTGGTGCAAACATAAAGGAACAATTTGGGGTTTTGACCTAATTTATTTGAAATAAAAATAAGTTTTCAGATTTTTAAAAAATTTGTAAAGATTGAATAGTGGCTGAAGAAAGGAGATAGCTTTTTTTTTGTAAAGAAGAGATTAAATAATCACTGAAAATGAGGTAGTTTTTTTTTTTAAAAAAAGGGACAATTAATCGCAACCCGCCGCAAGGTTGACCAAATTAACCGAATTAAAAATGCAATATAGTAGCGCAATCCGGATCCTTTTCACTCAAGGAGACTTTATCTAAGATCCTAGGCTAAACTAAGTATCAAAACATGCAATTAACAAACTAAAGTGAAGTGTTGAGTTTTTTAAGCTATCTAACTAAATGAGAAAAGTAATAAAAGTAAACTAAAGAGAACCTAAATTACTAGTTTTGGTGTTTTTCTTGAATAGACTAATTAAAAAGAGGTTGGAATTAATATAAAAAATGCCCTTGGAAATATAATTATAGCTATCCTAGTTCAAATGAATATGGGAGTTAATATTTCCACTAAGTCTTATGAGAAAACCTCAAGGTACCACTTGAGTCTTGTGTTCTTTCTTAATAAATACTCCTACTACCATAGCTAGCAATTACTCCAAAACACACAATTAAAAACCACTTAGTGTATGATTAAAATTAGACAAAAGCAACTTGTTCCTCTACTAAAAATTGCTCAACCGAGACAATCAAATACAAGCATAAAAGATTATATTCTCTAGTCATGAACATGATAGAAAATACTTTCTAATTACGTTGTAAAGGCAATATTTCTATACAATCATCAAGTTGCCAAAATCAATCAAAATCATAATCACTCAATGCACATAGACAATGTACCCATAAATCTAAGATTCTAAATTGCATAAAGATAAATCCTAAACCTAGGAAATCAAATATACAATTTAAAATTAGGTATTGAGATAAAATAATTCCCCTTTGTAGAATGGGAACTCAAGCCCTAATCTCCATCTCCAAGAAGCAAGGAAATCTAGCCACACATTGAGAGAACTTGTACAATGTTCTTCACTTCTTCAACCATGTTGCAAGAATTTGAAATATGGTCATGGTGGTGGTGAGGTGGTGTCCAAACAGAGAACAAGAAATAATGGGGTATGTGAAGGAGATGCTTGATGATGATGGTGCATAAGATATTGAGTAGGTGGAATTGACGTGAATGACAGAGTAGAAGAAAAAAAGAGAGAAAAATGGTGAAGATGAATGGAAATGGTGTGTTATGGAATGAAGGAGAGAAGTGGAAAAAAGTGAGGTTGGAGGCGTGAAGCAGAGGAGGAGAAATTTGGGAAAAAAGAAAAATTATTTTTCAATGTGTGCTCCGATTCAAAACAAAACCTAATCTAATAATGCAAAATTTTCTTGGCTGGGAAAAAAGTGGCGTGAAGGGCCTGTGCAAAAAAATTGTGGGAAAGTGGATTTGGATTTTTGGGTTCAATGGGTTGGATCATAGATTGGATGTTGGGCTTTTCTTGGGCTTCTAATTTTTTTGATTGAATTCTTTTCTTCTTCTTTTGTTTTCTTCAATCTTTCTTTTATAACCTACAAAGTAAAAATAAGCCCAATATAAAATAATCATCCCAAAATATTTTAATTAAAAAACAATCACAAAAATATAACAATTTAACCCTTTTTAATATTTTTTTTATGTAATTACTCTTTAACCAAATTTATCATAACTGATGCAATTAAGCCCAATAAAATATAATAAGAACCCTAAAATAAGATAGAAAATATTATACAAAATAGGGACATATCAACAATTATTTGTCAAAATTTAGTATTTGCTTTACTTATTTTGTAAATAAGATCAAAATTATGTATTACACCACATTAATCATACTGAATATATAGACGTAGAAAGAGAAGTGATGCTCAGAAATTGGGGGATTGACCTTTTTGGAGTTTTTGCCGTTAGGGTTCTTCTTGTGATTAGGCTTATCAGATTTGGAGTCAGACAGTTATTTATAAATATTGTTTTTAAAAATGTGTTTATTTTTATTTAGGAGTCAATTTTTTTAATTTTTTTTAAAATAATATGAATGGGGTATTCTTTTTTAAGAAAAAAAAAGTTGAGTGGTGGCTGAATTTCAATGGGGTATTTGAAGTACTGACTTAACTTCTTTTATATATAGTATTAATATTCAACCTAATTGATGTAATATATATATATATATATATATTAATCAACTATTTTACATCCTAAGGTTAGGTTGATTTTGGGTGCGATCAGTCTTTTATATTTTATCAACCTCTGGTCATAGTCCTGAAACATATCAGTTGATTGGTTTAGGGTTCATGATTGGATTAAATAAACCTACCAGTTTCTGCTTCGGGTAGATCGACTCAAATTAGATACATTCCTTTTTGTATTTTGGTATAAATATAATTTGGTTTGTATTAAATAAGTCTGTTCCTCTAGTTTGTTTAACATTATCTTAATGCGAGTGCGACATTTCTCGTTTAGATGTGTACCTAGGTCCTTAGGCGGGACAACTTTTGGATGAAAAAGTCCAAAAAAGTCTTTTCCAAAACTAGCTACCAGAAAATATATTTTTACTTCTTAGCAAGGATAGTGAATTCACATAGAACTCGAAGGAAAATCTATTCTTCCTAGTTACTCTTTCGCATTAATCATATTTCCCAACTTAATCTATTTTACTTGTTTCCAATTACTCCTTGAATATCTATCTCGATTCGATTATTCAGGCATAGTTACTGCGAAATTACTGAAGCTTCCGCGAGAGATATACCCTTGATCGTGCATTATAATTATAACTTAGGTTTTTCTTTGATCCTAACTTTACGACGAGTTAGGGATGTAAACTTGCATTTACGCCACTCATCAGTCGCCCATTCGGATTTTCAACCTAGCAGGACTCCCTATTTTTTGCCTAGGCCGCCCTTTCAAGTTTTCAACCTAGCGGGATATGTATGTCTCGATTGATTTTTCTTGAACTGCGAGCGATGTTTGTTGCTTACTCCAGAATCGGAAGCTTCCTCTAGCTTTGCTCATGGGAGAGGGGTGATCCTTTCTTTCGTGTGCGGATTCTCCGACACCTCTTACCTACTTCATGTTTTTGGGAGACTTCTACTTATGAGGTCTTTTACATCGACTAGTAGGTCTGAACATCCGCCTTTGTGAGGTAGGTGCCTTGGCCATGACCAACTATGGGAATCCATAGTAGCCGACTTACAGTGCGAAATACACTAATAGCAGCAAAGTCAGTGGTCCCCGGGACGAAGGGAAATAGGACCACCTCATTGATAGCCAGAGCTAAGAGTCGGCTGAAGGTAACTTTGCTTGGCGATTTCCATTTGTTGTATTATATAGGATAGGGCTATGAACCTAGTTTGTCCTTGCTTCTTGAAAGGTACTTCTATGATGGATCTCCCTATTACTCGGGCAATCTCCTCTAGTGAGGGCAATGTCCTAGGTATGTGTAAACCTTGCCATCGAGTTTTAATGGTAATTCCAGAAAACTAGAATATTCTTCAAGGACCAGTGATAACAAGACATTTGGGAATACGAAGCATCTCAATTGGTTGTCCCATAATTTGGCTAATGCGGACAGGCCTTCCTTTCAAACTGGGATATCTAGTAAGTCGAGGATGCCCCCATACTTGGCTCAAAAAGGTCTTTGTTGATTGGCTGGTACACAGTTCTTCAGGCCGACTAATGATTCGACTGGGCTTGGCTCAACCTTGATCCGACCCTTCTTTGAGTGAACATGATGCTTGTAGGAGAAGATTGGGCCTCATCCATACTTTCAGTCAAAGCCATTAATACTGTTAGATACCTGTGGATACCATATTTTTTCTGGCCCCAAAAGGTGCAATCAAAAGAAGGAAAAAAGGGAGAGGAAAGAAAAATATAGAGTTAAGGGAAAGAGGGTCGCGACCCCCAGGCATCAGTTCTCAGTGGGTCGCGACCCAAGGGTGCTAGGGTTGTGACCCCTTTTCGTCATTAATGATAAAATCAAATCAGATATGAAATTAAGCTTGGGTCGCGACCCCTTTGTCATAAATGGCCGGTTTTTCTTTCTCGGAATAGAGCTTTTTCGGCCTCCTACAAATTAGAGGCCTCACTCCGTTCAAAAGGACAAAATTTTGGTGATCCCTAGAGGCTGTCGAATTGTTGAGTGAACTAGACTTGGTAAGTGACCACACTTGTGAGCTTTTGCCATATCCACATTTGACATAGCATAGGCCACCCTCCTTGCCGAGCTTATTTCATACTAATGGGATAGGAGCGGGGCCTCGTGCCACTCCGAGGGTTGACTATGTTCCCCTCGAGATCCCAGATCTGAGACTTCGAGTCCATTTTTGTCCTTTTTTTTCTTTCTAATTTTTCTTGTTAAGGGTCACAACCTCATGGTGTAGGGATCGCGACCCTTGTTTGTTGTGCACCATTTTCTCGTTTGAACCCTTTTTACTATCTTTGTTGTATCAGGTCTATGTGGGGTCGCGACCCCCCATATGCACAGAGGCCTTGGGTCGCGACCCCTCTGTGATTCCAGGCAGAGGGCTTGATTCCTCCTTTTGGTTCTGTTTTCTTGATTATAATCTCCCTTTTTATTTTTACTAACTTAAATCCATGTTTCCAAGGGGTCTTTGCCTCTATAGGAACATTGGATCTTACACGCCACTTGGGTGTGCCGCCTTGTGTGCATCACACACGCACATTTTCTTGTCTTGTTTATTGTTTGTCTAAATGCATGGCAGATAGGTGACGAGGAGCCTATGCTCTTTTAGGTACATTGCACAGGGATGCCACTTGGGCCTTTGCTTGGTGAGCATCCCCACACCTACACACTTTTGTGCCTTCACGAACTACGTGGACTTTGATCCCTCTTGGAGGGTATGTAGGCCTTAGGCTTTCATCCTAGGTCAAGTCCGCCTTTTCTCTATTTTATGTGTTTGTTTGTTTATTTTGTTTTTAGGCCAAAACGTGTTAACTATTAATTTTGGGGTAACCATCTTCCGACGGGAGAAGAGGGATGCCTAACGCCTTCCCCTAATCTTAAATGGACTCTCGAACTCAAATGATTTTGAAATCTATTTTTACTAAAGATTTCAAACAATTTCTCCTTTTCCAAGTTTTATGGAAAACTTGGTCCGCGAAGCCCGCCGAAGGTGCGCTCTTCACAATTGGCGACTCCACTGGGGACTGTTAGAGAGTCAAGCCCCTTTTTTAAAAATTAATAGTTAACATTGTTTTGGCCTTTTGTTTTGTGTGAATGATAATTCATTTGTCATATTTGCTTTCTTTCTGATTTTTGCAGTGTTTCCACTTTAGTGGAATGGAAGGGTAGTTAGGAGATTCCTACACACTTGTGAACTGAGTATTAACTTAATTACCCTCTATTGGCTTCTATACCCGAAGCTGTCCATAATAGTTAGATGGGAGTATGAGAATCTTTCCCTGTTGGGCTTCGGCCAATAGAGGTTGACTTATCTACTCCGCTTAGATTGTTACCTTCCTTAAGGGTTGATTTGTGCAGACTTTTCTGTGACAGAGTCCTCTCTTAAGTCGAGGTCTCCATCTTTGATGGGGGCAATCTAAGGAGCATCTAGGATTCTAGATCCCAAGCTAAACCATGTATGAGTTGACCATATGGCCTACCCATATAAGGCAGCCAATTTTGAAACCCTAAGGGCCTAACCTTTAAGGACACTAGGAGCAATTCCCTCATGACATTGCATGCATTGCATACTCTACATCATTTGAACTCTTTAATATTGTATATAAGTTTTTTTAATGCTAACATTTTTCATTCTTTATTTCCTTTCATTATAGTCATTTTTGAAACAAAAAAAGGAAAATTGAAATGGCATCAGAACTGGGCACAACCTCTTATTCACTTACTAGCCTGGATTTCATTGGTAAAAGAATCTGAGTCGAGATACAGATCCACCCTGTGGACGAATTGATCAATATGACAGGATATCTGCCAAGAGAGGAATTAAGAAAATTCAGAGGTCTCTATGGGGATATATTAGACCTCCTTGATGTAAAGGTGATCAAAGACCCACTACAAGCACTTCTGCAATTCTAGAACAAACCAGTTACGAGCCTTTGCCTTTCCAAACTTTGTTCTATCTTTGGTACCGGAACAGTATGCATGATTCTTGAGGGATCCACTCAACCAAGAGAGCCAAGTTTATAAATTTCCTAGGAATGAGCCAACACGCCAAGAGGTTGGTGAGTTATTTGGTCTGCCATTGAAAGATGTGCCCTTCAGGCAATCCGCACATGTAGACATATTCTCTTCCAAATTTCTCATACACCATATGGAAGCCATGAAGAAGAAGGGTGATGGGAAGATGTTTTCACGCATGCTAGCACTGGCTATCTATGGGTTGGTGATATTCCCAACTAACTAGAATTTCGTTGACCTACCCTTTGTCAGCGTATTTATGGTGGTGGAAAGGCGTACGTTGAACCCTGTACCCACTATACTAGCAGAGACGCTTGGGTCCTTTGTCTTTTGTTTGGGAGGTGAAGGGAAGAAATTGTAGTGTTGTCTCTAACTTCTCACTGTTTGGTTGGCAAACCATATATTTGGCAAAGGGTATTCCTTCGGCGGTATCTTAGACATGACTCATCATCCGCTGAGGGATTTTGCACACCGCGAAGGACTGCATTTGTACAACCCCTAAAGAGTTGGAAGGGTGGGTCAACTTTCTAGCTTGCACCAAGGAACATGAAATATGCTGGAAATTGGTATGGTAGCTCAAAGAGCAAGTTCTGTATAGCTGTGATAGATTTCCTAATGTGCCTCTGGTGGGACCAAGAACGGCAGTCAATTACAACCCATCCTTAGCCCATACTCAAGTAACATATTGCTAGAGAATTCCTTCTGAGGAGCTGATTCATCCACTCTTATGCTCATTTAAGGGATCCAACGCTGCTCAAGGAAGGGGACTTTCCGAGGCTTGGGGAAAGATGTTATTCAAAGACAAAACAGAGTTGGGAAGCAGGGGACTTGCACCAACAGTGGAATACAGGGGATGGTTGAAAGAAAGGAAGGAGGAAAAGTGATAGGGAAGTTTTCTCCATTGGACCCTCTTCAGGGAAATGACATCCTAAAAGTAGAGAAAGCCCTGATATGCAAAGTTGGGGAACACAGGAATGCTCTGGACAACCTAGAAATTGAAAGAGAAAGGAAAATAAAAGCAATTCAAGAAGCTGAAAAATAATATGTGGTAGTAAAAAGGGATAGCGAAAATGTACGAAAAAATTCACCTATCCTTCTGGAGAATTAGAATTTCAAAGCAACAAATCAAGAGCTGAGAAACAAAATGGCTGAATTAGAGCAAAAGACAAGGCATGGGAATCTCGTTTGAATGCTGCCTTACATGCTTCTAGGAGAGGGGTTAAAGCCAGTGAAACGAGGGTTCAACAACTTGAGGTTCGCATAGCTCAATTGGAGCATCGCACTCATGAGCTGAAAATCGAAAGCGTTGCTAGTGATAGAGAATCTAACGAACAGCTAAGTGAGGCTCTCCTTAAACTTGAGGCTATGAATCTACCGATGGGTAAATTGCAATAGAAATACGATGCAAGAGGCCAAGTTATAGAGGACCTGGAAAAAGAAATTGAACAATGGTAGAATTAGGCAGTTAGGGTCCAAGACAAGATTGATCAAATGGCACGACTTGTCAACTTGTCAGCACCAGCTTTTGTTGAAGCATTCAAGAGGGTTGAATGGCAAATCCATCTGCCGTGCATCCCACCAGAGCTCGAGTAACTCCTAGTGTTTGGGCGGATTCTGATAAATCGCTAGAATACAATGGTGAAAATGTAGACAAGAGTAGTTCATGAATAAAAGGTTAGGATAGTTGTGCGATGAGCCTTTGCTTTCACAACACTTTCGTGTCAATTAATTTTTGTCATCGAATCTTTGTATATACGGACGAAAAATTAGGCATTTCTGATTTGCCATTTCAAATGATTAAAAAGTTTATTGTTGTCCTTTTTATCGCTTCAAAATTCATGGTTATAATGTTAATGTCATTAAATGGCACCAAAAAATAATATGACCAATAGACCAGAGAGCTCTTGTGCCCATCTAGAAGCAAGGAGAAATGCACTGGATAAGCAAGAGTTAGAGTTGCTAAGGGAAGAAAAAAAAATAATCAAAGCAGAGTTAGTAGGAATGAGACACGCACATACAATTAAAGAGAAGGAACTCTACCAGCTGGCGAAAGAGTATCGCAAGGAGAGCTTGGAGAACAAACGTCTAGTGGACAACTTTTGCCGTGAATACTACGAGATGTGCCGTTGGGCAGACCTGGCAAAGCTCCAAAGGCTGTATCTGGAGGATCAGGCCCCGATGGAAGCTGCTAAGAAGTGGTATTAGGATTACTTATGTAATTCAAATAAATATGAAGCTTCCTTAGGAAAGAAATGTTAGTGGCAGCATTTTTATTTGTAAAAGTGACTTTCACAATGAATAAAATAAGTTTCCTTTTTGAATTTCCTTATGTATATCCTCTAAATTATGAGATCTCTGGTCAAGATACTTGCATGGTGAACTTAGTTTCCGTAGCAAGATATCAACCTTCATCTCCTATTGGGTATTCTTACCGATAGAGAGAGTGAAGGGGGTCATAAAGCGCTAGGATACTGACATTAATAAGACAACCAATTAAAAAGGGAATGAAGCTAACATGAATCCAATTTGACAGGTACAAAATTGTGCAACCTGCACACCTATACTACACAAGAGCTCAGAAAGCCCGCATGGACGCCCACGCTGCTGAATCTGCTGCTAAGATCGCTGAGATGGAGAAGGGACTTAGCGCCACCAACGCCCAAGTCACTTCTCTGAATGAGAAGATTGATCGGATTATGAAAATCTTGTCCAAAAAGGTAGCGATATGGGAGGCCCATGAAAGACTACCACCAACAGAGAAAAATGGCCCATCCCTGAGACTCCCCCTAGTTACTGTAGAGGATGAAGAGATCCCAGCTGATGACCCACCAAAGGACCAAGATATGGGTATTTCAATCAATCCTACCACCATAGTAGCATCGATGAAGGCCCAACAAAATAAGCAGTCACAAGAAGAAGAAACTGCCGAAGGGATAAAGGAACTGATTGCCAAGGAAGTTAGTAGGGCACTCAAGATGGCCATGCAGCCTGAAGCATAGGATGATATCAACCTTTTCTCCTTTCCCAAAATCCAAGCCCCCAAATAAAAAATCCCGAACTTTGAAAAATACAACGAGATCTCTAACCCGGATCATCATATCAAGGGGTTTTATGCGACTACGACCACCTATAGCACAGAGCCGGCCTTCCTGTTGACACATTTCCATAACAGCTTGAAAAAAGTCGCATATAAGTGGTTTATGAGGCAAGAGAGTGAGATGATGAGGTTGTGGTCAACCATAGTGAAAGCCTTCTACGAACACTTCAAGCACAATATTCAGAGTGAGATGATGAGAGAGAGTATGGTATCCCTCATAAGAAAGCCAAACGAGACCTTCCGCGAATCTGCCTCAAGGTGGAGGGAGGCGTCTGTGGAAGTACAGCCTCCTATGAGCAAAAAGGAGACTTGTCGGTTTTCTGTAAAAGCTTTGAATGATCCCGCGTATGACTTGTTGGCGATATTACCTCATCACAATTTTGCCGACTTAGTCACCATAGGTGAAGACATTGATGCCAAGAGCAAGGACGCACCCGAGAAGAAGAATTATACTCCTAATTATGGAAAGAAGAAAGAGGAGAGCACAAATTTTGTACAAGGAAGTCTGCAGGCCATCTTTGTAAATGCAATCGAGAATCAATGCGCCACTCAGACGAGTCATCCCCAAAACAACAAGAGTAGAGGGGATAATGACTGGAAAAAGGGAGTTGCCTGATATGGGCATGAATAGAGAACAACGCTTTTATTATCTCAAAGATAAGGAGATGATATGTGTCTGCCCCGGCAAGGTATGAGACCCTCCTTACCCAGCATGGTACAAACCAGAGTTGGCATGTGTATACCACCAAGACACCAAGGGACACTCCATTGACACGTGCGAGCATTTGAAGAACCATGTCTTGCAATAGATTGACGTTGGGTGGATCAACGTTCCTAACATTACCAAGAATCCCTTGCCTAAGCATGAAACAAATGCCTTGGAAAAGGATGACCCCATCTTAAAGGAAGTTTTCCAAACATCCTTCACTTTACAAGACATCTATCAGGCCTTGGCCATAGTTGGGTATGTACCTCAAGTACAATTGAGCCAGGGAGAATTTCGCTATTATCACCAAGAATAAGGGCATCACACCAATCAATGCCCGTAATGGGAGAGGGTTGCGCAACGATACATTCATCTAGGGGTGATATCTATTAAGAAAGCTGTGAAAGAAGAAAACACATGTGTAGCTACCAATGATGAGGGATCAAGCAGTTCTGCGAGGATGTCACAGAAAGTGCCCTTCAATCAACTTTCTGAAAGGATCGCCACACAAGGCACTCAAGGGACTCAACCATCCCCGCTTTTCACTATCAATAGACCAAGGATGTCAAGAGCCTCTCCTCCCAGAGTATCCATTTATCCTTCCCAGCCATTATCAAACAAGGCAGTTCTGTGGGTATATGAGACCACAAATAAGAGCAGAAACAAGAAGGAATAGGTCAAAGAACCCTTAATTAAACCGAACATCACCCAAGGGCAAGGAATCACAAGGAGTGGGCGTATATACGCTAGGGAAACACCTGATGTAGCAAAAGAAAACACCCCTGAGATGGACAAAGAAAAGAGCACCCAGGAAACTTTAGAGAGCAAGAAAAATCCTGAAAAAGCAGCAGGAAGAGATGCTCCAGGAGCTGAAATTGAAATGGAGTAGGAATTTCTGAGCATAGTCAAGAAAAGCGACTACAACATAGTCGAACAATTGAATAAAACTCCATCAAAGATATCTATACTGGCACTTATGCTCACCTCCGATGCCCATCGACAATCCCTCATGAAGGTCCTAGTCGACGTGCACGTGCCATCGGAAATTACCCCTGAAAAGATGGTGAATCTAGTTGATGCAGTCAAGCACGCTTCAATCCTATCATTCTCAGATGAAGAAGTATGTCGAGGGACAAAAGGCTTACACATCACTGTCTGGTGTTATGGCTTTACTATTGTCAAGGTTTTGATTGATGGAGGCTTAGCTCTAAACGTCCTACCTCTTGCTACTTTCCAACAACTACTAGTCGAATCAACTCGCATAGATGCCTGTAACATGATAGTCCGCACATTCGATGGAATGTAGAGAGAAGCTATGGGGGTGTGGACACCACATTTTGTTCGGCCCCGAAAGAAGCAATCAAAGCAAAAGGAAAAATAAACAATATATATATAATGCAAAATATATATATATATATATATATATAAAGAAAGAAGAAAAGATAAAAAGAAAAAGAAAATGATAAAAAGGGATAAACAGAAAAGAAAGAGAGAAGCAAATGGGTCGCGACCCCGAAGCACTAGGTCAAAGTGGGTCGCGACGTATGAACCCCTACATCGCGACCCCCTTTTCATTTATGACAAGATCCAATCGAATCTGAAATCACACGTACATAGCGACCCCTAGGACTTTTAGATCGCGACCCACGTGTCATGAATGGCCGGATCTTCTTTCCCGGAATAGAGCATTTTCGGTCACTATAAATAGGAGGCTCCGCCTCAGTTGACCGGACTGAGATTTTGAGTTCTGAAAGGCTTCTGGATTGCAAGGAGCTTGGTGAGACTTTCTTATACCTTTTTTTCTTTATCTATTTCTTTTGGTTTGCATCCTCCACCTACTACTTCACTTCTTTTTCTAGAAAATCTTTTGGATCCATTAGGACCGGAGTCAGGCCATGAGCCACTCTGAGGGTTGACTAAGATCCCCTCCACGTCCCAGATCCGAGGTCTAGAGCCTCCATTTTCTGTAAACCCCCTTTTGAGTTTTGTGGGTCGCGACCCCCTATTTCAACTATTGTGCACCGTTGTTTGCTGATTCTTTTTGTTTTTCTAGATTTGGAGGCATATGTCACGATGTATCCCATTATACGTCGCGACCCATGACTTGTCTCTGACCTCGGAACCCTGGCCTGAGTCCGTGGGTCGCGACCCCCTTTCTCTTGGAGGCAGAAAGCTGCTTTTCTACCTCCTCTATCTTCTTTCTCTTTTAAATCTTTTTTATCTCAAAGATCTTTTTATCTAAATATGTGTAACCCTAGTGTCACCAAGGAGCCTTTGCTTCTATAGGAGTATTAGTCTCCACGCCATCTGGGCGCACTGGCTGATGAGCCTTACACACATACTTTTTCTTGTCTTGTTAGTTTTTTGAATATAATGCATGGTAGATAGGTGCCAAGGGGCCTTTGTCTCTGTAGGCACATTGCACTAGGATGCCATCTGAGCCTTTGCTTTATGAGCGTCCCCCCCACACACACATGTGTGCCACACGAACTACGTGGACCTTGATCCCTCTTTGAGGGTTTGTAGGCCTTAGGCTCTTATCCTAGGTCAAGTCCATCTTTGTTTTCTGTATGATCCAACTCTTTTAAGTCCAAAAAAATTTAAGTATTACTTTTCGAGGTAACCGTCTTCAGACGGGGGAAGAGGGGTGCCTAACACCTTCTCCTCATCTTAAGCAAACTCCTGAACCTAATTCTTTTTAAAAAAATCACTTTTATCAACCTTTTGAACCATTTTTCTTTTCCAAGTTTTAGTGGAAGACTTGGTGGCTACTCCTCGAAGCCCGTCGAAGGCGCAATCTTCACAGTTGGCGACTCCGTTGGGGATAATTAGAGAGTCAAACCCCTTTTCTTTAAAATTAATATTTAAATTGTTTTGGCCTTTATTATTGGATGTTCGTTTGTATATATTTGTTATATCTGTTTTCTTTTGTTTTGCAGTGTTTCCACTTTAAAGTGGAAGGGGAGGGTAGTTAGGATGCTCCTAATCACAAAGTGCACAAATTTAAATTCCTTCCTACCTTTAATTCGCTTCTATACCCGAAGCAGTCTGTAATAGTTAGTGGGGGTATGAGAATGTTTCCTTATTGGGCTTCCACTTTAAAGTGTTTCCACTTTAAAGTGGAAGGGAAGGGTAGTTAGGATGCTCCTAATCAAAAAGTGCACAAATTTAAATTCCTTCCCACCTTTAATTCACTTCTATACCCGAAGCAGTCCGTAATAGTTAGTGGGGGTATGAGAATGTTTCCCTATTGGGCTTCGGCCTACAGAGTTTGACTTATCTATCCCACTTAGATTGTTACTTGCCTTAAAGGTTGATACGCGCAAACTTTTTTGTGACAGGATCCTCTCTTAAGTAAGGGTCTCCACCTTTGGTGAGGGCAATCTAAGGGCCTTTAAGGGTTTCCAGATCCCAAGCTAAACCATGTATAAGTTGACCATAGGGCCTACCCTTATTAGGTCAGCCAATTTTTGATACCTTAAAAGCCTTACCTCTAGGACACAAGGAGCGAACTTCCTCATTGCATGGCATGTATTTTATCACTTTCAGCAATGTATATAAATCTTTGTTTTCTACACTAATATTTTCTCTTTCTTTTTATCATAGTCATATTTTAAAAGAAAATTTGAAATGGCATTAGAACTTAACTTGGCCTTTTGTTCACCCACGAGTGTCGCTTTTATTAGGAGGCGAATAAACGTCAAGATAGAAGCCAATCCAGTGGAAGGTTTGATCAAGATGCGGTAGTATCTTCCTAGAGAAAAATTGAGGAAGTTTCATGGCTACTGTGGGGATATTTTAGACCTTCTCGATATTAGGGTCGTTGGAGATGCACTTCAAGCACTCTTACAATTACGGGACAATCAATTGAGGGCATTTGTGTTCCCGAATTTCATCATGTCCTTGGTACTTGAAGAATTTACTGGGCTCATAAGGGATCCACTTACTCAAGCAAGCCATGTGTACAAGTTGTCTGGGTCCGTACCTTCACAAGAAGAGGTTGCTAGTCTGCTAGTGCTACCCTTAAAATAATGTCACTATCAAGAGGCCCTCACAAGGGTAAATTTTTTCCTCAAAGTTTCTTCTAGACCACATGGAGGCCATGAAGAGGAAAGGGGACTGGACGACCTTTAATCGAACCCTAGCTTTGGCTATTTATGGGCTAGTGATCTTCCCATCTTCTCTGGATGTCGTCAGCCTGCCATTAGTCAGTGTTTTCATGGAAGTGGAGAAACATAGAGTGAATCTTGTGTCGGCCATATTAGCATAAAATTTTGGGTCCCTTACCTACTGCCTAGCAAGGAAGGGGAAGAAACTGCAATGCTGTCTCCAACTCCTTACTATATGGCTAGCCAACAACATTTTTGGGAAAGGATATTCCTTTGGGGGCATTCTTCACATGGTCCACCACCCACTAAGAGATTTTTCCCACTGTGAAGGGCTTCGTCAATATAATCCCAATTCTCAAGACCCTATAGAGTTAGAAAGTTGGGTAAGCTTCTTAGCACGAGCTGAGGAGCATCACATATGGTGGAAGTTAGTATGGTGGCTCAAGGATGATGTACTATAGAGTTGTGGCTAGTATCCAAATGTACCTCTGGTTGGACCTATAGTAGCAATCAACTACAACCCTTCCTTGGCTCACACGCAATTGACATACCGACTGAGGGTACCCTCAGAAGAATTAATTTGCCCACTCTTTTACTCTTTCAAGGGACCTGAGGCAGCTCAAGGGATAATAGTTTCAAAGTTATGGGACAATATGCTATTCAAGGGTAAAGCTAAATTGGTAGGAAAAGAATATGTCATCACGAAGAGGGACAACGACAATGTCCGAAAAAAATTCCCCAATCCTGGTAAAAAACAAGAACCTCAAAGAGGAAAACTAGGGGTTGAAAAATAGGTTGATTGAAAAAGAGCAAGAATGGGGGAGACAATTTGCCACTGAGGTCCAAGCCAGAGAATTGAGAGCTCACGCACTCGAAGCTCGTATCACTGAGTTGGAATCTCATAATTGTGATATGCAAACAGAGATGCTTAATAACGATGCTGCCGCCAAATAACAACTAGAATGGGTTCATCTCCAACTATAAGCAATGGGCCTAGCAATGGATAAACTTTAAAACAGGTGTGAAGGAAGAGCTCAAGTCATAGAAGAGCTCGAGAAAGAAATAGAGCCATGGAAAAACAAAGCTATCAGAGTTCATGATAAGTTAGAGCAGATGGCGCGCCTCATCAATTTATCAATGTCTTCCTTTGTTGAAGCTTTCAACAGGGCAAAATGGAAAATTCACCGAACGCGAATCCCACCAGAATTGGAGGAGCTGCTGATCTTCGGTCGGATCTTGATCATTTCTTCGAATGCAATGCTGAGGATGTAGACATGGGTGGATAAAAGGCTAGGATAGGTGTGCGATGAGCTTATGGCTTTCACAGCACATTTTGTCAACTGGTTTCCACCATTGAATCTTATATTTATGGACGGAAATTAGGAAGTTTTGAATGTAATTGCAAATTAATCAATAAAATGACTATCTTTATTGTCTATTGCTTTTCTTTATTGTTTTCATTTCTGTCTTAAGCAAAAGATTATATTATTAATGTCAGTAATAAGGCACCCAAGACCGATTTGACCAATGAACTAGAGAACTCTCGTGCTCAACTGGAGGCCAGAAGAAATGCTCTAGAAAAAGAGGAGTTGAAGTTGTTGAGAGAGGAAAACCAAATCCTCAAAATGGAAATTGCTGAATTGAAGCGCATGACTGCGAAGAAGGCAAAGGTGGAAAACCGCAAGAAAGGTTCAGAGGATATGTGCCACGCTCACCATTCTCTTAGTGATTATTGTGAGATGTGTTGTTGGGTGGACCTGCAAGAGCTGTATTCTGAGGACAAAGCAATGAAGGAAGTTGTCAAGAAGTAGCAATTGGATTACTCATGTAATTCAAAATATAAAAAAAAAAAAATATATGACTTCCTTAGGAATAAATATTAGTGGAAGCATGTCTCTTGTAAGAATGACTTTCACATAAATAAAAGTATCTTTTTGTTTGTCTCTTTCAGCGTACACTTGCCAAATCAAAGGCTCATTGGTGATGATAATTGCATGAGAAACTTTGTTTCCATAACAAGTTTATCAACCCTTACTTCCTATTGGGTGTTCTAACCTATAGAGAGGTTGAGGGGAGGTCACGAGGCACAAAGTTACCGGAATTAATAAAATAATCAATAAAAAGAGAAATTTTAAAATTAATGGAAATATTCTTTTGGCAGGTGTATAATCAAAATTGCTCAACCCAAAAAAGCTCGCATGGAGTCCCAAGCTGTCGAGTCTGCTGCCAAAATAGCTGAGATGGACAAAGGTCTCAACGCCACCAATGCTTAGGTGGCCACTCTGAATGACAAGATTGACCAAATTATGGCATTCCTGACTAAGAATAGTCAGGATTAGGCTGAACCTTCAGACAAGACCGCCAAAGAAAAGAAGGCATCTCATGTCATACCCATAGTCCCTATGGATAGTGAAGAAGAGTATGATGAGGAGATACCTATGGAAGATCCACCAAAGAAAGATGGAGGCATCTCCATTAATAATGCCACTGTTTTAGCAGCCCTAAAAGTGCAAAAGGGAAAACAGCTCTAAGAGGAGGAAACTGTAGAAGGAATAAGGGAACAGATTGCCAAGGAGGTGAGCCGAGCCCTCAAAATGGCCGCCAAAATAGAGGATGAAGATGGTATCGCCCTTTTTTTATTTCCCCAAGATTTAGGCACCTCCCAAGTTTAAAATCCCGCATTTCGAGAAATATGATGGGTCCTCCAACCCAGACCACCATGTCAAGGATATTGTGCCACGATGGCCACTTATAGCTCAGAGCCTGCTTTTCTGCTAACTCATTTCGACAACAATTTAAAAGGGGCTGCTTACTAATGGTTAATGAGACAGGGAAATGAAACAATGAAATCTTGGCCGGCCATGATAAAAGCTTTCCGCAGTAACTCCAAGCATAATATTAATAGTGAAATGACAAGGGAAAGTATGGTTACACTCAAAAGGAAGCCAAGCGAAACTTTTCGCGAATATGCCTTTAGGTGGAAAGAGGCATATGTTGAAGTCCAACCACCAATGAAAAAAAGGGAAACATGTCGCTATTTTGTGAAAGCATTGAATTGTCCCGCCTATGTTGTCTTGGAAATTTTGCCACATCATGATTTTGCTGATCTTGTCACAATAGGTGAAGATATTGACGCCACGAGTAGAGAGGCACCACCATCGAAGAAGAAATACTCTCTCAATTATGGGAAGAAGAAGGAAGAAAGCACGAACTCTGTGCAAAGTACTCCCCAAACCTTTTTCGTCAATGCTGTGGGGGAATCAAGGGAGCTCACAACAGAATCAACCCCAAGGGAACAATAACAACAATAGAGGCAATAATAGAAGAAACAGGGAATTACCCGAGCTTGGACTCACCAGGACAGAACTCTTTGAATATTTGAAAGGGCAACAAATGATGTGTGCTAGACCTGGAAAAGTACGAGACCAACCCTATCCACCATGGTACAAGCCAAAGCTGTCATGTGTGTACCACCAAGGTACCAAGGGGCACTCTATTGACACCTGTGACCATTTCAAGAACCATGTGCTACAAATTATCGATGCAAGGTGGATTAATCTTCCCACCATCACTAAGAACCCTCTACCTGAGCATGGGGCGAATGCTATAGAGGAAGATGAGTCCTTATTCAAGGACATCGCTCAGACCTCCCTTACTTTGCAGGAAATTTACATAGCCCTAGTTGTTGCCGGCCATGTCACTTATGTGCATTCGGACCATGATAATTTTTTCCACTATCACCAACGTGTTGGGCACACTAGTAATATGTGTGCACAATAGAGGGGACTAGTTCAACAATATATTCACCTGGGGGTTGTCACCATAAAAAGGGGCAGGCATGAATTTCACATGTGCGCTGCCTCCAATGAAGAGAAAACAAGAAAGACATTGCCTTCCACAATTAACTTTCCTGGTGCAAAAACCTCCGTGCAAGCTACATCATCATCCAACTCTTCTCCGCTTTCCACTATCAACCAGCCAAGTAAGCCGAGCCCTTCACACCCACAAACAACTATCTATCCACCAGGGCCAATCCCTCATGTCTCTAATAAAGCTATCCCTTGGAGATACGAAGCTACAATGGATGTTGGGGGCAAGAAGGTGGAAATTAGTAGGACACTCACAAGTTTTAACATTACTCAAGGACAAGGGCTCACTAGAAGCGGACGAATATACGCAAAGAACCCGCCATAAGCAACAAAGGACACCCTTGTGGTCGAGAAAGGAAAAGATATTCCTGAGAACCTGCAAAGAGAAGATGTTATTGAGGTTGAAGCCGAATTACAAAAAGAATTCTTGAGCGTGGTAAAAAAGAACGACTACAACATTGTGGAACAACTGAAAAATACCCCTTCTAAGATCTCAAAGCTCTCCCTCATGCTTAATTCAGAAGTACATCGCCAAGCTCTTTTGAAAATGTTGGCCAATGCCCATGTCCCTACAGAGATTACACCTGAAATGTTGACGAAGGGATGGGATTATGGCACCTCGAAAAATTGCGGGGGAAGACAACTGACAACCAACAAGGTCCGGACACGTGGCACCCTCAACTTCCGCCGTCATTTCGAAATTGTCATTTCAAGTTCAAAACTCCAGGAGGATGCAGCGCGCCTCGAAGACCCATCCCGGCGGACAACTCAAGCCACTGAGAAGTAAAAACTGTTGCACGCCCGGCTAATTCTAAGTCCATGAGCAATCAAAGACCCTTAGACTTGGGGGACTTCTGTAATTCTGTAATATTCCCTCATTGTACATGTGGCCTCAAGCTTCTAGAAACTTAATAGAACTTGGGTAAATGACACGTGGCACCAGCCGATGGCCTCGAATGTGCTGCACACCCATGTCTCCCCCATGCCCTCTAGCAAAGGAGACGTGGGGCGAGTATCGAAACATAGAACATGTACCAATCAGAAGAACGTGGGGCGCCCACATTCTTCTCCCCTCTGAGTATAAATAGCCCTCACCCGGGGGACTTAGGGGAACAAGTTTAGCACGTTCAGAATACTATAGTGCAACTAGAGCAATCATATCTCTCCAGAGACATTTGCTCTTAGCCTTTACTTACAATAACTCCAACAGGCGGCTCGCCCGCCCGGAGCAGCTACACGTCCTAGCCGCACACGGCGATCACAGGTAAATCCTTAGCCTAACAATTCTTATGGACGTTTCTTCCTCGAACTATGTAGACTTTGATCCCTTAATAAGGGTACGTATGCACCTTGATTTTTACCTAAGGACAAGTCCCTTAGACCAAAGACCCCTTGTGGTCCTTATATTTAGTTATGAAATTGTCCATGACGATAACGACAATTACATAAACTATGATCTTATTTTTGAGTATATAAACCCGGATTTTGAAACTCAAGTCGAGTATGTCTTCCCTCGTTTCTAGCCCTTACCCTTTTCTGGGATATCAACACACACACTAAAGGCTTTGCATGTATTTTCTAGAAAAAGAGTTTCGCATGCATATATATATATATATATATATATATATATATATATATATATATCATTTTCATTAATTTTTAAAATATAATTTGAAAAATCATTATTAGATTTTGAAATAATATATATAAAATTTTGTGATACCAATAAATCAAAAAATTCGGAGTCATTATATATATACATATATACATAATTGTTGCCAATTACAATAAGTTGGTGCATCTTACATTTAAAGCAAATGTAAATTTAAATGAAGTTATATTGTAAGGATACTTTGATCAATTTGCTCAGCTTCACACGGGAATACAAAAGTCTCACCTTCTCATATGGAAATAAAAATATGTGTTAGCCAGAAAATAAACCAAGAGGGGGTGAATTGGTTTATTCAAATTTTAACTCTTTGAAAAACTTCATTTCGATTAGGACTCTTAGTTAATTTAGGATCCTTATGAAAATCATTTTCTTTGAGTTAAGGAGTCAGAATAAGGGAAGGGTTGCACACACAATTTTGCTGGAGAGGTTCACTACCCAAGTTTGCTTGAATAGCTATGTCCTCTCCCCTTCTAACCAAATAGTTAGAAGGCCTATATTACTCAATTCAATTCTTACAACTAAGTAACCCAAACCCTTTTGGGAAAGCACACTTGCTTTTACACTTCCCTTACATCAATATAGGACTCAACCCAGCAACTAACTTAGAACCTAATATAATAAGTTTCTCCAGGAACCTTCCTCAAGGATCAATCTCCTTACTTGGCTTTTGCCTCTAAAAAACTTAGTATATTAAATCCTCGAAAATCCAATCCCAGGATTCAGACACAAGAACTTAATATTTGAAGTTCCTCTTAGAACCTTGTTTCACCACAAGGATCAGCCGCCTCAAGGCTTTTACCACTAGGACACTCCAAGTATTAATTCCTTTTTCAACTAGAATCATCACCAAGACTCTGACTCTCAATCCACAAAGAATTTAATATAAAGAGTTCCCTCTTTGCAACCTTGCTTCACCTTGCAAGGATCAGCCACTTCAAGGCTTTTATCGCAGGAGACTCAGTATATTAACTTCTTCTAACAACCTCAATCCTCAACAGGATTCACACAAGAACTTAATGGTTGAATATCTTTTTCCAACCTTGTTCACCCAACAAGGATCAGCCCTTATCTAGGCTTTTACACCCAAGATACTTCAAACACTAAATTCTTATCGCAAGCAAGAGAAGAAGAAAAATAAATGCAGTCAACTAATGACTATTACAAATTACAGCACAAGGATTCACACAGAAATTGCACACAGGAATCGCACACAGTAGTCACTCAGACTCTTCTTCACTCAGAAGATTTTTTGCCACTCTTGAAAGCTTGGAACACTTAGTTGGAGACTTCAACTTCCTCCTTCATAGCTTTAAATAGGTAGATCAGGGATCTATCCGTTGGAGCCAAGCATTTGAACTTCTTCATCTTCACCTTCCTCTTCCTCTTCCTCTATCTTCATTAAATGCAACGGCTCTCTCATTAAATGTTCTTCATGCTTTTGGCGCTGGAGTTTCAGAAAGGGGAGAAAAAATGAGCTGATGGATGGGTTGAAGACATTTTGGATATCACCTTCTTTCTTCTTTATGCTTTGAGACTTGATGGGATAAAGCCTACTCCTCCTTTTTCTTCTTCATAGCCTGCAGAAGCCATACCTAACAACTTTACTTTTTGCTTTGGTTAGGTTTCCATAAAATAAGGAAAAGTAGGTGTACTTTTTGTCAGCAAAACTTTTACCAACTCTCTACTTTTTGCTTTGATTAGATTTCTATAAAATAAGGAAAAGTATGTGTACTTTTTCTTACACACCCATGTGATTCCATTTGCATTTGAAGGAGGCAGAAATCTTTTGGCTCCAGGACACTGATTTTAAATTTAAAACATATGGGCAAAATATACCTTTCCGACTTTGGCCTAACCATTCTTTGGACTGAAAATCATTTATGCACCATTCCATATTTTATGCTCAATATTATCAAGTCCACAACACACAAAAATTGTTAACATATTAAAACTAAGGTTAAACCTTAATTAATCCTTTTTGTTCAACAATATGGATACTCTTATTCTTGAAAATGTATGTTATGTATATCCTTATAACAATTAATGAATCACAAATTTAAAGGACCAATGGAACGTGAGCTCTGTAATATTATTAAATCAATAGAATGAAACAGAGTCAATGAGCAAATAACCAAAATGGCAAATAACAGTAGCAGCAGTAGAGTACGAATCTCAGAGCAGTAACAGAAGAATTAGGGTAAGAGAAAGGGGAAGGGTAACAAGAGGTACAGAGAAAATGGGGGACCACTTGTCAGTCACATTCAGAGAGAAAGTCTACACTCAATTCCCCCCCCCCCCCCCCCCCTCACAGCAAAACGGTTACACCTTTAAGCCTTTCCTTGAGCTACTTTCCACGTTGGCCTTTTCATACGCGTACTTCTGCGTGTCCCTTGCTCCTTAGCCACCTCAGTACTACTATTCACGTGACCCCTTTGCATAGCTGACTCCCCTTCATCATCTTGAGCTCCTCTATTCATTACATCACCTCCTCCATTAGCGTTGACCTTGTCCTCAAGGTCAAAATTAGGATATCTGTCACGAAACACAGCTAATGGTTCCCAAGTCGGATCAGCATCATCTTCCCATAGCACCAAAATTTGCGTTTCCCATTCATGGCCCACTTGCACTTGACGCATCTCTAAAATTTTGCTTGGCCGAATCAAAGGACCCTCCGCTGCAGTTAATAATGGTAGAGGTAAAGTAGCACTGGAAGAGGGTCGAACACATGGCTTTAATTGCGAAACATGAAATACATTGTGGATCCGTGCTTCAGGTGGCAAATTCAACTTGTAAGCTACTTGGCCAACTCTTGCCACCACTTCAAATGGACCAAAGTAACGTAATCCAAGTTTTTGATTACGACGTAACTGCACAGAGTGCTGTCGATACGGCTGAAGTCGCACAAACACAAAATCACCCACACTGAACTGTTTTTCAGTTCTCTTTTGATCAGCAAAATGCTTCATTCGACTTTGGGCACGCAACAAGTGTTCCTTCAACTGACTTAAAACTTCATCACGCAGCAACAATCTCTCTTTAACATCCTGAGGATCTTCGGATGAGGGAGTATAGCGAAGCAGACCAGGAGGATCGCGACCATAAACCACTTTAAATGGTGTCATGCCCGTGGTAGAATGCGATGCTGTGTTGTACCAATACTCGGCCCATGCGAGACAAGAAAACCACGTTCGAGGCGCTCCACTAACAAAACAGCGCAAGTACATCTCTAAACACTTGTTCACGGCTTCCGATTGACCATCAGATTGTGGATGATAAGCTGTACTCATATTAAGAGTGGTTCCCTGGAGGCGAAACAAATGCTGCCAAAAAGCACTCGTAAAAACTTTGTCGCGGTCAGAAACAATAGAAGAAGGCAGCCCATGCAACTTAACCACAACCTGAAAAAATTGGCCGGCCACCTGCAAACTGGTAAAATTGGACTTCAAAGCAGCAAAGTGAGCATACTTCGATAAGCGGTCCACAACCACCATAATAACAGTAAATCCGTGCGATGGAGGAAGGCCAGTGATGAAATCCATTGACACATCTTCCCAAATCTGATGAGGAATTGGCAATGGTTGAAGAAGTCCAGTTGGGTGCAATTGTGAATGCTTCGCTTGTTGGCACATTGTACACTGCTGCACATAAAGCAACACATCCTTGCGCATACTCTTCCAAAAAAACAGAGCTGCTACACGAGCATAAGTTCTGGATATTCCAGCATGGCCCCCAATGGGAGACGAGTGAAATTCCCACAGAATTCGCTTCTTAAGATCAGCAGCTGCATAAGGAATGACCACTCGATTATTCCAGCATAACACACCTTCCTTCACCGAATAGCGAGGATCCGGGCTATCATTCGATTGGCAACGTTGAAAAATGTTAAAGAGTTCCTTATCATTCTCTACACTCTGTTTAATATCCCCCAAAATGGAAAACACAGGTGAAGAGTAGGCCATGTAGAATGATCGAGATAAGGCATCAGCAACTGTGTTAGTACGACCCGGTTTGTACTCAATTGAAAATTGATAGCCGAGTAACTTGGGAAGCCACTCTTCTTGTTCCGGAGTTTGAATAGTTTGCTCAGTTAAGTGATGTAAACTCTTTTGGTCAGTTCGAATGATAAAATAATGCCCAAAGAGATAATGGCGAAACTTGGCAACGGCTTCGGTAATGGCTAACATTTCCCGGGCATAAGCAGATCGATTCTGTTGACGTTGTGAAATCTTCTTCGAAAAGAAAGCAATGGGACGGTTATCTTGACTCAAAACCGCACCAACCCCAATTCCCGAAGCATCAGTATCAATAATGAATGGCTTTGAGAAGTTTGGAAGAACAAGAACGGGTGCCGTGGTAACGGCTTGCTTTAAAGCAGTGAATGCCGTGAAAGCCTCATCACTCCAAGTGAAAGAATCTTTCTTTAGGAGATTAGTTAATGGGGCAGCAATCTGAGCATATCGATGGATGAACCGGCGGTAATACCCGGTAAGACCCAAAAATCCACGCAACTGCTTCACGTTTGAAGGAGAAGGCCAATCCATGATGGCACTGACCTTGGAGGGATCCATCTCAACCCCATGCGCAGAAACAAAATGCCCCAAATACTCAACCCGAGTCTGCCCAAACGAACACTTAGATAGCTTAGCATATAAAGTGTGTTGGTGGAGTAAATCCAGAACCTGATGTAAGTGTTGAAGATGCAATTCCCAAGTCGCACTATACACAAGTATATCATCAAAAAAAACCAGCACAAACTTTCTCAGAAATGGTTGGTAGATCGAATTCATCAGAGCTTGAAAGGTGGCCGGAGCATTAGTCAGGCCAAAAGGCATAACCAGCCATTCGTAGTGACCTTGGTGAGTGCGAAAAGCTGTCTTATAACGATCTTCTGGAGCAACCAATATCTGATGGTAACCGGAGCGCAAATCGAGCTTGGAAAAATAGTGGGCACCGAACAATTCATCAAGCAATTCATCCACGGTGGGAATCGGAAAACTATCTGGCACCGTTACTGCATTTAAGGCTCTATAGTCAGTACAAAATCTCCACGTGCCATCCTTCTTTTTAACTAAAATGACAGGTGCTGAAAACGAACTTGTACTAGGCTGTATAATTCCGTCGGTTAACATCTCAGCAATGATTGATTCAATCGCATCCTTCTTGACAAAAGGGTAACGATAAGGCTTGACTTTAACTGGCGGTGTGTTCTCTTGAAGAACAATATGATGGTCATGAGAACGCGGTGGTGGCAATCCCTTTGGAACCGCGAAAACGGAAGAAAAATGCAGCAGCAAGGTCCTTAAATCTGGTGGTAATGACTCAGGTAGTGACCCATTCTCCGATACAGAATCAATTGACTGAGGTTGAAGAGTGTAAATCTCAGATATGGCATGGGTAGAATGAAGGCGCCTAAGATGATGAAATTCAGCAACTGTGGCTTGAGGTTGGCGATCACCTTTAAGAGTCACAAACAACCCATCAAGGAAAAATTTGATCGTAGCAGTACTGTAATCAGCAACATGAGGTCCCAAAGTTGCAAGCCATCTAGCCCCGAGAACTATGTCTGCTCCTGTAATTGGTAAAACGTGTGCAGTAATAACCAATTTGTGAGACTGAATTAGTAACTCTACCCGTTGCACCTTACCATCGCCAGTCAAGAAATTACCATTTCCCACCAACACTTTGAACGCAGTGGTAGGCTCTACTGGTAATTTTAAACATTTCACCACACGAGGTTGAATAAAATTGTCAGAACTCCCACCATCAAGTAACACTTGCACTGGAATACCTTGAATGGACCCTGAAAATCGAATTGTCCCTACTGCTATATCACTATTGAGAGCATTAAGGGATAAATGGTGAGGAACAGAAGTAGTGGTCCCAGGAGGTTCTTCCAAAACAGGATCAGTAGGTGCTTCTTCCACAACTTCCTCTTCCTCCACGAGCAAAATATAATAATGTCGATTAGGACATTTATGCGCCCATGAAAACTTGGCATCACAAGTATAACATTCACCTTTTTCTCTCTTCAATTGCATCTCTGCCGGGGTTAGCCGCTTCACTGGATGCAAGGGTGTACTCTTCGGTGTAGGCAGTAATGGGGGCAGAGCTGATTTTGGCGGCCACTTCGAAGAGGATGGAGCAGAGTGTACCGTCGTGAGGGGTGTTGCAGCTGTTACCTGAGAAGAATAAGGTCTTGATTTACTTGCGGAAGGCATACCCAAGGCTGTACGTTCGTCAAATAATCGAGCCAGAGCAACCGCACGCAAAAGAGACGTCGGTGCTTGAGCAATAATATCACGGCGTAAGTCTGGTTTCAACCCACTAATAAAACAATCCAACAAAGCATCATCAGTGAGCCCCTCAACACGATTTGCCAAAATCATGAACTCCCTGTAGTACTCCGCCGCCGTTGTAGTCTGGCAGAGCTTGAACAACTTTGCTCGTGGACTATCAAATTGAGAAGGACCGAATTCCAGTTCTACTGCCTTAGATAAAGCTTGCCAAGAATCCACTTGATGATTCTTCTGCATCAATTGGAACCACGGCACCACCATCCCTTCCATATTCACCGCAGCAATGGTCAATCGTTCTTCATCAGTCAGTTTATAGTAAGCAAAAAAATTTTCCGCACGAAAAATCCAGTACAACGGGTCAGAACCATCAAAACGAGGAAAATCAAGCTTGACGGAGCGTGCTTGAAGTGATTGAAACGGAGGAGGTCCCTCCGGCGGTTTCTCAACAAGCGGAAGTTTCAGACGTTCAAGGGTCGAAGCAAGAGAGTCCACTGCTTTGGTCACAGATTCTAAGGTAGATTCAAAACGATCCATACGAGCGGTCGATTCTGCCTCAGCAATCTTAGCTACCATATCACGAGCCTCCATGATTTCTGTGAGCTTCTCAAGCTTGGTCGCGAGTTCTTTAGCTCTGGTATTGTCTGCCATAGCAAGGTCAATGAAAGCACCAAATTGTTATGTATATCCTTATAACAATTAATGAATCACAAATTTAAAGGACCAATGGAACGTGAGCTCTGTAATATTATTAAATCAATAGAATGAAACAGAGTCAATGAGCAAATAACCAAAATGGCAAATAACAGTAGCAGCAGTAGAGTACGAATCTCAGAGCAGTAACAGAAGAATTAGGGGTAAGAGAAAGGGGAAGGGTAACAAGAGGTACAGAGAAAATGGGGGACCACTTGTCAGTCACATTCAGAGAGAAAGTCTACACTCAATTCCCCCCCCCCCCCCCCCCCCCCTCACAGCAAAACGGTTACACCTTTAAGCCTTTCCTTGAGCTGCTTTCCACGTTGGCCTTTTCATACGCGTACTTCTGCGTGTCCCTTGCTCCTTAGCCACCTCAGTACTACTATTCACGTGACCCCTTTGCATAGCTGACTCCCCTTCATCATCTTGAGCTCCTCTATTCATTACAATGTAACATTCTTGAAAATATTTTTTAATCTTGTGTACCAAAAATATGAATAAACATTCTCAACCTCATATTCGCGGGGTTTACTTTTCTTATTTTGTATACCAAAAGCAATACAATAACCAAACTAAAAAACTATTTGTGGACATTTTTTCTAGATGAGTCCTTTAGAGTTTAGAACAATGAAATAGGTATAGTATTTTAATAAATCACAACTAATTTCGGCATAAAATCCTATCGAACTGAGTCAAAATAAATTTAGAGCAAGCAATAAAATAAGTATTCTTCCGTAGAAATTTTGATGTTAAAAAATTTCTGGAGGTGAGCTTAAACGGTCTCTTAGCAAGACAAAAATGGTGCGGTTTAATTAGTGGAATATATAAGCATTTGCGTATATCACTTAGAGTGAGAAGCTCTCACGCATTTGCGTATATCGCTTAGAGTGAGAAGCTCTCACTTCTCTCTATCTTCACAGTTTGCTTTATGCAACTATTGCACTTGGATCCATTTGTGGATCAATAGTGATCTAGTATCTTCTTGATGGGCCAAAAAGTTTTTGAGAATCAAAGGTGAAATTCATTTTTTTTTTCTTTTTGGAAGATAGCTCAATTCAAATGAGGGTTAGTTTATGATGCAACTTGTTGTATGCATGTAACGTAATTTTAGCCGATAGGATTGTGACACGTCAGAATCCTATCAACTGAAATCATATTGCATGCATGCAACAAGTTACATCATAAATCTATCCTTCAAACGATACTCTACTTAAATGGAACAAATCCCGAGGCTTAGATATGGCGCCGACTGACAGTAGTATAGGGAGTATGAAATCGTTTATACAATATTTAATGGGATATACTCGAGGTTTGCATGCTTCTCTATTGGCTCTCCCACTTACTACCTTATTGCTCATAATCATTACCTACATTTCTCAATTTACAATTTTATTTTCCTGGTATGAATGTTCTAGTGCGTGTCGTTTGGTTTTTTATTCTCTATATTTTATTGCTTCTGTGTAAACAACCTTTTGCTGTAAAAGGCTTTGTTTGGAAGTTTGCTTTCATTTATCTTTTAGCTATCATCTTCCTCTTTGTCTTCCCTCGTTTCTTTTCATACTGCTTTTGCATGGATACCACTTCACCCATACGTGAGATGAGTTGGCCTGAGAGCAACCCATCTTTTACTCAAATTGCTTCTTTAAGCTCTGGTTATCAATCTGAATCCTCGGCAGATGCAATATCAGAATTCATCATTCCTCGTCAAGGATTATAAACAGTTGGAACGTTCTTTACCTAAGAACGGAAAGGAAAAAGAAAGGCAATGTATTCACTGGTGTTTGTTAGTAAAGTTTGGGAATGAAAATAAAATGAGAATGTATTAAAATTACTATTTTGTCTCTTATATTAAAATAATAAAAAAATATTATAATTGTATCAAATAAAAAATATAATAAATATTTTATATTATATATATATATATATTAAAGATGAAAAAAAAAGAAGTAAAAGTAAGTCGGCCACCCCACTTTTTATTTTCTTTTCCATCATGCTAAGTAGCAAACGAACGCCACCGTTGTTCCTCATGAAGTTGTTACAGAGCAAAGGGAGTTTTGGCAGAACTGCCTAGTTGGGGCTCTTTATGATGATACTCATGTCCGAGAGAAACGTATTGCAGCTTCAATTAAGGATTACTGACATCTACAGGACCAGGTGAAAGTTGTGGGGAGAAGAAGAAATACTTATATGATTGAATTTCAAAATCCTCATAATAAGAATTCCATGGCTGAAGAAGGTCCCTGGGCTTATACAGAACAAGCTCCTTGTTTTCGATCATTGGCAGTCGAATCTTATTATTGAAGAGTATAAGGTGGAATCTTTTCCCAGCTGGATCGAGTTTTGGGGCTTCCCTCTTGAATATTATTCAGCTTCAATCTACGATATCTCAGGGTTCGAGTACGTATTGATCCTTCTAAACCCCTTCTCATGGGTTTTTATGTTGTTGGTAATGGTAGGGTTATCTGGATTCAGTGCCAAAATGAAAGAATTTTTGGAATATGCATGCAGTGTGGTTGCATTGGTCATATCGCAAGGGATTGTAAGAAGATTAGAAGGGTGGTCCAGGAAGCAGTGTATGAACAGAAAAGGAATTTAAGGGATCGTTTTAATGTGCCTTGTTTTATTGATCTTGATGTTAGGTATTTATGGACTTATATATATTAAATAAGATATTGTATGTCAAATGCTATCATTAAAAAAGTGTCTGGCCCAAATTAAAAGTGATCTAATTTGGTTAAGTATTATTGGGCTTAAATTATGTGGTAAAGTATGAGCCTATATGTGTAGATACTCTCACATGATTTCTAATTCAATGATGGGCTGAATTAGAAATTAGGACTCCTACTCCAATTAGGATTCCAACTATATTTGGGTTATGGTCCCCAAATTATAAGTGTGATTCTTTTATGCCCATTACCAGAAAAGAGAGAAACCTTAGTCTCTTAAAATCATACTTACTAATTTGGAAGACCTATAGCCGTAAGACCGAAGATAATTCTTATGAATTCAGGTATGCTTCCGCTTTCGCTTTCAGATTTATTTTCTTGATGATTTGACATGATGAAACTGCATGTGGATAAATTAAGTTTTATGTATTCGGGGGATTTTCCCAACAAGTGGCATCAGAGCCTACTTCATGTTGAATCATTAGGAATTAAAATTATTAGGTTATTGTAAATTAAGTATAAAGAAATTTTGTATGCTTTGGGTAAATTTTTGGTACAATTATATTGCTGCAAAGGAGAAGTCAAGATAATTTAAGGTATAAATATTGCAGCAAAGAAGTTTCAATTTTACTTTGCCATAAACCATGCACACAATATTGAATTATGAATTTGAATTCATTCTGGCAAATATAAGTTTAAGGTTTCTTTAGTATAAATTCAAATCCCGAACTTGCGTCTTGCTGTGCATAAAAAATGAATCATGCCATGCATATAAGCATTGATTTCTTTTATGGACAAGAAATTTTGGTGCGCCTCACATATATGCTTTGAATTTTTATCCTCGGCTTCGGTGCGGCACTTATAAAGTTTATGTGTGTATATAATTATAATATTATATATATAATTAAGAATTTTAATCTTATGTGTGTGTATATATAATTATAATATTATATATATATATATATATATAATTAAGGATTTTAATCATATATATATATATGTGTGAATTCAGGTTTTGCGGCAACTTTTTTTTTTTGTATGGTTTTGGGTTTGGATATATATAACATATATTATATATTATATATAGATTTGGTTATATACATTAAATTTGGAAATTAGAATTATATGTATGACCTTTTATATATATATATATATATATATATATATATATATATATATATATATATATATATATATATATATATATATATATATATATATATATATATAATATAATATAATATAATATAAATGTTGGATTATATATATGAATTAAGGTTATTACCTTGGCCAAGAAGGTTGATAAGTCCACTTTTGCAAGCATAGTGACACCAGTGACTGACATGGATTCAGTCTTGGAGCTAGTCGGTTCAATCAAAGAATGTTTTAACCGCCTGGTTAATCGCTATGTTCCCTGGATAAAACGTATTCCCCTTGAACAAGGGCTTACGTTTGAACCAACCTGGAAAACTTTACCAACCCACTCATTGACGAAAAGGGTGTGGATTGAACGTATGAAACTGAAACCTGAGAAGGTTTCTCGTTTCCGTTCTTCTTTCACGTCTTTTCCTCATGAGTTGGGGGCCTTTCAGTTCCTTATGAACTTTGTTCATGCAAAAGGTGAGCAATTTTCTCAGTCTTTGGCCTCCAAGGGTTCGTTACGCTTTTGATGTGAATAATAAAAAGTTCACACCAGAAGATTTAGACTGGTTTGAGTACAAAAAAGTTAGTTATTTAATATATATATATATATTAAAAATTGAAATTTGTAATTTTGAAGTGTGTCAAGATTTGTGAAAATTTAAAATTATATTACATACAGTGGATTAATATATGGTATTAGGCTATGGAATTGGGTATTTATATTAACAAATATATAAATTTGATTTTTATCAAAATTTTTGGATTTTATAATTTTAGATAATTTATATATTTATCTGTTGTAATTATAAATTAAGGTGCTGCACTATTATTAAATTTGGAAATTAGAATTATATGTATGACATTATATATATATATATATATTATATATATATATATATATATATATATATATAATATAATATAATATAAATGTTGGGTTATATATATAATATAATATATATATATATATATATATATATTAAAAATTGAAATTTGTAATTTTGAAGTGTGTTAAGATTTGTGAAAATTTAAAATTATATTACATGCATTGGATTAATATATGGTATTAGGCTATGGAATTGGGTATTTATATTAACAAATATATAAATTTGATTTTTGTCAAAATTTTTGGATTTTATATTTTAGATAATTTATATATTTGTCTGTTGTAATTATAAATTAAGGTGCTGCACTATTATGGTTTATAGGGATGTGTTGCAAATTTAGGAATATTTTGGAAATATAAATTCGAATATTGGTATATTAATATATATATATTTTAAGATTAATTAATTGAAGCATCATGTCACCAAAGTGATCTCTGCTATGGAAATTAATTTGTGTTAAAATATAAAAAGTTATGTGTATGTAATTTATATGAATATTGATTTGCCTAAAGGAAAGTCTCTATTTAATACATATACACTTGTGGTAATAAATACGTGATAATTATTTGGCTTTACATATAAGCAATAAATCGGCCCAAAGGAAGATTTATTGCTTGATATGTTACTTTATTATCAGTATTTGATAACTACACCAAGATATCACTTACAAGTTAATATTTTGTCCAAAGATGAAATACTAATGGAGTGCCCGATATCTTGAGATGGGGTTTACCTTTATTCAAATTTATTATTTCACCTTGGGTTTGTTTTGGTACTTATGTAAGCATTTTATTTGTTTTGTTCTTATTTAGTTTCTGCTTTAGCAGAAAACAAACATAACTGCCAAACATTAATTATGTTTTATGATAAATGACACAAATATAAAGCATGACAAGAGAGTCATACCCACATTCTGAGTCATGGACCTAGACTATGCGTTGAGAATTTCTCAAACCCACTTATCTCACTTAGAGTACCTCACATAAAAGGAGGGAGATGAAAAAGTGGAAAAATTCCAATTGCATAAGTCTAATGATGATCAAGTGTGCCATTCCAAAAACTTTTTTAGGGGCATTATGTCCAATCAAGTAGATACGGTCAAATATTTCCTTCAGAAGATGTTTGTTAAGAGAGAAAAGGATGAAACTAATACAATCTTAGCAAAACTCATATTTATGAGGTATACGGACAAAGGAAATATAAGGGAGTACATTATAGAAATGTCTCATCTTGCTTCAAAATTGAAAGCACTCAAGTTGGACTTTATCCAAAGACTTGTTAGTGTAAAAGGACAGATTAAAGCAAGAAAAGATATTAAGTTCTCGTTTGGCATCCACTTCAAAGGACAAGAAGATAGGCAGCATAAGAGAAAGAAAAATAAGGAAACTGCGGATACAGCACTGCAGAAGAAACAACATAAGGAACCAACTTGTGATGATTGTTTCTTCTGCAGAGCTGCAGTAGGACAAAAAACAAAAAAAAGGGGAAGCATTATACCAACACTCATGCTTGGCATGCAAGGAAGGGTGTGCTTCTTATTTTTGTTTATTCTAAGGTTGATTTGATGTTGGTGCCTAGACACGCATGATGGACAGATTCTAGTGTAACAACTCACTTCAGTGTGTCTATACATGGTTTTCTAAATTGCCAAAAGCCTAGTGATGGTGAAAGATACATCTATAATGAGGATGGCAAGTCAGTAGAAGTCGAAGCAATTGGAACATTTAAATTATTGTTATGAACTATATTTTAATTGAATTTGATTGAGACTTTTGATGTATAGTCTTTTAAACAGAATTAAATTCTTATTTCAACATTGGACAAGTTCAGTTGTTATTGTTCATGTGGAAATAAATAATTTAGTCTCTTTCAAAAAAAAAATTTAGTTATTCTGGCTTTTGTTGGGATACAATAATCTTTATTTTCTTGACACAATTTCTTCGTTCAAAGGTTTTATACATGTTAATGTCATATGTGAAAAGTACAAATTAACCAATGAAAATTCAGCTTCATTGCGACGCAAGAGATTAGGCTATATCTCCAAAAGGAGAATTGAGATACTTGTGTCCAATGGTATTAAGAACTGCAGTAAATTTACTCAATAGAGTTCCAACTAAGGCAACTGAAAAGACCAACTATGAGCTTTGGACGGGCATGAAGCCTAGTCTAAAGCATTTCCACATTTGGAGATGTTCAGTTGAGGTAAGGTCTTATAGGCAAAATAAAAGGAAAATGGACTAAAGAACTGTCAGTTGCTAATTTTTGGATACTCTGAAAGATCCAGAGGGTTACAAATTTTATGATCCCATGATTAAGTTTATAATCGAGACAAATAATGTTCGGTTCTTTGAGGATGTTGAGTTTGCGGGAGGGATAGGGTTAATGATTTGTCTTGAAAGGGAATATGTTAATTCCTTTAATTGCTATTGATAATGATCAGAAAAAAGATTAATATACCTGACATTGTTCAAGAAGCAACTTTGGACCGAGACAATGTTATTAGCCTTCCTGATCCAGTTTAATAAAGTGTTCCAAAAGAACAAACTCTACAACCTCAATAACCATTGCCATAAAGCAGATCTACTAGAGAAAGGAGAAGTGCAATCTCGGAGTATTATATTGTATTTCTCTAAGAACATAATGTTAACATTGGAGTGATGAGAAATGATCCAATAATCAATTTCCATCAAGCCATGAAAAGTTCTAACTCTCAAAAGTGGATTAATTAATGATGTGGATGAAAAGATAATGTGTATGAAAAATAATGATGTGTAGGATTTTGCCCCATTGCTTGAAGGTGCGAATCTCATTGGTTGTAAATGAATATTTAAAACTAAGAGAGATTCGAAAGGCGATGTGGAAAGGTACAAGACACGTCTTATCGCTAAAGTCTTTACACATAAAGAATGCATCAATTATGAAGAGATCTTTCCAGTTTCATTAAAAAGACTCTTTCAGAATTATAATGGCATTAGTAGCACATTTTGAAGATGAGTTACATTAGGTGGATGTTAAAATAGTGTTTCTCAATGGTGACATTGAAGAAACAACCTATATGGTGCAATCAGAAAACTATGTATCTGATGATACAAAGTTAATGGTTTGCAAATTAAAGAAATCCATCTATGAACTTAAGTAGGTGTCTCGTTAATGGTATTGCAAATTTCACAAAGTTATTACCTCGTTCGGTTTTGAGGTGATTTTGGTTGATGATCGTAAATACCATAAGTTCCGTGGGAGTAAGAATATATTTTTATGTACATCGATATATAGTTATGTTGCATGAAACCAAGAGCTTTCTAGTAAAGAGCCTTGAGATGAAAGATATTGGTGATGCAACATTTGAATTTAGAATCTAAATACATCGGGATTACTCTCGAGGTATTCATGGATTGTTACAGAAGACATATATATCGAAAAGGTTTTTAAGAATTTTGGTATGCATAATTGCAAACTAGGTAATGCCCTTATGGATAAAGGAGACAAGTTGAGTCTTAATTTATGCCCCAAAATAAGGACATACAAAAGATTCCTCGTGCTTTTAGTAAGAGGGGATCTAATGTATGCACAGTTTTGTATGCGACCAAAATCGCATATATTGTTGGCATGTTAGAAAGTTATTTAAGCAATTCGGATGTGGATCATTGGAAAGCAGCCTAGTGATCCTTATGGTATTTATAGTGAACAAAGCATCACATGCTCACATTCAGAAGATCAAATAAGTCAGAGAGTATTGGATATTAAGACTCTGACTTTGTTGGATGCCAAGATAGTATGAAATCTAATTTAGGCTATATTTATCTGCTGGTTAGAGAAGCAGTGTCTTTAAAGAGTGCTAAAAAGACACTTGTAACTCCTTCCACAATAGCAGCTAAGTTGATAGCGTTTTATGAGGCATCAAATTATGGAATATAACTGCGAAAGTTTGTCACTGGGCTGCTAATTCTGGATGGAATTGAAAGACCACTTAGGAGTTAGGACATTTAGTGACAATAAACAGCAATCTTGTATTTCAATAACAATAAGAGCTTAACAAAGTCTAAACACATATACATAAAGTTCCTAGTTGTTAAAGAAAGAGTTCAAAGTGGACAGTTGTCTAAAAGGCATATTGGGACAAACTCCATGATTGCGGATCCGCTTACTAAGGAACTATAACACCAAAGGTCTTTCATGAGCATACTACTCGTATGGGTGTTATGTCAATTAAAGATATTCAGTTTCAGTGGGAGTTTGTAATTATACTTTTCGGCTATAGACATGGTTTTCAATTATTTCGGTTTATGGATATTTTGAGGTTCTGCAGAAATAAAGTTTACTTTGGATTATTCACACTTTGATTTTGGTATGGTTTGATAAGGTTTAAGGTGGACTAGTTGAAAATAGACATGTATAGATCACACTGCATGTAATTTTCCATACTACACATCCATACTTGATCTATGTCATTTGATTATGCTGATATACGTGATCAGGGAGGGCTTAGTTACGATATATGTGGCAAAAGTCGCCTTGGTTCTATGTTGGCATAATTGATGGACGAGATTGTTCGGAATACTTTTGATTATGATAGCAAAAGCTTGAGCTCATAAGGTTATAATGTGATATACAATTATAAAGCAATATTTATATATATAGTCCAAGTGGGAGATTGTTAGGTATTTATGGACTTATATATATTAAATAAGATATTGTATGTCAAATGCTATCATTAGAAAAGTGTCTGGCCCAAATTAAAAGTGATCTAATTTGGTTAAGTATTATTGGGCTTAAATTATGTGGTAAAGTATGGGCCTATATGTGTAGATACTCTCATATGATTTCTAATTCAATGATGGGCTGAATTAGAAATTGGGACTCCTACTCCAATTAGGATTCCAACTATATTAGGGTTATGGTCCCCAAATTATAAGTGTGATTCTTTTGTGTAATCCCATCACCAGAAAAGAGAGAAACCCTAGTCTCTTAAAATCATACTTACTAATTTGGAAGACCTATAGCCGCAAGACCGAAGATAACTCTTATGAATTCAGGTACGCTTCCGCTTTCGCTTTCAGATTTATTTTCTTGATGATTTGACATGATGAAACTACATGTGAATAAATTAAATTTTATGTATTCGGAGAATTTTCCCAACACTTGAATCTCCATTATTTGTAAATGAAGCAGTGGCATTTGGAATGCACAACAGTAGACGCATTACCAGGATATCCATAAAGAGAGAGGGACAATATATGTTTTAATGTTTTCTTATTGGTAGTTGCTAGGAAATTACTTTGTGGTCACTTGCAGGGATATGAAACTACAAGAAGTTTGGTGCTGGAAAAACCAGGACATCTACACATCTTCAATGGACAACAGGAAGCTTCCTATGCAATGTTGCAGCATGATGTTCAACTGCTGATGCAGGAGAAAAACATCTCCATTTACTCAATGACAGCACAGGAAAGCCAAGTTATTAGAAATCAAGCAATCTCTGTAATTCCCCAAAGTTTGATCCTATTTCCCTTTTCTAGTTCTCTTTACTTGTAATATGTTTTTATTAAAAAAAAAAAAAAGTAGTGGAATATGTGATGATGTACTGAAAAATGAATGGGTTCAGTGTGGAGCTGAAAGTAGGATTAAATATGAAAATCTACCCAGAATGATCAAGCCAACTTATTACTTTTTTTGTCCCTTTTTAAAGACTTCCCGTATTAAAAGTGTACTAGAGTTTGACTAATTTGATACAAGCTGGTCGAAATATGAGAGTAAAGCTCTCCCAACAATAATTTTAGTATAAATAAGCCTTGACCAAAAACATTCAAGAAAATGAAATATCTATTACTCTAACCAACTAAAACTGTTAAAACAAACTAGCCTAATCCGGTTTAACGCTATTTTAGTGGGGTTAAATTAGACTAACCCTTTTTAATATGGGCTACAATTTCTTCAAGCCAGCCCAACCTAGCTCATTTTTAATGTTTTTCAAAAATATTTTAAATTATTAAATAATTATACTATTTTTAACAAATTTTTTTAAAAAATAATAGGTCAAAACCCCAAATTGGTCCTTTATGTTTGCACCAAGTTTCATATTGGTCATTTATGTTTTAAAAAGTCTAAATTGGTCCTTTATGTTTGCAAGAAGTTCCAAATTGGTCCTTCCGTCCAACTTGGTTAACTTTTTCCGTTAAGTGATGACGTGGCCTGCTAGGTTGGATTCTATGTGTAAAAAAAAGGTGACGTGACACTCCACATCACTTGCCACGTCACCCTCCCCACCACGTCACCCTCCTTCCTCTTCTTCTTCCCATCTCACCCTCCTTCCTCTTCTTCTTCCCTTCTGCTTCTGCTTCTGCTTCTCCATCTCCATATTCATCATCATCATCATCATCTTCGTCTTCCTCCTCCATCACCACCACCGCCGCCGCCTTCCATTCTTCAAAATCTTCCCCAATCTTCCATTCTTTTGATGTCCAGCGTCCCCCGCAAGGGCCACAGCGAGGGCGAGTAAGATCCACGCGGCCACGTCGTTGAATGCGATGGCTGCCATGGCGGTTTCCCCCACGTGAGTGGTTAGGAGTTTGAGCTCCGCTAGGATACGGGCAAGCACAGGGAATGCGGTGATGGAAAGCGCGACGCCCATGAAGACGAGGAATTGTGCGAAACCGACCTTGTCGGCTCCATCGACGGTTTTGCAGAGGACGATAGCAACGCCGATGCCGCAGACGAAAGGAAGGGAGATTCCGGTGGCGACGATGCTGAAAGCTCTGCGTCCGCTGCGGCGGATGGAGTTCAAGTCCAATTCGAGGCCTACAATGATGGTGATGATGAAGATGAAGATGATGGAGTTCAAGCTCTGCGTCCATTGTGGAAGATTTTGAAGAATGGAAGGCGGCGGCGGTGGTGGAGGAGGAAGACGAAGATGATGATGGTGATGATGATGATGATGATGATGAAGAATATGGAGATGGAGAAGCAGAAGGGAAAAAGAAGAGGAAGGAGGGTGAGATGGGAAGAAGAAGTGGAAGGAGGGTGACGTGGCGAGGAGAGTGACGTGGTAAGTGATGTGGAGTGCCACGTCACATTTTTTTACACGTAGGATCCAACTCAGTAGGCCACGTCATCACTTAACGGAAAAGGTTAACCAAGTTGGACGGAAGGACCAATTTGGAACTTCTTGCAAACATAAAGGACCAATTTAGACTTTTTGAAACATAAAGGACCAATATGAAACTTGGTACAAACATAAAAGACCAATTTGGAGTTTTGACCAAAATAATATTATCTTTATTAAAAATTCAAAATAAGATATATTAATAAAAGATGAACTAAAATAATTAGATAAATTAAATAAAAAGCCAAAATAATTAATACAATTTAAATTAAAGTAACACAAATATTAGAATTAAAAAGGAAAAATTTTGAAAATGAACTGCACTGCACTTGCCCAATTTTAATTAGGGCGAAAATATCTTCAATCTACCCTATAAATTTTAAAGGATCAAATGGCCGAATGGGTTGACTTGACTTATTTTGACATTTCTACAGCAAACACTCATTAATAGCCAACCTATCAAGCTTCAACCCAATAGAAAAATAATCATAACCATGATGATCTACAATCCAAAGGATTTCTCTACCTTTTGAATCTGGTTAAGGAAAATCCATGTCATCTGCACAAAAAGCATAGAGTTATCAGAAGATAAAAAAGAGTCGTTAGAAAACAACAATACACAGGACGTGCTAGGCCTAGTAGATGTGCGATTATCATACCATGACATGAGGAGCAATTCTGACACAATATACAGTAAATCCACTGTAAAATTTTAATGGTCCTTCCGACTTCAAGGTTTTGATAACACAATCTAGAGAACCAGTGTATGGATATTTTCCCTCGACGTCGGGTTGCATTTTCTGAATTTGAGTCTTCACATAATCAAATGGCAAACTGCAAGCTGACGCGAAAAATCCGGAAACGACACTTGCACCTAAACAACGTGATGGGTCTTTGTCAATAAATATAGAGTAAATTATCCTCTCCTCCCCTCCCTGATGTTGGAATTACACTCCTCTTCCCTAAATGATAAAAAATCACTACACTTTGGTCCAAAACTTCATTTGCCAACTATCCCATAGCATCTGCTACTATGATCTTGAGCACATAACAAAGACGAAGATAGGAAAGTATCATCAAATATTGAAAAATAAAAAAGAACTAGATCAAAAAGAATCCCATAGGATCTTAGCAAACTAGAAGGAATGCTTTATTCTAGATATATTGTGTTTGAAAATGGAAAGACAAAACTTGCTCAACAAGTTATCCTAGAGGTAACTGGCATCCTCTTTCTCTAATATATGGGGTCAACTGATGTAACTCAAGTGATTTTTGGGGAATTGTCTCTCAAAAACTAGCTGTTAAAGGGAAAAAATCAAGCCACTTAAATACCCCCATCAAGCATCCCATACTACCCTATGTGAGACACTGGTACTTGAGTAGCCCATATTATCCAAAGGGCATCCTATACTATCCCATCCCCATCATAGCCTCGTGCTTGAAGAGCCGACATCCCAACGGCTGCACTCTACGATACTTCACTCGGTGTTGCTTCACTCTACTGCAGTTAACCCCTTTGCAAGTCAGAACCTTCCACAGGTAGCCCTCTTTGTGACGTTGGCAAATCAACTCTATTACCAAATGATGGAATTCAAGTGACTCGGGGAACCCTCCCTCAAAAGCTATTTGTTGAAGGGGAAGAACCAAGCGACTTAAGTACCTCATCAAGTATCCAATACTACCCGATGTGGGACTTGAATAGCCCATACTACCCGAGGGACATCCCATACTATCCCATCCCCATCAACACTTGTCCCCATGTTAAGCATTTTCATTAGAGTTGAATTCAATTGACCTTATTATAATAGTATGTATGCAATGCTAAGAATAACTTACCTATCACAGTAGCAAATTCACCAAGACCAAGGGAATCCGTGAAAAACTCAACACTATGATCATAGGAGGCAAGCATTCCCATGTTTGCTGCCATGGCTCTTATTACAGTAGGGCTGGCACCTTTCCAAAGTGCTAAAATCCCTTCATCAACAACAATACGATAAAGTGCATGGAAAGCATTCGTGTAACTCCGACGCTGAGCTGCAGGTAAAGTTGCATCAGCTTGCATACGAATGAGTGCCAAATCTGCTGGATTACCAAAACATGCTCCAATAGCACCGGCAGTTAGTCCACATAGAGCTTTCTGATACAGTGGCAGGGGATTCCCATTATTAGCTTCAATTGCTTTGTTTGTTAGCATTCTAAAAGGCGATAGTGATGCATACATCCATTAGGTAAGAAGCTAATAGTAACTAAAGTAGACATGAAGGAGATAATATATAAATGATGTTGTACAATGCAGTCACCTTTTGAAGGATTATTGTAATGAACATAAGCAATTATAGATAGAAAGATAGGTACTACGGTATAAAACTATGCTATACGATGTGCTTCTTTTGTTTTTTGGCAAAAGTATCTTCCTGGTCCCCAAACTATAGGATCTCTATCAATTTTATCCCTACACTTTCAATTTGTAAGCAAGTTTTTCCTTCACCCTAACTTTGTCTAAATGATTAATGGAAAATGCAATTGTAGATGTCAACGTGGCCTCCAATGTTGGTTTTGATGTTAAGTCATGTTCCGTCAATTTAGCCAAAGTTATCACTGTAGCACTACAAAATAAAGAACATTAACATAACTAAATTGATGAAGCAACATAGTAGAAAGATAGGTACTACGGTATAAAACTATGCTATACGATGTGCTTCTTTTGTTTTTTGGCAAAAGTATCTTCCTGGTCCCCAAACTATAGGATCTCTATCAATTTTATCCCTACACTTTCAATTTGTAAGCAAGTTTTTCCTTCACCCTAACTTTGTCTAAATGATTAATGGAAAATGCAATTGTAGATGTCAACGTGGCCTCCAATGTTGGTTTTGATGTTAAGTCATATAGCTACATTGTTCCGTCAATTTAGCCAAAGTTATCACTGTAGCACTACAAAATAAAGAACATTAACGTAACTAAATTGATGAAGCAACATAGTTCAATATATAACTTGGCATCAACGTTAGCATTGCAGATCACATGGACAGGCATATTTGCATTTGCCATTAATTAGTTTGACGAAGTTAGAGTCGAGCAAAATTGTTTGCAAATTGAAAGTTTAGGGACGTGATTGACAACAAACAAAGTTTATGGACCAAATTGACAGAGATCCTATAGTTTGGGGACCAAAAAAATACTTTTGCCTTTTTTTTTTTTTTTGCCAGAGCCATATGATGAGCTTCTAGTTATAAAAAATACACATTCAAAAACATTGAAAAGGAAGCTTATAAAGATGGTAGCAGGAAAAGCTATAGAATTGCATTTGAAAGTGACAATAAAATACTCAGCACTCACCTAAATGATCCAAGTCTAGCAGTCGAGTATGTAGCCTGTCTAAGTAATCCTGCAGATAGACCCTACATATCATGATTCATTTTAGACTCCAGCATAGGTATATCTGAGTAAAGAGTAAATGAAAAACACAAACCAATTCCAATTTCAAAGTTGGACAAGACGTTACATCATAAGAAAGGCAATACTTCATAAGACAATTATGTACAAAATTCTTTTTTTGCCACTTAAATGAAAAGTGGCACACTATGTATATGAAGCAATTACACTTGAAAAATGGGGAATAATATGTAAACTAACACTCATGTCAGGTTACAACATGACATTTCAAATTATATTTTGATGGGGGCCCAATAATTACAATGTCTACGCTAGAAAGGGAATGCAGAAGCGGACGGATACTGTTGGGCTGTCATCAAAAGGGAAAGGGCCCATGGAAGGGCAGAGAGGGAATTTAACAGGGGCATAACCAACTCTGACACCTTTTAGGTGGCTGTGAGAGTCAGGAAAGAACAAGGCAAAATTTGGAGGAAATTGGGGATAGGATTATTTTACCATTACTGTCTTTTATATTTTCTGCTATTCTGCCACTGTTTCATCATTTGGGTGCTGAGTTGTTAGCATTATTCAGTCTCCAGCTATTTTCTGTTCAGCGTTTCTTTTCTGCTACACTCAGTCTCCAACTATTTTGTTGGCCGGTACCCAAAGATTTAAAATCCTTGAGGGGTTTTTTGGGACTGACCGGATATTACAGGAGTTTTGTGAAAGACTATAGCAAACTAGCTGCACCGCTCATGACTTGTTGAAGAAAGACGCATTTAAATGGAGTGAAAATGCCCAGAAGGCTTTTGATCTCTCAAGACAGCAATGACAACAGTCCCTTTTTGGTGATGCCGGATTTTTCGCAACCATTTGAGCTAGAAACTGATGTGTCAGGGGCTGGTGTTGGGGCTGTTCTGATGCAAAAGAAGTGACAGATTGCTTATTACAGCCAGGTTCTTTCTAACAGGGTTCGGCAGTGCTCGGTTTATGAGCGGGAGTTAATGGCAATTGTGTTTGCAGTAAAAAAATGGAGACATTACCTAGTGAGACACAAATTTTTAATAAGGACAGATCAGAAGGCTTTAAAGTACCTGTTAGAACAGCGAGCGCTAGACCCGGATCAACAAAAATGGGTTTCAAAATTAATGGGCTATAATTTTGAAATTCACTATAAACCGGGTGTGGAAAATAAGGCGCTGATGCGCTCTCAAGAAGGGGAGAAACCATAGAGCTTAAAGCTTTTTCAGTATGGAAGTTTGAAGAGACAGATGATTGGTAAAAAGAGGTTCAAGAAGATGAAAATATGACAACTATCAAACAACAAATTATCACTGGGCAGAAGGCACCAGCTGGGTACAGCTTGAAGAAAGGATGCTATGTAGGACTAGAAGTTTGATGTGCCTGAAAAACTTGCTACTTACACCAGAAGAAATAAGAGGAATACTGGGCCAGAGAAAGAGCCCACTGTAGGGGCAGAAAAGGAAATGACTCAGAGTAACTAACTCTGACACACCTTTAAGGTGTGAGGCAATTCTGTAGGGGGGGGTGTGGAATATTTTGGCTTGGTGAGGGAGAGTCCTGACCTCTCGAACGTCAGGGGGTATCTTGCATTTTGTTATCCTTTCTGTTCTGAATTTCTTTTCCATTTCAGTGTACTGTGAGCTGGTACCCCTTTTGCGTACCATTACTGTTTTGCTGTGAGGAATACCAATTACTGAAATATATTATCATTCTGGTTTCTAGCTGCTGTTTCTGTTATTTGCTTTGCCATTTCTAAGTTTTACAGAGGAGGGTCCTATCATTTTGGTATCAGAGCCGTTCTTTCCAGGGCATGGTCAGTACGAGAATGGAGGGCCGAGTTGAAAACCTGGAAAACGAAATGGGTGGGCTGAAGGAAGATATGACGCAGATGAAGGAAGTTATGATGTTGATGAAGGATATGCTTGAGAGGCTTGAAAAGAAGGTGGATAAAGGAGATGAGCGTGAGCAATCAGAAGGTTCAGGTGATCATGGTAATGGCGATAAGGAGAAAGGCAGTGAGGAGGAGGTGAACAAGAAAACGAAGGGTAGTGAAGACATTAATGACAATGATTGCAGTAAATATAGAAAGCTGGAGCTTCCTATATTCGAAGGGGATGAAGCGATTGGGTGGTTATTTAAGGTTGAACGCTATTTTACCTTGAATAAAATGAATGATGATGAGAAACTCGAAGCGGTGGCGGTGTGTTTGGAAGGCAGAGCCTTAAATTGGCTCCAATGGTTAGAAACAAGGATGACAATCACATCATGGGAGGTGTTCAAGAGAGAGCTCCTCAGAAGGTTCCACCAAGCTCAACGTGGGAATGGCTATGAGATGTTGATGGCGATGAAGCAAGAGGGCTCTGTGGCTGAGTACCGAGAGCAGTTCGAATTGCTCTCTGCACCGCTGAAAGACGCTCCGGAGGCAATGTTAATCAGAGCTTACCAAAACGGTCTCCAGGAGGAGATTAGGGCTGAGCTGAGGATGGTAAAGGCCCAAACACTGATGGAGATTATGGACCTGGCCCAACAGATTGAAGAAAGAAATAAGGTGTTAGCTAAAATTAAAGAGGAACAAGACCAAGCCAGCAAAGCCTTCAAGGTCTTCCAGAGCACCAGCACTAAGTGGACGCCTTCAAGGCCCAACGCACCTAAACTCCCGAGCCCAACTAACCCGAGCCCTAAAACGCAGCTGTCTGGTACCGTTTCTCGCAGCACCGAATCGAAAACAGGGGTAGGCTCACGTGTTGCGTCAAACTCTGCGAGTAGCAGCAAGGGAAAGCACCGAAGATTGACAGATGAGGAAATAGCCAGAAAGCGACGACTGGGAGAGTGTTTCACGTGCGATGAAAAGTGGGGTCCTACTCACAAATGCAAAAACAAGCATCTACGGGTCATGATCATCTCGGGTCCAATGGAGGAGGAGGATGCCGAGAACGTGGGGATTGAAGAGGAAGAGCAGAGCGAAGAAGGAGAGGCTGCGGGTACTCTAATGGCACTCTCTATGAACTCGATTGTGGGCATAACCAGTGGAAGAACTATGAAGCTGATTGGGAAAGTCAGAGGGAAAGAGGTACTGATCATGATTGATTGTGGGGCCTCCCACAATTTTATATCCACTTCATTAGTGGAAAAATTAGCATTACCCAGGGTGAGAACGAATTCTTATAAGGTGACAGTGGGTGATGGTCATTCGGTGGAGAGTGAGGGGAAGTGTAAGAAGCTGCAGGTGGTTTTACAGGGCACGGTGTTGGTACAGGACTTCTATTTGTTTCAGTTGGGGGAAGTTGACTTGATCCTGGGAATGGCGTGGCTTGAATCACTGGGGGATGTAAATGTGAATTGGAAGCAGTTGACAATGAAATATAAGGCAGGGGACGAGATGGTTTGCTTAAAAGGTGACTCATCCTTGGCCAGAACAGAGGCAAGCTACAAAGCTGTGATGAGGTCCATTAAAAAGGGGGGTCAAGGCTACATGCTTGAGCTGGGAATGATAGAGGCTCAAGTGGAGGGAGAAAGCAAAGTACCGGAGGAGATACAATCGATTCTAACAGAATTTTCAGAAGTGTGTGAACCCCTAAAAGGTTTACCACCACACCGAAGGAGGGATCATGCTATTTTGATCAAGGAGGGTACTCAACCCCCTAACATACGACCCTACCGTTATGCACACTCGCAGAAAACTGAGATAGAAAAGCTGGTCAAAGAGATGCTAGCTGCTGGCATAATTCGACCGAGTAGTAGCCCATTTGCAAGTCCAGTGTTGCTGGTCAAGAAGAAGGACAATAGCTGGAGATTTTGCGTTGACTACAGGGCCTTGAACAAGGCCACAGTTCCCGACAAATTTCCGATTCCAACCATTGACGAATTGCTGGATGAATTGGGGGCCGCCACAGTGTTTACCAAACTGGATTTGAAATCCGGGTATCACCAAATCCGGACCAAAGCGGGGGATGAAGAGAAGACGGCGTTTAGGACACATGAGGGTCACTATGAGTTCTTAGTGATGCCGTTCGGATTGACCAACGCTCCTGCCACTTTCCAATTTTTGATGAATGAAATTTTTAAGGAACACCTCCGGAAATTCATATTGGTCTTTTTCGATGACATACTCATTTATAGCCCGGATATGGAGACTCATCGGAAGCATTTAAGGCTGGCCTTGGAGATATTGAAACGAAATCAGCTTGTCATCAACGTTAAAAAATGTGAGTTTGGGAAGAACAAGCTAGAGTACCTCAGCCATATAATTTCAGCTCAAGGTGTTCAAGCCGACCCTAGTAAAATTGACAGCATGGTGAAATGGCCTATACCCAAGGACCTTAAGGCTTTAAGGGGATTTTTGGGACTTACCGGGTACTACCGGAGGTTCGTGAGAAATTACAGCAAGGTTGCTGCCCCCTTGACAGATCTGCTGAAGAAGGACGCCTTCAAGTGGAGCAATGACGCACAAAAGGCTTTTGAGGCTTTAAAAACAGCCATGACCACTGTGCCGGTGTTGGCAATGCCCAATTTCAATTTACCCTTTGAAATGGACACGGATGCGTCAGGAACTGGAGTTGGGGCTGTTTTGATGCAAAATAAACGTCCTATTGCATATTTCAGCCAAGTTTTATCTAACAGAGCTCGAAAATGTTCAGTGTATGAACGGGAACTCATTGCTATAGTGCTCGCGGTGAAAAAGTGGAGGCACTACTTGATTGGGCATAAGTTTGTGATACGAACAGATCAAAAAGCCCTCAAATACCTACTTGAGCAACGTATTATCGACCCGGATCAGCAGAAGTGGGCCTCTAAACTGATGGGATACAGCTTTGAAATCCAGTATAAACCGGGGGTGGAGAACAAGGCAGCCGACGCTTTATCGCGGAGGGAAGAAAAAATCGAGATGAATGCTTTCTCAGTTTGGAAGTTTGATGAGCTGGACAGTTGGGAAGAAGAGGTTCGAAAAGACAAGCGGTTGACTGAGATCAAAGAACAAATCATCACGGGTAGCAAGCCACCAGCGGGTTATGATATACGCAATGGCTGTCTAGTCTATAACGGACGCCTAGTGTTACCTAAAGGTTCACAGCGAGCCTCCAAATTGATTGAAGAATATCATTCATCACCTTTAGGCGGACATTCGGGGTATTTGAGGACCTACAAGAGGCTGTCGGACAACGTGCATTGGGAAGGAATGAAGAGGGATGTCCAGGAATATGTTGCTAGGTGTGAAATTTGCCAAAAGAACAAGTACCAAGCGATGAGTCCAGCTGGGTTGCTTCAACCCCTACCTATTCCCCAGCAAGTTTGGGAAGATGTCAGCATGGATTTTATAATCCGCTTACCCAAGTCACAGCACTATGATACGATTATGGTGGTAGTTGACCGACTTACCAAGTATGCCCATTTTATACCTCTCTCTCACCCTTTTACAGCAAAAGAAGTGGCAGAGAAGTTTGTTAAGGAGGTGGTAAGGTTGCATGGCTTTCCCAAGTCTATTGTTTCGGACCGAGACCGAGTGTTTGTGAGTCACTTTTGGAAGGAACTCTTTAAGCTGTCGGGAACTACTCTTAAATATAGTTCCGGGTACCACCCCGAAACGGATGGTCAAACCGAGGTGGTTAACCGGACCCTTGAGACATACTTGAGGTGTTTTTCCGGTGAAAAACCCAAGCAATGGAGTAAGTGGACTAATTGGGCAGAATTCTGGTTCAACACTACTTTCAATATATCAGCGGGCATGTCACCCTTTAAGGCTTTGTATGGAAGGGATCCTGCTTTTCCCCGGTCGAACAAGTGAATGAGTATATTCGGGACAGAAATGTGGTGCTGGCTGAATTGAAGGAACACTTGGAGGTGGCTCAAGCAAGGATGAAGGCCTATGCTAATAAACACAGAAGAGAAGTTCAGTTTAAGGTTGGAGACTTGGTGTACCTTAAGCTGAAACCATACCGGCTGCATTCATTGTCCAAGAGAGCTAGTGAGAAGCTTAGCCCGAGATTCTATGGACCTTACAAGATTCAGGCCAAATATGGGGCGGTTGCCTACAAGCTGGAATTACCGGCCGCAGCTAAAATCCATCCTGTTTTCCACATATCTCAGCTTAAGGAGAGCGTGGAAGGTTGATAGGTCCTGCTGCTAATTAACCAAATAAAGGCAGAAATGGCAATAAAACTGCACCAGAGAAACTCAGAAATGGAAAAGAGCTACTGTATTATACGAAAAGGATAGAGTGAGCCACCAAACAATGACCCTTACAATAACAGTAACCAGAATATTCTGGAGCAGTAAATAAAAGCAACAATGGCAGAAAAGCTAACAACTATCCTGACATTCGAGAGGCAGGTCTCTCCTCACAACTGTACTATTTTCCAGGCTGCTTTCCAATCATTGACGCTGGTGCCTATAAGGACAGAAACGGTTACCTGGTGGCAAAATTGACTATTCTGCCCCTAAGGTAGACCTCTCTTTTGGAGGCCCATCTTTATGCTGTCTTCTTGCATAGGTAGCCTTAGTGACAGGCCCATCATTACCTTCCCCTAGGAGTTTCACCTTGTCCTCAAGGTGGAATTGTGAGAACTGCTCTTTGATGACATCATAATTCTCCCAGGTACATTCAAAGTCTGGCAATCCCTCCCATTTCAATAACACCTCAACCTCTCCATTGGTGAGCTTTCTTGCCTTCTTGACCTCCTCGGGCTGAACCTGTAATTCTAGCTCCTCAGTGAGAAAAGATGGAATATCTTGTGTTGGAGTGGTTGAGTGGACAGCAGCTTTAAGTTGAGAGACATGAAAAACCGGGTGAATCCTTGCAGCATCCGGTAGTTCAAGTTTATAAGCCACTTCCCCATATTTAGCCTTCACCTTGTAAGGCCCATAAAATATCGGGCTGAGCTTCTCACAAGCTTTCTTAGCTAGCGACTTCAATTTGTACGGCTTGATTTTGAGGTACACCAAGTCACCTACATTAAACTGCACTTCACGCCTATGCTGATTGGCGTAGTGTTTCATCCTCTCTTGAGACTTTAGCAAATGATCTTTCAGCTCACTCAACACCAAATTCCTTTCTTTGATCTGTTCATTCACCTGCTCAACCGGTGAGACACAATCCTCCATTTTGAACAACGTTGGTGGATCTCTTCCATATAAGGCCTTGAAGGGTGTAGTTCCCGTAGAAGCATTGTAGGTGGTGTTGAACCAGTATTCCGCCCAATTAAGCCACTTGCTCCACTGTTTGGGTTTGTCGCCTGCGAAACACCTCAAATAGGTTTCAAGTGTTCTGTTGACCACCTCTGTCTGTCCATCGGTCTCCGGGTGGTACCCCGAACTGTACTTGAGGGTCGTGCCTGATAGTTTGAACAACTCCTTCCAAAAATGACTAATGAAAACCCTGTCCCGGTCAGACACAATTGATTTCGGAAAACCATGCAAGCGAATTATCTCCTTGGCGAATCTCTCCGCTACCTCCTTGGCAGTAAAGGGGTGGGTCAAAGGCACAAAATGAGCATACTTGGTTAATCTGTCCACTACCACCATTATCGTGTCATGCAGGTGAGACTTCGGCAACCTCGTGATAAAATCCATGCTAATGTCCTCCCAAACTTGCTGAGGAATTGGTAGAGGTTGAATTAACCCTGCCGGACTCATAGCTTGATACTTATTCTTCTGGCAAATCTCACACTTGGCTACATATTCCTGCACATCCCGTTTCATACCCTCCCAATGCACGTTCTTCATCAGACGCCTGTAAGTTCTCAAGTATCCGGAGTGGCCTCCTAAAGGTGAGGCGTGAAATTCTTGGATCAATCTTAACGTACGAGGTGACCCTTTGGGAATTACCAACCGCCCGTTATAAACCAGAAAACCATTCAGTAAAGCATACCCCGTAGGGGGCTTCTCCCCAGTAATCACTTGCTGCTTGATCTTCATCAGTTGAGTGTCATTCTAAACCTCTTTCTCCCATTCTTCAAACTCATCATATTGCCAAACAGAAAAGGCCTTGAGTTCAAGTGTTTCCCCCTTCCTTGATAAAGCGTCAGCCGCTTTATTCTCCACTCCCGGCTTGTATTGTATCTCGAAATTGTACCCCATCAATTTGGAAGCCCATTTCTGTTGATCCGGATCAATGATACGTTGCTCTAACAAGTACTTGAGCGCTTTCTGATCGGTCCTGATCACCACCATATGCCCGAGTAAATAGTGACGCCATTTCTTGACTGCAAAGACGATGGCCATCAATTCTCGTTCATATACCGAGCTTTTCTGAGCTCTATTGGAAAGCATCTGACTGAAATAAGCAATGGGTCTCTTGTTTTGCATCAAGACCGCCCCTAAGCCTGTCCCTGAAGCATCGGTCTCCATTCAAAAGGTTGCGAGAAATTGGGCATGGCTAACACTGGCACCGTAGTCATGGCTGTTTTGAGCCGCTCAAAGGCTTTTTGCGCTTCATCGTTCCACTTGAAGGCATCTTTCTTCAACAGATTTGTGAGAGGAGCCGCTATTTTACTGTAATTCTTCACAAATCGCCTATAATAGCCCGTAAGCCCTAGGAATCCCCTTAAGGCCTTCAAGTCTTTTGGTACCGGCCAATTCACCATACTCTCTATCTTGCTAGGATCCGCTTGTACCCCACCCTCCGAGATAACATGGCCGAGATACTCAAGCTTGCTTCTACAGAACTCACACTTCTTAACATTGATGACAAGTTGATGATTCTTCAAAATCTCCAAAACCAATCTCAAGTGTTTCAAGTGTGCCTCTACATCCGGGCTGTAGATTAAAATATCATCAAAGAAAACCAACACGAACTTCCTCAAATGCTCATTGAAAACATCATTCATCAAGAATTGAAAAGTCGAAGGGGCGTTAGTCAGTCCAAAAGGCATTACCATAAATTCATAGTGCCCCTCATGTGTTCTGAAAGCTGTCTTTTCCTCATCTCCAGCTTTGATTCGTATTTGATGGTAGCCCAATTTCAAGTCCAACTTGGAGAAAACTGTGGCTGCCCCTAACTCATCTAGGAGCTCATCAATGGCGGGTATTGGAAACTTATCCGGTATTGTAACCTTGTTCAATGCTCGGTAGTCCACACAAAAACGCCAGCTGTTGTCTTTCTTTTTCACTAGTAAGACCGGGCTGGCGAAAGGGCTGCTGCTCGGGCGTATTATTCCTGCCTCCAACATCTCCTTCACGAGCTTCTCTATTTCTGCCTTTTGGGAGTGGGGATACCGATATGGCCTAATGTTGGGGGGTACCGCGCCCTCTTTAACCACTATTGCATGATCCCTTGTTCTCTGCGGCGGGAGTCCTTTAAGTGGCTCACACACTGTCTTGTGTTCATCTAATAACTGCTGTACTTTCCCCGACACCTCTGATTTCTCGTTTCCAACTTCGGTACTAGCTTCTATTTTTCCCAACTCCAGTAAAAATCCCTGTCCTCCCTTACTAATAGATTTCAAAGCAGTCCTGTAAGACACCTCTGTTTTAGCTAGAGAAGCATCTCCCTTCAAGCACACCAGTGTTTCTCCCTCCCTGTACTTCATGGTTAGTTGTCGCCAGTTGACACTCACCTCCCCCAACGACTCCAACCACTCCATTCCCAGAATCACATCCACTCCTCCCAATTCAAAAAGGTAGAAATTTTGCTTCACCATGGCCCCCTGTATTTCTAATTGAACCTCCTTGCACATGCCCTTCCCTGTCACCTTGTGTCCGTCACCCACCGTGACCTCAAACGCTGTTGTCCCTTTTACTGGGAGTTTCAGTTTAGATACTAGAGTAGAAGAGATGAAATTGTGGGAAGCCCCACTATCAACCATGATTAAAACTTTCTCCCCATTTAAATTTCCACTAACCTTCATGGTCCTTCCTCCCGTGATGCAATGGAGTTCATGGATAGCGCCATCAAGCTCCCCCCGTGTCTCTCATCTTCTCCTTTGGAGTCGAGTTCCTCCAACAAGATGTCATCCTCCGTTTCTTCTATCGGGCCTGCCATGATAAGGAGATGAAGGTGCTTGTTCTTACACTGGTGTGCAGGGTTGTATTTTTCATCACAGGTAAAACACTCCCCTTTCCTCCGTTTCTCGGCCACTTCCTCCAGCGTCAGCCGACGTACTCTGCTCTTGGCCGTGCTCGCAGTGCTGGAGGTTACCTTCTTCTCGTCACTGCGTTTGCTCTCGGTGCCCTGAGAAAACTGTGAAGCCGTACCCGATTTCCCACTTGTGTCGGTCTGGGTCATGGGTTTAATGGGGTTGGGCCTAGCTGGAGCCCCTTTGGTAGTGGAATTTTGGATTACTTTAATCACCTTATTTTTTTTCCTGCTCTTCCCTCAGTTTGGCAAGAACCCGATTCCTCTCTTCTACTTTATGAGAGAGATCCAGCACTTCCAACAGTGATTGGGCCTTCACCATCCTAAGCTCGGCCCGAATGTCCTCCTTGAGCCCATTTTGGTAAGCGCCTATGAGCATCTCCTCAGGCGCGTCCTTGAGCGGCGCCGATAGAAGCTCGAACCTTTCCCGGTATTCCTCCACCGTTCCTACCTGTTTGTGTGCCATCAACATCTCGTAATTATTCCCCTGCTGCGACTGATGAAATCGACGCAAGAGTTCCTTCTTGAACTCATTCCAAGATTGGATGGTCATTCTCGTTTCCAACCATTGGAGCCAATTCAGTGCCTTCCCCTCCATACACACCGCCACTGCCTCCAACTTCTCGCCATCTTGCATCCGGTTCAGAGAAAAGTAACGCTCCACTTTGAATAGCCATCCAATGGCTTCCTCTCCATCGAAAATGGGAAGCTCAAGCTTCCGATGTTTGTCAACTTCTTTCCCACTCGATTCATCCGTCCTCTGCTCGCGGTCGTTATCGCCTCCGTGAGAACCCGAGCCTTCACCTCTGTCTTGCTCGTGTTCTTCGATTTGCTTCTTCTCTAATCTGGCCAGGCAGTCCTTAATCTCCAAAACCCACTCCTTCAGACTATTAACATCATTCTTAATCTCGGTGACCTCACCCTGCAGCACGGTGACATCTCCCTTCATTTCCCCAACATTCTTCTCCACACTATCTACTCTGCTCTCCATTCTCGTACGAACCATGCCCCGGAAGGACGGCTCTGATACCAAAATGATAGGTCCTGCTGCTAATTAACCAAATAAAGGCAGAAATGGCAATAAAACTGCACCAGAGAAACTCAGAAATGGAAAAGAGCTACTGTATTATACGAAAAGGATAGAGTGAGCCACCAAACAATGACCCTTACAATAACAGTAACCAGAATATTCTGGAGCAGTAAATAAAAGCAACAATGGCAGAAAAGCTAACAACTATCCTGACATTCGAGAGGCAGGTCTCTCCTCACAACTGTACTATTTTCCAGGCTGCTTTCCAATCATTGACGCTGGTGCCTATAAGGACAGAAACGGTTACCTGGTGGCAGAATTGACTATTCTGCCCCTAAGGTAGACCTCTCTTTTGGAGGCCCATCTTTATGCTGTCTCCTTGCATAGGTAGCCTTAGTGACAGGCCCATCAAAGGTACTACTCCAACTCAGGAAATTCCCATTTATTTAACAGAGGATATGGAGCTTCAGGTGCAGCCCGAAGAAGTCAGAAGAGCGAGGAAGCTCACCAACGGGGTTGTTGAGATCTTACTAAAATGGGAAGGCCTACCCGAATTCGAATGTACTTGGGAAGAATATGATGTTATCAAGACTCAGTTCCCTCAATTTCACCTTGAGGACAAGGTGAAGCTGGTTGGAGGGGGTGATGATGGGCCTGAAAAACTTGCTACTTACACCAGAAGAAATAAGAGGAATACTGGGCCAGAGAAAGAGCCCACTGTAGGGGCAGAAAAGGAAATGACTCAGAGTAACTAACTCTGACACACCTTTAAGGTGTGAGGCAATTCTGTAGGGGGGGGGGGGTGTGGAATATTTTGGCTTGGTGAGGGAGAGTCCTGACCTCTCGAACGTCAGGGGGTATCTTGCATTTTGTTATCCTTTCTGTTCTGAATTTCTTTCCCTTTTGCGTACCATTACTGTTTTGCTGTGAGGAATACCAATTACTGAAATATATTATCATTCTGGTTTCTAGCTGCTGTTTCTGTTATTTGCTTTGCCATTTCTAAGTTTTACAGAGGAGGGTCCTATCAAAGTTAGAAGAGATGTGAGGGATAGGAAAGAAGGAGAGAGAAAGGGAAGAAAGGAGGGAGAAGGGAACAAGTCTGAAAATTCTTATATTAATAATCCAGTCTGGGTACAAAAAGGAGAGGGCCACATATATATAGGGAGCCCAAGTCAAAAACAATAAAAGCAAATAACAAGTCTCAACACAATAATAAAAGATAACTAGTTCCAACAATAATAAAAGAAAGCTATTCCCAACAAGATAATAAAAGCCACTTTGCCTAAAAGTCAAATTCTAATATCAATATCTAGGTAATAATAACTTTTTTCTTCTAGAATAAGTTTTCCAAGGTTTTCCATCAGATGCTTAGTCTACCGCGGACATCTAGTGCTGCCCGAAGGATCCAAACGAATTATGAAGTTACTGGAAGAGTTTCATGCAGACGTCTATGGAAGGGACCCTCCAACGTTGTTCAAGTTGGAAAACTGTTTTTCCCCAGTGAAAGATGTGAATGAACATATCAAGAGCAGAAATGTGGTATTAAATAAATTGAACAAGCATTTGGTTAAGGCGCAAGATAAGATGAAGAACCATGCTAATCGACATAGGAGGGAGGTTCAATTTAAAGTGGGGAATATGGTTTATCTGAAGCTGAAACCTTATATACTGCAATCATTGGCTAAGAAAGCTAGTAAGAAGCTTAGTCCTAGATTTTATGGACCCTATAAAATCAAAGCTAACTATGTTGAGGTCGCTTACTGACATGAATTACCAGCTACAGCAAGGATACATCCGGTTTTTCATGTCTCCCAACTCAAGAAAGCAGTCCAACACCCTCAACTCCCACCCAAGAAATACCTCCAATTTTTACTGAAGACCTGGAACTTCAAGTGCAGCCTGAAGAAGTCAGAAAAATCAGGAAGTTAACCCATGGATCTGTGGAGGTTCTTATCAAATGGAAGAACTTACCCTTAATTCGAATGCACTTGGGAAAAGTTTGAAGTTATCAATATACAGTTTCCTCATTTTCACCTTGAGGACAAGGTGAAGTTGTTAGGGAGGGTAATGATGGGCCCAATTCTTATAATGTCTATGCTAGAAAGGGAAAGCAGAAGAAGATGGTTACTGTTGGCCTGTCATCAAAAGGGAAAGGACCCATGAAAGGGAAGAAAGGGAATTTAATAGAGGGATAACCAATTCTGACACCTTTTAGGTGCCTGTGAGAGTCAGAAAAGGACAAGGAAAATTTTGGAGTAAATTGGGAGAGCCCTAACCTCTCTAATCATTGAACGTTGGGATCATTTTACCATTACTGTCTTATATATTTTTTGCTATTCTGCCACTGTTTCATCATCTGAGTGCTGAGTTGTTAGCATTCTAGATTTCATATTCTGCTGCTGTCATTTTACTGTTGAGTAATATATTTCAGCATTGTTCAGTCTCCAACTATTTTCTGTTCAGTGTTTCTTTTCTGCTACTCAGTGTTACAGGGTTTCTTAAGGAGCTCTATCATATTTAAACAATAACATATATAGGTGTGCACTTGTGCTGCATTGTTTGTATCATTTTGAGTACCATATCCATGTAAGATTCTGTTTCTCTTAGAAAGCATATCATTCCAGAGAAAACTCTCCTTGGTACAAATAAAATCATATGAACATAAGCAACCTATATGGGGAACTAAAATTGTCTACTGTTATAAAGTTAGGCCATATATCAAAAACAAGAAACTTCAATAGCCTAATCAACTAAGGATCAACCATTATTGAGGAAATAACATCCAAAACAGTAGAAGAATTGCAAAAATTTGACATGTCAAGAGATCAAGGACACAAACAAACTTAAACTTATTAAATGTGCTGAAGCAAACCTTATAGAATGCAGCAATGCCCTCATTCTTAAGCATGCTTGATGTCACCTGGGCAGCCGATCCTTGACCCAGTTGAATCCCTATTCCCAGCCCAGTAAACCAACCAAATTACAAAATTATATACATACTGAAACTTTTATATTTATTGCAAAAGATAAAATAAAAATATACACATATAATAGGGACAAACTATCATAAATTCATAATATGCTTCTGCATATACTATCATAGAAACAGGACTCTTCCATAATGAACATCCCAAGCTTGCAGACTGCAGTAATCTTGTATCACAACTAGGGAATCATTTCAGAGCTATCTCAATCATCAATTATCTTCATATTCTCCAAAGATAAAATTATATCAGCAACAAGAAAATGATGTAACAGAAGTGGAAGATGACAAAAATAAACTGAAAATGGAAAACGATGCAGGGTTTAATTGTCTTCACAGCTACATTCCTTCAGACATCCGGAACGCAATACACAATTAACTTCAGCATATTGTTATATATTAATATCAGAGATACTCTAAAGTATGCTCTCTCAATGGATATTATGAAAAAATATCTCCACCTTAACAAGAAAGTATACTACAACATCTTTGTGAAACCAGAAATAAGGCATTTCTTACTTCAAGGTCCTAGAAGAAGACATCCACAAGACCACAACTTATCTCAGAAGTTTCAAACCTTTAAATTACAATATCACAACTTACAGTGGCCAAGGATGAGCCGGAGTCAGAGACGTTGTCATACATCTTAATAGAATTATATGCTTCATAGTTTATTTCGATTTTCAATTAAGTCTCCATAGTCCATAGTTTTAATTTTTGTAATTGGTTCCCTATACTTGTCACTTGTAATTAAATCCCTGTCGTTATAATTTAGAGCTAATTGCAGTTTAATCGCACACCACATATACGACATATGAGTGTTGAAAATTTCCCGAATTTGTGATTGAACAAAATGGTACCATTGTTGTCTTCTCTAATGAATCCATGATGTTTACTCCTCTAATGGCTAATTTCTTTGTAGTGGAGTGGAATGCTGATTGTGTAAGTGACGAGTTGGATTCATTTAAGGAAGGATTAAACAAAAAGAATTTAATTACAAATGATAGATAAGTACAAACGCAATTACAAAAATTGGAACTTTGAGGACTTGATTAAAAATTGAAGATAAACATAAGTACTAATTGTTTAATTTAACCTTTATCTCTTCAATGCTAAAAAAGAGAAATTATATACTAAGTGCAATAAACATCATATAGAAAACCAAAAGAATCAACAAAGATAACAGATCTGAATTTCATGACACCCTTCACAGTCCAACGCCCCAAATGTTGTCAAAACACGAAAGAAATAAGAAAAAAAAAACAATGATTAGTAACGAGAACTAAAGCAGGAAGATTATGAGAACAAATGCTTTACCTTAATCATATCAATAGGTTGTATAACTGAAGTGGCAAGCATACCAGAGGCTCCGCCATTGACAAAAGGCTTCACAGTTGACCACACACCCGCTGGTTTGGCCTTATTATCGTCTCCCATTCCCGAGATTCCAAGTTTTCACGATATAATGAAGGGAGAGAGAAGTAAAGAGTGTAATACGGATTATAGGGTATGGAACATCAAAATGGTTTTTTTTTTTTTGTGGAGTGCTTGTTTTTAAAATATTTTTTAGGGTAAATTATACGTTCTTTGGGTTTGTTCGATTTCAGTTTGGTGTCCTCGTTAGCACTTTAGTACTCTAAAGTTTTCTACCGTTAGTTTTAACAGTAATTATACTATTTGAATTAAAAAAATTTAAATGTGACTTTCTAAGGATCGAACTCAAGATCACTAATTTCAATATATATATATATATATATATATATATATATATATATATATATATATATAACAATTGCATTATTAACCCTCATTACTTTCACTATTCTCAATATCATTTCATCTACAGTAATTTTTTAATTTTATAATTTAAACCAATTAAATAAAAAGTATAAATAAAATTAAAAATTATTTAAAAATTTATATCATTTAATTATATAAAACTGTTTTAAGTATTAATATTATTTAATTATCCAATAAAAAACTATTATTTAATTAAAAAATATTATTTTAAATTACATATTATTTCATTAATTTTAAATAACATAATTATTTAATATAACATTTTAACTATTACTATTATTTCCACAAAAAACTATTATAATTATTTAATAAAATAAAATTATTTTAAAATATGTACTATTTAATTAATTTTAAATGACATAACTATTAATTATAATAATATGTATAAATTCTATATTTATAATATTCACTATAACATAATTTATTGTATTTATTTTAATTAATTATAATTTATTGTCATTTAATAGAATAAATAAATTTAAAATAAAAATAATAAATTTATTTTTTTATTAGTTCAACAAAATTTTAAGTGATTAAATAATTGAATCAATGACTCAAACCTTTCAATGATTTAGTGGAAGAGAAGAGTGTAATTCTATAAAATAAATGTGAGGATGAGTATAGTTGATCTTGACATATTATATTTATTGAAAGGAAACTAAAATATATTAAGACTTTATAGTCCAATGGTTAAGGCATTAATCTATGTTATTAGAGATTTTGGGTTCGATCCCTAACGAGCCACATTTAAGATTTTTTTTAATTCAAATAGCAAAATTACCGTTAAAACTAACGGTAGAAAATCTCATGGCACTAAAGTGCTAATGATGCAAACCTCAGGGTACCAAACTGACAAAAATGAAACCACAGGGCACCAAAGTGAAATCGGACGAAACCACAGGACATCAAAGTGTAATTTACCCTATTTTTTATATATTCTTGTATATATTTATTTTGTTTGTGTATGTTTATTAAAATTGTTGATTTTTAAAATACATTATTTTTAAGTAGAATTTATTTAAAAGTGCTGTGAAAGAGAAACAATTTGTATTTGGTAAATTGAGTTGAAAAATACTTTTATCGGTAGTTGAAAAATAATTTTTGTTTGGTAAAATTGTATAAAAAGATACTTTTGGCTATAAAATTACCAAGAATGTATAGATTATGATGTTATTAATTCTAATTAAATAGAGAAATAGATATCATTATTTAATTTATTAATATTATTAAACAAATAAAAATAAAATGTTAATTTGTTTATTAATTTATTAAAATGTTAATTAAATAAATTATTAATATTAACTAATGTAATATTGTTATCTATGATGAGTTTTTTTTATTAATTAATATCTGTAATTGTCGTTTTTTGTTCAGACAATTGTGATTTGTAAAAAAGGACCGCAAGGGATCGTAACCTTGGGGAACTTGTCCTTAGGTGAGAACCTATGTGCCTACGTACCCTTATGAAGGGATCAAAGTCCACGTAGTTCGTCATGATGACGTCTATAGGAGCCGTTAGGCAAGGCGATTACCTGTGTTGGGCCATGTGCGGCTAAGATGTGCGTAAGGTACTCCGGGCGAGCGAGCCACTCGTAGGAGGTTGCCTTAGACTAAGAGAGAGCGAAGGTCTCTTAGAACTGTAGGGAGCCCTATTAGTGGGGATCCCTAGGACAGAGATACGCCGAGTATTGACCGGATGATGGTCGGAGGGTAACCGGAGCCTGGTGGTGCTGTGGACTAGGCTCGGGAGTTGATAGATGGATGTATGTAGCAAAGTAGGCTAAGAGTAGCTTTTGTATGTTCAGAGTGCGGGTTACTTGCCTCTTGTTCTTCTGTCCTTAAGTCCCCCGGGTGAGGGCCTTTTTTATACCGAGTGTGGGGAGGACATGCTTGACCCACGTTCTCGTGGGACATGGGTCGTCCCACGATGCTTGGGGTGTCCTCCACGTCTCTTGGACGAAAGGCCAAGAGGAGAGAGACGTGGGTACTGGCCACGTAGGTGGCAAATGAGTGGTGCCACGTGTCGCTGGCGCGGGGTAACATGGAGCTTCTGGAAGCATAACGCCAAGTGTCCCAGGGTGGAATATTCCGTAGTTACATAAGTCCCCCAAGTCTACGCGCGCCTGTGGACTTAAGTTCTCTTTTAGTAAACTACTTAGGAAAATTCATTTATTACTTGTTGTCAAAGCGAGCTCGTCCGCATGTGGGTCTGGCCCTCTTGGTTGGTCGTTCGACTTTGTGAGGTTTTTGTGTATTTCTGGATTTACTCTGAGTAAAGACGTCGAAGATGCCACGCATCTTGATTTGGGTGGCTGACTTCTTGACTTCCTCAGCAATTTTTTGAGTCGTCTCTGTAGAAAGTGCGCGACTTTCCGAGGAGGAGTCATCATTGCGCAGAGGGGAATTTCCGGAAGTACCCTCTAGGGGTGTGTGGAGGAAACTCAAAGGTCAGGGGCCTTTTGGTCATTTCCTTCAGTTTCGGAGCCTTTTCCGTTTTCGCGCCTTTTGGTTGGACTCCGAAGTGTCTTTAGGGCCTCCTTATTACTGAGAGTGGAAGAGTGTTATTCCTTTGCTTTGCAGTCTTCTTCCTTCTAATCTTGACTCTAGCAATTCTTTTGGTCTCAGTTCTTCGCAATGGCTTCTTCCAGTGTTACCGCCTCCGTGTGCTCTTCTGTGGACCCAGATTTTGAGCAATCCTTGCTATTGGTTGCCATGGAGGGAGTGAGAGAGAAACTAGAGAGCCTTACTTTGCTACGAGATTCCGTGGACCTTCGGGGGGTTTTGTCTAAGGAGGGTGAAGACCAGTGGTGCCTCCCCCGGCAGTTTCTGCGGACTGGTACTCTGTCAAACCAGAGCCTGGGTCTACGACCAATATTCCGACGATGGACGGTGGGTTAGAGTCGCGAGTGGTGCCGGATCTTGGCATCGAGAAAATATGGAGGGAGCGTTTTGCTGAAATAAAGCCGATGGGGGAGGGAGAGACTATTCTTTGGAGCGACGGCGTTAGGTTCATTCTCCCCATCTGCATCCCCTATAATGTTGCTTTTATTTCCCCTTTCTTCGGCTTCTTGGAAGCCATGCTCAACTTGCTGAATGTTTGCCCCGCACAATTGACTCAGAACGCGTGGTCCATACCCAGCGTTTTCGACAGGTTATGTCGGTCGAACAAACTGGAGGCTCTGCCCAATGTGTTTCTTTCTCTCTACTCCGTCCACGAGGCACATGGATGGGTGTGTTTTCAATCTCGTGCCAAGGAGTTTACTATCTCAGACCTGCCGGGCAATAATCATGCTTGGCAGTCATACTTCTTTAAAGTGGTACCCAAGAAGGGTGTTTGCCTGCCTTGGGTGCGGCCTAGGGACCGGCGTCCGCGCTTCCCCCTGAGGGTGTTAATGCGGAAGTCACGAATCAGGTGGGTGAAGCCAGCTTGAACCGTCGTGGTCGCAGAAGGGTTCCCTATACTCCTATACCCCCCGAAGAGATGCCCGTCCGCTTTCTGGGCGAGGGTGTCTCTTTTAGAGGGAAGTTGATTCCCTTTGAGGTAGAGCGGGTCATACTAGCTCATCAGCATTATCCGCTGGATTATGGGGATGATTATGCTTTATAGCGTATGACCAAGGAGATCATGTTGTTCCTAAGCCGTCTGGCGGGCTTTGCTTATCAGCGGGAGGTCGAGGGGGTAGGCCGCTCTCCTCTCGCTTTGGTATCCTTTATGTAAGATAGCTGACTCTTCATGGTTTTGTGCAGGAAGTGGTGGAGGGCTTGTTGGATGAGAATGCTCAACTGACCGCCTGGGTGAAGGAGTTAGAGGGCGAGCTGGCGTAGAGCAAGGCTAACTCTTCGAGGGTTCGTCATTAGGATTTCCTGCGCTTTGCAAACTACGGAATGCAAAATGGCATGGCGCAGCTAGAGGATTTGATGGGCATTTCTATCCCTCCGGAGGTCAGGGTGAGGATGCACCCTTCTTGGGAGAACATTGGTGGAGAGTTTCGCGTTCGCGCCTGAGGAGATTCTCCGTTAAGGATATAGGATTACGATGTAGCTCCAAATCCTCGAAGGGATCCCCCGAGGTCGGGTGAGCTGCCGCATCCTTCAAGCGGGATTGCTTCTTCATTCAGACTTCGCGGTGTGTCCGCGTTGTTTTTTTGTACTCTTGGGGCGCTAGTCCCCATATTTAAATATATTTTTTGAATAGTAAAAAGAATTTCAAGTATGAGAGTTGGTCAATCGCATTGCATTCTGTATTTATTTAGATCGATGGTATTACATCTATCTTTGGACTAAGACGGGGGAGAGTACATAGTGGATTTGTCTTCGAACTAAGACATAGTGAAATATTCGTGAAACTTGTCTTCGGACTAAGACATAGTGAAATATTTCTTGAGGCTGCTAGTGTTCTAGGTATTCAGGACGTGCTCTCCCATCTGGTGTGCTAACTTGTACGCGTTGTGCGAATTGATTCCAATGACCCTGTATGGGCCTTCCCAATTAGGAGCGAGCTTGTCGTGCAGGCGGTCGCGCCTATTGTTTATTGTTGTTCACATGACCAAGTCATCTTTTTTGAATTTTCGTGGTCGGACGCCCCGATTGTATTTTCGTGCAAGTAGCTGCTTGTAAGCGACTTTTTTAGCGCCGCAGCTTCCCTGCGTTCTTCGGCCGTATCCAGGCTGACCAATAGATTTTCTAGATTTGAATCGGAGTAATTTAGCACTCGATCCAAGGGGACCCCGATATCGGCGGGAACTATCGCTTCCTGCCCATATGTTAGAGCAAAAGGAGTTTCTCCTGTTGCCAAGTGTATCATCGTCCGGTAGGACCATAGGACCGATGAGAGCTCGTCCACCCAACTTTCTTTCACGTCTAGCAGGTGTTTTCGCAGTCCCTCGAGGATGATGCGGTTTGCCCTTTCCGTTTGTCCATTAGTCGCCGGATATTCGATCAAGGTGGTTGATTGGTCAATGCGCCAATCCTTGTAGAAATCCTCAAATTTTTCGTAGACGAACTGGCGTCCATTGTCGGTGATCAATGTGTGTGGTGGGCCGAATCGAGTTATGATGCTTAGCCAAAGGAAGTTTTGGACATTTTGGGAGCCGATGGTGGCTAGGGGTTCAACCTCGATCCATTTCGTGAAATAGTCGACGGCCACTATAAGAAACTTCCTTTGGAGTGTACCCTGAGTAAGAGGGCCAAGTATGTCCATGCCCCAAGTGTCGAAGGGCCATGGAGATTCGATGGGCTTCAGTTTGCCAGGTGGCTGGTGTATGAACGTTGCGTGCCGCTGACATTGGTCGCAGTTTGTGACCAAAGCTTCTGAGTCTGCCCTCATATTGGGCCAATAAAATCTGGAGCGTAGAGCTCGCTTGCGGAGTGCTCCTGCGGATTGGTGGGTGCCGCATATGCCCTCATGGATTTCTTGTAGCACATAGTTTGCTTCTTCGGTCGAGATGCATCGGAGGTGCGGGGATGAAAATCCCTTTTTGTATAGGTCGTCCCACCAGACAAAGTATCGAGCTGCTTGCCTTCTTATTTTTCGAGCTAGCTCTCTATCCGTAGACAGGGTGCCTTCCGCTAGGTGTGCTTTAATCGAAGCCATCCAAGAATCGTCAACTGCTATTGCAGTATGTCTAGATTTATGCTGGGGGTGCGAAGTGTTGTTCGCAGGACCGTTTTAAGTCCTAATTGGCTCAGTGTGGTGGCTAGTTTTGAGAAGGCGTCAGCTTGGGTGTTTTGGTTCCGGGGTATCCGTGTGATCAAGACGGATTCGAACCTGTTGATTTCTTGTTTGGAACGCTTTACGTATTTGATGATAGTAGCGTCTTTCGCCTCAAAGTCTCCATTAAGTTGTTCGACCACCAGTTGTGAGTCACTGAATAGCTTGACCTTTGAGGCGCCTAGGTCGTGAGCTAGCGCTAGTCCGGCTATGAGTGCTTCATATTCAGCTTGGTTGTTGGAGGCTGGGAACATGAAGCGCAGGGCTTGTTCCACCTTGATTCCATCGGGGCTCTCTGCTATAATGCCGGCGCCTGTGAATTTCCCGGTCGAGGAGCCGTCTACGTAGACTAGCCATGGGGATTTTTCTGACTGTGGCTCAATGGTCTCGTCATGATTTGGAGCCGGCACGTCCCCCTGATGGCATTCTGACGGAGTCATTTCGGCGACAAACTCCGCCAATGCTTAGGCGGGGCTCATATTTGATGTCGAATTCGGATAGTTCAACGGCCCAGTTTGTCATTCGCCCTGCTAAGTCTGGCTTTTGTAGTATCTGCCGTAGGGGCTGGTCGGTTCGGACCATGATCGTGTGCTGCTGGAAGTAAGGTCGAAGCCTTATGGCCGAGTGGACGAGGGAGAGTACGAGCTTCTCCACTCATTTGTACCTGAGTTAGGCTCCCTGCAAAGCATGGCTTGTGTAGTAAATCGGGAATTGTTTGGCCCCTTCTTCTCTTACCAGAGCTGAGCTTACAGCATGATCATTGGTGGCTAGATATAGTATAAGGGTCACTCCTTTAACTGCTTTTGCTAGAACCGGCGATTTAGCTAAGTAAACCTTGACGTCCTGGAAAGACTTTTCGCACTGGTCGGTCCATTGGAACGTTGGTGCTGTCTTCAGGATTTTGTAGAAGGTAAGACATCGGTCAGCCATCCTTAACAGGAATCTATTGAGGGCTGCTAACCTCCTGTTTAGCCTTTGTACCTCTTTTACTATTCGAGGTGGCTCCATGTTGAGGACGGCTGCGCATTTCTCGGGATTAGCCTCGATTCTCCTTTGTGTGATCATGAATCCCAGGAATTTTCTCGTTGATACGCCGAAGGTGCATTTAGTCAGGTTTAGCTTCATTTGGTGCGTTCGTAGGACTAGGAAGATTTCTTCCAAGTGCGCCAAGTGTTTTTCAAGTTCCATGGATTTGACCGCCATATCATCGACATAAACTTCAAGGTTGCGGCCAATCTGGTCTCTGAAGATGATGTCCATCATCCTCGGGTAGGTGGCACCCACGTTTTTTAGTCCGAAGGGCATGACTTTGTAGCAGTAGACACCCTTGTCGGTGATGAAGAGGTTTTTTCCTGATCTTTTGGGTTCATCTAAATCTGGTTGTATCCTGAGAAGGCGTCTAGGAAACTTAGCATCTGGTGCCCGGCTGTTCTGTCTACTAGCTTGTCTATGTTAGGCAGTGGATAGGTGTCTTTTGGGCAGGCTTTGTTCAGATTCGTGAAATCTACACACATCCGCCATTCCCATTCGTCTTTTTGACCATAACCACATTCGATAGCCAGTCGAGGTACTGTGATTCGCATATGAACCCGGCGTCGAGAAGCTTCTGCACTTCTTCGTTGATTGCCCATTACCTTTCCTCGCCAAAGTGCCGCTTTTTCTGGATGATTCCGGGATCGTCTCTGATGTTAAGGGAATGGCATATGAGTGTGGGATCTATTCCCGGCATGTCCACGGCGCTCCACGTGAATACGTCCCTATTCCTGGTAAGTAGCTCCTGGAACTTCTTTCGGGCTGCTTGGTCAAGGAGGGCTCCTATGTGGATTTCCCTGTTATTTGCATGGTCTATGCAAATACTCACAAGATCTTCCGTAAGCTGTGGCCGGGCTCCGGGGATTTCATCGCGTAGGTCTACTATTGTAATACCCGGGAAATTTTTTTCGAAGTTTAAAATAAAATGAAAAAGAAAGAAAAGAAGTAGAAAATAATTTTTTAGGATTTAATTCAGGACCTAAGAAATTGAAAACCTGAATTAAATAGGGAAAGGAAATTAAATTAAAATATATCTTTATTATTTTTAAGTGATTATTATTTATCTTATTATCTATTTTAAAAAAGAAAATAAAAGAAAAGAAAATATATATTAGTTATTATTTATTTAATTATTAATTTAATTATTTAATTATTATAATTATTTATTTATTTATATATTTTATTCAAATAGGGGAGTGGGGTGCCGTGTATTTTTAGAAAGGAGAGGAAAGAAAAGAAAGAAATAAAGGATAAGAAAATATATAGAGAGGAGGCCATGGGTTAGGAAAGAAAAGAAGGAGAAAGAAAGAGAGAGAAAGAAGAGAGAGAGATGAGGAGAGGCGTGAGGAAGAAGAAGAAGAAGAAAGGTTGGGGTTCGCCGGAAAAGTGACCGGGGAGAGCTAGCCGACGTCGGAAAAGTCACCAGAGCTCGGGTACGACGTCTCCTACACCTTCCACCAATCGAATCAAAGGTTGGTAACCCCAATTTCATTCGAAACCCTCCATTTCTCCACTTTTAGGGATTTCTTCGATCCACCTTCGATTGAGTTGTTTCGAGGGTAGATTGAGACCTAGGAAGTGTTCTTGAACACTTAGTTGGGGGAGGAACCGTGACTATATCCTTGGGTTTGACCGAATTCGAATTTGGAAGGACTTGGGGTTAAAATTCTAAATATTCATAAATTGGGGAAATTATTGATAATTAGGATTGAGCTTGGATTGGAATTATTGAAATTATATTGTTGAAATATTAGCTGAACAAGACCGTGAAGAGCTGGCCCGAGGTTACTAAGGTTGAACCTTGACGTTAACGTGCCGGGTCCCTGCTCGGATTGCCTAAATACACTTTAAGGGTGATGTTGAGGGCTGCAAACCTCTTATTTTCAATCTTAAACTCCCTAGAATAATTCTAAATATGCTATCAAGCATCAAGAATTATTTTAGGTACTTTCTTGTTTCTCAAGGATGGAAACTTGCGGAACAATAAAGTCCAAAATTTAAAATGGCAATTTAATTCCTTCGTAATTATTAGGAAACCTTAAGTAGGATAATTTAGAAGCATATCGAGGTTTAGTAACTCAAATCCAAGGCTCCAAAAATCAATTCAAGGTGAGCGATAATTATACGAAACCAAGTGTGTAGCACTTGAGACTCTCATGGAAGAGAGGGAAGACGGATAAGACCAAGAACTCGGTTCTTGGCGACGTTTAGGTGCATTTTTAGGCACGAGCATTCCATACGCATATGAGTTGCATATAGTATAAGATGTTAACTGCGTGAATGCAATTGTTAGGAAACCACGATTCGTCCGGAGCGGGAGTTACTCCAGGACAAACACAAGGAAGCCGTCCAGGTGAGGGGTTTCCCATCCTTGCCCTATAGGGTTGATTGAGGATGTGGATATGTGGTTTGCCTACTTGCCTAACTGTAAGAATGATTTAGTGGTTAACATGCTATTATTGTTCCTAAACTGTTATATATGAAAGTATTTGTATATGTGTGTTTGACTACAGGTAAAGAGGTACTGGAGGGTATCCATGTGATGACATGAGATACGCCGAACAGTACATGCAAGGGGGTAAGTTGTTGATTGAGTCCAAGGTTTGGTTTACTCTATTAATTAGAAACCCATTAAAGAAATCGTATAGAAGTTGTTAGTAAACGTCGACGTTTCACGGTAATTGAACTTAGGGAAGACCTTAAAGCTAGGTTATGATTTAAACCAAGGGTTTGGGAACAATATGAGGATTAATACGATCTCTTAATTGATTAGTGAGTCGTAGGGATGTTCACACTACCTAGGTAAAGTCAGTTTAGGATAGTAATGGGTAGATAGAATAAGGATCCCAGCTGAAAGCTTGGGAAGAGAAACAAGTTAAAGCATTTTCCCGTTGAGGCCATTGCCCTAGCCTAACACTAGGGTCAGTAAAAGAATAAAAGATTTGCCCGTTAAGGCCATTGCCCTAGCCTGGCACTAGGGTCAGTAAAAGACTAAAGATTTTTCCGTTGAGGCCATTGCCCTAGCCTGGCACTAGGGTCAGTAAAAGACCAAAAGATTTGCCCGTTGAGGCCATTACCCTAGCCTGGTACTAGGGTCAGTAAAAGACTAAAAGGTTTGTCCGTTGAGGCCATTGCCCTAGCCTGACACTAGGGTCAGTTAAAGATTTAAAAGAAATTGCCCGTTGAGGCCATTGCCCTAGCTTGGTACTAGGGTCAGTTGAGTTATTTACAGTTTTCATGATGATATGTTAAATATATTTGCTTGTTTAGGAAAAGCATGATAGAGGAGCATGATCCATAGGTTTATCCATGATTTTATGTTATATTAATATTGCCTGATCAAAATATAACATTTGATAAACTGGATTTTGATGCGCATGTGATTGTGGGTGTTTCCATTTCCCCAACTGTAGTGGTACCCTCCGCTATGCCGAGGATGGGAAGCTTCTCACTGAGTTTGTTTGACTCACTCCCTCTGCTTCAATGTTTCAGATACAGGTATCGGGCAGACGTCGACATCCGGACAGTGATACGGACATCAGACCATCCTTTACGCATTAGTTCGCATGGGTGGACATCTTTTGGTTATTTTGATTTTGTTTGTTGTACATATTTTAAAGTTGTAAGTGTTGTAAATATTTACAGCTTTTGATGTACGTTCACTCTAGACTTGTCGGCTTCACATGTATTTAAAGACAGGGTCCAGTTGGGGATAAACTAGGATATATGTTTGAGTATATGAACTTCTGCATGTGAATAGGATAGATCGTACGCATTGAGGCGTACGGTCAATATGATATGGATACATATATTATGTGTGCTTGCTGCATGTGAATAGGATAGATCGTACGTATTGAGACGTACGGTCAATATGATATTAATATTTACATTATGAGTGCTGATAAATATATCTATACACTAGATTGAGTTGAAGCGGTATTGAGCAAACCGCGGATTGCAGGTTAATTAGGCCACCAGTGAGGTGTGACCACTATTATGATATATATATTGATTGTATAGCATGGTAGTTATAGTTATGTTTATAGGGTAAGGCTTACGGGTTTAGAGGTAAAAGTATATTCCCGTGCCGGTCACGCTCTCCCGATTTGGGGTCGTGACAAACTTGGTATCAAAGCCTGGTTATTCTTTAAGTCATGTGAAGCCATTGGTATGACCGGGTGTCGGTTTAACCTTCCTTGTGAAACCCAGGCACAACGTTGGAATAAACAGGAACTTGTGGGAGTACCCAGGGTAAATTGAGTCAGCCTTTCTTTCATTCCTTCTTAATCTGTGATAGATTATAAATTCTTTCGAGTCATCGCTTTAAGCATAGAATTTGTATGTGAAATTCTATGCAAAGCATATAACTTGTATAGCACACAAGTGCCGATGAGCACTAAGGCGTAAGGTGGGATGGCAGTGACCCCGGGAACCTTAGGACGCCATAATAGGGAAAGGAGACATCCATGGAGGATGCTACTTAAGCACTGACACATTTGGTTGAATTGTAGGCAGAAATGCGCTACAATATGTGATTGGTTTGTAGGTGTTAAATGAGACGATCGTCTGCTCTGTTAGCGGCACATTGTCTGCTATGGTACATGCACAAGTTATTTGATTACAGAGTGGAATGCAAGTAGAATAGAAATACGCAGTGAATGGTAGCTAGGCTTGGAATGGTTTGTAAGTGAAAAAAAGGAAATGCATCCCGTGTAGAAAAGAATGTAAGCCCATGGGGCGATTGAAATGGATAGTTTATAGACAAGGATAAATAGGGCCATGAGGCATGAGACTGACAGGGAGAGGACCACGTGAATGTGTCACGACTGTGCGGTATGCTATGGCTGAAGGAAGTGAGTTGTCCTTCCTAGAAAGTAAACAGAAAAGAGGTGGTGTATGCTACAGTATAGAAGTAGAAATCTACGGACTGGAAAATCAGGATACGGTGTATGGAAGGGCAAAGTGGCCGAACCATATGCCGTAGAGATAGATGTTAAGAAGTAGAGGCATATGTAAACGTGTAGAGCATGACCATATACCAAGCAGGAAACAGGGTAAATGGGAAGGCACAGAGAAGGAGCCTAGTCCAACCCTGCACTCGATCCATGAACTACAAGTTCCTTAAGCAAACAAGGGGAAAAGAAGGAATTAAGCCCAACCAAACTCTCTTGGGTTGCTTAAGGAAGAGCATAAAGAATAGGATATTGATCACATGAGAATTTTTTGTAAAAATCTTTTTGGTCTTTACGAATGAGAGATTCTGAAAGACCCTCAAACTTTTTTTTTGAAAATACTAGGGATAACCATTGGAAGGCAAATTTTCATGAAAACTCTTTCCCAATTTGTGTCGTTCCAATTGGTTAAACCCTAACCATTTACGAAAACCTTAGGCGTCATTTTCTAATAAATAAACTTGAACAAATTTTTTTAAAAACCCACAGGGTGCCTAAGAAAACTAACTCATGTGACCAATACCCTACCAAACAATAGTCCTTTTACAGGTAAGCTGTATAAGGATGGTAGATGTAGTTGAGAAATCACTCGCTTGGAGTGATTAAAGTTAACTAGACATCGAAAAGCACTAAAGAGTGCTAAAGTGCCAAGGGAGTATACAAGTAAACCTAAGGGTTACCAATTAAGGGGCCATAGGGTGATAATGGACCGAAAAGTATTAGACCGGAGCAGGTCTAGAAGTGGAAAGGAGCGTAGACCTTCGGGTACTGTCCAGAGATAAGAAAGTGAGTGCTATTGCGGTAGATGGCTCTCGAACGAGATTACGTGAGGGATAAACCCCAATGGGACTCGTGGAGGCCCGAGGGGAGAGAAAGTAGATAGGGATAAGTAGTCCCATAAGGGGGGAAGAGCGGAAGCCTATAGGACCCCATAGGATAAGAGTCAAGTAGGAGGTGGAGAACCAACTACTACCGTAAGTGCATGTATAGTACACAGATTTTAGTGGACATAGCTAGGTAAGCTAGTTCCACAGGTTGGTGAACCGTAAATCCGTTAGTCTGAAGCTCGGGTATGGGTGGAGACTGAGTGGACAAACCAAATGTATAAGTGGCCATGTGGGTGCCATAAAGGGAAAAATTAATCGTAAGGACGGTTAATCGAGAAGGAGAATTTAGTGAGTAACGAGTATGGAGAAATACTCGAAGAAAGAGTACCACGAAGGTACGGAATGAAAAGAAGAGAGTGAATACGGGAATGGAGTCAGGTAAGCATCTGGGGGTGCGAGCCAAAACGAAAAAACAGGTATGCTACCATTGGGGGCAGTTGGAACCCAATGGGTAACACACTTGCAAGAGGCGGTATATGTTCATGAACATATGCCACACCGTAAAAAAGGAAAGAGTCAAACCGTGGAACCGGATCTCGTTTGGTAAAGGGTAGTAGAGCATGTCTGGAAAGGTTCATGCTGGAGTTAACAGATCAAATATTCCAAGTAGGAATACAGGATCTAAGTGATTTGAGGAGTCCGAGTGGGCCAAATTTGGGGTAGAAGCCAATGGAAACCCAACGAGTAAAGTTAGTATAGGATGTGCAACTCTAAGTGGACTAACCTAAGGATGGTATAGATCCACAGTCATAGTCGTGTTGAGCGAGGTCTTCGGATGTGAAGACCGAACTGAGCCTAAGGCAGAGTAATGAGTATAATAGTAAGGAGGAGGCTGGTGAGTTTCCATTATAAGCAGAAATGACTACAAGTAGTAGTCAGAAAAGAGTCTAAGTCAGTCAGACATGGGATGTCAACAGGGAATAACCTAAAGTGGCTATGGAAACCACTAAGGGTAAGTGTAGAAGTCTGGAAAAGAAAGGGAAGCGCGAGTCATAAATGTAAAACTCTTTACCGTTTGGTGGAGAAACGGTAAGTGTAATATATATTTGTGCTAGTGTCATGGCATTTAGCTTCGTTAGGACACGAGTAGGGTAAACCGAATCGGTAGTAAGTGTAACAACCTCGGAAGGGTTGGGTACACAGATGGCACAAAGTATAAACACCTACGTAGGGTGCATGCCGTGTAAGCAGTAAGTCTAGATGTAGAATAGAGGGTGTAGTAAGATGTAAACGGACTTTTCTAGAGGAGTCGTTTACAAAGAATATATCAGGGGAATACCAACAGAAGAGTAGCTTCTTGGTAGTAGAGGATACTTAGGTACGGGGACTCCGATGTAGGGGAGTTTATAGAAATAGAACCTAGTGTGCTATGGAAATCGCTAGTGTCTTGGCATGTTCAAAAGCATTTATATTGTTAAAATGAGGTGTTTGACAAATTATTTAAAAGTGCTATTGAGTTATAGCAGAAGCAGTTTTTTAGATTTAAGCAGAAGCTATAAATTAAAGCTTCTACTATTAGCCAAAAGCATAAGCTAAAATTTAATTTTTTTTAGGATTAAAATATTCTCATTTTACCCTATCCTAAAACCTAACCCCTACCCTTACTAACATTTTAAAATTATCATTTAATTTATAAAGACATCAATAATTGTTGGATATGTTGGGTTCTTCGGGACTAAATATCCGTCCATGGGGGAGTCTGATCGGGTCGAGTGATGACCCGTTGGAAAGTTCGTAGAGAGACGAACAAAACAACACCAAGATGACACTTATCGGATGTCACACGAGCCCGCACTCGTGGCCCAAAGTGGGCTAGGTGATCATGATGTAAGCATGATGTTTTGTTCATATTTTTTAAGTCTCACATTGCTTAAATCAATGATGGGAGCTCTCTCATCCTCCTATAAATATGAGGCATCCACACCTTCACATTTGCTCATTTCATGTGTTGGAAAGGGGGGTCCCGTTTGGGAAACCCCACATAGTATAATTTTTCTTCTCTCTTGCGTCATTCTTCCGCACATCAGTCATGGACACGTGGCTCTACCTCTCATAGGTAAAGTACTCTGTTTGGAGCAACCCTTTTCAGAGTTCGTCATTTGGAGGTAAGCCCTGGTGAAGCAGAGGCACTGGCAAGATCCAAGGTTTTAGCGATAGCATCCAGGTTAGTAGCTTCCGCAATAACACTACAACAAAACACAGATTTACCCACAGAGAGGCACTGGCAAGATCCAAGGTTTTAGCGATAGCATCCAGGTTAGTAGCTTCCGCAATAACACTACAACAAAACACAGATTTACCCACGGACAAACCTGTGGGTAAATCTGTGTTATTCCGTGGGTAAACATTTACCCACGGACTGTGTCCGTGGGTAAAACTGGTGTGGGTAAAAAATTACCCACGGAATTTTGAGTCCGCGGGGAATTCCCCACGGATTTCCAACGAACCCATCTGTGGCTATTTTTCCCACGGATGGGTCCGTGGGGAATCCGAGGGGAAATAGCCACGAAATTTTAATTTTAGCCACGGATTATTGCGTGGGGAATTTTGTAGATTCAATCGGCCGCCGGCGAACTTCACCGATCGCAGGCGACCCCTCCGATCGTCGTCCGGCTGTCGGCAACCCCTCCGGTCACCGCCTGCCGCCAGCAACTCCTCCGGCGACCTCCATAGACCACATTATATTTTTGAAAAATGGTCTGTAGGGGATTTGAAGAGAGGACATCATGCATGGTAATATTTAGAATTACCACTAGGCCATTTATCACTTGTTTTATTAATATAAAACATTATATATATGCATATATATATATATATATATATATATATATATTTATTCTAAGAAATTTCCCACGAAAATTAATTCGTGGCTAGTTGAGAAATTACCCACGGATTGGCCATGGAAATTAGCCACGGATTGTTAATCCGTGGCTAATTTTATGAAATTACCCATGGATTCCAATCCGTGGGTAATTTTGAAGAAATTTTTTTATTTTTTATTTCATTTTCCCACAGATTACCCACGGAATATATTCCGTGGGTAAAATCTCGTGGGTAAATTCATGTTTTGTTGTAGTGAATATTTATGTTTTGCTTGGATTTATTTTTGGTTTTTCTTTTAGGTCCCTGGTTCGGGTTGAATCATGTGGATCCGGGCCTTTTCCTACATTAGTATCAGAGCTTGGTTATGCTTGAGCTTTGTTCTCCATGGTTAGATGAACCGAAAAGGGTTTGGAACATGTTTAGGTCTTGTATGATGTTTGTTTAAAACTTAGGAACATGCCTTGGTTCCCAGTTTTATTTATATGTTTTAATTTTGATTTAAAAGATATGTTAGATCATACATTGTAGGATAGGGTCCTATGGATTGGTTTTCGAATTTAAATTTAATATACGATAATTTTAAAATTCAATATTGATTGGTAACCCAAACCCTAAACATAAAAACATGTTTAGGTTCCCCTTTCTTTATTAAGTACCCCAAATTACAAACATATATATTATTGTATTTAAGGTATGTGTACCCTACTTATATATGTCCATATATGCTACTGCTTTGCAGAGGGGGATGGCTGACCGACAAAGACAGATCGTAGGCGGTGGCCAGCCGACATCGCCACTGACGGTGGTTGCCGGCAAAGGTCCGACGATGATGGTTGGTCGGCGGTGCTCTAGCAACCAACGGCCGCCGCGGATCGCCGGCAACAGTGGTCGGTCGACAGCACTCTGGCGACCGGCACCACAGCGGACCGCCATCGTCGGTGTTTGGCCGGTGCCGCCAAGCACCACCGGCTACAATTGCCAACCGGTGGTGGTCCAGTAACCGGCAACCACCGCAATTCACTGTTGAGCAGAGGTCAACGACTGACCATTGACTTATCAACGCTGACCGTTGACCTGCATCGCACAGTCTTCTGTCACGCATAATTTCTCTATTCTAGCTCCGATTTTGTTGATATTGATTCGTTTTTCTTGTTTTCGCGAGATTCAAATATGGGGAGAAATTAAGGTGAACTGGAGTCTAAAGAGCGATTATGGCCATCTCTTGACTCGTTCACATACACAACAAGAGAAGATCTAAAAGGTATGCGATCGTTCAAATCACCTTAAGCGTTTGACTCGAGTGGGAGCTAGGGGCAGCATGTGGCAAACCCATAAACTAATGTAAATGCTTATCCACGTGGAAATTTAAATAGTAAGTGACTTTTTAAATGATTGTAAGTGTTGTAATCAAGTGGAAGTTCGAGATCGTGCTTGTGGCAACTCGATGTCCTTCTTGAACGCTTATATAGTGGGAATCCTAAAGGGATTTTGAATATTATGTGACTATTATGTGAAAATTGTTGAGTTAAGCAAAGAAAGGTGTACATATATAGGCTCTTTGTGTGATGAGGGAGGTTGACTCCACTTCTCGAATGCAGAGACTGACTATATCTACATTCGTGTTTCGTTGATTACAATTTTCCGTAAGTTGTGTGTTGTGTAATAAGGAGCTGTATAATTAGTGTTAGCATTTAGGATTGAATGATAGTGTAATTACAAAACCTGTAAATGTGATCACATTAGAGAGACTGGTTTAGTGACATTGTGGTCACCAAACTGAGGCAGCTTACAATCAAGTTTGATACCTCCAAGATACGCTCTGACAAGAGCATGTAGACGCATCTAAGGGAGAAATCAAACATAATTTGAGAGCGTGAGTAAGCCTGAAAACTCCCCATTGGTAAATAGTGAGTTCAAACTGTTACCAGATCTATTCTCTCCTCTTGGGAGTGCATGTAGGTTATTCTGACCTCCATTAATACCATCAAGTTTCTTGATGATATTAAACACCACCTATTGCTCAAGGAATGGTGGCATAAGGTTGCAAAATCCATCGAGCACGTAGCCTGAGTGGCTAAACTTTCTTCGAGCTCTAGGCTCCAAGAAAAAGGACAATGGGTCCAAGAGACGTGGTGCTAGGAAGAGATAAGTTGTGCGTAAGGTAAGTAGCCTTAGTGCAAAGGAAAATCAGGGGAGAAAAAAAATTTGGCCAAGGTCAAAAGTTGCTTGTGCCAACCCATAAGGAATTGTGCACAAAAATTGTTCGCAGCAATTCTTTGCCTCTCACCCATGAACATTGGTTCATGGAGTTCTACCCTCAGCCCAATGGGATCGGAAGTATCCTCATGGGAACAAAGCATTAATAAAGTTAAGAGGTTGGGCAACTGCAAAACAAAGTTGCGTAGTGGCCACTCTTTATCTTTATATATGTTATGTGTTCTAGATACTGAACGAAACTTGTTATGAGCTATTTTTCTAGGAGAGAGCTGAGGATATAATGTGATCTACATTTTTATCATGACTCCTCAGTTTTTTTTGTTGATATTTTTTATTATCCGTAAAATATATCGGATAGGTGTGTTTGATGTTTGTTCAGTGTTGCAGGCTTAATTAACAGGGATCAATGGGAAGAAATATTCCAAGTACAAGGACCGGAACTGAAGAAAGAACTCGTAGCAAGACCCAAGAAGAAAATAGAATAAGAAAGGAGCAGAGCTAGAATGCAGAGCTCGCTGCAATGAGTAAAGCACATAGCTCGCTCTGGCGAGCCATATTACTCGCCACAGCGAGTGTGCAGCATAGAGAGGCAGATGACGTGGCAGCAACCTTATGAGCAAATTTTAAAGGACTTCTCACACGGTGGAGATGATTTTAAATTGGTTTGAATTTAAATATTAAATCTCACACCAATTAATACTTATCTTCATCCTATTCCTACTCAAATTGGAGGTCCCGAGAGCAATATAAATAAACGTCTCACACGGTGACAAAGGCATTCGGAGATCGATAGGTTCCACATATAGATTAGAGTGTAGAGAGAATATAAGTGACTTAAAGTTCTTCCTGGGTTTCCAAGAAGAACTAGCGCGTAGGCTTGAGTCGATGGCTATTCATTAAGGTTTATCAATTTCATTATGCTTGTATTTATCCTTTCTGAGTTTACGATTGTATTTGCTTTGTTTCATATGTCATTATCTTGCTACATTCAACCATGAAGGAACGTGTATAAATATGCTAGATTCTTCATAACGAATTAGTAAAGATTTGATTTATTTAGAAAGGTACTTAGGTCTTTTGGTTTTCGGAATTCAATACAATTTTGTCCTTCAGGTTCTTGATTGCTTGTATCTCTTATTACGATAATATTATAGTGAATTGATTGACTCGGTCGGGTATTAGTTTGTTTAATAATATCATAGAATCTCTTGATGCATGTTATTGATGTTCCCGGTCGGGAATAACATGAATATTTAGATAGGGTTTCGTAATATATGACTTTCATGAATAGGATAAATTTTGAATGAATTAATCATACCTGAATATTTTCTAATTGGTTATGATTGATAAGTTCTATTCTTCTTGGAATCTTGTCTCATATTATACTTGACTCATTGTGAAGACCGCGCCTGCGGTGAGCTTCGCGGAGTCACCACCAAGTTTTCTATAAAACTTGGAAAAGGAAAAGTGGTTCAAAATTTTAATAAAAGTGGATTTTTAAAAGAATTTGGGTTCGGGAGTCTACTTGAGATGAGGGGAAGGTGTTAGGCACCCCTCTACCCCCGTTCGAAGATGGTTACCCCAGAAACTAATATTTAAATCATTTTGGCCTTAAAGAGTTGGATCACACAGAAAACAATGGAGAAAACAAAGATGGACTTGACCTAGGATAGAAACCTAAGGCCTACGTATACTCTTTAAGAGGGATCAAAGTCCACGTAGTTCGTGTGGCACGCATGTGTGTGTGTGGGGGGGACGCTCATCAAGCAAAGGCTCAGATGGCATGCCAGTGCAATGTGCCTAATGAAACAAAGGCCCCTCAGCACCTATTTATCATGCATTATATTCAAACAACTAACAAGACACGAAAAGTGTGTATGTTGTGCTCATCAGGCAGTGCGACCATATGGCGTGTAAACTAGTGCTCTTATAGAAGCAAAGGCTCTTTGGTGGCACTAGGGTTACACATGTTAAGATGAAAGAAATTTGAATAAAAGACATGGAAAAAGAAAAAGGGATAGAGGAAGCAGAAAAGCGTGACCCCCTACCTATAACATGTGGAAGGGGTAGGGTAGTTAGGATGCTCCTAATCACAAGAGCACAAATTTACATTCCTACCCACCTTTAATTCGCTTCTATACCCAAAATAGTCCATAATAGTTAGTGGGGATATGAGAATCTTTCCCTGTTGGGTTTCGGCCTATAGAGGTTGACTTATCTACCCCACTTAGATTGTTACTTGCCTTAAGGGTTAATACGCGTATAATTTTATGTGAAAGGATCCTCTCTTAAGTCAGGGTCTCCAACTTTGGTCGGGGCAATCTAAGGACCTTTTAGGGTTTCTAGATCCCAAGCTAAACCATGTACAAGTTGACCATAGGGCCTACCCTTATTAGGCCAGCCAGCTTTTGAGACCATAAGAGCCTAACCTTTAGGTTACAAGGAGCGGATTTCCCCCATTGCATTCATTGCATAGCATGCATCTTTATTACTTTTCGCATTGTATATAATAATTTTCTAATACCCTTCTTTTTCTTTTCCTTCTTTTTATCATAGTCATACTTTAAAAGAAATTTGAAATGGCATCGGAACTTAACACAGGCTTTTGTTCACCCACGAGTCTCGCTTTCATTGGGAGGCGTATGAGAGTCAAGATTCAAGCCAATCTGGTGGAAGGTTTGATCAAGATGAGGGGGTATTTGCCTAGAGAAGAATTGAGGAAGTTTTATGGCCGATATGGGGATATTTTAGACCTCATGGATATCAGGGTTGTTGGAGATGCATTGCAGGCACTCCTACAATTTTGGGACAATCAATTGAGGGCATTTGTGTTCCTGATTTTCATTTTGTCCTTGGTACCTGTGAAGACCGCGCCTTCAACAGGAGTCGCCACCAAATTTTCAATCAAAATTTGGAAAAAGAAAAAATAAGTTCAAAAGTGGGGTAAAAATGAATTTTCACAAAATGTTGGGTTCGAGAGTCTGATTGAGATGAAGGGAAGGTGTTAGGCACCCTTCTTCCCCCGTCCGAAGACGGTTACCCTAAAAATTAATATTAAAATTATTTGGCCTTAAAAATATATACAATCGAGGAAGAAAATGAGGGAGGGCTTGACCTAGGATAAAAGCCTAGGGCCCACGTACCCTCAAAGAGAGATCAAAGCCCACGTAGTTCCTGTGGCATACAAGTGTGTGGGTGGGGGGAGGCTCATCAAGCAAAGACTCAGATGGCCTCCCGGTGCAATGTGCCTAAAGAGGCAAGAGCCCCTCAGCACCTATCTACCATGCATTTCACAGAACAAATCAAACAAGGTGGGTGTGTGATGCTCATCAGGCCGCGTGCCCAGATGGCGTGTAAACCAGTGTTCCTATAGAATCATAGGCTCCTTGGTGACACCAGTTGAACAAATAAATAAAGACGTTGATTAAAAAACATAAACAAAGCGTCTATGATATTTTTGGATTTTTCTCTTTAAGAAAAACAAAGAAAACTTTTCAACGTTTATTTTTCTGATTCTACACATTAAATAAAAAATCAAATTGGAGCACTTCCGAAATATAGAAAATTGTCAAAACCTAGGCTAAGAAAGCTCTAGATCTCCCCTACATAGCCCCGCTGACCTTTCCCCAAAATCAATAGTAATTTGTAAGATATGATCTTTGAAAGCACAATTACCCAGAAGCTATTTGAAGTGATACTTTGGGATAAATAAATATGCCATAAATCATTCTGGATGAATTTGGTCATGATATGTTTATCCTTTGTTCCAGAGACCAAGAAGAAGATTTAGGGACAAAAATCAATTAAAAAGAAGTTGTATAGATGGAGAAACAATTTAAAGAAATAGAGTGACGTTCAGAACGTCACTCTGCAACCTGTTTTAAAAAATTGATTTGATAAAAATTGCTGGGAGTAAAATACCTAATAAAATTTGACAAAAGACCTATGGTCAGAAAGCTATGGATATCTAGTTTCAGGAAAAAATATAGATCATTTCACGACCCCTATCGGACGTCCGTGACCGGCACGGGAAGTAGGATTTCTCCTATCCCGTAAGCCTCTAATCCCTTATTGACATTTTCACATGTTTATAACTACCCATTTCTAATACAAACAATATATAGTATTTATGGCCATCCATATCCGGTGACCTAAGTAGCGTGCAATCCACGGCTCGCTCAACGCCGCTTCATTCTATATATATACACATAATCACTCACACGTACATATAGTATACATATTGATCACGTGCTTCAGGGCGGGTGATCTATCCTATTCATATGCAGAAATCCTGTGTACAGTCATACATATATTCAACCACACGATTGTATATAGTTTACATATTGATCACACGCCTCAATGTGTGTGATCTATCCTATTCACATGTAGAAGCCATATTCTCATACAATCAGGTATTCAGCCACACATACATATAATTTACATATTGATCAACCCCTCAAGGCGTGTGATTTATCCTAGTCGCACGCGGAAGTCATATATACATATACATGATATACGCTATATCATAGCGTATATCATAACTTTAATCTGCATGAAGCCGACAACGCTAGAGTATGACATATATATACAGCAGTTGTATATGTACAAAAGCTACGCCCAAAAAGGATTTATATATATATACACCAGGACTTAAGCATATAACCAAAATAAGCTACCCACGCAGATAAAGCGTGTGGTCTTCAGACTTGTCCGCCTCCTTGAGAAGAAGTGGACGTGTTCCCGATACCTGAACCACCTGTATCTGAAAAATTTAAATAGGGGGGTGAGTCAAACAGATCATTGAGGAGCTCCCCTATCCCTGGCGTAGCAGCGGGTACCACTACAGCTAGGAAAGAGGAGCAAATCACAACCACATGCGCATGAAACGGATTACATTGCGATATTTATTATGATCAGTCAGCCAATATATCATATTCACAACGATAATCCTAATTCATGCTTCTAACATACTTTTCACTTTGTACGTAAATCATCCACAAATATATCATTTATTTCCATAAGTAACATATAAACAAGTTCATATACATGTATTGGTATGCATTCAATTTCTGTCTCCCGCTTTCTGCTAAGAGAAATACTGGCGCGAAGGCCATCTCGTGTTTGAACCTAGTTGATCACGCTAGGCCATTCTGACTCCAAGTTACACTCAGAGCAATAGCTAGAGACTTGTCTGACCTTGGTTCTTCCAAGGCAATGACCACTAAGTGGCTTAGTCATTGGTACTATATTTCTGGTTGGCCGAACCAGGATGACCGAATCGATCTACCCGGACTATCCTTGACCAACACAACCTAAATACTTACTCTTGGATGATACCCCATGAACAACTGATTGACTACTATACTCATTTTCCCCGTTGAACCTAGTTCCTCCCTATTGGTTATGCCACACATTCATTTCACATCTAAGAGACTAAGTTCACTTCCTTAGCATGTTATACGATCAGAATCTCTATAGTTATAATCAACTCAGTTGGTTTCTATAATTTACGAGTTCTCTCCTGTAAATTTTTGACTCAATCCTACCAACGGTAACATATAAGACTCGGTGAAGCATGCTATCACATGTACACCTTGAGCGTAATCAGATAGAAGCACATATGCAAATTTACATATTTAATTTCTACTTATCGACTATACAAGAATAACGCAATTTCAGCAACAATCCACATATCGTATAACAGATACACATAATAGAGAAAACCACTTATCACGTAGTCATCCAACCTTGTAGGGCAGGGATGGGAGAGCCCCTCACCTCTTTGGCCCTCCTGATCAGTCCTCGGAGTACCTGAAGCTCCAACTATCCTGTGGTGCCCTATACACATGTGTTTAAGCAGTTAAAATCTTGTAACTAAGCAATTATCATGCACATGTCATGCTAATGCTCATGTACCCTCTAGACATTTCCAAGAACTAGATGCTTGGCTGGTTATGTCGTCTACTTGCTCTTTCAGAAAGTCTATAATGTTTTCGTACTCGACTTTCACCTATTCGTATTATTTAGAAATTCCAAAAGCTTTGGATTGGAGATGCTAACTTAGCTTAATTCCACTTCATGTGTTTATAAGTAATTCTAACTAACAAAGGAATAACTTTATGGCTCTAAAGAGTCATTAGCTTACTCGTTCAACGATTTCCCTTATATGCCGAGTAAGAATTTAACCACTACCTCCTTAATTATGAAAAACATAATCGGGCGCATCTAGAACTGAAAAGGATGTATAAGAAGAGCTTTGGAACCAATTTAGTTGGTCTTAGGTGTCCACCACGGGCTAGGCCGAGGTGTCCAGCCCACAGCACAGTTTCTTGCTGTACTGTGGCTTGGTATATTTCCTCTTTTTCACCGGATTTGGCTCCGGTTGCGACGGTAATTACTTGGGCTTTATTCCCTTGTATATTTCCAACAATTATAATACCTATGCTACTCCAATCCAAGCTTATTCATGCATCAAACCAGCAAAGTCGAAATTTAGAGGAATTTCTAACCCATTTCCCATAAGCATTCAACAACACTTACTAAGCATTCAACCTCCCTAAGCATTCAACAACACTTACTAAGCTCGAATTTATCCTCGGAATATCCCAAATGGAGGTGAATGAAGATTTCTTAAAAATCCCTAAAATTGGAAGAAATTGGGGTTTTGAGAGTTTGGGGCTTTTTACCTTGTTTCAATCGGATGGAAAGGTTGATAGGTGCCGTGGAAGTGTCCCGGCAACCTTCTCCAGCGTCGGAGCAGCTTCTCCGACGAGAATCCGGCCCGTCCCCTCCGTTTTCTTCTTCCCTCTCCCTCTCGCAGCTCTCTCTCCGGTCCGTCTCTCTCTCCCTCTCAAATTTCTTTTTTTTTTTGTTTTGCTGGAAGGAAGACACGGTTTAGGCCCCAAAAAAAATATAAGGCTGAAAAATTTTATTTTGTAGTTAAATCCCTTTTCCCCCCATTTTTTTTAAATCTCCTTTTCATTTGGGTCCCATTCTTGCTATAGAAAAAAATAATTTCTTATCTCCTTCTTCTTCATTTTAGTCCAATCTATAATAAAATTTTATTTTTCTTTTTGAAAGAAAAATAAAATAATAATAATAATTAAAAAGAATCTCGGATATTACAGATCACTCCATTGGGAGTTAAATGGAAATCAAAATCTTGCGTCGAAGGAACACTGCCCGAACTCAGAATCAGTTCGGGTAGGGGTTTTCACAAAAATTGTTTGACTCCATTAAAAGATTTTGAAATTCATGAAAAAATTCAGAGATGCTCTAAAGGTATGCATAAACAAGAGAAAAATGCAAGAAAGCAATTATAGATGTCGAAACAACCAAAAACAAAATGGAGAAGGCAAGCAATCACATTCAACCAAAACAGAAAAGTGTCAAAGTGAAGAGTACTCCCTCAATTGGTTCTTCCACCTTTCATTCTAGGTTTTCCTTCTCATCTCCATGCATTCTTGACTCTTTCTCCTCCTCTTTCCTCTTGCCTCTTTGATCTCCTCCCCTCCTCTTTGACCTAGCCTCCTCCCACTCTTTAACCTAGCCACTCTTGTTCTCCCCCTTCTTGACCTAGGCTTCTCTCAAGTCTTTTGGGCTTGTCCCATGAGAGCTAAGAGTAGACCATCTCTCAACTTTAATCTTTTCTTATTTTTTGACAAAAATAATACTTTTGCATTATTTTATTTTATTTTTGATTTGCAATTTTTGGGGCCGGACAAAATAGGGTGTCCACAGTACCCGAAGAATATGCAGGCCTCATGAGGGACCCAATCACTCAAGAAAGCCATGTGTACAAGTTTTCTGGGTCTGTGCCTTCACAAGAAGATGTTGCCAGTTTGCTGGGGCTACCCTTAAAAAATGTCACTATCAAGAAGCCCTCACAAGGAGAAATCTTATTCTCAAAGTTTCTCCTAGACCACATGGAGGCCATGGATCTAGTCATAAATGAGAAAGGGGGTCGCGACATAAGGGTTCATACGTCGCGACCCACTTTAAACTGGTGCTTGGGAGTCGCGACCTACAAGCTAATGGGCTGTGACCCCTAGGTATGTTTTTCTTCTCTCTTTCTTTTCTTTTTATCTTTCATATTTTTATCCTTTTTATTTATTGTATATATTTTTTGTTGCTTTTCTTTTACTTTGATTGCATCTTTCGAGGCCGGACAAAATGTGGTATCCACACCTATCGACTCCCCACTCATTCTGCAAATACCTATTTGTTTAAGATACTAACCAATTGTAGGTTAATATGAAGATTCTGCAAGAGATTCAACCCTTGGGTTGCATTTAGAGCTGTTAATATTGGCCCGGCCCGGCCTTAAAAAATATAGGGCCAGGTTGATAGATTTTTGGCCTGTTTTAAAAATGGGCCGGGCTAAAACAGGCTAGGACCGAGCCGAGCTATCCCGTGTTTTTTTTTAAAAAAATCTAATTAATTATCATTTAATTGTGCCTAAATCCCTAACATATTTAATCTATACTTATTCAGTTTGGCTATTCACTCACTTCTAGTAAATCAACTATTTTTTTCGTGAAAGTAAATCAATTAATTCATCTTTTTATTAAAAAGAAAGAAACACAAAACACAGAACAACAATATACTGAAAAACATTATTTATACAACTAAATTAATTATGACTGGAGATATTGTAAAAAGAATGAAAAGATATTCTAAAATTTTTTTCCAACATTTTTAGCGCAAACTTTTGTATAATATCTAAAGTTTGATTTTCTTATTAATTAATTTACAAAAGTGTCATTTCTTGTCCTTCTATAATTACATCTATTACAATAAATTTATAAATAGAACAACTATAATCAGTGCAAACTTTTGGTCATGATCTAGGTTTTCTTAAAGATAAGGGTGTCTAGTTAGTTCCTCTCCTTTTTGCACAAAAAAAAAAATTATAGCTTTTGAATTAGTTCTTAAATAAGTTATTGGATTTTAGGTAATAATAAAAATGAAATAAAACACATTTTAATTATTTTTATTAAAAGACCAATTTTATTTTCAACAAAATTAAAATTGAAAAAAGGGCCAGCCCGCCCTAGACCCAAATAGGGACGGGCCGGGCCGGGCTAGAGAAAAGTCGACGCATATTTAAAATGGTTCGACCCGGCCCTAAATAATTGGGGCCCAAAACGGGCTAGGACCGGGTCGGCCTGTTTTGACACCTCTAGTTGCACCCTGTGCTACTTGAGGTTTTTATTTGATCACAATCGTGACGATCAGTAGAAACCACAGTTCGAAGAAATTCGAATTCGTGAAAAGTGAGCGATCATTTGTGATAAAATAAAACCTTAGAGTAGCACAGGGCCAACCCAAGGGTCGAATCTCTCGCAGAATTTTCTTATTAATCTACAATTGGTTAGTATCTCAAACAGGTAAGTGTTTGCAGAAGAGTAAGGAGTCAATGGTTTAAGGGGTTAAGAATGATATGAAGCAGGATCCCGAGAAGAATAGAACTCAGCAATCATAGCGAATCAGAAATATTCAGTTATAATTAATTCGTTCAAAATTTTCCCTAATCATCAAAGTCATGTATTACGAAAGCCTATCTAAATATTCATGTTATCCCCGACCAGGAATATTAATAACACGCATAAAGAGATTTTTTGATATTATTAACCAAAGTAATGTCTGACTGGCTTAATCAATTTAATATAATATTAACACAATAAGATATACAAGTAATCAAAAACCCGAAGAATAGAATTTTATTAAATTCTGGAAGCCAGAAGACATAAGTGTTTTTCCATATAAATCAAGTCTTTACTAATTCGTTATGGAAAACCTAGCACCCTTGTACATGTTTGTTCATGATTGAATGTAACAAGATAATGACATACGAAACTTAGTAAATACAATTGTAAACTCGGAAAGGATAAATACAAAAGCATAATGAAATTAGTAAACCCTAATGAAGAGTCATCGTCTGATGCCTACACTAGTTCTTGGAAACTAAAGAAGAACTTAGCCGATCATATTCTCTTTACACTCTAGACTATACTAATATGTGGGAATCACTGAATGCCTTTTCAACCTTGTGAGACGCCTATTTATATTACTCTGGGACCTCTAATTTGATTAGGAATAGGATGGAGATAACTATTAATTGATATGGAATTTAATATTTGAATTCAAACCAATTTAAAAGCATCTTCAACTCTTTTGATGAATGGGATCCTCATTAAATTCGCTCATAAGGTTGCTGCCTCGTTATTAGCCTTTCCATGCTGCACAACTCTCTGTGGCGAGCTGTTTTGCTCGCTGCAGCGAGTCCCCCATGCTTGCTGTGGCGAGTGAAGCTACTTACCATGGTGAATGCTCCGTTCCTTTCTTGTTTTGCTCTCTTTCTGAGCCTTGCTATGAGTTCTTGCTTTGGATCCGGTTCCTATACTTGGAGTATATATTTCCATTGATCCCTGTTAAGCTTGTAGCACTCAACAAACATCAAACGCACCTATCCACTATTCCGTGTGTTTTGTGGATAATCAAGAATATCAATAAATAATGCATTTTATCACATTTTTGGCTCTACTCATTATGTCAAAATATTCAACCTTTTGTTGCACAATCACGTATATTTATCTTTAATTTATGCTTTTTAACACCCTAAAGTTAGGATATTTTGAGTGCGATTACCTAGACGACACTTTTACTTAGTTACATTCTCTATTAATATGCTTAAGTGGGAGTCAAGATTCATGGATACTGCTCCAAGAATTGACTCACTCTGTCACAAGAATCCTATGAAGAAGAGATTCTTGGCGGATTTCATGTAAGAGAACCTAAACCCAAGTGATGTTCTAGTAGCAACATGCAAGTGTTTGAGTCTTGCTACACGTCTTTAGACTAAGTTAGAGGTGGAGTCACTGGATAGTATTCCATTTATGTAGTTGGTAGCTTGAAGTACAATGTGGAGTGTACTCGCTCCAACGTACCCATTGTAGTTGTCTTGGTGAACCATTATTAGTCAAACCTAGGACAGACACATTGTTTAGAGTGTTCTGAGGTACTTATAGGGCGTTGCTAACAATCGGTTGTTTTCATCATGGTAGTGACTCGCAAATGGCAGGCCACACATTGATGCCGATTGGGTAAGAGACTTGGATAAGAGGACATCCATGTCTTGGTGTGCTTACTTGCTAGGCAATGGGACCATCTTGTAGAGAGGCAAGAAGGGATCATGCATTTCTCTGTCCACCAGGGACACAGAGTTCATTTCATGGTCATAAGCAGTACATTGGGTAGTTTGAATTGAAAGATCTAAAGTCACTTATAGATCACAGACAGAGCTGATGACCTAGTGACGTCGATCTCCTAAAGCCAAATAGTTATGGTTTACACCAAGAAAGTCTAAGTACCACAAGAGGACGCAACACAACTTTGTATGAGACATCGTTACACAGTAGTTAACTACCCTGTTGTGTCAATCTAAGCATAAAGTGACTGTAGAGGGGGTCCTCACAGAATGACCTGTGGTGGAGTATTGACTCTAAATCCTCGCAGACCCACAGTGATGAGTTGGCCGTATAGAGATACAAGTCCTAAAACTAGTATTTTAGATACACCAGGTTGCCACCCTGAATGAGCAGGGAAATGGCTCATGGAGGGACATAGGTTCCCTAATGAATCCTTCATTGGTATCGTTAACACTTAGGAGCAAGTTTTGTAACATGTGAAATCCATGGGGTTGCTTAGAATCAGGGTGATTTAACACAGTTTATATCATGAGGATAAACTTTGTGAGAGCTCTGTTTTTATCATAAGTAAAGTGTGATACCTACGCATACTTTTATTTTGTGTGGATCAAGAAATAAAAGTGCTTATTACACAAATCCGTCACAAATCCGTCACAAATCCGTCACAAATTAAGGCATTCCCGTCACAAAAAATAGATTTGTGACGGATTTGTGACAATCAATGGTCTGTCACCATTTTGTTTGTCGCAAAAGGTTCTGTGACAGACTTTTTGTCCCGTCACACATCAACGTCGGATTGGTGACTGTAAAACTCTGTCACAAGTTTTGTGACGGTGAATTACTATCACCAAATTGTGACGGACTTGTGATGGGTTGATTTTGTCACAAGTTTGTGACGGCATGTCTGTCACACATTGTGTCAGACGTTTGTGACGCTCGCAAGCATCACAAATTTGTGACAAAAAAGCGTCACAAATTTATGGCGGGTTTGTGATGAAATTTTTTCATCACAAATTCGTGACGGTGTGTCTGTCACACAATGGTGACAGATTTCTTTGGTCGTTTATCCGGCATCACAAATTTGTGACGGTTGGCTGTCACAAAGGTGTGACGGTCTTTGAATTCTGTCACATTCATGTGCGAGCATCATTAGTGACGGCTAGCATTCCGTCACAAAAATTGTGACAGGGTTCAGTACCATTCTGTCACAGAACTGGTACAACAAATAATTTACAAATTCATTTCCTGTCAAATCTATCACTAATATTTCAAAACAAACTAAATTTTCTTTGCAGATAAGTTTTTTATAAATCTAATCTATCAATAATTACCAAAAGACCTACAAACACGTTTTCATTTACATCATAATATCTCAAACAATATGGCAATCTAAATTAAGAAGGGAATAAAGCAGGAAATACACACAAGTTCTAAAATTAAAGTCTAGAGAGAAAATGCAAATTTTCAATCACAAAGTACAATAATGTTTAAATCACAAAGTACAGTAGTAGATCATGCACTTCCATCATCTTCCAAGTTGTCATCTTCATCGTTCCCTTCATCTTCTTCATCTTCATTACTAGGATATACACTGAATTGCCTCATGATGTTCTTCATTAACTTTTCTTGATGTTTCAATCTGCGATCATATGAATTCAAATGTTTTAATTGAGATTCTATCACTTTGTCTCGTTTGACAATTTCCTTTTCCAAAGTAGCTTTTTGACGCTCTAACTCCCCTTGAAATTCAGGGTGAAGCCATGTTTCAGATGTACTTATCTTGTTGGAAGAAGAGTCTTTAATAGCTTGTGTCTCTGATCCTGCCCCAAAAATATAGCCTTTCTTGTTTTTACCACCAACAGCTTGCACCCAAATGGCAATCTCTTGGGAAACTTCATCACTAGTTAAACCTTCAGTAGAGGCTTGCGATGATTTAGCCATCTTAAGTCTTGTATATTCAGCCTACAATATGGAAGATATAGTAAAGTGAAATCTAACATTTGAGCTTGTAGAATAGGCAACCAGAAGGACACTAATAAAGAACAACAATTTGCACATCACTATACAATAACAAAATAGTAATGAGATGAACACAATTATCCAGCAAATTAAATCAAAGAAAGAACACAAATTGGTCATTTCATCAATGATCATCCCACTGGAATTATTAGTAAAAAAAATGCATTACCTAATGGCAAAATGGTACAAATATATAGCAGATTATCCAGCAATTTAATAGCACTTTCACAACATTATTATCTAGCAAATTAATAACACCTTTCACTTTAATGAGAAGATGATAAAAAAGCCTCAATTATATCATTAATAACAACATCAATGTACTATAAAGTTACATAGGGGTCCATAAGAACAAAGTTAGCCATTAATATACAGACTGACAGAAAAGTATGTAATTGTCCAAATAAAGTAATCACAAAGAATTTGATTTTAACTAAAAATGTCTAATAATATTTTGTAACACCAACAAAAACACATAGACATTGATAGACATTGTAATATTTTAAAAAGACACAAATAGAGAGATATTGAATATCCAAAAATACAAAAATATAAAATATTGACAAAGTGAAGATATATGAAGCTATTGTAACAACATACATCTAGATTTATATCTTTCTATAAAAAAAACCATCTAGAATGAGATATATATTTTATAATTAAAAACTTACATATGCATCTGCAGACCTCTGATCAACAAATTCATTTGTGTCCATAATACAAATCACTTTCTGATTGTCCATAATCGGTTCCTTTAGCGTCACATGGTAATAGTAAATTGAAAATAAAAGCAATAAATTAGATAAATAAATAATAAGTATTATAATAAACTGGAAAAAAAGAAATTGAGAAGTAATTACAAACGTTTATTAGAAAATAGATTAAGGACACTTATGTCTTTAAGAAAAATAAAGCAGCTCATTTAATACAAATTATAATTTTTATAATTTTCTATAGTTGGCATATTTTGTCTTTAAATATTTTGTAATTATTTGTATTCTATGATCGTCATTTAGGACTATGACATTAACAATAAAAACTTATGCAATTTCATAATTTTTTTAATACAAAATATATTATTGAAATTAAAATTATTTAATTAATAATATTTTTATATTGATTATGACATTATATGGTTCGACTGTTGATTCAACCGATTGAACTAGTAAGCTTGTAACGGTGAAGGTTTTCTCGATTTAATTACCGGTCCAATTTTTAAAACATTGATAGAAACACACCTATATAAATTTTTGTGACGCATTTGTGACACAATAAAGATTTGTCACATCTTTGTGAAGGATTCATGACGAGTTAGCATCCTGTCTAAAATTGGTGACAGATACATTTTGTGACGGATGATTATCCGTCACATATTTCGTACGGATTAGTGTCAAGAACTAATTAGTCAAAAAAAGTGACGGATTTACGACGGGTTAGCAATCGGTGACCGACTTGTTTGTGACGCATGATTATCAATCTCCGATTTGTGACGGATTTGGGTAAAAAAAAAATCCGTCAAAAAAATGTGATGGTTTTACGACGGGTTATCATCTTGTCACAAATCGGTGACGTACTGGTTTGCAACGGATGCTAATCCATCTCAGATTTGGGATGGATTAGTGTTGGAATAAACTCTGTCGTAATTTTGTGACGAATTTGAGACGGATGACACGTCCGTCTCAAGACTGTGACAGAATTCTTGTGACGAACACGAACACTGTCACAAAAACCCGTCACAAATGCATATGTCGATCACCACCTTTTCTTTTATCCTCTTGTGACGGTCTTGGGACAGATTAGTGACGATCTTGTGACGGGATAATGACCGTCACAAAAAATCCGTCACAAATAGCATGTTTTCTTGTAGTTCGGGAAAGAAGCTGGAAAGTGAAGCCGGTGCAAGAATTGAAGCTTAAAGGCAATTTTGGACCCATAATACTGTTCTACCCGTTGCCAGCGGGTGGACTTCAGTTCAGAGGGAAAATGCTCGTTTTAAGTAATCCACCCCCTGCCAGTGGGTACACGGTACACCAGATCTGCATAATTTTCTCGCGATTACATGAGTTGAAAGGGAAGGAATATTCTGGAGTTTTTGTAGCACTTAACCTAATTGGGAGAATTACCCATGCATTCAAACACATTCATCATTCACACCTTGGCTATGCAAGGGTTAGAGGAGCTTGGTGAAGCATTTCTCCCATCCATGAGTGGCTAAATCTCTTGTGCTTTGGAGGAGGATGATTAGGGCTTGAGTTATGGCATCCAATAGGGAGTTTTTCTTGTTTTCCTTCTACTTCTCTTTATAGATTCATTTTTATCTTGTTGACATTGATGGGTTTTATTGATTGTGGTTCCATGATTGTGGAACTTAACTTGGTTGTAGTTGGATAGTAGGGATTTATATAGACTTGTGATTTGCATTTTGATTCTCCCATTGTGGGTTTTGATTACATTGGATTTGGTTGAATCTTATTGTAATTTTTGATTCATTGTGGAAGCCACTCTAATGACAATTGTATTTGTTGAGTTGAATTCAAGTCTATGTTAAATTCCCCATTTGCTTCATTGATGGTATTTGATTAGGCTTGTTAATTGTCCGGTTGGTTAATTGCATCCTCTAATTAATTTACCTAGGTTTATAGATTATTAAATTACATTAGAAAATGGTTTTCCATTGATTAACTCCACACTTTTTAATAGCAAGAATAGCCCAAAGCTTTCTCCAACAAAGCATATCCATCTCAATACATTCACCTCACTTTTACTTTGCTTTTAAAATATTGAAAATCTCAAAAAGAGTTAGTTCTAGTTTCATTTAGTTGCATTTAATTCCATTTAGTTTCTTTGCACACAAAGTGTTTGTTAAATTGCCTCAAATACATCCCTTTTGTGTTAATTTGTGCATAGTTGTCCATTGAATACATAGGCTCCGCGAGAGAGAATCGACCTAGGTTGTACCACTTGCTGCACTTTCTAGTATTATTTTGATTGGTGTCGGCCTCGCGACAAGGTCGCGTCATCAATTTGGCGTCGTTACCGGGTAGCCATTTTGGTTCTTTGTGCAATTGTGCTAGATTCTCACGAATCGGCTTGTTTTCGCGAGATTTCTTTTGGAATCACATAGTTAGATTGTGTTTTGTTATTGTGTTTTGTGTTTTAAGTTGTGTATTTTCATTTTAGTATTTGTTTCTAGGCTTATTGTGATTTTTAGTAAGTGTTTTTGCTGGTTTTTAGTTGAATTTTTCATAGTTGTCCTATTTTCTTTTAGCAAGGAATTACTTAGTTTAATTGCATTTAATTGTGTTTTTGTTTGTGTTTATTGTTTCTAGGTAGTTTATAGTTGTTTTATCATTTAATTTTAGGCTTGAGTAGTCATTTTGAAGCATTTTCAGTTGAATTTTTGTTGGTTTTTCGAATATGCCCTGTTTTTCTGCTGCGTCAGTGAAGAGTAGCATCGCTACTGACTTACCCGCTGGCAGCGTGTGAACCACCCGCTGGCAGCGTGTGAACCACCCGCTGGCAGCGTGTGAACCACCCGCTGGCAGCGGGTGAAATAGTGAATTGAGCTCTTTTTCATTCTGTGTTGGTTTGTTGCTCATTTTCTGGTTTGTTTTGTTTGTTTTACTATTTTTCTGTGTGTTTTCTTTGTTTGTTTGTTTGTTTAGTGCATGCTAAGAAGTTCTAGAGGAGACCTAATTCCATTGGATTTAGAATATGAAAGAACTCTTAGGAAAATAAGAAAACTCAAAAAGAAAGTAATTAAGGCTAACCAAGAAAGAGAAAGAGAACTAGAAATAGAAGAAATGGCCAACGAAGGTAACGGGGACAATAGGGTGGACAATAGGGAAAGGAATGAAGAAGGTAATAATGGGGTAGATCAACCTAAGAAGTCTATTAAATAATTGACCCAATTTGATGATAATTTTGAACCTTTGGTTGGTGCTACTCCTACTTTTACTACTGATTTTGAAATTAAAGGTTCTCTTGTGCACTCACTTCCAAAATTTCATGGTCTTCCAGGTAAGAACCCGTATACACATTTGAGCTCTCTCCACATGCATTGCATGATGATGAAAGCTCGTGGGGGCCAAACTTGAAGAAGTCATGTGGAAGGTTTTCCATCTCACTCTGGAAGGGAAGGCAAAGATTTGGTATATGAGTTTGCCAAGGTACACCCCAGATGCTTACCAGAAATTGGATAATTTGAAGAAGCATTTTATTGAAAAATATTATCCTTCAAACAAAGCTACCGCAGCAAGGAAAGAAATCTCATCTTTAAGGCAGGAAGAGGGTGAAACATTCTATGGATATTGGGCACGTTCAAGATATGGTAGCAAAATGTCCAAACCATTAAATGCCACCGGAGCACTTGGTCCAATCTTTTGTTTATGGGTTAACTGATGAAGATGCAAAAATGCTCAATGCAGATGTTAATGGGTCCATAGAAGACATGCCCTCTGATGAAGCAATGGAGTTAAATAAGAAGCTCGCCTTGAGTAGGCAGAACACTACCACGAAGGATACCCGAGCAATAAAAGAGATATTTCTAGCAGATCGAGATCCATTATTGGTGAAAGTGGTACATGAACAATTTGCAATAACCAAAAGGGTGGATGGACTGAGCATCCAATCTCCACAGTCACCAACTCAACAGCTAGCTATGGTATGCGCTAGTTGTACATTCTGCAATTCCCCTATGCACATATCAGCAGATTGCCCTGGTCAATATGAAGATGTGAATGCAATGTATCAAGCACGGCTTGGGCAGTACCAACAAAGGGACCCTTACTCCAACACATACAATCCTGGTTAGAGAGATCACCCTAACTTCAGATATGAGAATAATGGTAATCAGAATATTCAAGGGTTTAGCAGTGGGCAAAGTCAAGGGAACTATCTTTCTAGAGGAGGAAATTCTTATGGTGGTCAATACTCAAATTTTCAAGGGGCTTCATCTAGCCAAGCACCAAAACAGAACACCACCAATGCTATGGTTCCTGTTAATCAAAATACATCTTCTGGAAATGATGAGATCAAGTAGTTGTTAGTCAAGGGTTTTTCAGATATTGCTTCAAAGTTTGACCAAGAGCAGAGTATCACTGATGATAAAATCAAGGCCGTCGCCTTGCATGTTGACCAATGCTTCTTCAATATCATGACTAAGTTCGAACAAATGGAGGTAAAGCATGATAACTTGAACTCATTTGTCACTCAACTGTCTAGCAAGAAGAGTGATGAACAAGCTAGATCAAGTGGGGCGATGCCTTCCAACAAAGTGATCAATCATAAGTCACTGAATGCCATAAGCCTTAGAAGCGATAGAAAGGTCAGATTTTAAGACAAGGAAGATGATGAAGAAATTATCTGTAAAAGTCCTCCATTGTCACCACTCAAGCTTTCTGAGAGCTCTAAAGAAACTAGATTGCGAGAGAAAGTTGAAGAAAAGAAGAAGGAGCAACAAGAGGAACCAAAAGAAAAAGAGGAACAAAATGAGAAGGAAGAAGCAACTAACAAAGCCATCTAGAAGTTCCCTTGACTTTGCCCACTGCTAACAAAGTGGTACATGAATAATTTGCAATAACCAAAAAGGTATGGAGGTAAGTATAAGTGATCTTCCCTTTCCTAATTCAGATTTGCTAAGTAAGAAGGTCAAGGAAGTTAAAACTGATGAAGAGGCGCTTAATTTATTTACCAAGCTAGAAGTTAACATTCCTTTATTAGAGTTGGTAAGAAAAGTGCCTAAATATGCAAAATTTTTGAAAGAGCTTTGTACAAATAAGAGAAGGTTTAGACCAAATGAGAGAGTTCAAGTGAGCTCCAATGTTTCTGCTCTTTTAAAACCCCAAATCCCGATCAAGTGTCAAGACCTGGGGTCTTTCACAATCCCATATACTATTGGTAAGGTTACTATAGGGGGTGCATTACTTGATCTAGGGGCTGCTATTAATATCATGCCTAAATCTGTTTATCAAGCCCTAGGTGTTAAAACACTCAAACCCACTATAGTAATCTTACAATTAGTTGATAGGTCTATTAGGCGACCTGATGGGATTATAGAGAACATTTTGGTCCGAGTGCAAGATTTGCTTATTCCAACTGATTTCTATATTCTTGATATGGCTGCGGGAATGCCTCAGGATTCCACTCTCATTTTAGGTCGTCCCTTCTTGAGGACTGCTAACACTATGATTCGCATGAAACAAGGAACGATCTCTATGGAAGTGGGAGATCATAAAGTTAATTTTAATATGTACGAGGCCATGAAGCATCCATATGAGGATTATTCATTACTTGGGGTTAGTGCAATAGATGTAATCATGGAAGTTGAACATGCAGGTTATAAGCTTAATGATGATAATTCTGAATCTACTGTTGATGCATTTTCTGATGGTTATTTTTCATTCATTGAACTTTTGCATGCTGATGATGGCACTCTTGCTTCATTCTCTTCTTTATATTCTCTTCCATGTACTTGCTCTTGTGGAGGTGATCCCTCATGTCTTAACTGCATGACAGTTAATTGTACACGTGGTGCCCCACAATCTGATGCATTTTCTATGACTAGTTATTCTTTGGATTCTCTTTCTTCTTTGAACAATTATGATGGCCCTTTGGCGAAGTTATTCATTGAGTTTTCAGGTGAGTCAAGCGATGAAGCGGGGGAGGTGATGCAAAACAAAGTTCAACACATTCTGCCATGTGATGACCCCCTCGCTGCTTCTCCACCCTCTCACCTCTTCCAAGGGCAACATAGTAAGAGAAAGGAAATTGCGGTTGAAGCTGAGTTAACCGAAGAAGGGAACATACTACCAAGGTTTGAATGCATGGAGGTTGAGGCAAGTGGTAAAAATGGAATTATAAAGGGAAGTACTCTTGCAACTTTAGATGTTCAAAAATTAGTTCCTTCTGTAATTCAACCTCCCACTCTAAAGCTCAAAGAGCTCCCTTCAAATCTGAAGTATGCTTTCTTAGAGTCAGATAACCAATTACCAGTGATCATTGCTAATGGGTTATCTGACGAGAATGAAGGGAGGCTCTTAAACCTTTTGAGAAAATATAAAAGAGCAATAGGATGGACTTTAGCAGATATACCAGGGATTAGTCCTGCAATTTGTACTCACAGAATTTTGCTAGAGGAGGGGTCACAACCCAAGAGGCAACCCTAAAGGAGGTTGAATCCTTTGATTTTAGATGTGGTCAACAAAAAGGTTACAAAGCTTTTGAGTGCGGGTATTATATACCTAATTTCTGATAGTAAATGGGTTAGCCCTGTGCAGGCTGTACCTAAGAAGAGTGGGATCACAATAGTGAAAAATGAGAAAGATGAGTTGATTCCCACTAGAGTCCAGAACTCGTGGCACATTTGTATTGACTATAGAAAATTAAATGAGGTCACTAGAAAGGACCATTTTCCTTTACCTTTTATTGATCATATGCTTGAGAGGCTTGCTGGTAAGTCTCATTATTGTTTCCTTGATGGTTTTTCTGGTTATTTTCAAGTATCAATTGCTCCGGAGGATCAAGAGAAGATTACTTTCACATGCCCTTTTGGCACCTTCGCATATAGAAGAATGCCCTTTGGCCTTTGCAATGCCCCAGGGACTTTTCAAAGGTGCATGATGTCAATTTTCAGTGAGTTCTTGGAGGAAAGTATGGAAGTCTTCATGGATGACTTCACGATTTATGGTAACTCTTTTGAGTCTTGCTTGAATAGTCTTGAAAAGGTTTTGGATAGATGCATTGAGAAAAGCCTAATTTTAAATTTTGAGAAATGTCATTTTATGGTGAATCAAGGCATTGCGCTAGGTCATTTGATTTCTGAAAAAGGAATTGAGGTGGATAAAGCAAAAATGGAAGTAATCTCCTCTCTCTCATACCCTACACGTGTTAAAGAAATTAGATCATTTTTGGGTCATGCAGGTTTCTATAGGAGGTTCATTAAGGATTTTAGCAAAATTGCATATCCATTGTCTCAATTACTTCAAAAAGATGCAGAGTTTGATTTTAATGAAGCATGTAGGTCTGCTTTTGATGAACTGAAATCTAGACTTGTTTCTCCCCCAATACTTTCTGCTCCTAATTGGCAATTACATTTTGAAATTTCATGTGATGCATCTAACTTTGCTGTTGGAGCCATGCTAGGGCAGAAGGAGAACAGAGTTTCTAGAGTGATTGCATATGCCTCTAAGACACTAGAACCGGCACAAATTAATTATACCACCACTGAAAAATAATTGTTTGTCGTTGTCTTTACCTTGGAGAAATTTAGACCTTACTTGTTTAATTCCAAGGTTGTAGTTTTTTTTTTACCATGCTGCAGTGAAGTATCTTTTCTCAAAACCTCATTCCAAGCCGAGGCTACTCAGATGGGCCCTTCTCCTGCAAGAATTTGACATAGAGATTAAGGATAGAGCAGGAGCTGAAAATCATGTAGCAGACTATTTGAGTCGCTTACCTGAGGACAGAAAGGGAGTGGACTCTTCTAACTCTACTTTTGATGCTTTTCCAGATTTTTTGTTGTGTACCATAGCTCGTCATGAGCCTTGATATGCTTATATAGTGAATTTTCTCATTAGTGGAGTGACACCCCCTTCTATGTCTACTTTTTAGGTACAAAAGCTAAAAGGAGATGCCAAACATTATGCTTGGGATGCGCCTCATCTTTGGAGACTATGTGCTGATCAAGTCATTCGGAGGTGCATGCCAGAGGAAGATCAAGAGAGCATCTTAACTGTCTGTCATACCTTGGCTTGTGGGGGGCATTTTGTTGAAAATATAACCTCTAGGAAAGTCTTAGACTGTGGATTTTATTGGCCAACTTTAGTTAAAGATTCTGTCAATTTTTTTTTGTAAAACTGGAGATAAGTGTCAATGTTTTGGGGGTTTGGGATGGAAACAAGAAATGCCTTAACAACCTATGCTATTTTGTGAAATTTTTTTATGTTTGGAGCATAGATTTTATGGGACCTTTCCCCCCCCCCCCATCAAAAGGGTTTACTTATATTTTATTGGTAGTAGACTATGTTTCAAAGTGGATAGAGGCCGTACCCACTAGGAAAGATGATGCTCAAACCGTAGCTAAATTTGTCAAGTCCAATATCTTGTGTAGGTTTGGGATCCCTAAAGCTATAATTAGTGATCAGGGCACCCACTTTTGCAATAGGCTTTTTAATAGCTTATTAGCTAAGCATGGTGTCCGACATAAAGTTTTCACACCTTACCACCCACAAACCAATGGTCAGGTAGAGGTATCTAATAGGGAACTTAAGAAGATTATTGAAAGAGTAGTGCAACCCTCTCGAAACGATTGGAGTTCCCGATTTGAAGAAGCTCTTTGGTCATATCGTACAGCCTACAAAACTCCAATAGGCATGTCCCCTTATCGCCTAGTCTTCAGTAAAGCTTGTCATTTTCCGGTTGAATTAGAGCATAAGGCATTTTGGGCGGTGTGAAAATGCAACTTAGATATGGAAGCTGCAGAAGAAGAAAGAAAGCTCCAATTGCAAGAGCTTGATGAAATGAAGGCTGAAGCATATGAAAATGCCAGGTTGTGCAAGGAGAAGACAAAGAAAATTCATGACAAAGGCATTCTCAAAAAATGCTTTAGTGTTGGGGATAAAGTTTTAAAATTCAGAGCAAGTTTAAAATTCAAGCAAGGAATGACGAAAACCCGTTGAGATGGACCATTCACAGTGACCAAGGTCTTTCCCTATGGAGCGGTGGAAATAATGGAAGATTCAACCGCCGCCGTGCAATTGGTGTACGGTCACTTGCTGAAATTGTTCAAGGAAAACTCCAAGCCCCCATGAGGGGCAAGGTCATCTCTTTCCTTTTCTCATCTTGCATTTAATTTGTTGCTCTTATGGATTGCTTGAGATGAGTGTAGGGGAAGAGATTTTCCAATAGGTAGTAGATTGTGGAATTGTTCTTTGTGGCTTAATTGTGCTTTTGTGTATTTTGTTGCTTTTAGTTTGTGCTTTGTGTGTTTGTTTAGTTCTGTTGTTGAACACTCCCTTGGTTGTTGAATGCATGAATTTTGATGTATGAGGTTTGCTTTTGATGAATGGAAGCCAGCAAATTAGGTTCTAGGAGTAGGAATAGATGAATTTTTATGTTTGTTAGGAGTCTCTAGTTGGGTACAAGAATGAATAAATGAAGTTAGAGGTCAAAATGCCCTGTTTTAGGCATGCCTTTGTAGTCCCCGCTGCCAGCGGGCGCTACAGATAGCCTCCCCAGTTTCTCCCCTGTGTTCCCTTTCTTTATTTCGCTTTTGACTTACCCGCTGCCAGCGGGTGACCTTTTACTTGCTGCCAGCGGGTGAGTCTGTAAGCTAAAAAGTTAATTATTATTTTATTTTATTTTTTAAAATTTCAAATTCTTTTCTTTTCAGAACCCCAATCCCTAATCCCTCTCTTCTCTCTTCCCTCTTCTTCGAGCCCCTCTCCCTCTCTTCTTCCCCAACTCAACAAACCTCCATAACCACACCACCATGCCTCCAGCCACGACCTCACAGCCCAATCCCACCGTACCGAGACCTCCAGCCACAACAGAGCCACCGCACCGGACCACCACCCCTCCAAACCCCCACCCCCCAACTCAACAAACCCCCACCCCCCAAAACCGAACACCCCTTCCCCACCTCTCTCAAATTCCCCAACCCGTAACCCCCTTCTTCTTCTCTTTTTCCCAACACCCCAAACTGAAAACCCCCCCCCCTTCACCTTCCCATTCATCCTCTCTCTCTCTCTCTCTCTTTCTCTCTCTATCTATCTCTCCAAAATCCGAGAACCACATCCCCTCCTTCTTAGCATCCCCCCCACCAAACCATAACCCCCCTCTTCTTCTCTTTGCCCATAACCCCACCCCAAACCGAGACCCCTTCCATTCTTCCTCCAATCTCCATTCACAAATTTCCCAATCTTCCGTTCACCACTAGGTAATTCTCTAATTATTATTATTATTTTCTTTATTTTGTTTAATTAGTTACTTATTTTTATTTTATTTTTTCTCTTTTTTGAAATCTTATCTATTGTTTAGTTATTCAATTAAATTTTGCTTAAATATAGTCCATATTTTAGTATGTGTAGCATTAGCGTTAGTTGATAAATAATTTAATCTTGATTTTCACTTAGTTTTCTTTTATTATGTTATCTATCATATTAGGTTGTAATTAGTTTTTTTTTTTTTTTTTTGCATTTTGTTTAGATATAGTAAATATGTAGTATAAATAGTAAATATGCAATATAGTAGGTTGTGAATATAATTAGACATACTTAGAACTCCTTTTTTTTTCTTTTTTTTTTAGTTGTTTTTAATCTAGGCTAGTTGTTCTTAGTCTTGGAAAGTCAGTCTAGACCCATTGTGACCCTCAAGATTACTCTTCAACTTAGCACTGACACCTTGTTCTAGTTAATTTAGTTTTCCTTTTTATTTTAATGGTTTTAATTTTATTTCTTTAGTTCAGTTAGTTTTCCCCTTTTCTTTAATTAGTTTTAATTGGTTTTAGTGTGGGCGTCTAGGTTGGTTAGCGTACTCTTGTTGGCTTCTATAATGACTGACTTTTTAAATTGCTTGTGCTTTTTCTTGTTCTTTCTTTGTATGTGTTGATTAGCAAGCATGTTCGACGAAGAGATGACCTTCGAAGAAATCCAAGATGAGTTTGAAAATAGATCTCTTTATCAAGAGTTCCATTTTCCAGAAACGGAAGGCAATGCTTTCTTTGATCAATTAGTAGGCGCCAACCTGAGATCTCTCAATAGGGTGCAAGTAGCAGATAATGATCAATTTGTGCAGCACTTTTACATCAATGCCAAGCTGAAACGTAACATGAACAACCCGACCTACCGCGGTACGAAGGTTACCACCTTCAGATTAGTCGGCATCTGACAATTTTTTGGGCTGCCTGTTGTACCGAATTATGCATACAAGAGTCAGCAAAAAGCTTTTAACAGTGGTGATGCCTTATTCCCATGCGAGGCAATTAGAGAGATGTTTATTCAGGATAATTTAGATTGGGATGCCAAGTATGGAGGACCTCAAATCTATCCGCAACGCTCTTCTATGTGCCCAGCTGCAAGAGCATGGCTGCTCTTTATCTGTCACAACATTCTTCCTTCCAGCCATGGTACTGACATACCCTCTCATCAAGCCCACCTCATTTACCTATTTATGAAGAATGAGAGAGTTGATGTGGCCGGGTTTATTTTTGACTCGCTCAAGAAGGCTTCAGTAAAGGGAGCAAAAGGGCAAACTTTGTTATTTCCACATCTCATATCTCAAATGTACAAGAGAGCAGGTGTTTCGTAGCTCGATTTTGACTTAGAGTTCGATCCTGCCAACACCAGGGATTACAACAGGTTGGGATTTGGGAAAACTCCAGTGATTAGACCTCCCCCAGGCGCCGAGATGAAGCCTCCACTAGTCAGAACCCTCTGCAACCTTCAGAGCCAATGCTGCAGACCTCTGACCAGAAGTTAGGCTTCCTGATCTCTGAGCATCGTGTCCTTAGGGGTGAAGTCCACACCCTTCGAGATGACATCCACAATATGCAAGCTAGCTTCTTAACCTTTCAGGTCGAGGTCCGAGACAATTTTAGAGCGTTGCGGGAGGGCCGTGATTGAGCCCAAATCTGAGCCAAATGCTTGCTAATCTTATCTGTTTTATTTCTTCTGTGTTTAGTTTGACTGTTCTGTTACTTTTCTTTCTTACTCATGGATTCTATTTTTGCTGGTTATTTCTTTTCCTGTTGAGCTACTAATGGCTCATTTAACTATTGGAACCATATAATTTTATGCATTCTGATCTATTTAGCTGCTTAGCTTACTTTGCTCGCCCTTCTTCTCCTCTTGTTGTAATTGATTGATTCTGCTTGTGGATCCCCGTGTTTGCACATCTTTGTCCTACCTTTCTGCATTGAGAACAATGCTTGCTGCAAGTGTGGGGGAGAAGTTTGTTAAGTGAATGATTGCTATTTAAATTGCTGAATGGGCAGGTTACCTTGTGATTATAGCAAGTGTTGACATCATATTTATATTCCTGTTTAGTGAATAAGATTGCGTTTTTGACTCCTTGTGGATTTAGCTTTTCAGCTTCTATTCTTGTGGATGTAAATATAAATGTAAATGCACAGGTTTTGAGTCCTTTGTTTGTGGATATTATCAGTTGAGTAGATACAATCTCGTTTTTGTTTTAGACTTTTGGGATTAATGATGCTAATCAGGAATTTCATAAGCACTTTTTGATATCTACTCAATTTGTTTCAAAACAATTCTTTGGGAACCACACTAACCTTTGCACTTGTTTAAGCTTTTTAGAAAATGTTTTCAAGTTGTGTGTCAAGAACCAGCAGAATGCACAATCATTTCAAGAATAAGAAACAATTTTTCAAGAGATTGGTGCTCTCTAATTCACAACTTAAGCAAGTCACTTATGTGAGTAACTAATTAGGCATGCATTGATCGATGTGAGAGTAACCTAGCCTTGTTACAAGATTTTGAGTCAAACACAATTGTTTTTCTTTCATATACTTGTGTGTTGTCTGCTTACTTGTTCACTTTCTAGAACTTGATTGAAATCTTGTTGAAGGTTGACGTGTTAGTTAAATGAAAATGATTGAGGCGTTTGTTTCACTCACCCATATCCCATACACAAACCACTTCTTTTGCTATCCATAGTCACCCCCCTGTGCGCTTTAAGTTTTTCTTTTCTAAGCATTTTGCACTATGATTTTTAATTAAATGTTTGACTTTGGGTTTCTTAGTTTCTAACCACTCATCTTCCTGGGTTAAAACTGTCTAATTGATCCAATCAAGCAAAAAGCTTGAAAAGAAAGAAAATATATATATATATATATATATAAAGAGGAGAATAGAAAAGAAAGAAAAGCAATAAAAAATGATGAATAAAAGAGTTGCAATCGAAAGCAATAAGGATCTTAGGCAAATTTCTTGGTGGTTGGAAGATGATTGTTTGGTTAGACTCTTTTGGAACTCAAGTAATCATTTAATTGGAAGTCAATTTAAAATGTTTAGTTTTGCATACTTTCCTTCTTTATAAACACTTTTCACCATGACCATGCATCCATCATTACAAGCCATTAAGACCTCATGATTTATTGAGCTAACGCATTCAAAATGTTTAGTTTTGCATACTTTCCTTCTTTATGGTAAAGTGCTAAGTAAGTAAGATTAAAGGGAAAATGTCCAACATTAGTGAGTAGAGCGAAACACTTGAGTCATCGGTCATTTGCATGTTCTAGTTGATTGCTATGCATGGTTGTTTTGCTTTTGCTGCATGAACCAAGAACATGGTTTCTTGTTTAGTTGTTTTGCATCTTGATTTGGTTGGTCATTCTATTGCTTCCTGCATATCCCTTGATTGCATTTTTGACTGATTGCTTTGCCCAAAGTGCAAAGGTCTAGGTGTGGGGGAGTTGATAATACTGATATTTACCCTTGTATCTTTTGGCATTTAACAAGCTTTTGTTGAGTTTAAAGAGTCATTATGCATGTTTTAATTTATTCAAGGGCACTTAAGGACTTAAATCATAATCTTGCTAATTCCATGTTTTTATTGAATAAATTGCGATAATTCTCTAGTTTTATTAACTTGAGAGCCTCACAATTTTTTCTGGTTGATTTGTAGGTCAACTAGCTTGAGGAATATCAAGGATTCAAGTGCTAGAGATTGGGAAAGAAGATGAAAAGTGAAGTCGATGCAAGAATTGAAGCTTAGAGACAATTTTGGACCCATAATACTGTTATACCCGCTGCCAGCGGGTAGCCTTGCACGCTGCCAGCGGGTGAACTTCGGTTCAGAGGGAAAAAGCTAGGGATGGCAATGGGTAGGGTCTGGGTAGGATATTGCATTCCCTGTCCCCGGCCCCAGTAGTCAATATTTTCCTCATCCCTGGACCCGACCCCTACCGGGTATGAAATTTGATACCCATCCTCGGACCCATCGAATACTTAGATCCCCAGACCTTACCCCGGACCTGGAAAATTTTTTCTACGAAATTTGCTACTTTCATCACAAGTCCTTTAATCACAAGTATTGAACACACATTCATAAATTTAATTATTTCCAAATTTAAGAAAAACAAACTTTAAACACACAATAAAATAAACATAAAAAGTCTAAGTTCATCCTTAAATAAACAAATACAGACATAAATGTGGTGTAAAATGTGAATGTGTGACTCGTGATTTGTAAATGGGGGTGGGTGAGTGAGTGAGTGAGTGAGATGAGAGTATGATTGAGTTTGTGTGAATAGGTGTCACGTAATGGTGAGGTGAGTGTGAATTTTTTTTAATTTGATATGATATATAATATATTTTTATATAAAATATGTTTATATGTATTATATCACCGGATCCGGGCCCTGGGTGAATACACCCTTACCCGTCCCCGAACCCCGACCCGGATTTTTACTCGTTAAAATCCCCAGACTCGGACCCAGACCCATTTTTCAATACCAAGACCCGGACCCAACGAGTACCCGACCCGTTGGGTCAGGGTATAAATTGTCATCCCTATAAAAAAGCTCGTTTTAAGTAATCCACCCGCTGCCAGCGGGTACACTAGATCTGCATAGTTTTCTCGCGATTTTATGAGTTGAAACGAATTGTGGGCCCACTTTCTCAGCATTTTACCACAAGGGGAGCATCTCAGGTCGAAAGGGAAGGAATATTCTGGAGTTTTTGAAGCACTTAACCTAATTGGGAGAATTACCCATTCATTCAAACACATTCATCATTCACACCTTGGCTTCACATTGCTCTCAAGTCTCTCTACAACATCTCGGCCACCATCTACGATTTCTCTTCATCTTCTCCACTCTCTACACCCAATATCTAGCAACTTCCATCATCACCCATGGCTAAGCAAGGGTTGGGGGAGCTTGGTGAAGCATTTCTCCCATCCATGAGTGGCTAACTCTCTTGTGCTTTGGAGGAGGATGATTAGGGCTCGAACTATGGCATCCAATAGGGAGTTTTTCTTGTTTTCCTTCTACTTCTCTTTTTAGATTCATTTTTATCTTATTGATATTGATGTGTTTGTATTGATTGTGGTACTTAACTTGGTTGTAGTTGGATAGTAGGGATTTATATAGACTTGTGATTTACATTTTGATTCTCCCATTGTGGGTTTTGATTACATTGGATTTGGTTGAATCTTATTGTAATTTTTGATTCATTGTGGAAGCCACTCTAATAACAATGGTATTTGTTGAGTTGAATTCAAATCTATGTTAAATTCTCCATTTGCTTCATTGATGGTATTTGATTAGGCTAGTTAATTGTCCAGTTGGTTAATTGCATCCTCTAATTAATTTTCCTAGTTTTAGTGATTATTAAATTACATTAGAAAATGGTTTTCCATTGATTAACTTCACCCTTTTTGATAGCAAGGATAGCCCAAAGCATTCTCCAACAAAGCATATCCATCTCAATACATTCACCTCACTTTTACTTTGCTTTTAAAATATTGAAAATCTCAAAAAGAGTTAGCTCTAATTTCATTTAGTTGCATTTAATTCCATTTAGTTTCTATGCACACAAAGTGTTTGTTAAATTGCCTCAAAGATATCCCTTTTTGTGTTAATTTGTGCATAGTTGTCCATTGAATACACAGGCTCCACGAGAGAGAATCAACCTAGGTTGTGCCACTTGTTGCACTTTCTAGTATTATTTTGATTGGTGTCGGCCTCGCGACAAGGTCGCGTCATCAAAAACCCACATAGTTTTATTTTTCTCTCTCTCTCTGAATCATTCTTCCACGCATCAGTCATGTATATGTGGCTCTACCTCTTGTACGTAAAGTCCTCTATTTGGTGCGGTCCTTTTCAGAGTTTGAAGTTTGGAGGTCAGCCCTATTGGAGTAAAGGCACTGGCAAAATCTGAGGTTTTAGCGACGACGTCCAGGTTAATAGCTTCTGCAATATTTTATATTTGCCGAGATTTTTTTTTCATTATTTTAATGAGCCTTCGTTAGATAGAAGGCTCTAACAAAAACATGGCCATCCCCGATGAGGCCCCACATTATATTTTTGAGTAAATTATATTTTTTTAATTGAGGGATTTTTAAAGTACACTTCTCTTCCTTTTATTTTGAAAAGTTGTACTCTTCTATATGAAAATTTATAATTTCATCCATTTTGACCAAATACTCTTATTTTAATTAGTTATATAAATAAATATGTATTTGATTAATATAAAAAATATATTTTCAAAAAAATTTAAATTAATCAAATACTTATTTTTAAGTCAAAATAAATAAATAGAGATTGTAACACCCGTTTCTTTTATATTAATTAATTGAAGGGATGATTGTTTATTATGTGATTTAATTTAAAAATGCTTGTTTGTGACATTGATTGATGCATTAGTTGCATGTAGGAATTAAATTAAGTGTTGGGGACTTTAGTGAAAAGAAAATAAGAAATTATGGGTAAAAGAAAAATAAAGGTGGATGAGGAGAGGGAATGAGGACCCAATCGAACAGGGAATTCATGAAGGTGGGCAAATACCAAAATTTTCCTAAGCCACATAAAACACTCACTAATCCCTCCCCCACCTTACCCATTCGACACACACACACAAAAAGAACCAAGGAGGAGCCAAACCCTAAGGGAGCCAAAGTGGTGGAGAAATTGGTGGTTGTGGTGGATTTTGGCCGGAATCCGGCAACCGAAGACCGGAGAAAGAGTCAAGGAGTCGTCCCTAGCACCCCATTCACTTCATCTTCTTCACTCTCAAGGTAGGTGTAGCTCTCTACCTCCATTTTTATTTTTGAACCTATCTCTTGATTCTTGAAAGTTTTGTGAAAACAACTTGATTTTGATGATAATGGAAGCATAAACTTGCATTCTTAGTTTTTCTACATTTCTATTGGATGTATTTCATGATTGTTGTGCTGGATTTGTTGGTTGAATGATTTGGGATATAGAATTCATCATGTTCTTCACTTTCTAGAGATTAAAGACTTGTTTGATGATGTTGGATCTTGTTTGAGCTTAGATTGATGGTGTTTTATGGAAGAAAAATGCTGTGGAAACCTAAGAAACTAAAACCCATCATTCAAATATACTTTGTAAGGATTGAATCATTGGAATCATGGAAGGAAAGAAGGAAAAATCGGGTTTAATTTACACAAATTCGTAAAGCATGTTTACAGCCATAAACTGAGTGTTTTTGATTCTGACCTTTGTCTGTTTAAACTTGTTTTCTGAATTCATTACTTAACGGATTTCAGTGATTCCAAATACATATGAAAGCTAACTTTCTAAGCTTTCAAATTTGTATTTTTCCAAAAAATTCCAACGGTTAGGTTTTCTGGAAATTGCCTTGGAGTTTAGCGGTTCTGTTTTCTAAACTGATGCAGAATTTTTATATGATTGGCTAGTATTTTTAAATTACTGCTCTTAAATGGATTAAATCCTTTCTGTAATAAACTGATAATTTGAATATTTTATGTCTAAGCTTGATTTAGAAAGAAGAATCAAATCATTTCCTTAAGTATGGAAGGAGATATGATCATTTTAATAAAGCTTGCCAAATGTTGCATACTGATTTAAATCTGACCTTGCTCTGTTTAAATGCGTTTTCTGAATTCGTTACTTTATGGATTCGGGTGATTCCAAATCCATATGAAAGCTAACATCCTAAGCTTTCTAAGTTATATTCTTACTAAAAATTCCAACGGTTAGATTTTCTGGAAATTTCCTCGAAAGTTAGCGGTTCTGTTTCACACACTACCAAGTATCTAGTTTTTGAAAAGTTGTCATTTCTTCCTTAATTTAAATGGTTTCTTTTCCTTCAGCTAAAATGAGTTTAATACTCATTATTATCTTCTTTTAAGACTCAATTCTTCTCCTATTTCAAATGAACTTTGTTCTCTCATAGCTAATGAGTGTTATAACTTCTTTTGGAATTATTCCTAAGACTCAACCTTTTACTTATTTCAAATGAATTTCCGTCTTCCACTTCAAGTGACCTTCACTCTTTCCTTCAACTTCTTTAAATGAGTCTAATCAACTTTTAAGTGTCATTTCAAAGCTCAAACAACATCCTAGAGAAAGATTTACATGATGAAAATTATGGTAACATTGATCATTGAATTTTAAAAAGGGAATTAGAGCAAGAATAATAGAGAAATGAGGGGAGTAGTTCTAGTGCAATTCTAGGGAGAGTGAAGCTTATGTTTGGATGACTGGTGGTTGGTATGGGACGGTCATCAGTTGTCCCACGGAGAAGACTTAATTAAATTATTTTTGAAAACCCGTGTTGATTGCAAATTCTAAGTTAGTGAACTCTCATGGCTATTTAGAGGGTCACGTACTTAGAATTAGGCATAATCATGGCTTAGACTTCACTACCCTAGTGATTGAATTAGTGACTAGCGTACCGGGGAAATGATCCACCACAGAGGGTGGTCATTCCATAGCCTCATGGCCCGAACAAGAATGGGAAACGGTCATCGGGATACGATGGTCCGGGTTATTGGGATACATTAACCAAACCCTATAATTCAAGGCGGGTGTGATCTATCTTTTGATGAAGGTAGTGATCCCATGAGATGAACCAATATGGAAGGGAGTCATTCGAGATACGATGGCTCGGATCATTGGGATACAATGGTAACCTTCCATTTGGGTAATGGCCATTCGGGATACGATGGTCAGGGCCTTTGGGATACATTGGTCCAGTTAGTACTCCGGCTGAGGGACGCCTCAGATTGTACTAGAAGTTGTGGCAAGCTACCACAAAGAGAATTGTTTTCATTCATGTGTGCTGTAGGGGTACGTGGAGTTGTTCGCTGGGCGGCGCTCCCGATGACTCTTGTTTTCTCTTTGATTTGACATTGATGTGTCATTATATGTTTCTATTAATTCCATATATGTATAAGATGGATCATGTTACAAGATGATGTATGATTTATTTGAAATTCTCTATATCTCTTATCAGTACAACCGTAGTAAGCACAACACATATGTTTTAGTCATGGCTGGATAAGCATGACGTCAGGTAAAGGAGAGTTATATTACATCCAATAGTTAAAGTTTTCATATTTTATAAAGAATAAGAATGCAATGATTTTTCCGTAAAGAATACGGTGGTACATGCCAGTAGTTTTTAAACTTAGATTGCTATACCTACTGAGATTTATTCTCACTCAGTGCTGGCATGTATCAGATGAATAGGTGACTGAGGGGAATTGGAGCTTGAGGTAGATGGGTACGGACCCCCAGTAGTTTTAGCTATTTTGACATGCATCATAGAAGCTTATGACAAATAGACTTTATGAGACTTGTGATTGTTCTAGCATGGTCTTTTTGGAGGGAACCTGAGTGGCAGGATTGTTGCCTCCGGTTCCCAAGATTGACTAACTTATATAAATACTATTATCACACTATATATATATTTATGTAAAAGATGGTCCTGCATGTGTATGAATGTTTTAAATTGTTTCCTGATTTTACATTTTTCTTCCGCTATAAGAATAATGATAGAACCCGAGAGAGATGACCCGAACCGAAATGACTATTTTGTAATAACTTGGTAAAAGTTTTAAAAATTACTCGGGTAGAGGAATTAGTAACACACTTATCCTATGTAATTTACTTATATATATTATTAATCCACTAAAAATGGACCCTAGGATAAGAGGGTGTTACAGAGATGACCAAAATATTTGTACCCAACAGATATCCCGAAATTTTATCCTGTGAGTCTAGGTATGAGTCTAAATACTAGGTACCCTACGCATACTCTTTCTACAATAATGATTACTAGAGGCTTCGCATGCACATACCGTGCATGTAATTTATTTATTTTTTTTTTTTAAAAATATATTATAAAATTATGATTATTATATTTTAAATTAATAAAAAAATGAAATATCAAATTATTTCAAATTATAAAATAAAATAATTATTATATTTAAAATAATAAATGGAATCCTTGGAAGCTAAGATATCACTATTTTTATTTTCTTTCACCCATGATCTCCTCACATCATATTTTTATTTTCTTTTTTAATTAACTAATTAATTATCTTAAGAGACCGTTGACGGGAAGACCCCACAGCCATATTAATATAGATTTATTTTTATATATAAAAAATAATAATTTTAAACTTCTTCTTGAAAAAATATATAATAGTAAAAAAATGTTAAATATTTTATACATACTAATTATGATTTAATTTTTCTTTTATTTTTTTGTGGTTATAAATAAAAAAATTAATAAAAATAAGTTTCATATCAATAAAATAATAATTTATTTTAGAATTTATATAGGTCTGAATTCGGTATGAGAATAACTATTCATAAGATCCAAAATAGAGATTGATTTTGATACTCACTCAAATTGAGTCCGAAATATATAGTATCTTATTCAAATTCTACTCATAATTATCCTATAAATAAATTATAATTTTTAAAAATATATCTTATAATTATCATAATTATTTTTAAAAAATAGCAATACTATTAAAAATATTTTTGTCAAAAAGAATGGAATTGTTGATTTTTTATTATTCAAGGGATTTCAAAATAAAGAAGAAAGCTCTGTATATTTTTTATGGGTATTTACTCTGTATTTTTAATAATGTTATTTAAGTATATTTTTTTGCTCTTTGAATTTGTTGTATGATGAAAATTAAAAATTATTTTGTTGGATTTTGATATGATTTTATTAAAATTATATACTAGTAAAATTGCCTAAAACTAAACTATCACGCACACACATAAGCATCCATCTAATTAACATGAAATAAACTGCAACTTAACGTGGGTAGCTACTTGTGGTGGGATCCATGTTAGGTGAAGTTACTTCGAGAATAATTCCTATGTTGTAGGACATAGAAGAGTAAAGAGAGAGAGTGACACATGAGAACTCTTCTATACTATAAGTTATAGCATTCATTCTCAAGTTACTTCATCTAATCGATCCGAATTGTTGCTCAGCGATGGAGTAACTTTAATTCACGTGATCCATCTTCTTCTTGTGGTGGTGGCGGCGGTGTGTTCCCGGGAGCTTTTCCTTGATCTTCTCCATTATTCCTTTCTTCCGCCAGTCATTAGCCGTTGAGGTTTCATCCACGGTGACGTCGTCAGTGGTCTTCATCACGGGGGGTTCAGTGACGTCGTCAACAACGTCGGCCCCCCCACCAACAAGTTGTTCTTCACCGCCCATATCCATTGCCTTCTGAATTGGGTTGTTGCTTGCAGTTGCAGGAACAGCACCGTATTGGTTCTGGTAGTGTGACATTTTGTTAGTTTTGATCTCAACTTAGTGTTTTTCTTTGGTTTATTTTGTGTTCACATATAGATAGATAGATATATACACTCGCTCTGCTACAAAACATTCCTGCCTCGTCACTCTTAACTGTTACCAATTCTTGACACTTGTCACTTGAAATTGCCCATGGATTGCCACGTGGTGGTTCCACTATGGGGAGGCATTTTTTTCCGTTTATAAGATACTAGTATAGAACCCGTGCGATGTACAGGAAGTGATTAGCAATTATTTTGAGTAAATTTAAATATTTTAAAATATAATCATATATTAATCTTAACCGGTCATTGAACCGGTCGAGGCACTGGTTCACGGTTCAATGGTCGAACCGTGGTTGAACCGTGGTCGAACCGGTGGCATTTAAAATATATATTTTTAATTAAATATACTAAAATATATCATAAAAAAATTATATATTTCATAATTATATGTTTCCATTTCGATCTAAACATGATAAGAAATATAACAAGTTGCAAATTACCACAATATCATATTAAACTCTTCAAATAAGTTCAAGGATCAACATATTTAAGTCTCAAATCTTATCACAAACCCAACAATAAATATTGAAATAGAACAATCCTTACAACTACAAGTCACAACAAATTTTCAATAAATATTAAATCATAAACAACACAAATTTAAAAAAAAATGAACAACCGGTCGAACCGTCTAAACCACCGGTTCTGACCGATTTTGACCGGTTTTATATCTGACCGGTTCATTGGTTATTCCGAACCGGACTGGCTGGCGGTTTTCCGGTCCGACCGGCCGGTCCGGTCCGGTTTTCAAAACAATGTGTATAACCTTATAGATTTATGTTATAAATAAATCAATATCAATATCAATATCAATACTATATACAAAAGAAGTTAAGCAAGTACACAACTTGACAAATTTCTTTCTTTTTTTTTTTTTAAAGAAAAAACAACTTCAGAAACTACCCCATTATCCCTATTTTCCCCACATCTTACCACTAAACTGATGTGACGATAACTGTTCCTAATTTCCTGTGGTAGTAACGGTTTAAATGTGAAAATATTAGCTAATATTTAAAAAAAAACAATATTAAAAATAACTATAGTTATTTCCTTATTACCCACATAAATCTATATCTAATATCTATATTGCCCCACTACTTAAAAAAAAAAAAACTGTCCCACTACTTTCATTTATATATAGGTTATCAATTCACCGAAATGAAATTTTTCTAATTAAAATGAGTACCAAGACAAGAAAAAAAATTTGAGGATGATGCAAAGGATTAACTGCTCAATTTGTTTTGCAGATCTTCAAGATGATAAGTAATTTTTTATGGACCATTCTAGGACAGTGCCAATAACTACTGCTCAGGTAGAATCGGTCATAGTCTTTCACTTTCTTTAGCCATGTCAATTCTATACGGTAATTCCAAGTTCCTTTTCATCATTTTTCTTATCTCTTATTGTCACAGGTTGATACAGGTAACAATTTATTTATTCTTTTTTAAAATTTATTTTATTACCATCTTTTTTTTCTTCCTGGAATGTCTTTATATGATTTATATACATCATTATCTTCTTCTTTCTCCCATAAAAAAGTCTACACACATTTAAATAGTTATTACTATCTTCTTCATTCTTTCAAAGATAACAACAATCTTTTTCATTCATAAAAAAACAAGTAATTATATAAACCAAATCGGTAATTCCAAGTTCCTTTTCATCATTTTTCTTATCTCTTACTGTCACAGGTTGATACAGGTAACAATTTATTTATTATTTTATTACTATCTTTTTTTTTTCTGGAATGTCTTTATATGATTTATATACATCATTATCTTCTTCTTTCTCCCATAAAAAAGTCTACATGTGTATATATGATTAATATAATTCATCTATTTCATGATTAAATTTTTTTAAAAAATTTCATCAATATGTTATATTCTTATAGTCATGTTTATCAATATGCCTTCGTCATTTTCTGTATTGATGAATAATGATTTAGATTTTATTTAGATTTGTAGTATGACATTGAGGCTTTAATTTGTATATTTATCTCATAACTATACTATTAAGCGTTAAGATAAATTGATAGATAAATAATTATTATTTTTATATTCATTTTAAGCTTTACTCTACATAAGATTCATCCCAATAACATAACCACTTTGCAATTAATTTTCTTATGAAAATATTACAGTATATATTTGTTAAACTTTATAATTTGATATTATTTATCAATTTATTGGTGAGCTATTTAAATTATAAATTTTATACCTTATATGAACTAAATATTATTTTAAAAAATGATACTATTTTAAGTTTACATTTTTAAATATATACTAATATTTTTTATAATATCGTGCAATGCACCTGGTTTATGCTAGTTAAAACAAAAGAAATTTATAAATGTAACAAATATATACTAATTAATATACATAGAATTTATATGGCACAAACTACTTAACATTTTGAAAAGCTTTCTTATATACAAGGTTAAATATCTTGTTGGATGGATGACCATCGTCCTTACAGATGATCATATAATCATCTATATAATATACTATAGTCAACTACAGTAGCTGCTTCTTTGACACGTGTCTCTTTGGTAATCTCTCTCACTTGCGCCACCTCATTCTGAGAAGAATTCATGTGCCTCCACCTATTAACCTTCCAGACAAATTGCACACAATCAATTGTGATTATATTTCATTACTATATCAAGTTATCAACTGTCCATTTATGTTAGTTATCTGTATCATCAAATATTTATATTTATCTCTAATACGTTTGCGTAATATTTTTTTTTAAATGTAATAAATACATATTTAAAATATTTATTTAAATTCTAAATTATGTTTCGTTAATGATAGGATTAAAATATATAGCCCTATCAAAAAAACAAAAAAGAATTAAAATCTATATATCTATATAATATACTATAGCCAACTACAGTAGCGGCTTCTTTGACACGTGTCTCTTTGGTAATCTCTCCCACTTGCGCCACCTCATTCTGAGAAGAATTCATGTGCCTCCACCTATTAACCTTCCAGACAAATTGCACACAATCAATTGTGATTATATTTCATTACTATATCAAGTTAACAACTGTTCATTTATGTTAGATATCTGTATCATCATATATTTATATTTATCTCTAATACGTTTGCGTAATTTTTTTTAAATGTAATAAATACATATTTAAAATATTTATTTAAATTCTAAATTATGTTTCGTTAATGATAGGATTAAAATATATAGCCCTATAAAAAAAAACAAAAAAGAATTAAAATATATAGGATTTTTTTTTTAAACTTATGTTAACATCTATTAAAAAAAAAATTATCTTAACTTTATTAATAGAGTTTTTAACCATTTTTTTATAAAAATTAAAATGAGTACAAAATATTCAATCAACCCCCTCATATCTGCATTGCATTTTGGAAGATTATTCCTTGGCCCAACCTTTTTAATTAAGGAAAAAATTTAGGTTAATTTCCTTATGTCCATTTCATCCAATTCCACCAATCATATATTGTATTTACACTCTATTTCTTCTATGATTGGTCATATAAAAGGTGGTCTTCTATATTCTCTCTCTACTGTGATTGGTCATTTAAACATTTTTTGCCACGTGTCATAGTTATATTGGGGAATTGGATGAAATGGACATAAGAAAATAGACCTAAGTTTTTTCCTTTAATTAATGCAGATTTTATGTAATTAATCATATCATAAATGTTTACATGATCCATAAATCTATTTACACTAATGTTTTGTATCATTAATTTCAATTGGGTTGACTTCATTACTAATTGATTTAAATCAATAAATATCAAATTCAAAAAACTAAAGAGGATTTTATATTAATTCAAATTTTAATATTCAATTAATTTCAATTGGGTTGACTTCATTACTAATTGATTTAAACCAATAAATATCAAATTCAAAAAACTAAAGAGGATTTTATATTAATTCAAATTTTAATATTCAATTAATTTTTTATATGCAGATAAAAGTTCAAAAATAAAATTAAATAAAAAATTTAAAAAAAACATAATATAATAAAAATTTAAAAAATAAAAATAAGCTACTCCACTCATTGAGAATGCATATAGAAGACCCTCTACAGGTATCCATCTACTAGAGTATCGGATTCATTGCATTTAAATACAATATAAAAATATGTATGCATTTAAATTCAATCACTCATATCTCCACTCATCCAAAAATTGGGGCGTTTTAATTTCATATATTCTACATTTGAATTTCCGTAAATTGATGTACAAACTAATAACGTTTTTAATGCCCCCTTAAATATATTAATTAGCTAACATGATGTACAAACTAATAACGTTTTTAATGCCCCCTTAAATATATTAATTAGCTAAAATGATGAACAAACTAATAACATTTTTAATTCCCCCTTAAATATATCAATAACGATTTTAATGCACTCTTAAATATATTAATTTCAGATTTGAAATTTGAATCTCCATTATTCATGGCTGAGTAGTATAAAAAGAGGTATGATATTCAGTAATACTCTATCCTGCGTACCACGTTTGAAGTTTGAACCAAAGATAAAGATAATTATGTAAACTTACAAATTTCTGAATTGTATTTATGTATATGCTATTGTCCTTGCATTCTTCACTGAAATACCCTGAACTCACAGTTGATAAAATACCCTTCATTCCATGGATTGCATTGCACAGAGGTATGTAAATTTTCTTATCAATTCACGGTTTGCATTCAAATTTTACATTCGCACAGAGGTATGATATTCAGTAAATGAGTTTGTGATCACAAAAATTTTTAATTTATAGCGAAAAAAATTTGAGGCATATCACTAAGTATGGCCATGGCTGTTGGAACTTGGAACACAACTTTCGACTCGATTAATTTGTACTCAGTTGCTACTCTCGGGTACATAGGTTTTTATCTTCCAACTAGACAACATTTTGTAAAAGAATTGGAAATGGAATGAATTGGTTTTATTCCCCTACATATGTACTCGGCTACTACTGTGGCGTACATAAGTTTTTTTCTTCCAACTACGCAGTCAACCATTTCATTCATATCCTCTAATTTTATTTCATGTTTGCCTTTTCAACCAAAATCCGAAAAGAATTGGCCCACACATCATTATCCTTCACCTCCACTTCCGACCTCACCTCCCTAGGCATGGACACGATCTTATTGGCCTTCACTTAATCCGTTTCTTCTTATGCTTGATCTGCCCATGCACGAGATTTTGGGACAAGTTTTTTCTTTTCAACTGTGGCTCTCACATTTTGGCATTCACCCATAATATATTTCACATCAATTTCATATTTTAGAATTACTGTGTCATTCATTTATGTCCTACTTAAATTAGTGAATGATATCAACTATTGCCTTCACCACAAATTATCATTACTATGCAAGCTCTGTCTCAAAAAATAGTATTTGATTTAAACAAATAAATATCAGATTTAAATTGTAATAATTAATTAATATGTTATATGCATATAAAAATTTTGAAAATAAATTTTAAGAAAAAAAATAGAGACGTAGAGTATAATAAAAATGTTGAAAAACGTTGTTTATAATTTTAAAAAGTAAAAAAATTAAACATTTTAAAATATGAGTGTATTGAAGATTTAAAAAATGAATTTTTCTTTTAAAATTATTTAATGGTCAAAAAATATTATTTGCGAAAAAACCTTAATAGAATTCTGAATTAAATATATATTACTAAAGCGAAGTACATGAAGCCAATTCTTGCCACGTGGCTGGAGTGTTATGTTTTGCAATTTTGCTACGTCATCCTTTGAAGAAATCTAGCTTACCTCCAAGCCAACGGCTGAGATCATTCGTTGGCCCAACCTTTTCAATTAATGCAAATTGTATGTAATTAATCATATCATAAATGTTTGCATGATCCATGAATCAATTTACACTTATATTTTTTATCATTTATTTCAATTGGGTTGACCCCATCACTAATTGATTTAAACCAATAAATATTAGATTCAAAAATTTAAGGATGATTTTATATTAGTTCAAATTTTAATATTCAATTAATTTTTTATATGTTGATAAAAAATTTCAAAATAAATTAAAATAAAAAATTTAGATAAACATAGTATAATAAAAAAAATTAGAAAAACGTATTTTATAATTTTAAAAATTAGAACAACAACTAAAAGTTTTAAAATATAAGTAGATTGAAGAAAATAAAAGTTTATAAATAAAAGTTTGAAATATATATTATAAGTAAACTAAAACAAAATTTTCTAATAAAAAATAGTAACAAGAAAATAAAAACATATAAACATATTAAAAACATGCTTTTTAATTAATCAAGTAAAACATATTAAATAAAATAAATTAAAACAAAAAATCACATAAACCTATTTTTAATCTTAAAAACATATTAAATAATTAATCAATAAAAAAAATTTAACTTAAATTTTAAGATATGGACTTTTTGATTCGTTAACTTTTTTGTTTAGTTTTTTTAAAACTAATTTATTTAATTAATTGTTGTTATTTATTAACATGTTTGAATCTATTAAATAATTATAAATAATTTATTAATTAATTTTATATATAATTTATTTACGGTTTGAAACTTTTTGTGTTTTGGAAAGAAAAAATATATTTAATGCATTTTTGAATTCTCTCATAATCTCATTCATGATTCCCCTCATAATATCAAATCAAATCAATATTCTCTCGCATTTTATTAATATCAAATTTTAAATCAAATTAAAATTCCACTCTCTATTAATATTAATTCAAAAATTCACACACGCAATCTCTTTGTGTTGGTTTGGTAGTTCCAGCATCTCGCTTTTCCTTCACCATTATTTGGATCAAACTAGCAATTTTTTGTCAAGCTAGAGCCTTCTTCCCTCACTCTACTGTTATTGCATTGCCATGATTCTAATGAAGGTTCATTTTCATCTCTCTTTTCATATAATTGGTTTTGATTCTAATTGGGTTTCATTCTTTACGTTCATCTCTTGAAGTGATAGTTGGTGAAGGAATATGAAGTAGCGCAATTCCAGGTGACATGTGTGATTGTTCAATTTTGCCACCAAATTATATTACATATGGTGATTAATTTCTAACCAGAACAATCATAACCTAATTGTTTTTCTATTTTCTTTCATTACTTCTTTTATATGAATTTCTCAAACATAATGTTTATCTTTTGTATAAATTTGAAGCCAAAAGCATTTGATAATCAAGGCTATGTACGGTTTTCACTATAATTATATTTTCACTTTTGATGCAAAATGAAAATCTTTAGTTCGTGAAAATATTATGTTACAATTCTAATCTTCATTTTCTTAAGGCATATTATTTATTCACATTGTGCGTTGAATTCACTAATAATCAATGATAGCCATAATTTTTTTTTCCTTTGATAAAATCAAGTTGAAATTTGAAAAAGTAAATATTTTAATCTTCTTATGTTCACAAATTAACTTTGTAGTTGTGAATGACAATGTGACTACTCTATTGAAAGTAAATTATCATCTGTCAACAAGATTAGTGCACGATGTCTTTTCCATATATGGCTATTATTTTTTGACAGCGAGACTCAAAACAATTACAGACAGAGTTCTTCAAAAGCATCCAAAGTTGGAGTCGATTCAATTGATGATTTGTATTGGGGGTTGTGCAATGTAGATGCTCTTCCTAGTTTTATTTTCTTAATTATATCTCCATTGTTTTTTAACTTCTCTTTGTTCTCATGATTAAGACTTTTAATTTTAAAAACACTAATAAATTGTTAAATGTGAGTAGTTATTATATTATACCTCAAATTAAGTAAATAATTTTAGAGTTTATTATGATTATAAGATCCTAAAAAATAATGTTGGTAGTTATATTTTGACATTCTAAAAAATTTTACTATTTAACTTTGCTAAATTTTAATATTTTAATATATAATATGAAATATATTCTAATTTGTTGTGTAAATAAAGGTATTTTTTTATAATAAGATATTTTTAAATATAAAATTGTTTAACTATTTTTCGTAAATATTAAAGTAATAATTCAACAACCATATTAGTATACTAGACACTTTGCATGCATTTTTTTAATATTTAAAAATATAAATAAAAATGATTATTATATTTTTTAGGGAAAATGATTATTATATTTTAAAACAAGAATAGATTAAATATTTAAAAAATATATAATCATAACTACTATGATAAGTTGGTAACTTCTCATTCACTATCTTTTTTGTCTCTCTCCCACATTCTTCTATTATGTATTTTATTTTGTATCTTTTATAATAAATTAGATATATTTGTGACACCAAAAAATTGAACACATATATTTTCCTCAATGTGTAATATATATTTATCCTCCGTTAAGCAAATTTATAAAATTAGATAACTTTATTTTTTGAATTTAAAAGTGTATTCGTCCCAAATAAAAGTAATAATAAATGTAATAAAAAAACAAATGCAAATACATACATACATACATACATACATACATATATATATATATATATATATATATATATATATGTATATATGTATGTATGTATGTATGTATAGACTATTCTTTTTTTTATTATCTTAATTTTATGGTGCACGTTAACAAATCAATTTTTTTAGATAATCTTTATTTTTTACTTTCTAACTATATATATGTATATGTAGACTATTTTTTACTGAAAATAATAGAGAATTATTTACTTTCTATCTATTTTTTTCTACCCATTATTTTAATCTAAAAAAACCCTATTTAATAGTATTCAAAATCATAATTGAAATATATGTTAATTATCAACATTTTAAAAAATAAATACCTTAAAAAATTAATTAAAAGCTCGCAAAATAAAAAAATAATTAAAAAAATTCAACATTGATATCTGACAATTTAATGTATTATATATATATATATATTTTGGTACAATGTATTATATATTAAATGAGTACTAATGATTTGTCAAGTTAGTGGAATTAATGGTCATTAAAGTAATTAATGATGATAATTATGATATTGTCATTAAATTATCTGAAATCTCTCTCCACAATTGCAATTAATTGGTTTCCATAGATTTCTAATACAATTTAAGACTTTTAAACTGTAATTTTTAAAAATAAGATTTGTATTTAATTTTTTATTATAATTTTCTATATATAAATCGGGATTAAAATTTTTTATTAACATATTTAATTTTTATATGTTATATGATCTTGACAATTTAATTTAACTGTCGTTATATTTGACCTTTAATTTTTAATTTATTAAAACATTAATATGTTTTAATGAAACCAAAAAAAATTTATGAATTATGATTTTAACCTAAAAATTAAGCTCTATTTGATATTATTCAACATCTGAATTGAATATATGTTAATTATCAAAATTATGAAAACTAACTACCTTAAAAAATAATTACAAAATCAATAATGATTTGGCATGTAACCTAATTTATAATTTTGAATGACAAAATTTAATAATATGATTTTTCTGAATTTAATGTATTATTAAATATACACTTCAATTTCTCTAGGACTAGCTATATATATATATATATATGATTATTAGTATATTAATTTATTATGATTTTCCATAATCTAATTTATTATATGACTAACATATTTAATTCTTATGTATTATATATGACCTTGACAATTTAATTTAACAAACCTTAAGGCCCTATTTGGTTTATGGAAAAGAGGATGTAATCTATGATGTAATCTTTCATTCCTTCCAACATTATTCTCTGAAACATATATACCTTACTTTTTGTAATGTGATAAAATTATGTTTTTGCCGTTACTTTTTTATCCACTTTTATTTCATTCTCACTTTTAATTATTTAAGGGTATGTTTGTCACTTTTATTCCGTTCACATCACAGTCATATATATCATATTCTCATTCTCATTCCCTCCAACATTCTCATTCTCATTCCCATTATCATTCTCTCTAACATTTCAGTAACCAAACGAGACCTAAATGCATGTCATAATATTTGACCTTCATTTTAAAAAAAAATCATATTCGTATTGAATATGTTTTGGTAGGATTTTATTTTCAAAAATTTGATTTGCTAAAAACTTTCTTATTACTTCCGTAGTCAAAGGAATTTAGGTTTACTAATAAATCAATGGGTTAAAAGTCTTTAATACCAAAAATATAATTATCATAAATCCAGAGACAAAAAAAATGTTCGGTGTTAAAAAAGTGCAATATTATAAATTTAGGGCTACCAAAAAGTCTTTAATTTAGACATACCAGAAATACAAATTTCAAAATTAGGCTTGGTTGAGAGTTTTGAAGAGAGTATGTGGGATGATTATTAGTTGAATGATGTGGAGCGGGGCAGGGTGAAATAATTTAAACAAATCACTCCACTGATCGAAAAAAAAAAAAACTAATGAGAGTGGTGAAAGTGAAAATTTTAGTATCACCCTTATGATGAATAAATAAAAGTAAAAAAGGAAGAGATTTCAAAATGGAAATAAATAATAAAAACTTTTTCTTTTTGGTAAACAAAATGGTAGTAAGGGAAGGCACTCCCAAGTACTACCGACGGGCAGGGTGCCAGTGGCATGTTGGGGAGACCAACAGAGACCAAACCCAAAGGATTACTGCACAGGCCTAAACCGCAAGCAGTTTTACTCAGTCGCAGCTACTCAACTAGCCCTTGGGTGCCAAGAGATCTCTTTTTGGATTTTATTTGGTAGAATTTATTTTGGATTTGGTTCCATGAATCATTTACTCTTCGTCTATTGTGATGGATCACTTTTCTTTTCGTGCATGCATTCTGCATTTTTTTGGAGTATAACTTTATGCTTATCTTTTGATCTTAGTAGAAATATTTTTGGTGACTTTAAATAGCTCACATTAACTCACTTTGTTTTGGAAAAAGTGGGTTCAACGCTACTTGATAAAAACCCAAACATGTTAATCAAGTGAAAGGAACTATTTTCAATGTCATAGATAAATAGGGTCTAAGGGGTGAAATCTGTAATTGCACATGATTCTTAAGTTAACCAGTACTATGACTTTCATTGTCTTAAAACATATGGTGATCCTTGATAATGAAATCCTGCTTTGCTCATAGGTAGATGTTACTCTTAATTAAATCAAAATGGATTGATAGAGGATTCAATTTGATTAAATTTAATTAATGGAAAAAGATGACATCTAATTATAATCATTGATTAACATGTCTAGGTGTGCGTAGGATTAATTTTGGCATGTAGAGATATTATTCATAACTCAGACTAAAGCTTTTTAACTGTTAATACATAAAAAAAGTTAAATCAAATTGAGGTTCTGCTTTGTTCAAGTTTCTTAAGTTTGGATTTTGGAATGTGAATGGAATGTAAGCAAGTGTTGTGTTAGTCATTTGCAAACAATATTAGATGGTCCATGACAATCACGTAGCCTGCTACACAGGAGTTGAGGACTAGGGCCTAGGAACATATTCTTGGATGATGAAGTTTACTATGGATTAACAATAATGCTTAAGCACTAGAAGTTTAAACCCTGTAAAACTTGCCCAAATTTCGGTGTTGTCCTTTCTTGATTTCTGATGGTTAATGGTGTGATGTCTGAACTATTTGTGTCCTCTGTAAGTCAATCCCAGTTCTCTGGATAGAAAATTTTTCAATCAATATGAAATTGATTGAAAAATGTATTTTTTTCCTTTATGTAGTAACAATGTCATGAGCTTATAGTATAAAATTAAAACAAAGCAAATAGGATTTAGAGATCCTCCATCTATAATTTTCTGGGGCAAAATTAACGGTAAGAAAATGAATAACACATGAATTTTATATGATCATGTGTCAAACAAAACTTCTAATGTTGTGTATAAGAAAATTTTTCAAAATGGAAAGTAGCATTTGACAATTGGACACTTTGGTTATTATAAAACCTTTTATCAAATATATTAACGTGTTTCCATATAACAATTAGTTTTCTTATTCACAATACGCAAGTTTTTAAGGTATTTGTTAAAATATTTGTAATCCAACTACAATTATGCTTTATATATTTCCCAGCATAGTTATTTAGTTGCGATTTTTAAAATAGAATGTAATTTTATTCTCAGTTTGATCTATTATATCAAGGAAAAAACTTAGGTCCATTTCCTTATGTCCATTTCATCAAGTTTCCCATTATAAATATGACACGTGGCAAAAAGTGTTTAAATGACCAATCACAGTAGAAAGAGAATATAGAAGACCTCCTTTTATATGACCAATCATAGAAGAAAGAGAGTATAAATACAATATATGATTGGTGAAACTTGATGAAATGGACATAAGTAAATGAACCTAAATTTTTTCCTTATATCAATTAATCCAACATACTACTACAACAATTTGTAAACTAATCCCGTGCAACGCACGGGTTCAAAACTAGTTGTTTACTAATTCTGACTTCACTAAATAAAATTATAATACAGATTATAATAAACATTATGATAAATGTTTAGATTTTAAATTTCATTGATTTAAAATATATAATAAGAAACATAATAATTACCACAAATTAATTGTATTAACTTTAATTTTTTTAAGAAATACCACAAGTTCATTATTCAATCAAAACACAACAACTTTGAATTACCAATCGAGTCAATCTAATTCAATCGTCAATCTCAATGATAGATTGGTATGCGGCTAATTCTAATAGTATGCATACTCTCAATTTTCCTTCCTTTCCTTATTTGTACCAATCGAGTCAATTGTAACATATTTTTTCTACTTGACACATGAAATGCAACAATTAAAAAAATATTAAATTCATAAACTATGATATTATTAGGGAGTCAGAACATATATCTTGCAAGCATGTGAATCCAATTCAGCAGATATTTCTCCAGAAACTGATAATTGAGTTGAGTGCTGCACAATACAATATTACATCTAATATAATCAAAATTCAAAACCATATAATTAAATATATATATATATATATATATATATATATATACACACACACATAACAGTAAAAGAATTATGCCAAAGGGAATAGGTAAATGATGGAAGATGAAATTATTCATGCCTGCAGTGTTGGGTATAGGATAAGAAAGAATATAAGTAAATCAAAATGAAAAAGATATTATAGTAATTAATCTAGGAGAGAATGGATGAATAGGGATAGCATCATTTTAATACTTAAACAATTGGATTGCGAGTTGGGAGCAAAGATGGGAGTAATCAGAGTGAAAGAGTGTGGCTTTTGCTTGATCATTATTATTTTTTTGTTCTTTGTTATTCTCTAACGCCTTCAAAATTAATCAATGAGATAGTTATAATTCATAACAAAGAGTTACTTTGTTTCACAAATCACATCTAATAATTTGTAAAGATAATCTATTATAAAAAAACACATACCTCAATGTTTTGATTATGAGTATCTCTTAGAAAAAGAAGAAAAAGCAAGCAAGAAATAAAGAAAAGTGAGAAGAAAAAAATACTGATTGCAGTTCTTGACCCAAAAGAATACTGGCGGCTAATGTATATGGGCATATCATAAATCATTTGACCTGGTATAAAAAAAAAGATATTGAGGCGTATACAGTGAGAAAACATGGAAGATCACCTGTGAACGTAACAAAAGCAAGTGCAGTTGTTCAACAAATGACTGGTATGAAGAAAACTGTGTCATTCCTCAATTTATAGTATTGTAATAGATCTTATAATTAATCAATTGATGGTTAAGAGTAATTCCTAACATTGTGATTTTCAAATTTCAAAAACCTCAATTAATATCTCTTAAATAATTGATTTAATTGGGAATTAATAGTTATTAATATGTATGTCTCAAAGTCATAACTCATAATGAAATAAATACCCATTATAATTAAACATGGAAGATCACCTGTGAACGTAACAAAAGCAAGTTACAGTGAGAAAACATGGAAGATCACCTGTGAACGTAACAAAAGCAAGTGCAATTGTTCAACAAATGACTGGTATGAAGAAAACTGTGTCATTCCTCAATTTATAATATTGTAATAGATCTTATAATTAATCAATTGATGGTTAAGGGTAATTCTTAACATTGTGATTTTCAAATTTCAAAAACCTCAATTAATATCTCTTAAATAATTGATTTAATTGGGAATTAATAGTTATTAATATGTATGTCTCAAAGTCATAACTCATAATGAAATAAATACCGATTATAATTAAACGGATGTCAAGGCCTCCTAAATGGAAACTTTATGCACAATGATTCCATTCCATTCATATGTTCAAATGAGGTGGAGTATTAAATTTAATTGCCCATAATCAGCATAATGATGAATCAGAGGCTAATGAATGTGTCTGTTATCAATGATACCATCATAAATGGCCCTGTCTATTGGTCAATTAAAACTTCATTTTATTGGTTGATTTTGTGTAGAAGAGATTTTCAAATTCTTTGTGTAGAATTGCTTCATTTTGCTGATGTGACATTATTGTATAGAATGTATTTAAGGACAAATGCTGAGATTTAGCCTTATGTCTTTTACTTTAGTAATATATATAGATATATAGATATATAGATTTTGATATTAAAAATAAAAAAATATTATAAGTTTCAAAAAGAATATAATTAAACTTTCGTATTCCACCACAAAAAAAAATGAAGTTTCGAATCTATATTATTTTTATTTTATTTTAATTAAGATATGAAGTGGACTGTATGCGTATGCCTTGATTCCCGCCATTTAATGATGAATTATATTATTTTTCATTTTTAAAATTTAATTGCTCATTTGTGTGTGATATGAATTTCAACATTAAATTTAATTAATTACTGATTCACAATCTTGATTCCCGCCATTTTCTGAGGCGGGAAATCACCACATTAGAGGAGTGAATGATCCCAATTGAATGTTGAATCGTGAGGTGGCACAATTGGGAGGCATGTATGTTGAAATATATATTTATATAGATTATATACTTGTAGTTTCTGTTTTTGTTACCGACGGAGACCCAATTATTATTTGAAAAAAATTAAGGTAAAGTTCATTAAGTGTTTGCTATCAAGTTTACCAATCATAAATTGTATTTTTTACTCTCTCTCTTCTTTGATTGGTTGTGTAATTTTTTCATTAAACTTATTATTTTGGAATTACTGATTAGACTAAGGTTATGTTTGGTATATGAAAAAAGCATAGAAAGAAAAAAAAGGGAATGTCCATCTCTCATATATATTCTTCTTACTGAACAAATCCCACTTTTTGCAATATGATGAAATTACGTTTTTGTCCTTACTTTTTTACCCATTTTTATTCCATTCCCACTTTTAATGTAAGGATAAAATGGTCATTTATCCACTTATTCTATTTACATCACATTAACATGACATTTTTATTTCCTCCATTCCCATTCCTTCACTCATTCCGCCTACCAAACACACCATAAGAACTTGTTAACAGGAATTTGCGAGGTGATGTTTGAGACAATCCAACATTCCCTTCAACATTCTGCATACCAAACAAACCTCTTATTTTTTACAATTTGATGAAATTAAGTTTTTGGCTTACTTTTTTTAACTACTTTTATTCTATTCCCACTTTTAATGTAAGGATAAAATGATCATTTTATCAACTTTTATTCTATTTACATCACATCACATTCCCATTATCCCTATAACATTGTCATTCTCATTTCTATTCATGTTCTCATTCTCATTCCCTCCAACATTATAGTAAACAAGCATACCCAAAGGGCTCGTTTAGAATGTGGTTGTAATGAGAATATGAATGGGTACGCGTTTATTATGTTTGGTAATAAAAAATGAGAATATAATAAAAATGATAATATGATCGTTTTACCCTTATATTAAAATTAAAATATTAAAAACAAAAGTAAGGACAAAAATATAATTTCATCACATTATAAAAAGTAAGATATATTAGATAGAAAAAGTATTAAAAAGAATGTTAGAATACAACAAAAATTACATCTAACATTCATCCAAACCAATGTACCCTAAATATTGGGTTTTGTTTTTCTTCTTTTGCCAATATTGGGTTTTGTTATTTTGGTATATTATACACAGTTGGAGGTTGAATCGGGAGTGACTTTATATTTTTAGTTGATTATGAATAAATTTTGAGTTTCTTTTTTTTTTTTCAATTGTTTTAGTAGAAGAAAAAGTTTAGGTGTCGTGAGAGACCTCGGCCAAGACAAATTCTTGAACTCAAAGAATATTTATATAAGCTCTCATAAGTAACTCACAAAAAGAGAAAGAGCTAAATTACTTTTTAGATAACCAAGTAATGTGATGGCCGTCGTTAACATAACGTGACCCGACTCCTTTTCGCACTCCTTCTTCTGCATTATCGAAGTCGATGACTCCTATTGTCCTGTTCTTAGAACTAAGTTTTGCTTGATATGCAGCTATGGTAGTCACATCATGCCTCGTTCTTACGACAAAATTTGAGAACTAAATAATTTGACCAATTATTCAGGGACTAAAAAATATTTTGTCTCAAAGATAAATAATTTAAAATTATACTCAAATAATACAATTATTATGGTCGAATCGTGTTAAAGATCAATAAACTTGTAGGAAAATAAATTTTTAGTTTAATTTGGAGCCTTTAGCATCTATCTAAAGTATATGATTGCTTGGAAAATAAAGGCAAAAGTACCTTTCCTGCCCACAACGTTTGGGGGTCCTGTCAGTTTCGCCCCTAATGTTTTTTCGCTGTCAATTGTACCCCTAACGTTTTGTGTTTCTCCCAATGTAAGGCTTTTGGCTAACACCGTCAATTTTTGGACGGTTTTTGCTGACAAGTCATCTGATGTGGCCCAAAAATCTTACTGGACTCCATTTTATCCACGTCAGCAGTCCTACATGGCATCCTTGTAAAAAAAAACCTTGCCCCTCAAAACAACGCCGTTTTGCCACCACCCAATTCATTACAAAATACATCTGAAACAAAACACGCGAAGCCCCAACATTTGGAGACGTTTCACATTCAGAGTTCCGGCAAGACTTCGCCGGAGAGTAGTCGGAGTCGAAGGTCAGAGTCGTTGCTCTGTAGCTGTCACGTTTGCGTTTCTCTTGAAGATCGAAGACGGTTTTCCAAAGTGGAGGTAGGTTACCTTCTCTCTTTAACCCTACATTTGCATTACTTTGGAAGACGTTACACACCCCTGTTTTTGTATAATGCCATTGTTACTGTAATCCACAATTTTCTCGCACTCTAATTGTGACACTGAGTCTCTTCATGTTTGTATAGTGTTTACACATGGATTGTACTAAATATTGAACCCTAATGTTGCACACTGACTGATATGTAAGTATTGTGATTTACAGAGTATTGTGTTGTGTGTTTTTTTGGAGAAAATTGTGATTCAATGATGGCGTATTGTAAATATAGGGATATCAATATTATTATTTTACTGTTACCAATTCTGCTGAGTGTTAGTAGTCCTTCCTGTCCTATCTGTAATTGTTTCTCTGAAAATGTTGAGCATATGTTATTCTTTTGTGATTGGGCCAATCGGGTGTGGTTTGGCAGTGAATTTGGGGTTACCTGGTTGGCTAATAGAATAATTAGAGTGGAGGATTAGTGGGCAAAGATCTTATGTAGTGATTGGTTAATTGGTTTGTTGTTATTGTTTGGTTTTTGCTTTGCTCTGACTTGGTTCTGTACTGGTTTTGTTGGTTTTTCAATATAATTCTTTGTTTGTTGCTCAAAAAAAGACAACTGGAAGTGGTATATATTTAGCATTAGCAGGTGTTGGATACTAAATTAATAAAGAAAAGGGAATGATATATAAAATAGAAATTTTAAGCTAGTAAGAATGTAGTCCTCATGGATCATCTCTTTCTCTCCTATCTTGTTCATCTTGATCATCTCTGTAAATAAGGAAAATTTGCATTTCATGTTGCAGGTGCTCGTCCATGGAGTTCTTTAGTGTTGATGTACATTATGGAGGAAGTCTAGAAGGAGATCCAACTTTTTCATATCATGGTGGACTTAGTGCCTCGTGGGAGAACTGTGACATTGACAAGTGGAGTTGTTGTGAAATCAAGGATTGTTTAGAAGAGCTAGGAGTTGTGGATTATAGAGCACTATGGTTTAGATTGCCTGGACATTCTTTGGAGGATGGTTTGAAGCCCATTTTAAATGACAAAGATTCAATGGCAATGGCAGAAATTGCAACAAAAAATAGGAAGGTTGATTTATATGTTTGTGGTCCGCAATGCATTCCAACAACTAACCAACCCACGTCAACAAATGAGCCACAAGCCAAAACCTGAAAAGAACAAGTGGTAAGTTTCATCATATATATATATATATATAAATATATTCTTGTTAGTTGATGTATTATAACATATGAATGTGATTTTCATAGGTTGATGAAGACAACAATGAATATGAGAGCGAGGACAGCGCATTGAAAATTAGGTTCAACGATAGTGAGGAGGAAGTTGATTACAATGGTGACCATGGGTTGTTTGATGTGGAGGTTGCCCAAGCACAGACAGTAGAAGCACAGGAAGTAGAAGTACAGGCAATGGAACAATCCCCCCTTGACAATGGAAATGCCACACAAAGTAACCATGAATCAACAGTAGAAAATCATGGTGCAGACAATAGAAATGCCACAGAAACGGATGACGCGCCGATGGAGAAGAGAAATGTTAAGAAGAAAAAAGTCAATAGGAAGAAAAAAGCTGATAGGAAGACATTTGTGCAAGTGAAAAAATCACTGCTTGACAAAGAAGGTGATGGTTCAGGGCATAAAGGGCTAAGTGATGATGAATATGAAAGTGAGTCCTTAGCTAGTATGGATAGCGATGAAGAAAATGAGGGATTGCCTAAGGATTCACGCTTCCCCATTTTTAAGATGTTGAGAGATATGTTTGATTATGATTGGGAGATAGGGACTATATTCCTTATGAAAGACGATTTCAAGGAAGCCATTGCCACATATGCTGCACATACTGGTCGAGACCTGTACTTTGAAAAGTCTAATAGCAAAAGGGTCAGAGTTAAATGTGCTGGAAAATATCAAGGGGAAGATTGTGACTGGGAAGCATATGCAAAGAAGTTAAATAATGAGGAGACATGGCAAGTGACGACAATTTACGGGCGTCATTCCTGCAGTAAGACACACGATGTTAAACTAATGAGCTCTAGGTGGCTTAGTAAGAAGCTGGAGAAGAAGGTGAGGTACAACCCGAAGATGACACTTAAGGACATAATTGATAAGGCTCAACAAAAGTGGACTGTGAATTGTTCCATGTCAAAGGCAAGTAGAGCTAGGAAGGTTGCACGTGAAGAGATAAATGGGTCATTTACTGAGCAGTTTCGAAGGTTGTACGACTTTTGTGAAGAGATTAGATCGTCAGACCCAGGCTCAAATGTAAAGTTGAAAGTTCAAAGATTACCTACTGCAGTTAATGGAACATTTGGTCCTCCTCAATTTGAAAGGTTGTACATTTGTCTAGATGCGTGTAAGAAGAGTAGCATACTGTGTAGGCGGCATAGGCCTTGATGGTTGTGTCATAAAGACACCATGTGGTGGACAATTGTTGGCAGCCATAGGAAGAGACCCAAACGACCAAATGTTGCCAATTGCATTTGCAATAGTTGAAGCTGAAACGAAGGATTCTTGGAGTTGGTTTTTGTCTTTGCTCATTGGAGATATTGGAGTTGTATCAAGAAAGTCATACACCTTTATATCAGATCAACAAAAGGTTAGTGTTTCCATTTGATAACAATTCTATGAATTTACCTATATTTGAATTTCTGTTAAATTAACCCCTAACATTTGCATTTCTGTCAAATTAACCCCTAACGTTTGTATTTCTGTCAAATTAACCCCGATCTGTCTTTTTTTTGTAGGGATTACTTCCAGCATTGGATGAGCTGTTACCGGGAGTTGACCAAAGGTTCTGCGTGCGTCACTTGTACAATAACTTCAGGAAGAAATTTCCCGATTTACAATTGAAGAACTTGATGTGGAATGCAGCGAAGGCCACTTATCGACAAGAATGGGAAAGAGCAATGTTGGAGATTCGGGAGGTTAATGAAGCTGCATACCAATATCTGATGCAAATTCCCCCAAGGCATTGGAGAAAGTCAGCTTTCACTCCGGGACCCAAGAGTGACCAACTCCTAAACAACATGTGCGATGAGCTAAAAGGCTAGAAAAAAGCCCATTGTTACCATGATAGAGGATATGAAAGTTTATCTTATGGAGAGATGGGCTAAAAATAGGAAGGATGCTGAAAGATTACCATCACAAGGAGTACTTCCTAAGATCCGAAAGAGGCTTGAGAAGGAATTTAAAGAATCGGACAAGTGGTTACCAAGATGGGCTGGAGAGAAGAAGTATGAGGTGAAGGGTCCAAAGGATAAATTTGTAGTTGATTTATCTAAGAGAGATTGTGGTTGTCGCAAGTGGATGCTCACTGGTATTCCGTGTGCTCATGCTATTAGTTGCATCAACCATATGGGTGAGAAACCTGAGGATTACATCCCTTTATATTATAGGACCGAACATTATGTAACGTCCTAGTTTCTTTATTGATTTTAGTTGCGGAATTAGGTTATTTACTTAACTTCTTAAAATCCCGATCTAATTTTTTTTCTTTTTCCTTCCATGAAGTTAAGTGTTTCCCCAAGGATCGCTTACTCTCGGTTGGTTATTTTATCCTAAGAAAGTAGAAGTTACATGTTTGATACTCTCGCGCTCTCCCAAAATAAATATATAAACTAGGTTAAGTTGAAATGAGGTACTATACCTCCGCATATTACCTATGCAGTTCAAACCTAGGTCCACAACATATAATCCATACAGACATAAGTATTAAAGTTAGTGGCTCGCAGGCCCAAAATAGTCAGTACTAAGCCTATACTAGAGTGACATCAGAGTCACTGCCAAAATGTGAGTCAGCTCCTGCTACCTATCCATCTCACCCCTTTCTAAGTCCCTGGGGCATTCTCAACCGAAGGGAAGAATAAGAGGATGTTAACTGCTTTCAGGATTTGAAAGTTTCCCAGAAGGGGTACCTTCAAGAGCTCTACCTCAATCTCCAGCAATAGAATGTACCTGGACATCTGAACACACTAACATAATGAGATATAAAATCCCAGTAACATAGATTACCATTTTTATAAAAGACTAATTAGTGGTTCAGCTGCATTCCTAAGAATACAGGAAAATATTTCCTTTTCAATCAACAGATAAAGTAAACTTGACATACATCAATTATCAGATATTTCCATTTATACAGAATCAGAGATATATGGCCATGGTGAAAGCTATAAACAGATGAAAAGTCATTTTCATTTTAAAAACATGCATAGTTACCACTATATGCAATTCTCAGCCATGCCAGTCTTTTCAAAATGTACATGTTTACCTCTACATGCAACCATCAAGTCTCTCCAGGACCTGTTACAACTGGTTAAACCATTACCACCATTTCAAAACCAATCTAATGATACAAGACAATACCGACTTACCATTTAACACTATGGAAAGTCTGCCCAAATAAGGCTAACAGGTAATTACCTAACATCCCAGGGCGCCCCCCGGTGTGCGCACAAAGTTAGAACCTTAGGATAACCAGTCCCGGACTAGATTATTTCCTCACTAGTTGCTAGGCAGCTACGTCCCAGACGCATTCCTAGCCAGCCTAGTGTGTCCTCTTCATACAGATCAAATTTTCAATATAACTTTTATTCACAGGCAATGTTTACTCAGTTGTCAAATCAATTGCCTCTCCAGGGCATCAAAACACAAACACTGCCTCTCCAGGGCAAATTTACCATTTTACCCCTCCAGAGGCATATGCACATCAACATACAGATGCATGCTTAAAAACCTGCCCTTCCAGGCATTCTAGTTTCACAGATGCATGCTAAAACTTAGTTTCGTGATTTGGATGCCACACACTTAAATAGTCTGATAAAATCAATAAATTCAACCACTGGTCAACAAAAGTCTACCAGAAGTCAGCCATGCTATCAAATATAACTTCCATCACAAGTATCAGGCATACCCATCAATATAATCATACAAAGGTCCAAAAATTTCACCACAAGCATCATTAAAGCATACATAACAACCTAAATCAATTTTCCAATAAAGACAATTGCATTTGGACCCTTAAATTCACAAATCTTTTCAAAAGAGTCTATTTCTTTAAATAAGGAAATTCAGGTTTAATTTCAAGTATTTAAACCTTAATCAGCCATCCAAAGAGTCAATTAGGACCTGCTACACTCATCCAGAAAATCCCAACAGAATTAAACCAGAATTTGGGTAGAAATAGGACTTTTCAGTTTTTATCAAGTTTTTCTTGCAAATTAGTCCCTATTAACACCCAAATTCTGTTCTGGGTTGTTTCAAGCCAAAACCAGGGTGCAGCAAGTACCTACAAGATAATTGGGACTTGCTCATGCAGTTTTCACAGAAAAATAACAACCAAAACACAAACTTTTGCAGCAAAACACATAAATTTTCCCAGAAATCAAGTTGAGCATAGAATGGGGTTACAGGCCACTTTGACCACTTCCTTGCAAATACAGAGGTCCATACTAACATACAGAACCAGAAAGTACAGAAATTTTACCACAGATAACTCAGTTTACACAGATTCTGAAAAAGGGGCAAAAACAAAAAAATCAGTTCACTTTAGTCCCTGTCTCATACACTTTTCTATTCTGACCTCTATCCAGCCCAATTTAGCATCTCATAAGCAAGATAAGACCACTTGTGGCTTGCACAGTAAGTGTGTGCAGCCACATCAGTACAGAGTGGCTATTTTTGCAAGTCTTCCACTCTTTTTACCATTTCTCCTCTTTTGGCCTTTTTTCTGTTTTCCAAGCCATAGGATAGCACATTTTCTATTTGGGAAGGATACTTAGGAGGTTTAGAGGGTGGGATGACAGGTCTACCCTCTTATAACCTAAGTACCCAAGTTTTGGGCCACTAACTGCCTCTTTCCATGCTTATTGCCCTAATTTCCATTCTAGGAGTATGTGAATCCCTAAGACTCTTACTTTCTTTCTTGGCACTTTTCTTCTACTGTTTTGACATTTCCTGCCCTCATAAATCTTGCTTGACAATAAAGGGTAAGTTTCACAGTGTCAGAGGAAATGTTTCCACTTTAGCCACTTAGGTATTTAGACGATGCCTAGACAAGAATCTCAGCAAATTTATAATGGTTAGAGGTCCAATTTATATCATATACCATAAATCAAATCTAACACAGCACTCATGACTATACCATCCCTCTTACACAATTGAAACTCATAAACTTCCTTTAAAATTTCCAACAAGCATTCAAGGTTTCGGCGATTAGAAAACTCGGTAATTCATGTTAAATTTCAGAAGTATTAGAAATGGTAAGTTTGCAAGTTCATTGGTAAAACTCAGGTTATGCATTCCAACAATGTTTTATTTTCATTTTTCTCAAAACAGCAAGCTACCACATCTTCCCTATTCTGAAACTTAACATTTTCCTCAAGCAAATCTGAGCTAACAACCACTTCTAGTAATCCTGGCAATAGTGTCACCGAGAAGGGATGGACATTTTCAGAACTAAAAATCAAAGAATTTACTGGAAATCAAATTTTGAACCCTTCGTCCACAAAACCCCACTACTGAACCAGAAGTTCTTAGTGATGGAGAAGGAAGGGTAACACTACGTTACCTTGATTTCCAGAAGAAGAGACACAGATTTGGGCCTCTGAACAGCTTGGGCAAACAGATGCAAAACAGCAAGGTTTCTGGTGTGAATGTGTGTGTGGATTTCTGTTTCTCTCTCTACCTCCAGCTGCAATCCTTCAATTCTCCCAGCTCACACACGATCAGCCTCTCTCTGAACCTGTTCTCTCTTGCTCTTAGCTCTCAACTTCTGATTTTAGCTATTGGTGTGGCTTTCTCTCGGTTTTCACTTCTTATATAGCACTCACACCATGTGAAATCCTAATGATTAGTGGGATGAGGTGTTGGCTGGCTGGGGCTTCGTGGATTAGTGTTAGGACACCTATTAGGGCATGCTGGCAGCTTAAGGAACTGTTTGGGTGGGTAATTAGACACTTAGGTCTCGGGTAGGCTTTAATCTAGGTGCATTAGTGGTTGATACTTAAGGGCTTGTTTAATTTAAGCCGTAAATTTGTTACTCTCGATTTCTAGGCTCAATCGTCTTCATTCTGGTCTTGTATTTTGCTTACTCAATTTTCTGGGTGTGGTAACTACCTTGATTGGGTCTTTAATTGGCTTTAAAAACATTAGATTCGGTTACAAGTGCTTAAAGGCATTAAAGGGATTTATTTGTGATAAATTTTCTATTTATTGCTATTTTTAAAATGTGTAACTTACTTAATCATGTTTTTTTTTATTTAATTTCATGGCTGATACCTTGTAGGATAGTTTAGGGTGTCTCTAAGGGGTTAAATTGGGCTTCCTTAGGCCTTAAGTAAGCTAAAGGGCTAAAGCTCCCTTTTTTCAGTTCTTTCATTTTAGTCCTGAATTTTCCCTGGAGAAAATGTATCTTTTTAGGACTTTTCTTGAGGTTGGGGTCCCTTAGTCAGGTCTTAGGGTATCTCTAGAGTGTCCTAGGGTATCTTTCTAGGGTCAAATAGGTCTTTTCTGCCCTATTTCATTCATTAAAGAAAAGGGTTAAAACTAACTTATTCTTTTCAATTTAGTCCCTAGGGTTAGGGTTAGGGTTCCTCTGGTCATTTTTCTCTGGTTTTTGGGTCTCTTGACCTCTAGTTAGGGTTTCATAAACTTAATTACAAACAAAAACAAAGGCAAACACATCCAAACACTTAAAAATAAAAAAGTCAAACAAGTTGAAGAAAAGTCAACACAAAAGTCAACAACTTAGAAAAAGTCAACACTTTGACTTTTTGGTCAAAGTTAAGTTTCCATTTTTGGGATGTTACACATTACAAGATGTGCTACCATCCAATTATCAACCCAATCAACGGTCCAAACATGTGGCCCTCAACATCATATGATGATGTCTTGCCACCGCCATATAGGAAGTCTATAGGAAGACCAAAGAAAAGAAGAAGAAAGGAGCATGATGAGCAAACTAAGTGTGTCTCGAACATGAGTCGAAAAGGGCAAGTCCAAAAGTGTAAGACTTGCGGTAAAGAAGGGCATAACAAGAGGGCTTGTACCACTACTTTGGAACCATCACAGCCCCCTGCTAAGAAGCTTACTCCAAGGCGTCGAAGAGGAAACAAAGCAGAGCAGCCCCAACATTCAGAAGCATCACAGTCCACTGAACCATCACAGCCCGTAGACCTATCACAGCCCACCCAACCGTCAGACTCAACACAACCAGCTGCAGCAAGTCCATTTGTATAACCATCATCTTGTGTATTTTACTCCTTGTTAATTTTGGCTTTATAACTAATTAATTTGTCCTGCATTTGTAGGTTCAAGTCATGCAAGTAACATCCGAAGGACGTAGAGTTAAACTCAGAGCTAGGCGTAAGGTACCAAGTCAAGGAGAAGAACAAGCTAGACAAGATTATGCTATTTAGGGTCCATTTTGGTGTACTGAGTATTTGGGGTCCATTTTACTGATGTACTGAGTATTTTGGTGTACTGAGTATTTTACTGGTGTCATGTCAGCTGGAACCCTGTGTTTTACTTTTGAATGGATTAGTGTAGTTTGTAGGAGGAAGAAATGACTTTTGCTGAGTTTTTTTACTCATGTATGGAAGCTGTTCATTCTATGTCAAACAATTACTGTATGTTTGAGTATCTCTTATTTTTACTAATGCTGAATGGTTGAGTATCTCTTTTTTTACTGATGCTGAATGGTTGAGGATCTCTTATTCTGTGTCAAACAATTACTTCCTTGGCCACATTTTACTCGAATGCAGGAAAAGATCATTGATGGAAAAATACTTCTACATGCTGACATGGAGCCTCAACTTGAGGAGGGGGTGAAGAATTAGTTTACTAATTTTGTTTACTGATTTTACTGATAAGTTTTCTGATGTATTCTTTTGTTTGGCCGTTGTATTTTGGGCCTTTATATTTCTTTCCGTCCAGTTGTTTCTTATTAGTTTCCTCTTTTAGGATGAGTTTCAGTTAGTTTCTTTTTTGGTTTCTCCGTGGACAACAAGTGATCCTTTTCTGTTTGTATATTTATGCCTCTCTTTCGCATCGATGAAGCATCTTTTTCAGCATATTCTCAGTCTGAAGTTGTAGAATATGCTGACAAGAAGTATAAAGAGCTATTTTTTGTTTTTTGCTTTTAATCCAACCATTGTAAAAGATAGGATTTTGCTTTGTTTCTTGTCTCCAAAAGTGGAATAACCTAAGCAACCTTTTAGTGGTTTACATTCTCACTGCTTGTCACTTTTAGCTCACTCCAAAGATACTTTTACCTCACCCATTGTTATTTTTACTGATGCTGTGTAATATCCATTGCACATAACAAGATTCCAATTCAATAATTGCCATAATCTAACTACCTAAAACAGAAAAGAAAATTACAGCTTAAAACAGATAGCTCAACAACTAACTAATCATCAAGTGAATCCATTAATATCCAGAAAAATCCATTGATCCATAACAATGCTCATAACCAAGAGAACGCTGCTAGTAGGCACAAGGGATACATTTTAGTTTAAGATTTGCATAGGTAAAATACAGAGAAACCACAATTGCTACTTAACATTACAACTTCTACTTTACATTACAACTTCAAACAAATTATAAACAACCCAAACATAACTACTACTATGGACAACAAATAATTTTTTTCCTTGAAGGGACTCGATCTTTTTCAAATCTTCCTCATTCCTCTTCTTCTTGTCCTCCAATTGAGCTTCAAGGTTGGCAATCCTCCTCCTAAGCCGAGATACAATAGTGCCATCATTTTGCACTAGAGGTTCATGTTGGGCCCCGCACAAAAATATAAAGAAAAGAGAAACAAGAACACACAAAATTTTTAACGTGGTTCGGTGCCTCAAGACCTACTACCACGACCCCCACTGGGACAAACTTTACTACTTGTAATTTTTGAACGGAAAAATTACAAACCCTCCTCAATACATAAAAATACCCAAAACCCAATACACCCAATGGTTATAGGCTAGTATTCTTATGTGTGTGTTGAAACCTATATAACTCACACCTATTTATCTAAGCTCCTCACCCACTCCTCACACAAACTAAGCAATGTGGGACTTGGTATTAATACATAATAAATCCTCCCTTAATACAAAGTCCTACATTATTTCTCTCTAAAAAAAACTAAACTCTCCTATTTTTTTATTTAGTTTCTACAGCGATCCTCCCTTGCTACAGAATTCTCTAACATCCTCAGATTAACTCATCTTCATAAGAAACCACATTAGCAGAAGAAGCTCCCTTCGATCTGCCTCTTTTCTCCTTCATGCTCTGCAAGTCCCCCCTGAAGTCTGGGCATCTCATCTGTATGTGACCCAACTGTCCACAGTAATGGCACTCAACAATGCTCATGTCTCTCGATCGAGAATTTCTTCCAAGTTGATCACCCTTCTTCTTCCTGTCACTATCCACTGCTAGTATATGACTGTCCCTGAAAGACTCTTCACCGCCCATCATCCTCTGACTCTCCTTCAAGGTACTCATCACTTCATCTAGATTCAGTGTGCTCTTTCCTGCTAGTATTGACTGGACTAGAGGCTTGAAGGATTTTGGTAGTGAAGCCAAGAGAAGCAGCGCTTGCTCTTCATCCTTAATAGTCTCCCTTGCATTCAACAGTCTAGATATCATCTCATTAAATTTGTTAATGTGATCAGTCACATTACCTCCCTCTTCCATCTTCAATGAGTACAAATCCATCTTCATCATCAATCGATTGGTCAATGTCTTCGACGCAAACTTGATCTCCAACGTGTCCCACAACTTCTTCGGTGATGTCTCCTTTAGCACAGTCACTTTTATCTGTGGGGCTAGTGCCAACCGATTGTACTAACAGCCTTTTTCTGAATTGTACTCCAATCTTACTCTTTCATTTCACTTCGTTTCTCATCATGCAATGCTAAGTCAAGACCCTCTCTCCAAATTGCTGACGTGGCGCTGACTGTATGATGACGATTCCTTCCTCTTGCTCTTTCTCCCTAGGTCGAAACCAAAGCTCTGATATCACTTGTTGGGCCCCGCACAAAAATATAAAAAAAAGAGAAACAAGAACACACAAAAATTTTAACGTGGTTCGGTGCCTCAAGACCTACTACCACGACCCCCACTGGGACAAACTTTACTACTTGTAATTTTTGAACGGAAAAATTACAAACCCTCCTCAATACATAAAAATACCCAAAACCCAATACACCCAATGGTTATAGGCTAGTATTCTTATGTGTGTGTTGAAACCTATATAACTCACACCTATTTATATAAGCTCCTCACCCACTCCTCACACAAACTAAGCAATGTGGAACTTGGTATTAATACATAATAGTTCATACCAACCAAGAAAACCACAGTTACCAGAACTCTACAAGTAAAACAACAAATTAATTAGTAGACAAACAAATTGTAAGTTAAACAAATCCCTAAATCTATAGTCTAACTCACTGATCTAAACCACAAAACAATTTACAATGCATTGTACTCACAAGATAATTCTTGCATCCCCAAAATCTTCGACCTGGGTTTTCTGGAGTGCGAGAAGTGGCTACAACCGCATATTCCCCACAATCACATACAACCCTTGCTCTACTAGAAGATGAAGACGAATTTTGAGAAGCCATATATGAGATTAAGCCTCGCGTGTATGTGCGTATGAATGAAGACATCGAACAAGGTGGATTAAAGAAACAGAATGAACAATCTCACTGATGGAATGAAGAAGCTGTATGAATGAAGAAGGAGAGGATGTAGTTCATATAGTGTTGAGGTGAATAACGTTAGGTTAGGTTAGGGTTTTTAGATATAATTTTGAGTAATGAGGCCAAAACGATGCACTTTGATGGAGTAATGGTGAAGTAGGATGCTGACGTGGATAAAATGGAGTCCAGTAAGATTTTTGGGCCACATCAGATGACATGTCAGCAAAAACCGTCCAAAAATTGACGGTGTTAGCCAAAAGCCTGACATTGGGAGAAACACAAAACGTTAGGGGCGAAACTGACAGGACCCTCAAACATTGGGAGCAGGAAAGATAATTTTTCCGAAAATAAATTAGGAAAAATTGCACAACCCGCTGCTTGATATTTGAACAAGTGAGTTTCACATGTCATAAAATAATATGATCTGTTTTGAAATTTAATTTAAATAAATTTAAAAAATAATTAATTTTTAATATATTATTTTTCAGAATTTTCCTATCTACTTGTTTTCCTAACTTCCCTTATCATTCTTTTATAAAATTATAATGTTATATAATTTAAGAAAAAAATTGTCAAAATCATATAATATAGGCTAAAGTATTGTTTTGGTCCTCAATGTTTGCATGAAGTTTAATGTTGATCCTCAATGTTTCAAAAGTTTAATGTTAGTCCTCAATGTTTTTTTTTTTGGTTGATTTTGGTCCTCGAGACTGACACCGTTTAACTTTTCCTTTAAGTGATGACGTGGCAGGCTGATGTGGCACACTTTCTCTCCTACGTGTCATATTTTAATGACGTGGCATGCCACGTCAACGCCACATCATCATCTTCTTCATCTTCATCTTCTTTAATCCTCTTCCTCATTATTTACTTTGTCTTTCTCTCCCTCTGTATACGAATTTTAACACTCACATTCATTCTTTGCTTCCTCCTTTTATATAACGAGATCCCCATCATTTTCTTTCTTTCTTCCTTCCTTTCTTGTTTCTTGTTTCTTTTTCTTTCTTAATGTCTTCTTCAGAGCTTCTTGCTCTACGCTTCCCTGCCTCACCATATAGTATTAGACCTCGCTTTAGATTCATTTGATAGGCATTGCTGAAATATATGAAATAGAATAGAGAGGTGGAGAACATTTTACATTGCTATGAAATATTTTAGCCTTTTGGTCCTTGGTTAGTGTGTGAAAATGTCGCATTCTGGGAAGCCCAATTCCGACCTAGGGTTCGATACCCTCAGCGATCAGTTTCGCGACATGTTGAGCTATAAGGAGAACAAGTCGGATTTTCGCGAGCTCAATTTTGGTTCGTCGGTATCACCATTGCAGACTCGTCGGAGTGGTCCTTTTGCGACTGCGAGTGGGCGCGGCAAACCACTACCAGTACTAGTTTTGGTTCATCTGGATCGGTTTCTGGGTCCAAACCGGCTGCGAACCGATCCGATAAAGGTCCGAAAGACCATTCCGGCGAGCTCTCTGGTTATAGCGAGAATAGTCCCACCACTGCACGGAAGAGGATTGAAGAAGATGAAGATGAAGAAGATGATGATGTGGCTAAGATAGGATGATGTGGCGTTGACGTGTATGATGTGGCATGCCGCGTCATTAAAATATAACACGTAGGAGAGAGAGTGTGCCACATCAGCCTGCCACGTCATCACTTAACGGAAAAGTTAAACGGTGTCAGTCTTGAGGACCAAAATCAACAAAAAAAAAACATTGAGGACCAACATTAAACTTTTGAAACATTAAGGACCAATATTAAACTTCATGCAAACATTGAGGACCTAAACAATACTTTAGCCTATAATATATCATAGTGTTTACAATTGTAGTTTCCAATCAATTTTTTATCTTTGTGACTAGTTCCTAAACTTATTAATTTCATCCCGAATTTTTATTTATAAAATTTTTAGAGGTCAAAATCTCATTTTGGTCATTTATTTTTACTATAATTTTTAAATTGGTCCTTTATCTTTCAAACATTTTAAATTGGTCCTTTATGTTTCACATAAGTTCTATATTAGTCCTTTCGTCCAAGTCCATTGCCTTCTTCCGTTAATTGTTGACGTGACTTGTTTAGCTGGATACTTTTTCTCTCCTATGTGGCACTTTTAGCTAATTAACGTGGCATATGACTCATTATTTTTTTTCCTATTTTCCCAATTTCTTTTTTTTTCTCCCTAAATCTTTCTCTTCTTCCTCATCTAACACACTTCTGCATCTGGGTAGCCATTAGAGGTGAGTACGAGTTCTGCTTGAATTGTTCTATACCCAGTTTGAATTTGAATATGTATTAGCCCAAAAAATCAGGAACGATGAAAAGGAAGCATCATCATCTTTGTCCTAACCTAGGCGAGTCTTCCATGGCTCCAAGCTCGAGTAGGAAATTGAAGCTATGGGAAGAGGAAAGCGGTGCGATGGACGAGCTTCTGGCCGTGCTTGGGTACAAGGTGAGGTCGTCGAACATGGTAGAAGTAGCCCAGAAGCTCAAACAACTCGAGGAAGCTATAGGTAATGCTCATAACGGTATCTCTCAGCTTGAGAAAGCATGCTCTCTGAGCTCAACCCTTCTCAGTTCAATTTCAACCTCATGTCCTCCATCACGGTCGTCCGTCGTTGCCGCCATCGCACCACCGCTGTTGGTTGACGAGTCCTTCTTGGGAACGATGAAATTATCTACTATAATCTCCATTGATTTCACCGACCAGCACCACTATCACCACCAGGGGCATCATGTGAATCTAATGCATAAAAACCATAAAGATAGCTTAATCTTCGAAGATTCTTCTTCCTTAGATTAGGATCTCAAAGCTATTCCTAGTAAGGCAATCTACAGCACTCAAACTCAACACCATCTTGAATCTCTTTCCAAAGAAACCAAATGCTTGAAACCCTCATCTTTCTCATCTAACTCTATCAATATTTGGTTTGTGTGATGATAAGTTAGATGTATTGAACAATCGTAATATAAGTTAGAAGAGAAAGGAGAAGATGAAGGGGAAAAAAATTGGGAAAGTAGAAAAAAAAATTGAGTCATATGCCACACCAGTAAAAAATGTGACATAGAAAAGAGAAAGTATTCAAGCCATGTTAGCATTTAACGGAAGAAAATTGATGGACTTGGACGAAATGACCAATATAGAACTTATGTGAAACATAAAGAACCAATTTAAAGCTTTTAAAAAAATAAAAAACCAAAATAAGATTTTGACAAAAAATGTACATCTAGGTTGGATTTTATTCGCTTTCTCTTCGATTTTTTACTATAGTTAGGCTGTATGTTCATGTTAGTGCATACCCATAGTATTTCGTAGCATTTAAACAGCAAAAACGTTAGCTTTTAGTGCAGAAAGTTGGCAACAATCGTGACCACCCTTCGAATATATATATAAATATATATATATATATATATATATATATATATAATAAACATGGGTTTACATTCCATTTTATTTTTGCGGTGCATACTGGGTAGTATTCTTTTTGTTTATCAGCGCTGATCCTTGTGTTATAAATAGGAATTTCGTAATAATAAGAAAGCGAAAATACTTCTAAATAAAAGTCATGTGCAAATAATCCGAAAAATTGACTTAGAATTGCTCAAACTATGCAATTTGTGAAACATGTGTTACTTTTTTCATCCAAAGCCTTAACAAATAGTGACATCTCAACAAAATCAAGTCATACCAAAGTGTATAAAATTGTTTTGAGCATTTGACTTCGGGCAATAAACTCCTATGAACTTAGGTCTTTTGCAAGAAAACTCCGCTAAACTTTTGGCCATGTATAAAAAATTTATCTAAATAATTTGATATGTCTACCATTCATAAGGATTTTAGATGAATAAGTTAATGAAAGATTTTTACACAAATTGCAATGCAACCTAAGTATTTTTTAGTTAAAGAGAGTTATTTGCTGTTACAAATGACATGACATTATGTGCATTTTAGCCTAACAAGAATATATTATTATGCTGCTACTCGAGTTGGTTAGCAGTTGAAGTCATCACTATTTCTATTGTCAACTCATAAGAGAATTCTAAACCATAAAAATATGTGTTTTCCATCTTCGCATAAATAAAGTTGCCTAACCTATACACATTACCAACAAAAGCATAAACTCTAGAGTCTAGACTTTAGTATATCTCACCTCCATTAAGCCACGTAGAAATGAGATATTAAGTGATTGACCATTAATCTCCTCAGTCCTCACGATAGGAAAGATGGCCATGTTTTTGCCGCCTTAAATAAGAGTGTTCATCTCTCTCTTTCCTTTTATGAGAGTGTTCCCTCCTTTCAGTAGAGCTCCTGTGATGGCCAGCCCTAGCCCTCTCTTCTTTCCTATCCAAAGAGCTCCTTTGATGAGAATGGTCCTCTTGATGAATTGAACTCCTTTTATAGCGCCTTTCCTTAATGTCTTCCGGACCTTCAAGGGCACTTCTGGTCCTGTACTTCTGGTCCCCATCAAGAACCTTCCCCTCTCTTCTAGGAGGTGATGGAGCCTGTACTTAATAAAACACATGAAAGAGACAATACAATGAAGTTACACTCTGGAGATTTTGGTTTTGAAAAACTAACATTTTATAAACTTTTACTGGTTTTGAACAATACAATGAAGTTACATTTCGGAGATTTTGGTTTTGAACAATTAACTTTTCATAAACTATTACTGGTTTCTCAGCAGCAACAACAACAAACAAGAAAACAAAACGGTAAATTACTCTTTAGGTCTCTGAAAGATTTTACTTGTCTCTATTTAGTCCCTAAATCATGAAAAAAATCAAATTTAGTCCTTGAAAATACATTGTGTCCCAAATTCATCCCTGTGTTTCATATTTTTGCTTTTCCTAGAAGGGACGAAATTTTAATACAAGGTATCTTTCAAGGATTAAATTTAGTATTTTCATGATTTGTAGACTAAATTGAGACAAGTGGAATATTTTAAGGACTAAATTTGATATTTTTATGATTCAAAGATGTTATGAGTTATATTTATTAAATAGGGCAGACTAGGATAGATATATTAGTGATTGTATAGGCGTAATAATAAGGATATAATTTAGGGTCTTCCTCTTGTATATATATATATCTATATATATATGGCTTTGGAATTTTTGGTGTGACACAAACAAAGTGTGATACCAAAAAAATAACTTCCCCACAAAAAATAACTTCCTCACTAAAAATAACTTCTCAATAAATAACTTCCCATGATTTAATGTATTATTTAAAATATAATTATTATTTAATATATGTAGGTGTACCATCTATTATGAATGATATAGAGAAATTATTATCTCCCATCAAGATAAACGAGACAAGTCAAATTTATGCCATATGTCATAACCAAATGACTATTGAAACTCAGACCATATATAAATCCATTTGTTGCTTAATATCTTAATATTTTATACAGATTACTCAGAAGATGAAATCACCTGAAAGCGTGACATGTATCTTCCTTCAGGTGGAGGTGGAATGCCAAGCCTCTCCAAATCCTTGTATGGTATTGGTCTCCTGGTTACATGGAAGAAATGACTTAAAGTCAATAAAGCTACAAGTCAATCAACAGAAAGTGGCGCCAAAGAGATTAATTTGTTAAGTCAAATTCAAGCTGTGAATTAAGCCAGGAGTTACTCAATAGTGAATGGAGATATGTCAGTTTTTGTATGCGATACATTAAACTATAGTTGACAAGAATGATGCAAGAGATAAACATGAAATGTTCAGGCGAGTGAGACAACAGATGAACAATACAAGTTGACCACAAAAATTGGATCTTTATCCTCTCCCCAACTTATACACAAATCAAATATTTTAGTTTACATAGATAATGTATTCTTAATAGTTTTGAAAACTATAGCCTCATTCAACATGTTCAGGGATTTTCATAGAACTATTACAATAAAATCGTACTAAAATTCACATGTCCACATCAAGATCAAGAGTATCATTATGGGGAAATTATATATAATGACTAATTACAATTTCCCGTACCTAAACTCCAAAACGTATCACTTTGTCCCTCTTAAGTTTTACAAAAAGTGAAAACACTACAATATCATTGAAAAACAATGTCATATGAGATTCTCGAGGGCCATGCATAAATTGGCTCACCTAACTAAGAGCATAAACAATATAAGATCTAATATGAGAAAGATAGATGAGCTTCCCAACTAGCATATGATATCTCTCTTTATCAACTGACTCTCAAACCCCTAGTTGAAGTTTATGGTTGCGTAGGAGACTCTGCTAACCCTGCCATGCCAGTTTCCTTAAAGATATCTAGAATATACTTCCTTAGAAAAATAAAGATTCCCTTTCCTAATCGGGCAACCTCAATTCCCAAGAAGTACTACAATTCACCGAGACCTTTGATTTCAAATTCTTGTGCCAATAGCTTTTTCAATCGAGAGTCTTCCTAATCATCACCGGTCATAACTATATCATCAACATAGACTATGAGAAGCGTAAGTTTGCTCTCTTTTCGTCTTATAGAGAGAGTATGGTCAGAATTATTCTGTCGATAGCCAAAAGAGATCATGGCATTACTGAATTTGTCAAACCAAGCCCTCGGGGATTGTTTCAATCCATATAGAGCCTTCTTCAGTTTACACACCTTTCCTCCACTCTGTTCATTATCAAATCCATTTGGATCTCCATCTAAACTTCCTCTTCTAAATCTCCATGAAGAAATGCGTTCTTTACTTCAAATTGTTATAAGTCCCAATCCAAATTTCCTGCATAAGATAACAGAACTCTAATGGAGTTCATCTTTGCAACTGGAGCAAAGGTTTGTTGATAGTCCACTGCATAGGTCTAAGTGAATCCCTTGGCAACCAGTCTAGCTTTGTATCGTGCTATTGAGCCATCGACTTTATGTTTCAAAGTGAAGACCCATTTACAACCCACCAACTTGTTATCCGTCGGAAGAGGAACAAGATCCCAAGTCTCATTTTTTGACAAGGCCTTCAATTATTCAATCATAGCATGCTTCCACTTGGGATTTGTAATAACTTCGTTCCAATTTTAGGAATAGAAATAGAGGAAATAGACAAGGCAAAAAAACTCTATAAGTTGGGGATAAGGAATCATAAGACAGCAAAATTAGACATAGGGTACAAGGGATGTTTAGTACAAGACCTAACACCATTTTTGTGAGCAATAGGCATATCAGAATCATTAGGAAAAGTAGGTAACTCATCAATGGGAGAAGATTCAACAGGTCCGACAGATTGCATGATCGCTTCTTTAGGTTTGTCATCCAAGTTTCTCCTTGAGTAAGTTTTTAGATCAGGATGGTAAAATTTGAAAACTTTCTGTGTAGGAGAATAACCTATGAAGACGCACTTAAGGGCTCTAGGATAGAGTTTGCCATCATTTCTAGTGGGAACAATACAGACACAACCAAACACTATAGGGGGAATAATATAGTGTTGGGTACATTTTAAAACTTCAAGTGGACTCTTATAATCAAGTGGTTTTGGAGGCATCCGATTAATGAGATAAGTTGCAGCTAAAATGGCATCCTCCCAAAAAGGTTTAGGCAAGTGCACAATGAACATAAGAGATCGAGCCACTTCAAGGAGGCGTCATTTTTTCTTTCAGTCAGACCATTATGGGCACTAGTGTTAGGACAACTAGTTTGGTGGATAATACCATAACTTTTCAAATAAGACCTCATCTGTATATTCATGTTCTCAATGCCATTATCAGTTCGCAAAATTTGTATCTTAGCATTGAATTGAGTGCAAACCATTTTATGAAAAGACTAAAAGCAAGAAAACACTTCACTTTTGGTTTTAAACAAATAAACCCAAGTGGTCCGAGTACAACAATCAATAAAAGTGACAAACCACCGACAACTAGATAAGGAAACAATTTCAGTAGGACTCCAGACATCAGAATGTATAGTCATAAAAGGAATTGAACTTTTAGAAATACCCAAAGGATTAAGAGGCTTAGTATGTTTGGCAAACTCACAGGCATTATAGAATAGATTTTCAACATAAAGGTTTGTAAATAGTTGAGGAAAGAATTTTTGTAACACAAAAAAAGATGGGGGGCCTAACAATTTGTGCCCTTGGATAATCTCTTGACGGGCATCCTTACCAACTCCAACCCAGGCTTAACCTAAATCTCGAATAGTATCCAATACATACAAGCCCATCACGCAACCTGCCACAACCAATTCTCCTCCCAATTATCAATTACAACATAAAAGAAATGAAATGTGAAATTCTTGAGTAGTCTACCTCCCTTCAAATGAGGAATCCATGTAAAGATCCTGAAAGACACAATGATTCAAGTAGAAAACAATTTTACAGTTTAGGTCTTTGGTGATTAAACTATCAGACAAAAGATTATTGGAAAACTCAAGGACATGAAGCACAAATGACAGGGTATGATCAGGTGTACAAGTCACAGAACTAGTCCCACAAATAGAAGATACCGATCCATCGACAACATGGACATTTTTTCCATAAGAACATGAAAAGTAGCTAGAAAATTCTTTAGAGGAGCCCATCATGTGTCAATCCGCACAAGAATCAATAATCCAAGTGAGAAATTGAGCATTAGAAGCCATACCTGAGTGCACATAAGTAGAAGTGCAACCCGTAGTGGTGTCAAGGTTAGTAAGGAGAAGACAAAGATGTCGAATTTCATCGGAAGAGAGGGAAATATTGTTTTGAATGTCACCCATAACAAGGAGTGATGAAATTATGAGTAACACGCAAAAGATAGCCCCATAAAAAGGCAAAAATATGAAGTCAGACCTCAAAAAATGCATGAAACATCGAACTCAAGGGGTGACTCATCGGCATGTGGCGCTTGCTGACGTTGTAGCAAAAATGACTCCGTCCGAACCATTATATTTGAGCGCATCATCCAAACCGCTTGGATGTCACCAATAATGGCAAACCTCTGCCAAAATACGCTTCCTTCTGACAAAAAGAAGGCGAGAAAAGTGAGAAGACAAGCAGCCAGATATTTCATATGGGGGAAGACCTATACAGAAGAGGCTTTTCCTCCCCCCCCCCCCACCTATGATACCTACCTCCTAAAGAAACAGACTATGTGCTCCGAGAACTTCGTGAAGGTGCTTGTGGAATGCACCAATATGTCGGAGCACTGTGAAAAAAGACTCTCTGCACTTGATTCTTCTAGCCCACGATGAGGGCAGACTTTGAAAAATTGGTGATGAATTGTGACCAATGCCAACGACACAGCGGATTCATTCACTCGCCCGCATACGAGCTAAAAATGATCGGATCTCCGTGGCCTTTCGACATCTGGAGGATGGACATTTTGGGTCCCCTCCAACAAGGCACTGCCTAGCGCAAGTACCTTTTGGTCGTTGTCGACTAGTTCACCAAGTGGATTGAGGCCGAACTGCTCGCCAAGATAAACGCCAACAATGCACAAAAATTCCTTTGTCAAAATATTGTGTCTCGATTCGGCCCTCCGTTCGCCCTCATAACAGATAACGATCAACAGTTTATTAGCGAAAAATTCGCCAACTTTTGTAAAAAAGATCAACCAGCGAACGTCAGTAGAACATCCAGCGACCAACGGCCAAACTAAACTGGCCAACAAAATATTAATGAAAGGATTGAGAAAGCGACTAAATGATGCTAAGGGAAACTAGATTGAAGAGCTTCCCTCCGTCATATGATCCTACCGAACCACCACTCATGCCACCACAATTGCCCTCACATATCAGCATGAAGCTATAATTTCAACACACATTGGCGTGCCTTTAGACAGAGTCATAAATAACTCGGACTCCAACCACAATAATCTACTCATTAACCTAGACGCTGTAGAAGAACTAAGGGAAACTCGCACCTAATTCGGAAGCCGCACCTACTCATTAACCTACTCAAACAGCCGCCTACCGACAGATTGTTACTTTATGCTTTAACAAACGAGTCCAACCTCGTAGTTTCAAGGAAGGCGACCTCGTACTCAGAACTGCAATCAACAATTGCTGCGACCCCAATCATGGGAAACTCGCACCTAATTCGGAAGACTGCCACCAGTTAATTGGCATCGCCTCGCACGACGCCTAATAGCTCGCCCGACTCTTAGGTGAACCGTTACCCAACACATGGAACGCGATTAGCCTAAGGAGTTACTTTAGTTAATTGTTTAAACACTTTCCTACAATTGTTTAAAAATGGATGACATCTTAGAATTTTTATTGACCTCAAAAATGAAGAATAAATGTAGACCAAGTGATGTAGGACAAGATAGAATAGAAGAGATTATGGGGGAGAAAAGAAAGAAAGGAGGGAGAAGAGAATAAAAGGGAGAAAGGAGAAATAGAGAGAGGAGTGAGAACAAACTCTGAAAATTATATTCTATTCATCAAGTCTGCTTACAAAAGAGAGAGGGCTGAATATATATAGGGAGCCCAAGTCAACATTGATAAACACAACACTCACCCTAATAATTAAGCAATTACAAATTCCAAAAACAATAAAACTAGGTTCATGTATCAACTTCAAAATATATCATTTCCTAGGTGCAATTTATTTCTTTATTCTTTTTCCTAGATAGTAATAATTCTTTTCTTCTTTCTAGAATATGTTTTCCAATACTTTCATCATTATTTGATTCTCCATCACCAAGTTGTTAAATTGGGTCTTCACCTTTCTTCATTAATAAAGGCCAACAACAATTATTTTTTTTTTTTTACAGAAAAATCAATATTATTAAGGAAGAAAGAGAATACAAAAGAGGAGGACAAGGAGTCCTCTAAGAGAGAAAAATAAAACCAACAAAAAGAACACCGTAGAAGAAAACAAAAACGTATACTCAATAGAACCTTCCAATCCCTTTGGAGATCCATAATGGAGACCCCTCTAAATATTCCATTTGCTGAAACCCACAAAGAAGCCAAAAAGGTTACTCTATGCCACAAAAGATGAGGTGGGAGGGATTCGTTATTGAAGATCCTAGCATTCCGTTCCAACCAAATACACCACAGGGCTGTGAGAATTGCACAATGCCAAAGAGCTTTATGTTCTTTGTTCCTCCCAAAGCCCCCAAACTTTATAGCAAGAAAGGCTCCCAAATCCGAAGGGCAAACCCAACTCTCTTCAAAATAGCCAAACAATTAATTCCAAATAAACCTCGCCACATCACAATGCAAGAAGAGGTGGCTATCCGTTTCAAAACTTCCAAAGCACATCACACACACATTAGGTCACAACGTCATATTGGGTCGACAATCTGAAGCAAATCATTCGTATTAACTCTTTTGAGCCCTGTTGTCCAAACAAAAGCTTTTACCTTACAAGGAGCCTAAAACTTCCAAAAAGATTTAGATAAAAAAGTAGAGCTAAGATTTGGCCTGCGAGTCAAATATTTGAAGAGAAGAACACGTATATGAGCCTAAAGCATCTAAATTCCAAGTCCTACTATCTGGAATGGATGAAGGACAAAAAGGAGTGAGAATATCGAGCAATAGAGTAATTTCATCCGCAAGTCTGTCGTTCAGGTTTCTAGTGAAATGAAAGTCCCACGAGATTTGTTCATTGATAAACAAAACAAAGTCAAAGATTGGGGCATTGTGTAAAGATGATAGACCATAGAGGCGAGGAAATAGCTCAAGAAAAGAATTTTCACCAATCCAATGATCCTCCCAAAAGAGAAAGCGAGTACTATCCAACGCCAATTTTATGTACAAAAAAGGAAGTCGCGCCCAAAATTACAAAACTAAAGTGAAAAAAAAATTAAGGCTAGCGTCCACATCTCGGTAAATAGCCTCCTCACTCGTTTTCCCTGGTTCTACCATCGCATCATCACCCGATTTGGCACATTGGCCACGGCGGCTTCATCCTCACCAATCCAATGATGAGCGTCCACAACCGACGTCCGGAATGTCTGATCGTGATGATGCTCTAGCTAGAAATGCCGTTCTTCATCCCATAATTGGCAAAAAGGAGAAAATCATTTGCCTACACCTCTACGACCGATTCAACTTCTAGGCGAACTAAAAACTCTGGAGTCCACGGGCGCACACACTCGTAGAGATGGGGATTTATGCTACTACCAAATTTTGCCTTTTTCCCAAAGCGCATGTGTCAAACTCATTCAGGTAAGCAGACACAACCCTAGACTTGTTACTTCTCATATCTCTCATAACTCTCAGAGTTGACTCCCACTCTCTCTTAACTACGCGAAATATCCTCTACTTTATCTTCGGCCTCCATTGCTCAACTGCTCACGTAACCCTACGTGACCTTTCCACCTCTGGAATCACAACCCTCACCACCGTGAGTGCTCTCACCGATCAATGCACCCTTGGCTGCCTCCATAAAGCCATCTTCTGCCCCCTCTCCAGTTATTTAATCACCTCATTTATGTCCTAGCCATCCACGGTCACCTTATGCAGACAGGTAGCCTAATGGCCACCATAAATGTGGTCCCTATGAACTGCGTGGACTTTGATCCCTTTACAGGGTACGTAGATACCTGGGTCCTCACCCATGGGCAAGTCCCTAAGGCCACTGTCCTTTGTGGTCCTACATTTTCAATTTGTAAGTTACACAGAATAAGGAATAGATATATGAGAATAAACAAATTCATAAATTAAATGTTTTATAAATTATGGTATGAATTATTTAATCCAATGTATACCATTAGTGAAGAAGTGGTTTAACAAAACAAAAGAAAAATAGTTTGTAGATATAAGGAGAACTGAAATTACAGGGGAGCACGAAATGGTCTTTCTCTTCCCCCAAAACGAAGTTGTCCTGATTCCTTCTTACCACCAAGACCACCACCTGGAGGAGAGAACAGTAAGTATTTAGACATATCAGTGGTACCACGATAGCACAAAGCTTAACGAATAAGTTACTTCAACTGACCTAACCTTCTAGGAATCCACCCAGCCATCAATTGCTGCCTGTTATAATCAACTATGATTTCACAATCATCAACAATAGATTGATGAGCATCCTGCAAATAAGGAAAACTAAATAAACATCCATGATAGTGACTTTCATAATAAAACATATCACAAGCAAGGTGTAGTTGAGATGATTTCATAATATACTTGACAAATGGCTATCCAATAAGCTACATTTTGTGTTATTCTATATTTTAAGTAGCTTATGCTATTATTTTCTAAATTACTTACTAAATCGAAATTTTTTACTTTATAAGCTTATATTATTTAAAGTACTCATGACTCATCATGTACAACAATAACAATTAGAAAAAACCTTGAATAATGTTCCATTCACTTATTATTATTATTTTTTTGGTACTTTCCTTTTTTGGGTCATCCTATGCTTGACTCAAGAATGTTCCATATTCGGCGAGTGTCCAAGCTACATTTGGCATGTGTCCAAACAAAACAGGTAAAATTTGTTGACACATCTTGAGGCTGCCAAATGTGTGTCTGCAATATGTCATGGGCATGTTGACGTTGTGTCAGGACACATGACATGGCTAAACATATGCATGTTTTATGAATTCAATAACAATTTAACTAGTCTAGCCTAGTTAAACATTAACTTAGGAACCACTTCCTTCTCCAGTTCAGTTATCAATTAGTTTTGAGAACAATTCAAAAACTCTACTAGTTAGATAGTGCCCTATTGATTTGAGCTTTTTATCATAAGACTTGGAAAAAAAATTAGGCAAAACTATTCCGAGTTTAGATTATGTTGGGGAAGATAGTATAGGATGTCCTCAGGGTAGTATAGGCTACCCAAGTTTTATGTTGAGTAGCATGAGATGCTAGATGGGGGTGCTTAAATGGTTTTTTTTTCTCCTTGTTATGATCTGTACATATTTAGCTGTAAAGAGAGTTGACTAAGAATATATGAAAGGAGTAATCTTAGGTATTCAGATTGATATAGATTTGATTATAGTTTCCTATTTTAGGATTCTCTTGTATATATATGATGTAACTTGTATTATGCAATACACACAAAAATTATTCTCACATTCTTTGTTTACATGGTACTAGAGCCTTGTAATACCCTAAACTCCACATCCCTTCTGTGTCAGTGAGCTTCGATTTTGAGAGTTCACGTTTCTGGTTGCGTTACTGTGAGTACCGTGAGCGGTGGCCGTTTGTTACACCGCTAGCAAGGCAACGAAAGGTTCCAATCGGCATAACCTCGGTGACTCGACTATCATCGGACCCGCAAGTGAGCGTCACGCGCTGGTGAAGCTCTCTATCCTGTGTGGCGCATGAAGGCCACGGGCCATCCCACCGTCGCTGGAACTCCATCATCGTCCCTGTTTTGTGATCACCGACGTGCATCTAGAAGGTTGGTAGGGTTTCCTGGTGGATTCAGCATTGGGTTAGTGGAGATCTTGTGCCTCAATCGCTTGTGCAATTAGTTTCGCTACTAGTTTTTGGTGATTCATCGCTGTTTTCGTCTTGGGTATCCACCGATGGCAGAAAGTAAGGATGTCGTTGTTAGTGACGAGATTCTTGTGAGTACCAGGATCACGGAGCATAACCTTCCTAGAATTACTTGGAATGGGCTAAGACAATTCGAATGTACCTCCGGAGCATTGAGAAATATGATCATCTTAGTGATTCTCTTGGGGATGATACAAAGATGGCTTGGCTTAGGGATGATTACAAACTCTTTCTACCGAACGCCATTACTCCTGAGGTAAATCCTTTTGTTAATCGTTGTGATTTGGTTGAAGACCTAGGCTGCGTTTGGTTGGGATTGGAAATGGATTTGGAATTGGAATGACACACATTTCGAGAGTGTTATAAGCATGGCAATCATGCAGAGATAGTGTAAATTGGGAGAACTATATAGTAGCTAAGAAAGACATCAAGAGGACAGTGTCAGAGGCAAGAGATAAAGCTTATGAAGGGTTATATCAATCCTTGAGAACCAAAGGTTGGGAGAGAAAAATATTCAAACTTGCTAAGAGTAGGGAGAGAAAGACAAGACACTGATCAAGTGAAATGTATTACGGATGAAGAAGGTAATAATGGGGTCACATGTGTGAAAACACAAGGTGGAGCTACGAAGGATTTACCTATAATCGTAGGACTACATCAAGATTCGTTTTTGAGCCCTTACCTTTTCAATTGGTACTGGATGTGCTCACTAAACATATACAAGCGACAACAACAAGGTGTATGCTTTTTTGCTTATGATATAGTCCTTGTAGGAGATTACAAAGAAGTAAACGGAAAATTAGAAACATGGAGACATATGGGTTTCGTATAAGCCAAAGCAAAACGGAATATAAGGAATGTAAACACTTGGAGATCATTCCATACAAGAATTCACTATTTGGGGATGATAATACAAATAATGGAGAAATAAAGGAGGATATAAACCTTGCGATCCGAACAAGATGAAATGGAGGAAGGCTTTAGGTATTACTTGTGATAGAAAAGTACCACTTCAACTTAAGGAAAATTGATGGGCCCCTATATTCTAGAAGGTTCAAGAATGAAGATAAAAAGGAGGGTGGAACGGGGCACTGTTGTAATTTCATTGGATGGGTTGGTTACCTATAAAAAGGTGTAGGAAGAATGAGAGAGTAGGAAAGATTTTGGTCAGGAATTGGGAGAGTGGTTAGACTCTCAAAAGCTAGCTATTATCTGTCTTTTATATTTCATTTTACTGTTTCTGGTTCTGGTGATTATCTATAGCGCTGTGGTCTGTTATCTCAGGCCATTTTTCTGTTTTTGCTATTGTTATCCTTTGTGTAGCTGCTGTGTTTTGGTGTTCTTGTATTTTCTTCCTCTTAGGAGGGCTATTTTAATACAAGATAAGGTATTATTCAGTATTAATACAAGCGTCTGACACCTACAAGAATCACCCATGCCCCTTCTTTATGTTGCTTGATATCATCCTTTAGGCTGGCTACTATTTCCTTCCAACTTTCAACTCTTTTCCATCTTGTTCTCCTTTATCTCAACTTACTCTAACACCAAATTGATAGAACCCTCACAAGATTACTGAATAATACCTAATCTTGTATTAAAATAGCCCTCCTAAGAGGAAGAAAATACAAGAACACCAAACCACAGCAGCTACACAAAAGGATAACAATAGCAAAAACAGAAAAATGGCCTGAGATACAGACCACAACACTATAGATAATCACCAGAAACAGTAAAATAAATATAAAAGACAGATAATAGCTAGCTTTCGAGAGGCTAGCCACTCTCCCAATTTCTGACCAAATCCTTTCCTACTCTCTCATTCTTCCTACACCTTTTTATAAGTAACCAACCCATCCAATGAAATTACAACAGTGCCCCATTCCACCCTCCCTCTATCTTTATTCTTGAACCTTCTAGAATATAGGGGCCTATAAAAAATTTTATTGCATAGCTACAAGACATGTATTATTGTATGGTACTAAATGTTGGCCAATAAAAAGTCAACATGAGGAAAAATTCAATGTTGCAGAAATGAGAATGTTGCGTTAGATGAGTGGTCACACTGGAAATGATAAAATTACGAATGATTGCATTAGAGAGAAAGTCGACAACACCTATCACAGAGAAGTTATTTGAAACACACCTTAGGTGATTTGGTCAGGTACAAAGAATGCAGTTAGAGGCTCCTGTACATAGAGTTGACTGTATAAAAGATAGCCCAATAACTTGAGCCAGGGGAAGACCAAATAAAACAATAGGAGAAACTATTAGGATGTATTTAACTATTAAGGCTGTGTTTGGTAGGGAGAAATAAGAAGGAAAAAAGGGATGAAATGCCCCATTCCCTCGTACATTCTTCCTACCAAACAAACCCCACTTTTTGCAATGTGATGAAATTATGTTTTTACCCTTACTTTTTTACCCACTTTTATTCCATTCACATCACATCACATTGACATGACATTTTCATTCCCTCCTCTTTTCCCATTCTTATTCCCATTCCCATTCCCATTCCCTCCTCTTTTCTCCTTACCAAACACACCCTAATAATTGAACTATAGAAATGAGCAAAGACATAACATGTTGCGCTTGATCCATTTAGTCGACCCCACCTAGTGGGAAAAGGCTTTGTTTATTGTTGTTGTCGGGCTTATTTGTAACATATTGATATTGAATTATCATTAATTTGAGGAGGAGCTTTAAGAAACATATCAATTATTCAAAGAAAACTCTTACAAGCTAACTAGAAGTGTTAAGAGATTAGGAGTTTATTACTCTCCAGGAACATTGGAATTTATTATTTTTAAGAGTCTTATAGTTATCTCTTACTGTTATCTTTATGCATCTATCATATGATTGATCTGTACATCGAAAACACTGTAAATAGAATGGAGGAGGCTGCCAACGTATGCATGTGTGCATAGAAGCCTTTCCATTCATCATATTTCTGTTATAACAATAAATTTCAACAAATTTGAAAATTCAGAATTGTACAAACTTTGGTTCTACAAGTCGGAAGACAAGCATTTCAAGTGGCCCATGACACAGCCAATATGAATGTAGTTGGATTTAAGATTTAAAATTGAAATTTTGTTCCTAGTAGAACTACCCTAAAAACACTGATTAAGTGTTGCATATTTCAAATCAAAAGTAAACTTGAATTAACTTCTCATTTTCTCTAATTTGCAACAGGTTAGAGTACCTTGTATGCACACTGCATCTCTTTTTCAGTTTCATATTCAACAAAAGCATAACCACGGGAAGCTCCAGTTACTGCAACAAAAAACATGCAATATAAGAAGGTAAAAGCCCCACAGCTTCACAAAAGAATGATTATTAATGACATCATTCCAAGCACAAATGCATAAAATTACCAAATAAGTGGCAGTAGTTTAAAGCAGAAGTTTGACTAAACAAGATGTTGTGTAAGTAATCCATGATAAAGCATATATCATTTGGCGACTAAACGTCTAGAATCATCAACGAGCCTTCTCCACTATGTACACTAAACATTAAAAAAAGAAGTATCACAAGTTCTCAGTCATGTATGATGAATTTGCATGCACTATATTAATACAAGAAAAAAGAATAAAATATAATATCTTTTGAGAGACTTTACATAGATTATAGTTCTTGCACGGCTTACTAACAAGAAAATATATCCCCAAACCAGACATTGACGATAAAATGGGGATAAAATTGATTAAAAACTAATACCAATGTCTCTGACCAGGCGTAAGTTCTTCACCCGACCATACTTGCTCATTACCTGCAAGAACAAAACCATAAATAAATACAAATATCCAGAATCTTTTTTGATAGAAACAAATATCCAGAATCTTAATACTTTTTCAAATAAGAAAAGCAGCAGGAAAAGATCGGGTGAAGTTTAGAATGTAATTAACGAGTTTGTTTTTCTTCTCTAAATTTAAAGGTTTTTTTTGTGACCAAGGGTTCATTTTTATCCATGGTTAGTAGCGTAGAGCACTTAAAGTGCACCCACAACTCAATAAATACCTATTTCTCAAGTAACTTACATGAACAAAACTTCTAAAAGAAATATAAAAAGACTTTAATTCTATACGAAGAAAAATAAATAAATATATATATATAGCAGACAAAGCTGGGGACTGAGTTAATCTTTAAACAAGAGATATATAATAATAATAACTATAATAATTTTTTAAAAAAATCTGTACCCTCCAGGTATTTATAAATATATCTATCAGAAGAAAGCAAAAATTTTCAATCATAATTAAGACAGGGGAACCTAAATTCCTTTTTAGATTGATACTGAAGGGACTATTAATCATCAACATGAAGAGAAAGCCCTAGCATATGAGATGTGTTTCTAGGAGATTGGAGCATGTATAATGCTTCAGAGTTCAGAGTTTGCAAGACTTCAAAAGGGGACAAAGTAGCTGCATACTGTTAATTTTGACTCCCTCAAAACAGATAATTGCTTAAATTCTAGATATCCCAAGAACCAACAGATATCCCAAGAACCAACGGATATCCCAGGAACCAATAGATATCCCAAGAGCCAATGGATATCCCAGGAACCAATAGATATCCCTCTCAAGACAGCTCATTGCTTAAACTATAAATCCAATTGGCTCTTAAAAGTTTGAAGTTTGAACCAATAGATATCTCAAGAACACAAGCTAATAGCCAATTCACCATGATCCAGTAAACTGTACATATTCCAATTCATACAGAAACTCAGATGAAGGAATTGCTGCTTGGTTCTAAGGAGTAAGGATGCCCTTTAGTTATGGTGGTGAAGAAAAAAAAATTATAAGTGTGAAGTCATGTAATGCCCAGGCAATTCAAACTCCTTTTTCTGTTCAACCCGAACCAACCGAACCTGCCACCATTTAATTGGGTTGGTTGCACTTTTCCTTCAGACCCAACCCGCGATCACTTCTATTTTTAGTAATCTTCAAAGGTCAGTTCCAGGTAGAAACTCCAAAGTTTTAAAGTATTCAATTGAGTCCTTTATTTACTTTCAAATCCCAAGCACTTCCAAGCTCATCAATTTATAACAATATAACTAATTATCACAGAAAATGAGAGTGAAGTGAGGCATCGTTTGTGAATAGATAGGGACAAAATTGAATCCATCCTTCCCTTTCAATTTCTTATCTTGCTCCTTGAGAAAGAACAAATCAAAAATTAAAAAATACACACAATCTAGTTCCAACAAATTTCACTTAATTTGTCTTGATTTGACGATAAAGGCCAGATTATTTCTTCCAACTCTTCCCGTACATATTGAATAAACATTCTTTTCCTTTCTTTTTTTGATTTTTGATAAAATGGCGAACATATTCAAAACGAATAGTTTACATATCAAAAATAGTTTCAGAAACCAGATACTTAAAGGGCATCAGAAACAAAAAATAAACGAAAAAGAAAACAAATTCATCACCTTGCGAAGAGTTTCTTCCGTGGTGAGGCGAGAAAGGCGGCCTACGAAGAGAGTGCAATATGGGTCTCCTGAGGCTTTAGGATCGCCAAATGGATCATCTGCAGAAAAGAATATGTGAACTTGAAACGAAAAATGAGAAGAAAATCCTAAAGAAGAAAAAAAGGCGGAGAAAGAGAGTACAGAGGCCAGCAGAGGAACAGAGAAGAGCTCGATAAACAGCATTATCATGAGGAAGAATATCAGTGCCGTCTATGCTGCCTGCCTGAATGGGATGGTAGGACTCAGCGTAGAAAACTGAGTTTATGGTGTTGCCGCCTACCATTTTTCTCCCCTGCTCTAGTCTTCCATCAATTTGCAACGGAGAATGACTGAAATATAAGGGCATTTTTGGTAGTTAGAAAGGGAAAGGGAAAGAGAGAGGGAGAGGGAATGGGTTTGATGTGTTTGGTAGTAAAAATTTGGAATGGAAATGGAATGAGAATGTATTAAAATTACCATTTTACCCCTTATATTTATATCTATTATCTATTATATATACTTAAAGGTAGAGGCGCTAATGCAATTGCTGCCAAGTCAGCGTGTAAACATATTTAATCATCTGACATATATTTTCTGATATAATCAGCTTTATATAATAGATTTTATTCTTTGGACTTTATATAAAAGAATATTCTAAATGCAAAATTAAATTTAGCTTAGAGATTTGATAATATATTTATAATGTATCTTAACTGAAATATCTTAACTACCAATTAAATTTAGCTTAGAGATTTGATAATATATTAATAATGTATCTTAACTGAAATATCTTAACTACCAAGTGAAATCGTGCACTAATCCTCCTTACCTAGCTTTCAATATTTACATACATATATACATCATCTACCATTTTTAAATCAAATATTTTCCCACTGTGCGTAAGCATATATATATATACTTAAAGGTAGAGGCGCTAATGCAATTGCTGCCAAGTCAGCGTGTAAATATCTTTAATCATCTGACATATATTTTCTGATATAATCAACTTTATATAATAGATTTTATTCTTTGGACTTTATATAAAAGAATATTCTAAATGCAAAATTAAATTTAGCTTAGAGATTTGATAATATATTAATAATGTATCTTAACTGAAATATCTTAACTACCAATTAAATTTAGCTTAGAGATTTAATAATATATTAATAATGTATCTTAACTGAAATATCTTAACTACCAAGTGAAATCGTGCACTAATCCTCCTTACCTAGCTTTCGATATTTACATACATATATACATCATCTACCATTTTTAAATCAAATATTTTCCCACTGTGCGTAAGCATATATATATATATATATATATATATATATATATATATATATATATATATACTTAAAGGTAGAGGCGCTAATGCAATTGCTGCCAAGTCAGCGTGTAAATATCTTTAATCATCTGACATATATTTTCTGATATAATCAACTTTATATAATAGATTTTATTCTTTGGACTTTATATAAAAGAATATTCTAAATGCAAAATTAAATTTAGCTTAGAGATTTGATAATATATTAATAATGTATCTTAACTGAAATATCTTAACTACCAATTAAATTTAGCTTAGAGATTTAATAATATATTAATAATGTATCTTAACTGAAATATCTTAACTACCAAGTGAAATCGTGCACTAATCCTCCTTACCTAGCTTTCAATATTTACATACATATATACATCATCTACCATTTTTAAATCAAATATTTTCCCACTGTGCGTATATATAAATATATATATATATATATAGATACTCTCTACCACTAATGCCCCATTATTCTATCCTCCTTAACTAGCTATATATAATAGATTCTTTAAATTCGAATATTTAAAATCATATATTTAAATTCGAATTTTGATTCAGTAGATAAGTTATTTAAATGTGAATTATTTGAATAGTGGTTTCTGATTCATACTTATCAGAATCATATTTCAACTTAAAATTTAAATTGTTGTTATTTGTTATTTTGTCAATCTCTCCCAGTCCTATATATACTAAGACGCAGCAATGCTGATTACACCGGTATAATCAAATTAGCTTATAATAGAATTCAAGGAAGAGTTCTCACAAGACATATTGGATTATCAAGGTTCGCGTGGTGCTTTGTGACTCTGAGGTATTTATTATAACACCTTCTAGCTGCGTCCAAAATATTTTTAATATTGTATGAATCTAATTAAATTGCTAAAGAAGATTCTTTGACGAACTTTTAATTTGAAGCATGAATATGGCTCCATTCATCATTTTGGGTTCGATTTTGTTGCTGCTGATCGGATCAAAAGTGGCGAGCTTGATCAAAATATATTAGTAGGTATGTAATTACGTACTTATTTTTTGTATTAATAATAAGTCTATTGATTAAATATAATCATTTTTGATCTGATATTACAATTTTGCAGATGTAATATTAATTGGTCGTGTATTCAACATGTCCCAAGTGCACCTGTCGTCTCCAAATGATCCAAAGACTAAACGCGTTACTGTGGACATTGAGGATAGCACGTAAGAAAGCATGCATTATATTTTAAAAAAAAGAGTTTATTTTAATTTTCTTAATTTTTATTAATTGTATATTTTGAATGTAAAAGGAGTTCGCATATCATATTGTATCAGGGAAGTTGCAGGTAGAACCGTAGAAGGAAAAAACAGAGTAGTGAGCTTCTTTTAGAGGTAATTTTGTAACAGAAATATTTATCAAATTATCAATTTTTTTATAAATTAATCTGCAGGTGATGGAAAATCGCAAGACCAAATTTCAATGGCTTGTATGGATGCTTACATAACTCATATGTGAAGAAAGAATATACCCATTATAAAGAGCAAGCAGTTAATTAATCAATATAATATCTATATTATACCTATTATTTTATTATTTTTAATATTAAAATTTTTAAAATTTATTATTGTTTATATTAATATGCTGGATATATTAATCAATGGCTTGAAGGCTTGAACGTTACTTTCCTACGATTTTTAATAAAGCATATATGTACCTCACTCATAGAAAATCAATTAATATTAATATATAGTTGCTATTCTAGAATCACCATTTTTATTCACATAGGTTTGAGTTGCCAGTTATCTCAATTTTTTATTTCTTTATATTTTTTATTTTAAATAATCATCACAATTTAAATTAATTAAACAATCAATTTTGTAATAAATTCCTTGATTCATGCTACTTACGTAGCAAGTAAGCACTAAGCAGCGTCTTTCTCAACTTTGCCTTTAGTATTTTATAAAAATAAATGACAAAAAGAGAAACTTTGTTAAATATTATTCTATTAATATCATTATAAAATTATAAGTTTTATTTATTCTAAACAAGATCAAAACTTTCGAATTCTTTACATTGAATTCAGCCGTGAAATGCATAAGCTTCACAGCCCATCAACTCTTGGCAAATATGGCTGGACACGGGATGCCAATTGCATAAGATGAATAACAAAATAAAATTTAATAAGGTAATCAATTTTTATGTTTATTGAAGTAATCAAAATGTATAGAGAGAAAGTTTAAATATTTGATCGATATAGTTGTTATCAAAATGTATCTTTATATTTAATTGTAACTTTTATTAGAGTCATTTTTATATAGTCGTTGGTCTCACAATTTATATCTATTTAATAATTAATAAAACATAAAATAATTTAAATTATTATATTATAGTTGAGAAAAGGTGGAGATAATAGATTGTTATAAAACTGGTGAGAGAGATTAAAGATAATTTGTGATAAAAATGTAACAAAAACAAGCCATGTGGAGACCTAAATCAGGGATAAGAGTTTAATAGTATCGTACCACTGAAGTTCAATACATCCATCTAATCATGTAGAGTCATTTGTTAATATTAATATAAATTCACATTAATGATGACCCAAATTGAATGGTTTAGGAACCAAATGATTCGAGGGATGTACTGAAGTTCAGTATTATCGTACCACTGAACATATACTCCTAGATCAGACCTGCCTAAAAGCTGGTTCGACGGAACAGAAGCTTTTGCAACCTTCAATAGGATGAGAATGTGAGTAACAGATGCAATATTTGCTACGAACGGCTGGTACGGTGATGAAATTGCATCTTACGACGACAAGACAAAGAGTAAGAAACATGAGCTTCTGCGAACGACGGGATGGTTTCTTCTTTGACATTCTGTCCAAATGTTACACGTTATTACTTTTTAATTTAATTTCCTTACAATGTTATTACGCTTTAAGTGCTCTAAATTATGTTGCCAATCAATCATGAATTGTAATGCATTATTTTTCATCAAATTGGACTATACATGTTTTTTTTATAATAAATTTCATCAAATTATAGAAAAATCCAATGCACTTACAATAAATCAAACAACTCCATTCTAACAATACTGAAGAAATAATTCGTAAAGAATATTGAACTAAAAGGCGAATAAAAATGTCAACTGATCCCATTTGTAAGATGAACTTGGGATGAAAAACTGCACCATTCTTGGTGTTGCAAACAAAGTTTTTACTGTTAAACTTCCTGCATATTTCTGGAGTAATCTTCAAAGTCGAAAGTACATTGAAATTTTCTAACAACATTATGAAGGAGTGGAAACTTTCTGACATTAAGATCTGTAAATTTTAGATATAGATCTGCAAAAACTTTCTCAACAAACGAAAATAACAAAAACTACCTTCAGTTACTAGATCTAAGAAGATTTAGTAATTAGAGATTAAACTTTTCTAAAGAAAGACAAAGATACAAACTAGATCTTGAAGAAAATACCACCAAAATGAGGGGATGATATAGATCTGAAAGATCTATTTATTTTAAAGACTGAAAATAAACAAAATTAAGAAAATAAGGAGGGATTTCTAAACTTACAAAAATTTTTAAGTTGTAGCAATCCCTCTTGCACTTATCTGCAGGAGGAGAGGCATTGGAGGATGAAGAAGAAGGAGTTGAAGAGGCGGGTTTTTATTTACTGAAGGAGAGAATTGAATGAGAGTTAAATTGGACGATACATGTTATAATAGCAAATTCTAAAATTTAATACTACTACATAAGTGTAAGGTTTCGTAGTACCATCTTATTGTATAAAAATATGTTAAGCCTCCATTATTCTTATGAATGATGAATTTTTTTTATGTTACTATATCAAAACTTAAAAAAAAATCCCGTGCATGTGCACGGGCCAAAAGCTAGTATATACTTAAAGGTAGAGGCGCTAATGCAATTACTGCCACATCAGCGTGTAAACATCTTTAATCTTCTGACATATATTGCTGACGTGTTGTTGACATGTGCTATCAATTTTTTGATGTAATCAGCTTTATATAATATATTTTATTCTTTGGACTATATATAAAAAATAATATTCTAAATGCAAAATTAAATTTAGCTTATAGATTTGATAATATATTAATAATATATATTAACTGAAATATTTTGTAAACTAAAAATATCTATATAAAATAATGGTAATAGGGAATTCATTTGCTTAAATATCAAAATATTTAAAATAGAATAATTTTCAAAATCTTAAAGCGTGATAGGGAATTCAACTTTTATTGCTTCCTTACCTAACTATATATTATCACTCTTTAAATTCGAATATTTAAATTCGAATTTTATTTCAGTAAATAAGTTATTGAGATATGAATTATTTGAATAGTAATTTCTGATTCATACTTATCAGAATCATATTCCAACTTATAATTTAAATTGTTGTTATTTGTTATTTTGTTAATCTCTCCCAATCTTATATATACTAAGACGCAGCAATGCTAATTACACCAGTATAATCAAACTTAGCTTATAATAGAATTCAAGGAAGAGTTCTCACAAGCTGCAATCAATGGCTGCCGGTAGAGTTGATCCTATCAGTGCTATCAATCCAATAAAAATAGATTGGATTATCAAGGTTCGCGTGGTGAGGATCTGGCTAATGCCAGCATCTCCATGCACATCATCCTACCATGGAATAGAGATGGTGCTATGTGACTCTGAGGTATTTATTATAACACCTTCTAGCTGCGTTCAAAATATTTTTAATACTGTATGAATCTATCAAATATTAACATTTGATTAAGTGCATGGCAACATATGTGTTACGATTGGGTTAATAATGACATTTGGTATGCAATTTTTATCTGTTGAGATAAAAATTGCATACCTTAACTTCATGAGTCGACATACAGTGAGCAAGAATGATGCATGCATAGTGAGCACTTTGAACAAAAATTGCAACCCTTCTTAATACTGAGTTACGGCTTTATCCAAATATATATATATATATATATATATATATATATATATATATATATTTGAAATTTAAAAAAAATAAAGAGTTAGAGTTATTTCAATCTCTTATATTTTTTAAATTGTATAAGAGATATAATATTATTTTATTTTCATTTGATTTTAAACACAGTTTACAACTTTACATATCCCTTCTAAATTTTTTGGGTATTTCTATAAATATATTTTGTAAACTGGATAATTCTATATTTATAACTTTTAAGGGAATTTTTATGTATTTGAAAAAAAAGGGTATAATTTATATTTTAAAATAATAATAAAAATGGCATCATTCCGTTTTTACCATTGTATTTAATATTATTATTCTATTTTTTTGTAATATAAAATAACTATAAAAATTATATTTTAAAATAATAATAAAAATGGCATCATTCCGTTTTTACCATTGTATTTAATATTATTATTCTATTTTTGGTAAATATTATTATTCTATTTAAATGAGAAACAAGGCAACCCATGATTCTCTCCCCCTAATATCAATTTCAATCAATTTTAATTTATCACCTAATTTTATAAAAATGAAGAGTATATGAGCCAATCATAGTATTTTAAATAATATTATTAATTAAGGCTTAACCATTTGATTTTGCAATAATAAACAAAGTTTTCCAAGTTTTCCTTTGTATGTCCTTTTTTAGAAGAATTTATGGAGTTATAAAATATGATAAAGCGTAAAAATGAAAAATGTTCATTGTGAAAAGTAATAGTATAAATTGATAAAACGCAAGATCACATGATGGTTCAGTCATTGTGAGTCTATTTGGAACCTTAGTGACCTTACTTCCATTCGCCTGAACTTACTACCATTTCTCTGGTATATTTTAACCCAAGGTTATGGTTGAGTGGAAGGGACTCATCCATCATTAACTAAGTGTCAGGGGTTCGATTCCTGCCTTGAGGGTATGGAGAGCTTTAAATCCTTGGGTCACCTGTCTCACCCTTCGAGGTGCCTACAATTCAGCGAGGGGATTAGTCACTATGCTCGACGGTGGATACCCTGGTCTAGACCAAAATATAAATTGATAAAATGGAGAAAGATTTTTCATAATTTTTTTAATAAAACAAACCTTGGTAAAAATACTTACTTTTTCAAAGTTTATAAGAGTTTGATTACAACTTTAAAATTTTAAAATATGATAAAGTGTCAAAAAAATGAAAATTGTATAAATCAACAAGCTATTCCAAATAATATTGCTGTGAACAGTGTTTTACTTTTTGTATTTTTTAATTATCTTTTTTAAAAGAATTTAGTTTAAGAAAAATCAATTCTACAAAAGTGATAAAAGATTGATTATCATTTTAGAATTTCAAAATATGTTCAAGCATAAAAAGAATGAAAATTTTATGAATTAACCAATGTGGTATTAGTTTGAAATACAATTAAAAACGACACACATTTTGGGAAAATCACGGACCAAAAGGGTGGTATACTGTACACTGGTCAATGGTGATAGTTAACGAAAGTGGATCTTCTAAAGTAATTCTCTACATTTCTTGGTGGAGTTATGAGAGAGATAAAGAGAAGAAAAATTGGGAGAGAAAAAAATCAAGAAAGAAAATATTTTCCTTATCTCTATCTCTCTCATAACTCCACCAAGAAATATAGAGAATTACTTTAGAGGATCCTATCTCATAGTTAACCTTCTCTTTTATACACCAATATAATCAAAATTAGCTTATAATATAATCCAAGGAAGAGTTCTCACAAGCTGCAATCAATGGCTGTCGGTAGAGTTCATCCCGTCAGTGCTCTATCAATCCAACAAAAACATATTGGATTATCAAGGTTCGCGTGGTAAGGATCTGGCTATAAATTTGGATCTGTCGATAGAGTTCTCATAATTTGATTTCAAATTGAGAATTCAATCTCCATTATTCTTAAAACATCTATTAATTATTTATGATTTCGGCGACCAATATAAAATTAAATTGATCAATTGATATATTCTATAACTATAACTACTATTAAATCTCTGATTTTATTTCTTTCTGTTTTCTATTCTCTGATTTGGTTGCTTTGAAAATCAACCTCTTCAGTGACTGCCAAATTGGAAAGACCAGCTTCTTGGTTTGTTCATAATTAATCAATTCAAGCCTGCATTAATCTGCAGGTGATGGAAAATCGCAAGACCAGATTTCAATGGCTTGTAAGGATGCTTACATAACTCATGTGTGAAGAAAGAATATACCCATTACATAACTCAGTCGTGAAATGCATAAGCTTCACAGCCCATCAACTCTTGGCAAATATAGCTGAACACGGGATGCCAATTTCATAAGATGAATAACAAAATAAAATTTAATAAGATAATCAATTTTTACGTTTATCGAAGTAATCAAAATATATAGAGAGAAAGTGTAGATATTAGATCGATATAGTAGTTATCAAAATGTATCTTTATATTTGATTGTAACTTTCATTAGAGTCATTTTTATATAGTCGTTGGTCTCACAATATATATCTATTTAATAATTAATAAAACATAAAATAAAATATATGATTGGATTATAGGTGAGAAAAAGTGGATATAATAGATAGTTATAAAACTGGTGAGAGAGATTAAAGATAATTTGTGATAAAATGTAACAAAAACAAGCCATGTGGAGACTTATATATATCAGATATAAAAGTTTAATGGTACCGTACCACTGAAGTTCAGTACATTCCTCAAATCATATAGAGCCATTTGTTAATATTAATATAAATTCACATTAGTGATGACCCACATTGAATGGTTTAGGAACCAACTAATTGGAGGGATGTACTGAAGTTCAGTACTACCGTACCTTTGAACATCTACTCCTAGATCAGACCTGTCTAAAAGCTGGTTCGACAGAACAGAAGCTTTTGCAACCTTCAATAGCGATGAGAATGTGAGTAACAGATGTAATATATGCTATGAACGATCGGTATGGTGATGAAATTGCATCTTACGACGACAAGACAAATAGTAAGAAACATGAGTTTCTGCGAATGATGGAATGGTTTATTCTTTGACATTCTATCCAAATGTTTGAATTTCATTGTGCAGTACACGTTATTACTTTTTAATTTAATTTCCTTACAATGTTATAATGCTTTAAGTGCTCTGAATTATGTTGCAAATCAATAATGAATTGTAATGCACTATTTTACATCAAATTGGACTATACATTTTTTTATAATAAATTTCATCAAATTATAAAAAGTCCAACGACACTTATAGTAAATCAAACAATTCCATTCCAACAATACTGTAGAAATAATTCGTAAAGAATATTGAACTAAAAGGCGAATAAAAAGGTCAACTGATCACATTTGTAAGATGAACTTGGGATGAAAAACTGCACCATTCTTGGTGTTGCCAACAAAGTTTTTACTGTTAAACTTCCTGCATATTAGATTTGGAGCAATCTTCAAAGTCAAAAGTACATTGAAATTTTTTAACAACATGATAAAGGAGTAGAAGCTTTCTGACATAAAGATCTATAAATTTTAGATATAGATATGCAAAACCTTCCCAACAAACGAAAATAACAAAAACGACCTTCAGTTACTAGATCTAAGAAGACTTAGTCATTAGAGATTAAACTTTTCTAAAGTAAGACAAAGACACAAACTAGATCTTGAAGAAAACACCACCAAAATGGGGGATGATGTAGATCTGAAAGATCTATTTATTTTAAAGATTGAAAATAAACAAAATTAAGAAAATAAGGAGGGGTTGCTAAACTTACAAAAATTTGTAAGTTGTAGCAATCCCTCTTGCACTTATCTGCAAGAGGAGAGGCGCTGGAGGATGAAGAAGAAGCTGAAGTTGAAGAGACGCTAGGGTTTTTTTACTGAAGGAGAGAATTGAATGAGAGTTAAATTGGACTATACATGTTATAATAGCAAATTCAAAAATTTAATACTACTACATAATTGTAAGGTTTCGTAGTACCATCTTACTGTATAAAAATATGTTAAGCATCCATTATTGGTTATGAATGATAAAAAAATTTTTATGTTACTATATCAAAACTTAAAAAAATTCCCGTGCATGTGCACGGGCCAAAAGCTAGTATCTATATAAAGCTGAAGTTAAAAATTGTGGTGCTGACACGTGGACATCCTAGATGAGCTCCATTCTTTTTTTTTAGGTCACTTAACATCTCCATTGAATTGCCTCTTTTCATTGGTTCTCATGTATGAGTAGGTGTAATTTCATTGGTTCAATGTTTGACTTTCAATTTATCTTTTTCTTTTTTATTTATAAACATCTCCTATTTATGCTGATGTGTACACATGTCACTTTGTGCTTCAAAGTTACCTCAATAGTGAATTTCTAGTTTCTTTTTCATTAAAATAATTTGCATTTCATAGAGTTTTGTGATATCATTACTCTCAATTTAAAATTTTCATACTTACCACACTTCCCTATGTCAGATATTTAATATTCCTATCAACTATGCTTACCACCCTTCTCTTAAATTCTTTTCAAATTTCAAATAAATTTTGAATTTTGTCACTCACATCTCCATGCTTTAATATTGCTGTTAACATTGGCCAATAGATGTACTCATCTCTCTCTATATATACTTCTATTTTGTCTCTCTCCATTCTTATCTAGATCAGATTTTTTAATTCATAGTTCCCAAGATCATTTTCAACTATTATTCTTATCAACACTTTCCCATTACACTCTTCCCCAAGTCAAAATTATAATTTCACTCTCTCCAAAGTTATTTTTTTAAAATTTTAAATTAACTCTCTTTCATTATTCAAATTTAAACTTGAAAATAGGAATAGTTTAATATTGCCATTAAAAATGACCAATAGATGAAGCACTCTTTCTCTTTCTCATGCACCATCTCTCTCCCTCTCTCCTTCCTCTAATCTCTCTATATATATCTTTCTAGCATGTATCCAAATTTGTGAATGAATGTTAGTTTTTAATTCTCACTTTCTCTGCTTTTCTTTCTCTCCTTCCTTTTTTTAATTTCATTCTTTTTGTTCATGCTTTCTTTGCTGATTGTTGTATGTTTTTATGTTTTCTTCTTTTTTAGAAAGTGATGAAAAATCAGGAACATCTAAAGGAGATGGTAAAACAACAAGAACATTGGTCATATATCTTACTATGACAGAGGTATTCTTTGTTTATTTTTGTTGGATCAAGCACCTCTTATTATATCTTCCTTTGTTTTATCTAATTATATCAATAACTTCATTTTCTCCTTCTTTTCAAGTTGAATTTTCTCCTTCATGTTTTTTCTTCTATGAATCATTTAATCATTTGTTTTATCTAATTCTATCAATAACTTCATTTTCTCCATCTTTAAAAGTTAAATTTTCTCCTTCATGTTTTTTCTTCTATGAATCATTTAATCCTATGTGATATTTCGTCCATGAATAAGCAGGGGTTTGGACTACTCAAAGGTAAAAAATATATGTGGTTGTCAATTATGAGATTTGGCAAGATTAATATTTCAATACAAATATTAGCATATTTGTTAAGAATATGTTAGTTGTTTGCTCAATGAGTTTGGGCAATCTCTGTGGTATGAAGTTGTGAAGAGAATGCACAAAACTCAATTAATTGTGTAAAACTGAGTTTTTTTAGTAAGATGCGTGGTTCTCTAACTTTATTTATAATGTTGAACTATTATGTATTGATGTACTATTTTATATCTAATATAAAAACATATAACAATATTAATTATTCTCAATAATTCTATTTATCAGACTCATTCTATTATTATTTGATCCAAGCTGCATATATATATATATATATATATATATATATATATATATATATATATATATATATATATATATATATATATATATATGTATGTATGTATGTATGTAAGTTAGATGTTACAATCCGGTCTCTATATGCAGCACATAGAAATTACCATTTACCACTTCTTTTGACAAATTTAGATATAATGATCTCGGTGTTATTGTATCAATTGGCATATAAAATAGAAGTTGTGGGATAAGACCTCACTAGAGACAAGAAGAATTAATGAAGATGATATATATTAAAAATGGAGATAAGAAGAAATTAAAAATTATAAGAAAAAATACATCAAATAAGGAAAAGAAAATAAAAGAATATAAGATATATTTTAAAAATCATTGGAAAAAAATTATAGAGAAAGATTGTACGAAAATTATGAATATAATTTAATATATTTAAAAATTAGTATCAAATTTGGAATAAAATTAATTTTAAATATCGAATTTTGATTTGAAAATTTGGAATGAAATTTCAATGTTATTTTTAAAATTTGAAAACTAAACCAGTTTTATTTTAACTTTCAAAATTTAAAATTAAATTAAATTTTATAATTCAAAATTCAAAATTTAGTTTAGTTTTAATTTTTAATGTTAAAATTTTAACTAAATTGAAATATATTAGTAAGATAACAATATATATATATATATATATATATATATATATATATATGTATATGTATGTATAATTGGAAGGAAAACTAATTAAAACAAAGTACTACAGAAATTAATATTTTAGAATTTGAATTCTAAAATAATTACAATCTAGAGAAGTTGTATCAATTGGTATAAAAAAATAAAAGCTGCAAGAGAATATCTCATTGGTCTTCATGTGTGCACATGGAGTTTGTATTTTCTTTTATTGTTTGTGAAATTGAAAGACAAATAGCACAGTTAGCTTTAAATTGAGTTACCAAGAATTCACCTAAAATTAATAATATAAGTAATAAATTTTCGCATATTTGACTTGCGAGTAGTTTTTTTTACATAAATCTTGCTTCTATTTGAAATTTAAAAAATAAGAAATTAAATTAAATTAAAAAATTGAAATTTATTCATTTTAAAATTATAATTCAAAACTAAAATGGAAATTGAGGACTTGGTTAGAAGTTTTGAAAAAAGTAAGATGGGGTGATTATTAATGGAGTGAGGTGGGTGGAATGGTTTAAACAAGCCATTCTATCTATTGGAAGTTCTTAAAAAATTAGGATGGAGGTGAAACTGAAAATTTTAGTATTATTTTTATAATGAATAAACAAACCATGGACGAATATAATAAAGTCATCTTCAATTTTACAAAAAAAAATATTGGAATTCATAAAAAAATTTATTATATACTAAGAAAATAGATTGAGGGTAATTTATTTTTATAAAAAATAAGAAATCTCATTTCATAAAGATGTTTTATACAACCTAATAACAATAAATACTTTTTGAGAACATAACATGGAGAACTCCCTTCTTAAACTTAGCACTCATGTATTTTGGGAAATAGAGATTATGTAAGAATTAATAAAGATGATATTATTGAAAAAAGGAGATAAGAAGAAATTAAAATTATACGAAGAAATACGTCAAATAAGGAATAGAAAATAGAGATTCTCCCTTTTGAAACTTGACACTCATGTTTCTTGAGAAATAGAGATAATAATAAATAAATTGATAAAGAGAGAGACTATGTAAGAATTAATAAAAATTATATGTATTGAGAAATGTAATATAACAACTCAACACAATAGTGTTATTCTTAAATTGTTTCCCTCTTTTCGATAGTATTTTTTAATTTTATCAATTGTCAAATAAAAGCTATTAATTAATTATGATAAATTGTGTTTGATCAATTGATAAGACAATAACATTATTGGTTTGAAGTTTGATTTTGAATTGTTTTTATTCTTTTTATTTGAAATATTCACCTATTTATGCTACTATATACAAGTGTCCTTTTGTGGATTCAAGTTACCTCAATAGTGAATCATCCATTTTTTTGAATTAAAAAATTTCCTTATTTTCTATGGAGATGTACATGTGTCCCCTCCTGAATCAAAGTTACCTCAATAGAGAAATTTTTATTTTCTTTTCCATTTAAATAATTCGTATTTTTTTAGATTTGTGTGATACCATATTACTCTCAATTTGAAAATTGCATGATTATATATCACCCTTCCCTAGGTCAGATATTTAATATTCCTATCAACTACTCTTAAATTCTTTTTTGAATTAATATCATTACTCTCAATGTATCAAAAGAATTTTTTGGATTAAAATTATTAAAAGTACAATATAAAGATGAAATTTAAGAACCAATAAATATATGTATCTCTTTATTAAAATATCTATAGTCTATCAAACTCATTAATCAATGAAAATAATAACTATAACATTAATTAACTCTACACTTTTTTCATTTATGCTACTATTTCCTATGTCACAATTAAAATTTCACTTTCTCTCATGTTAGACTTTTAAATTTTGTAATTAATTCTATTTCACTATTCGAAATATAATCTTGAAAGAACTCAGGTTTTAATTTTGCTGTAAAAACTGCTTAATAGATGAACTCATCCTTAATTTCTTGATGCTCTCTCTCTCTATATATATACTTACCTTATTTTCAAAAAATAGATGCTTTTTAATTTTTAGTTTTTATTTAAAAAAAGTAAGTTAAATATATTACGTTAGAAGAAAATATATGTGGCTATCAAGAGCACTTAATGCACATTTTATCAATGGTACTTTACATTTAATAGTAAGTAATTCTTTATGGTAAAAAAGGTTGATAATTACTCTTTACCATTGTTCCTAATAAGGGTTCTTATTTTTCTAATCGGTTTATAACACCAATTAAATCTTCATAGTGGTACTGCATTGGAAATAAAAAATATAGTGTTATTATTATTTTCATAATACTCTTAGAAATATTTCATTACAATTATATTATGAAAATTTATTCCTTTTTTTCTGATGTTTAAATTTTTATTATAAATTTATAATTTATTAATCTTTTTAAGTTCATTCATACTTTAGTTTATCTTATATTCTTTTAAATGATAATATGATTAATTACGTCTTTTAAACTTTAATTTTATTTAGATGTGTACTTAAATTCATATTTTGGTGTAATATTTTTCTAAAGAAACACCAAATTTTTTATTACATGAAATAACTCGAATTTGACATATTAAAATTTTAATTTTTGTCATCATTGAGAAAATTTTACAAGAAATAACTCGAATTTATAATATTAGCATCAATTATAAATAAAAAAATAGTTTTTTAATATCTTTTCTAAAAAGATGTCATACCTTAACAAAAAGAAAAAGAAATTAATTCTACAAAGGTTATAAATGATTGTTTATATATTAGATTTTTTAGAATATGATAAAGTGTCAATAAAATCAATTAAGTAAATTTTTTGATTAAGGGATGTGGTGTGAATTATTATAGTCTTAAAAAATTTGGTTCCTACAACTTTAAATATGTTTATTTCTTTTTATTCTTATTATCCGTTGTGGGGAGTTTACAACTTAGAGCTATATTTTTTGTAAAATAAATATGTTTATTGATTTTGATTATAATAGCTATAGGACTATTTTCTTTATACTATTTAATATAAATTTTATATTCTAATTATTATAGTCAAATATTACAGTATTACATTTTATATTTTATTCTGTAGTGATTACATTAATAAATTCATAATTATCTATGTAATGTCTATATATATATAATTTAAAAATTTTCGATGGGTATCCACGGGGCTAAATTCTAAAGAGAAAGCTAGAACATTATTTTACAAGAGAAAATAGAGTTTTATTTATTGTGTTCTTTTTCTTACTAAGATTGTTTCATTTTTTATTGTTTAATATATATTTTTTATTATAGTGAAAAATTTAACTATTGAATTTAAAATTCATCCTACATTATATTTCAATAATCAATTCATACTGTTTTATTTAAATCATATATATTCTTATGAAAAATCATATATATATCAAACTTAAAAACCCCCCGTGGAAATCCACGGGGTTAATTCTAGTTAAAATAATAAAAAAAGAAAAAGGTTAAGATTGTGTCAAATCAAAGGGTATAATAGACATTTTGTATTTTATTTTATTTTATTATTATTTTTTAAAAAAAGTCAAAGGAAAAGATAAAGTAAAAGTAGGTGGGCCCCACCTACTTTATTTTTTCTTTCCTTTGTTATATTTAGCAAGCGAACACCACGTAAGGTTGTTCTTCAGGCAGGCTTAGACAAGGGAAAGGAGGGAGGGAAAAAAATGTGAGACACTTTTACTCATTTTTTTTATTTTCATTGGTGTATAATTAAAAAAATACAAAATATAAAATATTTATTACACCTTTTAATTTGACACAATTATAATTTTTTTTTTCGTTCTATTATTTTAATATAAGGGATAAAGTGATTATTTTAAGGGTAAACTACAGTTTGCCCCCCTGTGGTTTGACCTAATTTCAGTTTGCCCCCCTGTGGTTTAAAGTGCGACACTTAACTACCCTGTGGTTTGGCTTAAAATTAATGTGACCCCCTGTGGTTTAGAGTGTGACACTTGACCCCCCTGTGGTTTGTTATGTTATCACTTAACTACCTTCACCTACCTTCTATCCAAATTTTAGTCAAATTAATCATCATTTTTATACTTTTAATGTTTAAAATTTGTTATTCAACACTCTAGAATTATAAAATAATTCAAAAAAATTATATTTAATATAAAAAAAATTATAATTTTAAAAAATCAATAATTTGAATATGTTAATACTTAATATGAAGTTGGATTGTCACTTTATTTTGGTACACTATTAACGTTATATGATTGGATAAATTGGATACTTTTTTAAGAAAATTATTGTTTAATGTTAGAGTTTCTAAGCTCAATAACGTTAACATTCAATTCAGGTATGTATGTTCCGAACTTGAACAATAAAAAAAACTTAAATTTAGTTATATATTTATATTATATTATTCTCTTACAATTTTATTTTGATTGATTTAATAATTCTAAAATATTAAAGATAAAAAATAAAAATAAAATGAATAAATAACTAAATATAAATAATCAATAGAGTAAACAATAAATATTAAATTATTTTATTGATTTTTTAAAATTATAATTTTTTTTATATTAATTATATATTTTTTGAATTATTTTATAATTATAGAGTGTTGAATAACAAATTAGGCCAAACCACAGGGGGGCAAACTGTAGTTTACCCTTATTTTAATACATTCTCATTCTATTTTCATTCTCAATTTTTACTAACAAACACAATAAATATATTTTCCTTTTCCTTTTTTTCCGTTTTCCTTTTGGCCTAAAAAACGTTCCTGAGTCCAAAGTGAAACTGATGTGTAAAACCTAAAGCTCAGGATTATGCTAGAATGGGAGAAAGCGCCCCGCCTGCACCGCACCTAATTTTTTTTCTTTGGACTAAATTACCGTCCTTTCAAAATTACTACAAAATTGGCGTTTTTTACAATGCTCTTGTGATTTATTTGGAGAAGGAGATTCCTTGGCAGAGCTCTTTGGATATAGAATTGGATTTTATGGGAAATTACATATTATTTTAAGAATTTTTTTTGTTGGGTTCTGTCAAATTGAAATTGAATTATGTATAATTGTGTAAAATTGGGTGTGTAAATTTTATGGAATTGAATTGTAAGGTATTTTTTGAGGAATTGGGATAAATTTTATAGAATTGAGTTTAAAAGACACTTTTGCCCCTACTCTCTCTCTCACTATTTTTTATTTTTTATAATTATTTATTAATGTTTTTATATAATTATTTAATTAATATTAAATAATTATTTTTTTATAATGAATATAAAAAAATAATTATATACCAAAAAATAAAATTAAAAGAAAATTAATTATTTAATATTTATTGAGGGGCAAATTAGTCTTTTTTACCTCATATTCTTTTACGAAGTTTCAATTCTATCTTTTCATACCAAACACACTTTTCAATTCAAATAATTTAATTCCAATTCCATCCCACCAATTCCAATTAAAATCCAAATCCAATTCTATCCCACCAATTCCAATTAAAATCCAATTCCAATTCCATCCCACCAATTCTAATTTCAATTCCACAATTTTTTTTGAACCAAACGCAGTCTGGAGGATTAAGGACTTGGTTGGGAGGATGGTTTAAGAGTGGTTTGGGGTGGTGTGGAGTGGTTTGAATTTATAAACTCTTGGTTAGGAGTACAAGTGAGTAATTGAGTGGGATGGTTGGTTTAAAAATCCTTCCAAACCATCCAACACCTCAATTTTCAAACTCCTCTAAATTGGGGGGTTTAGGACGGTTTGTGTAACTGTCATTTTTGGTTCACACAATTCATAACGTTAGATAAGGACCACAAGGGGTCGTAACCTTGGGGGACTTGTCCTTAAGGTAAGACCTAGGTGCCTACGTACCCTTGTGTAGGGATCAAAGTCCACGTAGTTCGAAGAGGGAACGTCCATGGTTGCCATTAGGCAGGAGTGTTACCTGTAGTGGCCGTGTGCGGCTATGACGTGAATGTGTTCTCCGGGCGGGTGAGCCACCTGTTGGAGGAACCTCGTAGGTAGAGGTAGAGAGTGTGCTGCTTAGAGTAAGAGGATGTATGTATCCTGTCAGCTGAGTGAATGTCGACTGATGTCTGTTAGGTAGACTTCAGGTAACGATGATATCGTGGTATGCTTTTAGTGTCGTGAATACTGTTTAGATTGCTTCTTGGGTTCCCCCCGGGTGAGAGATATTTATACTCGGAGTAGGGGAGAACATGGTCGACCCACGTTCTTGAGCCTTGAGCTCGACCCACGATCTGAAGAGTTAACCCACGTCTCCAATACGGGAGAGTATGTGGGTGATTGTGGGGAGAGGCCACGTCTGGGTCCATTGAGCGGTGCCACGCGTCCAGATCTGGACAGTCATTCGCTTGACTTTCTTAGCAAGTTTCTTGAGCCGTCTCTGTAGAAACGCTCACGTCTTTTCTAGGAGACGTCATCATTGCAGGGAAGGTGACTTTTCCGGAGATGCCCTTGGAAGGCTTCGAGGAGATTTGAAAGGTCAGGGGCTTTCTGGACTTTTTCCTGGGCGCGAGGGTTAACACGTGGAATAAGCCTCGTCTCATTAGAGCAAGATCGACCGCTAACTGCTGGGATTGGGGGCGGTCGAGTGTGCGCTTGATAGGGCTTGTGTTTCTCTAGAGATTACTTCAAAGGGGTGGTGCCACGCGTCAGGATCCCATCGGCTGCCATCGCTTTGGATGTTTCGTAATGTTATCTATGAAGCCGTTTTCCTCCATTAATGTTTGCGTGTTTCCAAGAGACGCCGTCATTAGCCGCTGCTTTCGGAGTTCTATTTTTACCCCTGGGACCTTTTGGAGGACTCTTGGGCTTCCGAGGGTGTTTAGGTCTTTCCGATTACAACTTAATGACTTTGAATTTGGGTCGTTCCTCTTGACACATCTTTGCTTGGATTGGACGACTTCAGCCCTTATTTGATATAGGTGATAATTACTTCTTTTCCGTTGTGATTTTCAAGGGAGGCTGTGATTTGAATCGTCATGCCTCTAGCTCCCTAAAAATACATCCAAAATTGAAAAGGAAAGGCTCTGTTTACCTTCAATATGTATTCCGTCATGGCCAACGAGGATGAAAGTGGGTATTGTCTCCCTCTTATTCCTCTTTTTGCGTTTTCTTCTTCTCCTCTCTGATTTAGGCTTTGTTGATTGCAGGGTTGCACCCCTTCGATTTCACTAATTTGGAGGATCTCTCTTACCGGAGTTCGTATTAGGACGTCTGAAGGAGGTAGGAGGGCTGAAGGGAGGCATGGCTTGGGAGCCACCACCAGAGGTCGTTATCAGCAGAAGGAGGATTTTCACGGGGAAGAAAGGAGGAAAGAAAATAGGAAAGAAGTAGGGAATCCTAAAGAAGGGGGATCCAAGAAGACGGATTCTCGGCTTCCTTCTTCAGGTTCCTCCGTCTTCAGTGGTGCATCAGAAGGCTGCTCTAGTGGAGACTAGGGTTACTGCTTCAGTGGGGGGTACTTTTCCTTCTTCAGAGTTGACTCATCACTCGCCCTTGAGGGTTGTTTTGTCGAGCTCTTCCTCTCCACGTTCTACTAGGGGTACTAAGGAGCCGGCGAGCAAGAGGCCCCTAGCGGAAGGAGCGGTTGGACAGGACGTCACTGCTGCTCCTGAGGCTCCTCCTGCAAGGTTGGTTGTCGCGAAGGAAAGTGTTTCAACGGCGGGTGGCCATAGCAGGCCTATTGTTGAGAATGTAGGTGTGAGTCAAATGGTTGTCACTGCTTTTGGAGGTGCTGCTCCATAAAAGTTTTTGATAGAGACTGAGGGCATGCCGTCGGAGACCGAGGGTTCGTTGGGGGAGGTGCCCCGCTTTGCCCAAGTAGCCCTTGGCAGGTGCTTTCCCATTGACTTGAACGAGAGGGCTGCTAGGGAACTACACACGAATCCCATGGGCATCACTCTTCGTGCTTTCGACAGCGTCGCCAACTCATTGGCTGACTACCACCAGGCTGGGAATATGTGGGAAAAACAAGCGGTATGTATTCCCTTCTTTGAGTTAATTAGCGTAAGTGCTTATCGCTAATTTCTAAAATAGCATTTTTCTGCTTTGTGTAAGGCGAGCTTCGCTCGCATCGCGACCAACTTCTCAAGCTTCTGGAGTCTAAGAGCGAGGTTCTTGGCCTTACTTGGAAGCATCTTGAAGATGTACGCGGGCAACTGTCGGCGAGGGAGAATGAGTGTGAGGATAAGAGTCGTGAGTTGAAGTCTTTGACTCACAAAGTTGCTCGCCTCTAAGCTGAAAGTGGTCAGCTTGCCGAGGTTAAGTTCCTTCGGTCGGAGCTGGAGATGGCTCGCGGGGAGCTATGTGTTCGTCGGTGTAATACCCCGGAAAATTTCGAGGATTAAAGAATAATTTATTTAAAATTTTGAGGATTTAAGAATGATTTATTCCGGGGCTAGGAATTAAAACCTTAAAAAAAAGAATATAGATAAAGTATGAAAGTTAAAAAGAAATCGAAAAGAAATTTTTTTTTTCAAAGATTGTAATACTCAAGAAAATTTTTTTGAGGTTTAAAATAAAATAAAAGGGGAAGAAAAGATGTAGAAAATAATTTTTGGGATTTAATTCGAGACCTAAGAAATTAAAAACCTGAATTAAATAGAAAAAAGGGATTAAATTAAAAATATATATTAGTTATTTTAGTTTAATTATTAATGATTAGTTATCTTATTATTTATTTATTTATTTTTATTATATATATATATATATATATTATTTTTAATTATTTTTATTTGTTTATAATGGGGGGAGCGTGGGTGTAATTAAAACAAATAAAGGAAAGAAAGAAAAAAAAAAGGAGGGGGAGAGACGTAAGAAGAGAGAGCTATAGGAAAAGAAAGGAAAGGAGAGAGAGGGAGAAGAGAGAGAGAGGGAGCTAGGACTTGGATGGGGGAGCAAATCCGGCGAGTCGGAGTTGGAGGAGGAGCTGGAGAGCATCCTTGTTATCTTCCTCGTCTCAATCTCTCGAATCAAGGTTGGTAACCCCAATTTCATTCTAAACCCTAAATTTCTCCATTTTTAGGGATTTCTTCGATTGACCTTCGATTGAGTTGTTTCGAGGGTTGATTGAGACCTAGAAAGTGTTCTTGAACACTTAGTTGGGGTAGGAATCAAGATTATATTCTCGGATTTGCCCAAATTCGAATTTGGAAGGATTTGGGGTTGAAATTATAATTATTTCCATATTGGGGAAATTGTTGATAATTAGGATTGAGTTTGGGTTTGAGTAAATAGGCTTGGATTGATATTATTGAAATTATAATTATTTCCAAATTGGGGAAAATTGTTGATAATTAGGATTGAGCTTGGGTTTGAGTAAATAGACTTGGATTGATATTATTGAAATTATAATTATTTCCAAAATTGGGGAAATTGTTGATAGCTTAGGAATTGACCTTGGATTTGAGTGAATAGGCTTGAATTGGTCCTATTGAAATTATATTGTGAAACTATTAGCTGAACAAGACCCGTGAGGAGCTGGCCCGAGGTTACTAAGGTTGAACCTCGACGTTAACGTACCGGGTCCCTACTCGGGTTGCCCAAATAAACATTAAGGGTGATGTTGGGAGTTTTAAACTTCATCTTTTCAATCTTAAACACCCTAGAATAATTCTAAATATGCTATCAAGCCTCAAGAATTAATTTAGATACCTTCTTGTTTCCCAAGAGTGGAAGCTTGCGGAACAAGGAAATTCAATTTCTAAAATTTCAACCTTCTTCCCTCATAAATATTTAGGAAACCTTAAATAGGATAAATTGGAGGTATATTGAGATTTAGAAATTAGATTTCTTAGAAACCGATTAAAAATACAAGTTGAAACAAAATGCTTAGATCTTCCTAAAATTAGGATTCCTTCCAATCAAGTTAGATAAGCTTCCTTAAATGTGAATACAAGTTAGATAGAGGTCTAATACTCAAATCCAATTATGTGAAACACTCAAGTAGAGTGTTATATTCGAGTAAGTCAAGTGTCCGAGGAAGGATACGCATAAGTCGAGATAGAGAAGTCCAATAAGACCAAGAGCTTGACTTTGTGGCAACCATGTACTACACGTGAGAGTAATGATAAATAACAAGTTAAGCTAAGTAATAACCTTAATGGAGTAAATGTTGTTCTTATAGGAACAACGGCACACGATAAAGTGCAACAGGAACTCCGAGGAGACTAAAGTCACAGGAGAGGATTGCATGGAAGGTTGGCCAAGGTGAGGGTTCTTCCACCTCTGCTCCTGGGTTGTATGCTTGTGTGGACTACATGAGTATGTATATTCTCTGTTTGTCTGGTATGTGTTAGCTAGAGATATAGAATGCTAAAAGAATGAAAGAATTATAAAATAGGTTGTGGAAAGTAGCTTGGATAGGAAGACATAGGAGTAGAGTATAATTGTTTGCTATGATTGGTGTGTTACAAATCCAACTCACACACTCCGGAGGCATGATGAGTATTTTATTAAATCTTTTCCCACGACGGTGGCAAGAGTCCTTGTATGGGAGGACTAAGCTTTTATTTTGAAAACGCGTCACGACGGTGACTTAAATTATAATCATGCAAAGGGAGTTATTGGTGGGTTTCGGATTTGGTTATACTAGCGATGTGAGACATCGACTAGAACAACGTCAGGTGGCACTTGAGACCTCAATTTTATAATCACCATGACGATGGTCATTGCCCTATCCTGGCAATAGGGTCAGAAAGGTTTTATATTGCTATGACGATAGCTTGAGGCTCAAAGAGTGCATCTGGATGGGTATATGAGTTACATCCTGTTAAGGATACTCGTCCATATTAACAAGGAGAAGAATTGTTGATCCTTCGGGAAAGATACAAAGAATCCTATTAATATGTGAGACTAAGGTAAGGAGACACAGGAGGAACCTACGGGTGAACCGTGAGCCTACCTAGTAAAAGAGAAATCATCCTGTGGAGTTGGTCCAGGGTGTGTCAGTGGCCATGCTTCGAGACGTCGTGTCGTGCCCGCCATGTGGCCTGGTTAGGTAATGGACGAGTGGGCTCAAGCTATTGCCCCGCAGCAAGGGGTCAGGACGTGCCACGTGGTGGCTACATATCAGTTGTTTGATAGATAGAAGTTGATTGTGTTTGATTAATAGAATTGTCACGAGGTGACTAGTACCCAAGTGAATATGTTAAGTATTGTTTGATTAACAGAATTGTCACGAGGTGACCAGTACCCAAGTGAATGGGTTAAGTATGCTTTGCCACGTGGTGGCCAGCAACCCGAGTGCACGGGTTCGAGGTAGAAAAGCCATGTAGTGGCTAGTAAATACCCCAGAGTGGGGGAAGTTAAGTAGATGTATGTTATAGTATCTGTGTGTACTTAAAGAATTGTTTGGGTTTGCATATTATTGCTGATTGTGCAGCGGAGTGGTGACGTACAGGATTACGTCATCACAACGTCTTGTTTGATTCAGATATGCTGAATGTGAGAAGACCGATAAGTAAAAGCCGTCACTATATGTTACGTGTTTAGTTGCTTATTGATGACGTGGAATAAACTGCTGCATGTTTACAGTTATTAAATGCATGTAAGTGTTTGGGTGGAATTTCTGTTGTTGTGTGATCACCAAGAATGTATGCTAACAACAGTAACTAGTTGTTTTTGCATTTGGTTGTGTATGACTCCCAAACCCAGCGCTATGGTACCCACCTTGTGCCGGGGATGGGAGAGTCCTCACTTAGTCGCGTGGTTAAGACTCACACCTCATTTTTACTACACAGATACAGGTTAAGTACAGGTGGAAGAAGTCTCGGTGGAGCGAGGAACGAACAAAACTTTCCAAGACCCACAACTTGTTCATGTGGGTGAATGAATTGTAATTGTAATTTAATTTACTTTATCATGTATCATAAAGTAAAGGGTAGACGTACCCAACTATATTGTATCACTAAATCTAGAACTGTCAGCTTCACACACCTTAAAGATCAGGATCCGTTAGATTAAGATGCAGGGAAAACTTGTTTCCAAAATATATATATATATATACATATATCTGTTGCATGTGAATAGGATAGGCAGCATCCTCGAATGTGTAGCCAATATACAGGTTATATATATATTATGTGTGTTTTCCTATATCTATATCCTGAAGCGGCATTGGCCGTGGATTTGCTTGCCTAAGATAGGCCACCATTTCGGTGTAGCCATGGTATTATACTGCATGTGGATGTATTTTTAATAATAGATATTCTGTCAATCAGGTAATAAGGCTTACAGGCATAAGGATATTCCCTCTGTCTGTGCCGGTCATGGTCCTCTAAACGGGGGTCGTGACAGTCGGGAAGATACGGAAAAACATAGGCAAGAGTTGCATTCTCTTCGCAAAGCCTTGAGGAATGCTAAGACACGTGCTAATGAGAACTTGACGGGCTGGCTTGATGCTGAGAGTAGGATCGGGGATGCTGCTGATCATCAAGGAGAAATGCTAGCACAAAGGATGTATGGAATGCTGATGGCGATCGAGAAACTTGATCGGCTTCGCTGGGAGAGGTTCTCCATCGAGTGGGTGGCCTCTTTGCATCTTGAAGACGTGCGCGAGTAACTGTCGGCGAGGGAGAAGGAGTGTGAGGATAAGAGTCGTCAGTTGAATTCTTTGACTCACAAAGTTGCTCACCTCAAAGCTGAAATTGGTTAGCTTGCCGAGGTTAAGTTCCTGCGGTCGAAGCTGGAGAAGGCTCGCGGGGAGCCATGTGTTCATCGGGTGGACGCAAAAAAATGTAGGCAAGAGCTGCATTCTCTTTGCGAAGCCTTGAGGAATGCTGAGGCCCGTGCCAATGAGAACTTGACGGGCTGGCTTGATACTGAGAGTAGGATCGGCGATGCTGCTGATCATCAAGGAGAAATGCCTTCACGGGGAGAGGTTCTTTGCCAAGTGGGTAGCCTCTTTGCATCCTTCCTTGGAGCCCTTTGATGGTGAGAGTGTCCTTTATGAGCCACCATCTTCTTTCCGTGATGGGTGGGCATGCTCCAAAGATTGGAGCTACTTCTCATCACTTAGCTAAAAGTGCTCAACGGGATTTGTCAAGAAATGTTGACCATCTTGAACCTGCGGGGCCGGCGATTGATTCAGACCTTGGGGACGCCCAAGAGTTGATTGTATTTTGTAGGGTCTTATTGATTTTGCCAATTGTAATAGGCAAATGCCCCAGCTTTTTGGCTACATTAATGAAATTAATGCAATGACTTTTGTCTGATTGTTCTCTTTTCACTTCTGGGTAAAAAGATTTTGCATAAGTACCGTGTGATCAAGACGATTTTGCAGATATGATTCCTTCTGTGGGAACTTGGGCACCGCAGAACCCAATGAGTGTGCCAGGGAAGGGCCTCATTCTTGCCTCGTTCAACCCGAGCTTTTTGAATGTGTCGAAGCTGAGGATACCTGATCTATGAGGACTCGCCTTACTTCGTAGTTTGTTACGACCGTCGTCACGACCATGGGATCGTCATGAACTGGTCCTTGGAGGTTTGTGAGGTCAAAAGTGATCATGTCACTTTTGGGTTCTTCTTCCCTCCTTCTTTGTTTGGGGACGTAGTCGAGTAGGAGTATGGAGCGCCACAACCTCTTCTTGTTTTGGGGCTGCAAGGTAGTCCCATTTTGTAGTCCTCCCGCAATGACATTAATGACCCCTCGAGGGGGTTGCTATTCACTGTCATCCTTCAGTTGTTCCATGTTGGAGTTGTCCATGTCCTTTACATATCTTCCCAACTACCATTTCCTTATTAAGTCCTCGATCTAATCCTTTAGATGTATGCATTCATTGGTCTCGTGCCCATAATCCTTGTGGAATTGTCAGTATTTGGACTTGTCTACGGGCTTTCCAATTTTCTGTCTCTTCATCTGGGGAAGAAAACTGAGCATATCGGTGTGGTAAATTTCCTCTAGGACTCCAATGTGGGACTTATTGAGGGGCGTGTAACTAGTGAATCGTCCCCGGGGGCAAGCGAGGTCTTTATGGCGAGCACTTTCTGCTACTCTTCTCCTTCTGGTTATGGTTTTTAGCAGGGCCTTTTTCTTTCTTCTTTTATGACCGCTCTAGGTCGGTTCAACTTACCAGGAACTTCCACATCTTGTCTTTGGATATCTGGGCATTTTCCTCCTGGATGAACCACTCTGCCCTATCCATCAGTTCTTACAAAGCAGACATTGGGCATCTGTTGAGTTCACCGTAAAACTACGAGCACCTAAGGCCTTGTTTGATGACAAAGATGGCGACCGTGTCCTGGAGGGCCCTAACTTGGAGTGAGAGTTTCGTGAACCGTGCCAGGAAGGCTAGCAAAGTCTATCCTTCTTCTTGGTGAAAGCCAATGAAGGAATCTTCATTTTTCTGGTATTCCTTGCTATTGGCGAATTGAGTAAGGAATTTCTGAGCTAGCTGCTCGAAACTATGGATTGAGTTCATGGGTAGCAGTGAGAACCATCTTAATGCTGCTTCCTTTAGGGTGGATGAGAAGACTCGGCACTGCTGTCTGTTCGCCATGCCGAGTATCGACATGGCTGAGTTGAAAGTATTGAGGTGGTCCCGCCAGTCCATTTCTCCTCCAGCCGATTTGGAACTCTCCCGATGGAGTTCACCCAGCTATCGCTCACAGCACTAGCTCCTTCCCCAATCATTATGCTTGATGGACCTATGGGAATTGGCATCGGAGCGTTGTGCAATGTTGCTGTCATCTGGGTATCTGTATTGATTGGAGGGAGGCCTCCGTACATCTCCCGTGCATGTTGACGCATTAAGGCAATCTCAGCTTCTAGTCGGGTTATTTCGTTTTCGCGTGAGACTCTCGCTGGGTCTGCTGGTCCCTAGGCGCTTCCTAGTGGGCATGGATTATGCGACATGCCATAGGGGTGTTGGGAGCACGTTTCCTCCATAGTTGCTAGTGTTTGGATAACGCTCTCCGTGATAGTCACCTGGGATGCCGAGACATTTGGCGGTTGACTTGCGACCAAAGTTCCTGCCTTCGTTGGAGTGGTGTCAGTCGTTCCTTGTCTGTTCCGCGTGCTTTGGAACGCTTTCATCGTTTGTGGCAACAGTTGTTTTCGAGTTAGCCATTTGTAGAAGCTACCTGTAATGAGACTGTAGTGCGAAAAAGGAAAAATAGGTTTCTGATTTAGGTGTATACTCCTACTCCCCGAAAAAAGATTGCCGTTTAGCGGCAAGATGCACAAGGAATTGTGGTCTGAAAAGGACTGCGGTGAGCGCCAATGTAACTGTTTTGGTTCAAACAATTCATAACATTAGATAAGGACCACAAGGGGTCGTAACCTTGGGGGACTTGTCCTTAGGTGAAAACCTAAGTGCCTACGTACCCTTGTGTAGGGATCAAAGTCCACGTAGTTCGAAGAGGGAACGTCCATGGTTGCCGTTAGGTAGGAGTGTTATCTGTAGTGGCCGTGTGCGACTAGGACGTGAATGTGTTCTCCGGGCGGGCGAGCCACCTGTTGGAGGAACCTCGTAGGTAGAGGTAGAGAGCAAGGGTCTCTGTGTGCTGCTTAGATCAGGAGGATGTATGTATCCTGTTAGCAGAGTGATTGTGGACTGATGTCTGTTAGGTAGACTTCAGGTAACGATGATATCATGGTATGCTTTTAGTATTATGAATACTGTTCAGATTGCTTCTTGGGTTGCCCCCGGGTGAGCAATATTTATACTCAGAGTAGGGGAGAATGTGGTCGACCCACGTTCTTGAGCCTTGAGCTCAACCCACAATCTGGAGAGTTAACCCACGTCTCCAATGCGAGAGAGTATGCAGGTGATTGTGGGGAGAGGCCACGCCTGGGTCCATCGAGTGGTGCCACATGTCACTGATCTGTGATCCAGTAAACCTTCTGGAAGGCCAGTGCCACGTGTCCATAAGAGGGCATATTATAGAATTACAGTTTGCATTGTTTATAGTATTTAATTCAATTATTAACACTTTTTTATTCTACGTTTGTTCATTCATTATAAAGGCATTATTGTCCACCACCCTTTTTATTTTTTTTGAACTCCTAATCTATGGAATGGTTTGTTTGAACCATTCCACCCCACCCACTCCGCACCACTCCATTAATAACCACCTTACACCACTCTCTTCAAAACTCCAACCAAGCCCTAAGGAATTGAGGGATTTTATTGAGAGCTGATTGGGGAATTCGAGTTGTTGGGGGTGGGGTTTTTGTGGATTTGGGTAATTTGAAGTGGCTGGTTGAGCAATTTGTGGATTTCAAAGTTTATGGTTTGAGCAACATGTAGCAACAAGCACTCACAGAGGCTGGACACGTGCTTGGGTCTCAAAGATGGCTAGATTGGTGGCTAAGTTCGGACAAGCTGCTTCTGGTGGTGGCCTTTGGTTATTTGGAACTGCTACTTGTGAGACTTATCTCAGATGTCAAGTCTGCCATCCTTCCATGGAAAATGATTGGGATTTGCAGGCTGTGCCTATAACCACTAGAGCCCCTCTTCCTGCAATTTTTCCAAGGTACTTCTTCCTTCCTTTGTTTTCTCCTTCATAGAATCATATCTGGAATGTTGATTGGTATTTGTGTTTTGTTTTGAGTTGGGAGGTTTGTGTTTCGCATGCGTTCAGGGAGGTTAATAATGTGGCAGATTTGTGTGCTGGGGAAGCCTTAAGATGTAGAGATGAATGGAGGTTCTATGAAAAAGCTCTAATGGGGGTTAGCTTGCTGGTAGCGGTGGATATGCGAGGTGTCGAGCAACCAAGGTCGATTAGAAACCTGGTTTAGGTTTGGTTGGGCTTTGGGCCTTGTTGGGTTTGGTTGTTTTGTTTTCTTTGCAATAAATATGCCATAAATCCCTTTGGAAGAATTAGGGCATCAACTTTTTATCCTCGATTTCCAAGATGAAAATAAAGCTTTAGGAACAAGAATCAATGGAAAAGGAGTTTTGTAGAGGGAGAACAAATTTCACAAATTGGAGTGACGTTCTGGACGTCACTCTGCAACATGTTTTGTAAATCTGAATTTGTAAAAAATACTGAGAACAAACCACCCAGTGGAATTTGACAAAAGATCTATGGTGAGAAAGCTATGGATGTCTAGTTTTTGGAAAAGGATAACTCCATTTGGAGTTCAAATGAAATCAGAATTTTGTGTTGTGGAGACCGCGCGCTCGACTAAGTCGCCACCAAGGTTTACATTAAAACTTGGAAAAGAAAAATAGTTCAAAAGTTAAAGTAAAAGTGGGTTTTTTTTTAAAGAATTGGGTTCGGGAGTCTGCTTGAGATGAGGGGAAGACGGTTACCTCAAAAAATAATATTTAAATCATTTGGCCTTTAAAAATTGGAAAAGAACATAAACACAAACAAAGAAGAAAATAATGGTGGACTTGACCTAGGATAAGAGCCTAGGGCCTACACACCCTCAAAGAGGGATCAAAGTCTACGTAGTTCTTGTGGCATGCAAGTGTGTGGGTGTGGGGGAGACTCATCAAGCAAAGGCTCAGATGGTCTCCCAATGCAATGTGCCTAAAGAGACAAAGGCTCCTCGGCACCTATCTACCATGCATTACATTCAAACAAGTAACAAGTTTAGAAAAGTGTGTGTGTGAATGCTCATCAGATGACGTGAATACTAGTGCTCCTATAGAAGTAAAGGCTCCTTGGTGGCACTAGATTACACATACTTATCTAAAAATAAAGTTATATTTTCTTTTTGTTATTATTATTATTATTATTATTATAAAACATAAGAAAAAGTAGACACGTTTCTGCCCCTAAAAGCTAGGGGGTCATGACCCATAAAAGAATAGGTCGCAACCCTCGGCCTCGGTTCACAAGCTAGGGGGTCGTGACCCATTTACGCGAACGGAGGCAGATTTGGAGAATTGGGGTTCTAAATCTCAGATCTAGGACACAGAGGGGATCTAGGTCGACCCTCGGAGTGGCTCAGGGCCTGGCTCCAGTCCTCACGGATCCAAAAAAACTTTAAAGAAAAGGAAAGAGCATGACTTGAGTAGAGAGAGTGAAACCAAGAATATGAGCTAAATAAAATGAAGGGGAGGTTTACCTAGTCCATCGCTATCCGATAGCCTTTCGGAATAAAAAATCTCCGCCCTTCAACTGAAGTGGAACCTCCAATTTATAGGGGCCGAAAATGATCTATTCCGGGATAGAAATCCGGCCATTTATGATGCAGGGGGTCGCGACGTATAGGGTCTTACGTCGTGATAGATACCCCATTTCGGATCTGATTAGATCCGCTCATTTATAGCACATGGGGTCGTGATGTATAAGGTCCAACGTCGCGACGGTCTCCCGATTTTGGATAGGATTTGGTCATAAATGCATGGGGGTCCCGACGTAGCCATTCATATGTTGCAACGGCCTATGACCTGGCACTTGGGGGTCGCGACATATGGAGCTGTACGTCGCGACCCATGTCTTCAGCTTTTCTTCTTTTCTTTTTCCTATTTTTTTATTTTTTATTTTTATTTTTATTTTTCTTTTATCCATTTTCCTTCCCTAAACCCTAAACCCTAAACCTTAAACCCTAAACCCTAAACCCTAATCTCCTCCACTCTGGGGTATCTACTAGCCACTACGTGGCTTTTCTACTTCGAACCTGTGCACTCGGGTTGCTGGCCACCACGTGGCAAAACATACTTAACTCATTCTCTTGGGTACTGGTCACCTTGTGACAATTCTATTAATCAAACACAATCAACCTCTATATATCAAACAACTGATCCATAGCCACCAAGTGGCACGTTCTGGCCCCTCGCTGCGGGGCAATAGCTTGAGCCCACTCGTCCATTACCCAACCAGGCCATAATGGCGGGCACGACACGACGTCTCGAAGCATGACCGCTAACACACCCTGGACCAACTCAATAGGATGATTTCTCTTTTACTAGGTTAGGCTCACGGTTCACCCGTAGGTTCCTCCCGTGTCTCCTTACCTTAATCTCACATATTAATAGGATTCTTTGTATCTTTCCCGAAGGATCAAAAATTCCTCTCCTTGTTAATATGGACGAGTATCCTCAACAGGATATAACTCATACACCCGTCCAGATGCACTCTCTGAACCTCAAGCTATCGTCATAGCAATACAAATCTTTTTTGACCCTATTGCCAGGATAGGGCAATGACCATCATCATGGTGATTATAAAACTGAGGTCTCAAGTGCCATCTGACATTGTTCTAGTCGATGTATCACATCGCTAGCATAGTCAAATCCGAAACCCACCAATAACTCCTTTTGCATGATTATAATCTAAGTCACCGTCGTGACGAGTTTTCAAATTAAAAACTCAGTCCTTCCGTACAAAGACTCTTGCCACCGTCGTGGGAAAAATTTAATAAAATACTCATCATGCCTCCGGAGTGTACGAGTTGGATTTGTAACACACCAATCGTAGCAAACAATTACACTCTACTCATATGTCTTCCTATCCAAGTTACTTTCCACAATCTATTTTCTAATTATTTTATTCTTTTAGCATTCTATACCTCTAGCTAACACATATCAGACAAGCAGAGAATACACATACTCATGTAATCCACATAAGCATACAACCCTAGGAGCAGAGATGAAAGAGCCCTCACCTTGGCCGCTTCACTTAGCATTCCCTTTGAGCACTCTAGTCTCCAAGGAAGTACTTGAACCCTATCAAATACAACCAATTCAATCGATATCAAATTTCATACAATTTCCTAGTTTCTTTTCTTATGAATTCTTACATTTATCCATCCCCCAAGTTCATTTACTTGGCCTATGTTCATCATTTGGTGTTCTCTTTTAGTTCAACTCAATTAATGCATAAATAAACAAGTTTACAAACTTGTTCACTCTCCAACCTCCATCAATGGAGAATTTTCCAAATATGAAAAGTTCTCATTTTCACCAAATGTTCGCATATCATTATTCCAATTATTGGACAATCTTACAAATCATTTAGAATACCTAAATAATTCATTTGAAGTCCATACATGCCATCAAGTTTAAAAAAATTTATAAATTCCATAAATTTTGCCAAAATTCGTAGGTTAGAAACCCTAGGGTAGAATCTCCATAGAACTCAATATTTGGGTGATCTCTATGTTCAAAAATGATCATAAAGTGATGTATTATTGATAGGAAACTCATTCCCATCAAGAAACCTATGATTTAAGAGGTGAAACAAGATTTTCATGCTTACCTTTGGGGAAGTCCGAATTTGGAAATCCATGGAGGTTCCCCAAATTTGTTAATGCTTAACAATGGTGGAGGGAGCTTGATGAGGCATGGAATTGGTGGGAGGATGCAAGAAACATGGTGGAAAGTGAAGGATTTCTTCACTTGTTGCTTGCCCTAAGAGAGAAAATGTGAAGAAGAAGAGATAAAGGGAATAGAGAAGAATGACATGGTTCTTTTGCGGGAGAAAAAGATGCTTGCTTATGTTGGATTTGGAATTTAAGGGTAATTTGGATATTTGACAACTTTTGGGGTATGGTAAAATAAATTTCTGATGGGACTTTCTTATTTAGATTTATTTATGGGTAAAAATGGGAAAGTTTAGAAAATTTTGGAAAATCATAGGCCTATTAAAAATATCTGTCATTAAGTCTCTTGCAGATAAAAATTTCCTACCCAGTATAATTTTTATGTTCAAAAAATTTTCCAATTTAAACTGTGAGATCAGTAAAATTCATGTAATCACATTTTAACTAAATTATAATCTTGTGTACCGAATTTTAATATTTATTTTAATTTCTTAAATTCTCAACCTCAAACCTATTAAAATCTTAATATAAAAAAAATCTTATTCCATTCTAAAAAAATTATTTTTACTTTCTTTAGTAAAAAATGTGTAACATCAATATCACAATTCTATCAATTTTATATTATCCCATCAAATCTTAATTAAGTTCATTTATCTATATATATACACACAGTTATTATTTATTTACTTGTTTATTTATTATTATTCCATTATATTATGTATTTATTTTATTTTATTTTATTTACATTTCAACTACAAATGATGACCATTCTACGTCTTACTATATATTTGACTTGATTCCAAAAATATCCCTCGGGTATTACAATCTTCGAAAAAAATTCCTTTCCGGTTTCTTTTAACTTTCATACTTTTTCTATATTCTTTTTTTTTTAAGTTTTAATTCCTAGCCCCGAAATAAATCATTCTTTAATCCTCAAAATTTTCTGGGGTATTACAATCACGATACCTTCGTGTCGATGGTAAGAGATCTTTCTCTCGAGTGAATTTTTAGGTCATGGGACTATATTCACATATCTTACTTTCTTTGCATATTTTCATAGCTTTTTGTTTACCAGTAAACAATGGTTGTATTTACAATCACTGGGGAGCATATTGTCGATCTGTTGTCCTTTTACATGATAGCAAGCTTCATGTAAGGCAGAGTCAAGTTCACAATTGGCAATTGAGACGTTTAATGAGCAAAGTTGTTCCCATTAAGCACAAAATATTAAGAAATCTCTATTTTTCTCAAAAAAGGGTCTCATTTTCCACTCTCAACTTTGACGAGAAAGTAAAACGACCCTGATTTGTGTGCAATTTGCTCACACAACATTGACACCAACTTCGACCCCTCATTAAATTCTTTTGAAAAACACAGGGGAATACGAAGAACGACTCTCCCAGTAATTGCAAATATAACCACTAGTTTTCTGAATGAGCTCTTCATCAAGATATTTTTGTACCCATAATAGAGGCTTTTCAGTGCACCATTTTTTCCAAAACTCACTTGAATACCTCAATATTCATGGTGAAAACATTTTCAAACCACGAGGCATTGCCTTGTCACAATTTTCCATTTATCAAAACCCATTGTGGTGCGCTTAAAAGATTTCATTAGGATACTTTTGTATCTATGATGAAAGATACTCTCTTTATCCTGATTTCTATGTTAAAAGATTTTTGTATGATTTCCTTTGGAAATTGGCTTGGCATTAGAGTTCAATCAAGGTATGGCCTTTTGATCATCTTCAGACGTGACATCCAGTAAGAAGGGAAATACTCAACAGAGCATGTTGAAGAAGGAAAAACAAGGGAAAAGGGGCAGAGATGGCCTCGATCAATTCTTTTCTGAATGTGAGATGACAAAGCCAAAGGTCTTCCAAAGTCTATGTGATGAAGGACTCATGTGCCCTATGCTTGGGAAAGTAATGGTAGCACCTTTCCCTGGCTGGTATAAGGCAAAATTAACTTGTATGTATCATCGGGGTACTATGGGTCATTCCATTGAGACCTGTCCGCACTTCTAGCAGCATGCGTTGTCCATAGTTGAAGCTAATTGGATTAATGCCAATGAGCTTAATGTTAAGAAGGGAAACCACGAAAGGAACTACAACAAAAACAAAGAAGATACACACACTGAAGGTCAACATCCGGTAGAGGCAAGTGTGGAGTGGGGAGAAAAGAACTTGAAGAGAGGGGAAAAAAAATTGGTACTAGGAAAGGAAAACTTAGCCTTAAGAGAAGATGTACTGAAGCTGAAAAGTGAAGTGGAAGAGGCGCACAACATTGGGAAGATGAGAAAGCTAGAGCTCGAAGCTTATCGCCTCAAGTATGTAGAACTTAAATCTCAAGTGTTGGATGTGATGAGAGGAGCCACAAAAATACAAGGCATGGAAGACAAGATTGCTAACCTGCAAGCCATCATACATCGATCGACAAGTGAGAGGACCCAGTCAGTAGAGCAACCTGAGACAAGAAACCTGTGAGCACGAAGGGGTTAGCATTGACATTCGAGGATTGTGGTCCTCATTAGAAGTGTTTAAGCACAATCTAGGTCTTTCGTTATTTTGTTTCAACAGTAAGAATGATATTTTGTTCATATTTTCCATATTCCACATTGCTTAAGTTGTTGATGGGAGCTCTCTCATTCTCCTATAAATAGGAGTGCTTCCCCACCATTCTATTTACACATTCCATGTGTTGGAAAGGGGGTCCCGTTTGGGAAACCCACACGGTATTAGTTTTCTCTCTTTCTCTTTGAGTCATTCTTCCACGCATCAGTCGTGGATACGTGGCTTTACCTCTTGTAGGTAAAGTCATCCATTTGGTGCGGCCTTTTTCGGAGTTCGTCGATTGGAGGTCAGCCCTGGTGGAGCAGAGGCACTGGCAAGATCCAAGGTTTTAGTAATGGCGTCCAGGTTAGTAGCTTACACAATATTTATCTTTACTTGGATTTATTTTTGGTTTTTCTTTTCGGTCCCTGGGTCAGATCGGATCATATGGATCCGGGTCTTTTCCTTCACTGGCATCATAGCCAGGTTATGCTAGAGCTCTGTTCTCAAGGGTTAGATGAACCGAAAAGGGTTAGGAGTATGTTTAGGTTTTATATGATTTTTGTTTTGTTTAGAACTTCGGAACATGTCTAGATTCCTGATTTTAATTTTGTTTTAATTCAGGTTCAAAACATGTGATAGATCATATATTGTAGGGTAGGGTCCCATGATTTATGGAATGGTTTTTGAATTTTAATTTGATAGATGATATTTTTGAATTCAATATTGATTGGTAACCCAAACCCTAAACCTAGAAACATGTTTAGCTTCCCCTTTCTTATTAAAGACCCCAATTTGCATACATATATATTATTTTATTTTAAGGTATGTGTATCTTACAATCTTAAATATATACCCATGTATGTATGCTATTGTTCTGGGATAGAAGGGGGTTGACTAATGTTGACTGGCCAGCGGGCTAATGAAATGTCGCGGATGGCCGTAACTGGTGGTCGGCCGACAGAGGTTCGGTAGTCGGCGCCGTTGTGGACTGCCACCAATGGTGGTTAGTCGGCGGAGGTCCGGCGACCATCGCCGCTGTGGTGGCGGTCAACGACCATCGCTGGTCAACATTGACTGTTGACTGTTGACCACCTCTAGTCAATAGTTGACCGTTGACCAGCACCGCACGTTCTTCTGTTGCGCATATGTTCTCCATTTCAGCTTCGTTTTTTTTTTATTTTTTAGTCGCTTTTTTGTTTTCACGAGACAAATTTCAATATGGGGAGAAATTAGGGTGAATTGGAGTCTAAAGAGCGGTTATGACCATCTCTTGACTCGTTCTCATACACAACAAGAGAGAAGATTTAAATGGTATGCGATCGTTTAAATCACCTTAAGCATTTTACTCGAGTGGGAGCTTTGGGCAGCATTTGGCATACCCATAACCAACGTAAATGCTTATCGACGTATGAATTTAAGTAGTAAGTGACTATTTAAATTATCGTAAGCTTTGTAATCAAGTGGAAGTTCGTGGTCGTTCATGTGGTGAGTCTATGTCCTTCTTGAACACTTACATAGTGGGAATCCTAAAGGGATTTTGAATAGTATGTGACTATTCTATGAAAATTGTTGAGTAAAGCAAAGAAAGGTGTACATATATTTGGTTCTTTGTGTGATGATGGTGGTTGACCACACTTCTCGAATGCAAAGACTAACTATATATACACTTGTGTTGCGTTGATTACAATTTTCCATGATTGTGTGTTGTGTAATAAGCAGATTTGTAATTAGTCTTAGCGTTTAGGATTGACTGATAGTGTAACTACAAAACCTGTAAATGTGGATCATATTAAAGAGACCGGTTTTGTGACACTGTGGTCACTAAACTAAGGTAGTTTACAATCAAGTTTGATACCTCCAAGATTCTCTCTGACAAAAGCATGAAGGCGCATCTAAGGGAGAAATCAAACATGATTTGGGAATGTAAGTAGGCCTGAAAACTCGCCACTGATAAATAGTGAGTTCAAACTATTACCATAGCCTAAGTGGCTAAAGTTTCTTCGAGCTCCAAGCTCCAAGAAAAAGAACAATGGATCAAGGTCAAATGTTGCTTATACCAGGAAGAGAAAGGCTGAGTGTAAGGTAAGTAGTCTCAGTTCAAAGGAAAAGCAAGTGTGGAAAAGAAACTTTGGCCAAGGTCAAATGTTGCTTGTGCCAACCCATAGCGAACTGTGCATAAAATTGTTTTTCCTCTCACCTATGAACATTGGTTCGTGGAGTTCCGCCCTCTGCCCAATGGGAGCAGAAGTATCCTCGTGGGAACAAAGAATTAATGAAGTTAAGATGTTGGGCAGCTACAAAATGAAGTTGTGAAGTGGCCACTCATTATCTTTATATATGTTATGTGTTCTAGATACTGAACGAAACTTATCATGACCTATTTTTCCGAGAGAGAACTTAGCATATAATGTGATCTACATATTTATCATGACTCCTTAGCGTTAGTTTTTTGATTTTGTGACAATGGTTGTGTTGTGATACTCTTTGAATTACATTCCTGTAATTCAACTAGTAGCTTTACTATGTCTTCCTCTGTGGTTGATATACCTGTTTGGCAAGTGCGTGTCGGATACAATTACGTTTAAGCAAAGGAGAATTTGTGAGGAAAAATTTCCAATGCTAATTTGCAAATGTTGCCTAACAGACAAAGTAACCTAAAAACCATTCAGTCACATGGAATCAGAAATTCTTCTTTCATCAAATTAGTCCACTCGGACATTAGTGGTCCGATGAGCGTGGGGGCAAGGCAAGCGGCCCTGTGTTTTCTCACAATTACGTGATGAAAATAGGATAGTTATACAGCTAACTATTCCACACAGTCCATAGCGAAATGAGTTGCTCTTGTAGTTGGTTATGTTAACAATGGCTTAAGTGAACTTTCCCATTGGGGAGATGTCTTGCCAACAGTTACTTTCGTACTTAACCATGTGCCCTCCAATTATGTGAGTGATTCCTTATGAGTTCTAGTTGGTTAAAAGACCTTATTAGAGTATGCTGAGACCATGAGGGTGTATAGCATACATGATCCTTCCTATGAGTATGGGAAACTTGACCCTATAGGCAAGTAGCACGTCTTGGTACGATAGCTTGGTCACTCAAAAGGATACATCTTCAATAGCAAGAATGAAGACACCCAATTCACAGAATTTGAGTCTAAGGATGTAATGATCCTCAAGACTAACTTTTCTAGCAAGGGAGACGGATTTTGGGATGTGCACATTCATTGAAAGAAGGCGAACCTACAACACGTTGAGAGGGGTGTATAAACACACCTCTAGTTGTTGAATCTAATGGGAGTATTGCTTACGAGAAGTATGTCTTCCATGAAGCACAATCCAAGAGGAGTACTAGATGATCAAGTAGAGTCTAAGATAGTTCAAAAGGCTCTCTCTGACCCTACTATTAAAAGTTGGACTAAAACGATGGAGGAAGTGAAGACGATGTCTATAAGGACAGACTAAGTATAAGACTTAGTGAATCTACACTGTGTCACAAGACATTTTGAGAACAAGTGTGCTCTCAAAAGGTTAAAGGAGGCAAATGGGTCCATCGACCACTATTAGGCACATTAAGCAAGAAGAGGTTCACACAACAAGAAGGTATCGACTGTGACGAAGCCTTCTTGTCTGTTGTGCAGTCAAAGTTTGATTCTAGCTTTGGTTACTAGTTTAAGTCTGGCAGTACATTGATTGGATGTCAAGACCGCTTCCTTGTATGGCAACCTAGGTGAAGGGATCTACGTGCCCTAAGATGTAGGTCTCATGGTAAAAGGCTAGGAGTGCAAAGTATGCCTAGTCCAGGGATCAGTCAAGATCTCAGATATTCATCTAGACTCGTGGTAATTGACCACTTAGTCCATTTCAAGAAAGCTGAGAGTATTTTATTACCCTCACACCGTATATAGAAGACATATGGCTAGCTAGAAACAACACAGAGGCTGCTTTAGCCACTTAAGGATGGCTATCCTTTCATCTTTTAAGATAAAGGAAATGTGTTAGACAGTAGGAGTCAAGATTCATGGAGACTACTCCAAGAATCGACTCACTCTGTCACAAGAATCCTGTGAAGAAGAGATTCTTGGTGGATTCCATTTGAGGGAACCAGAACCCAAGTGATGTGATAGAAGTAAGACGCAAGAGTTTGAGTCTTGCTACACGTCCTTAGACTAAGTCAAATATGGGGTTATTGGATAACATTCTCATATATGTAGTTGGTAGCTTAAAGTACAATGTGGAGTGTACTCGCTCCAACGTACCCTTTGTAGTCGTCTAGGTATGCCGCTATCAGTCAAACCTAGGACAGACACATTGTTTAATGTGTTCTGAGGTACTTGTAGGGCACTATTGACAATCAGTTGTTTTCATCATAGTAGTGACCTGGAAACAGTAGGCCACACACTAAGGCCGATTGGGTAAGAGACTTGGATGAGAGAACATTCACGTCTTAGTGTGCTTTCTTGCTAAGCACTAGAATCATCTTGCAAAGAGGCAAGAAAGGATCATGCATTTCTCTGTCCATTAGGGACATGGAGTTCATTGCATGATCATCAGTAGTACGTTGGGCATTTTGGATTGGAAGATCTAAAGTCTCTTATGGATCACAGACAGAGCTGATGACCTAGTGACATTGATCTCCTAAAGCCAAAACATTTATGGTTTACACCAAGAAAGCCTAAGTACCACAAGAGGACGCAACACAACTTTGTATGAGACATCGTTACACAGAAGTTAACTACCCTGTTGTGTCAAGTAGCCCTAGAAAGGGTCCTCACATTATAACTTGTTATAGAGTATTGACTCTAAACTTTTGCGGACCCGTAGTGGTGGGTTGGCCGTATAGAGATACAGTAAAACTAGTGTTTTAGATACACCAGGTTGCCACCCTTGAGTGAGGCAGGGAAAGGGCTCTTGGAGGGACATAGGTTCCCCAATGAATCCTTCATTAGTATCGTCAACACTTAGGAGCATGTTTTGTAATATGTGAAATCCATGGGTTGCTTAGAATTAGAGTAATTTAACATGATTTATGTCATGAGAACAAGCTTTGTGAGAGATCTATTTCTTGATCATAAGTAAAGTGTGATGCCTAGGCATACCTTTATTTTGTGTTGATCAAGAAATATAAGTACTTATTACATAATATACAAAGTATGTCGTACAGGCTTGGGAGGTTTGCTCTCTCACACAAGCAACTACCTTGGACACGCAACTGGTGTGGGACAAGATGAAACTTGGGTGCTTTTTCCTTCAACACCATGATGGGATATAGTATGAATATCCAAAGGCAGCTGAAAAGCGCCGAGAGTTGGATAGGAAAACACCACTGAGAATTGATAAGTCGCCTTAGTAAGTGTACTAGGATGAGATTCGCTAAGATGATAATGTCTTATGATCGAATTATGAATCCCCGCTATTCATAATGTCTGTAGCCAGACGTGAGTGCTCCACTTGGCGCTATGTGAACCAAGCGAAGTGTGGTAGCAAACTCAGGTTAGATTCTAAGTGAGTATGGACTAAGGTCTATGTTGTGCAAGTGATTAAGGATCAAAATCGACATACACCCGAGAACACCACAACAAGTGTTTCATACCACTTCTGCTTTAAGTACTGCAAGGGAAGCATGTGAATGAATCCCTGCTTCAATGTTGTGTGAGTCCCTGAAAGGATGCATCAATCCTTTCAAAGGATACCCTTATGCACTTTAACTGTGTCATGAAGAGATAAGGTAGTGCATCCTACTTTGATATCTTTCCAAGAGGCTATGGCAAAATATATACAGCCTGATAGAGGACTGTTAGGAAAGTAGCTATCTTTGATTGAACAGATAAGAGGTCAAAAGGAAGCTTGTGTTAACATATGCATGTGTGATAGTATCCTGAGGTCGACCCATTATGTGATCCTTTTCGAGGTTCTCATGGATATGGATACCTTTCGCAACTGAGTGTGGCTGAAGTCCTAATCTTATTGTAGGCTTAGAGGGATTGGACTAACAATGTATATGGGCACGTCTAGGGAGCCCATGGCACTATTTTCGGTGAGACATGTGGTCACATCATCACATACTTAGGTTGTAGCATCACTTATAGCTGGGCCATAACAGACTTCTATAAGGCTCCCACACATCGTGCCAAGCGGTCACGACTGACACAAACTATGAAAGAAGACGACGAGAGAAAGAAAAATAGAAAATTGCTTTGTGATAAGAATAGTCATGGGCTTCCCACCATGTGCGAGTGAGAGTATGTTTGATATGTTGGGTTCTTCGGGACTAAATATCCGCCCCTGGGGGAGTCCGATTGGGTCGAGTGATGACCTGTTGGAAAGTTTGCGGAGAGACGAACAAAACGACATCAAGATGACACTCATCGAATGTCACACGAGCTCGCACTCGTGGCCCAAAGTGGGCTAGGTGATCATGATGTAAGCATGATATTTTGTTCATATTTTCCAAATCTCACATTGCTTAAGCTGATGATGGGAGCTCTTTCATTCTCCTATAAATAGGAGTGCTTCCTCACCATTTTATTTGTTCATTCCATGTGTTCGAAAGGGGGTCCCGTTTGGGAATCCACACAGTATTATTTTTCTCTTTTTCTTTGAGTAATTCTTCTGCGCATCAGTCGTGAATACGTAGCTCTACCTCTTGTAGGTAAAGTCCTCCGTTTGGTGCGGCCCTTTTCGGAGTTCGTCGTTTGGAGGTCAACCCTGGTGGAGCAGAGGCACTGGCAAGATACAAGGTTTTAGCAATGGCGTCCAGGTTAGTAGCTTCTGTAATATTTTATGTTTGCTTGGATTTATTTTTGGTTTTCCTTTTCGGTCCCTGGGTCGGGTCATATGGATCCAGGTCATTTCCTTCAAATAGCATGTTATAAAATCAATGTGATATACTTACTAATTATTAAGAAAAATGAACATTAGAAACATAATAATTGAAGAATCAAGAACATATTATTTTGAACCCGTGCGATGTACGAGATATGTATTATATTATATTATATTAATTTGCATCATATCATATACTTGTGACACAATAATATTGAATCACTTTCTAAGAACAAAAACATATACTCATCTGACTACAACTATATACATTTAGAACATAAATTTTAAACTAAAATAAAACACCAAAAAAATACAAATTAACTACATAAATAAAATATGTTTACATAATAATTATATGTTTACAGATGATTATATATGAATTTGGTACATATATTTACAAATAAAATATGTTTGCACGACATCATATGTATTTATATGATAATCCTTAATTTTATATTAACTACAAATTATCTTTAATTTGTCTCTCATTAGTTTTCTTTTAACGACTTATTATTTCTACTTTTATCCTTACCTCTCATCAAATCATATATTTTATTTTTTATTTTATTAATCATAAAATAGATATATTATGAGACCAAAGGCCATATGAAATAATTTTAATCAAAGTTATAATCAAATATAAAGATATATTTTGATAACTACTATATTCATTATCTAAACTTTCTCTCTATCTTATATCTTCACATCATAAATTTAAGGTAAATGCACCTTTATGTTCCCAAACTTTGTAACAATTTTCAATTTCGTCTCTAAACTTTGTTTGCGACCAATTTTGTCGCGACCCCCGTGTAGAGGACCGTGACCGGCACAGACACAGGGAATATTCCTATGCCTGTAAGCCTTATCACCTAATTGACAGAATATCTATTATTGAAAATACATCCACATGCAGTATAATACCATGGCTACACCAAAACGGTGGCCTATCCTAGGCAAGCAAATCCACGGCCAGTGCCGCTTCAGGATATAGATATAGGAAAACACACATAATATATAATCTGTGTACTGGCTACACATTCGAAGATGCTGCCTATCCTATTCACATGCAACAGATATATGTATATATATATATATTTTTGGAAACAAGTTTTCCCTACATCGTAATCTAACGGATCCTGATCTTTAAGGTGTGTGAAGATGACATTTCTAGATTTAGTGATATAATATAATTGGGTACGTCTACCCTTTACTTTATGATATAATAATAAAGCAAATTAAATTACAATTACACTTTATTCACCCACATGAACAAGTTGTGGGCCTTGGAAAAGTGTTGCTCAATCCTCGTTCCACCGAGACTTCTTCGACCTGTACTTAACCTATCTCTGTGTAGTAAAAATGAGGTGTGAGTCTTAACCACGCGACTCATTGAGGACTCTCCCATCCCCGGCGCAAGGTGGGTGCCATAGCGCTGGGTTTGGGAGTCATACACAACCACATGCAAAAACAACTAGTTACTGTTGTTAGCATACATTCTTGGTGATCACACAACCACAGAAATTTCACCCATGCACTCACATACATTTAATCAATGTAAACATGCAGTAGTTTATTCCACGTCATCAATCAGCAAGTAAACATGTAACATATAGTGCCGGCTTTTACTTACCGGTCTTCTCACATTCAGCATGTTTGAATCAAACAAGACTTTGTGATGACGTAATCCTGTACGTCACCACTCCGCTGCCCAATCAACAATTATATGCGAACACAGACAATTCTTTAAGTACACGCAGACACTATAACATACATCTACTTAACTTCCCCCACTCTGGGCATTTACTAGCCACTACATGGCTTTTCTACCTCGAACCCGTGCACTCGGGTTGCTGGCCACCACGTGGCAAAGCATACTTAACCCATTCACTTGGGTACTGGTCACCTCGTGACAATTCTATTAATCAAACAATACTTAACCCATTCACTTGGGTACTAGTCACCTCGTGACAATTCTATTAATCAAACACAATCAACTTCTATCTATCAAACAACTGATACGTAGCCACCACGTGGCACGTCCTGACCCCTTGTTGCGGGGCAATAGCTTGAGCCCACTCGTCCATTACCCAACCAGGCCACATGGCGGGCATGGCACGACGTCTCAAAGCATGGCCACTATCACACCTTGGACCAACTCCACAGGATGATTTCTCTTCTGTAAGATCAGGCTCACGGTTCACCCGTAGGTTCCTCCTGTGTCTCCTTAAATTGGTCTCACATATTAATAGGATTCTTTGTATCTTTCCCGAAGGAACAACAATTCCTCTTCTTATTAATATGTACAAGTATCCTCAACAGGATATAACTCATATACCCGTCCAGATGCACTCTCTGAGCCTCAAGCTATCGTCATAGCAATATAAAACCTTTTTGACCTTATTGCCAGGATAGGGCAATGACCATCGTCATGGTGATTATAAAACTGAGGTCTCACGTGCCATATGACGTTGTTCTAGTCGATGTCTCACATCGCTAGCATAATCAAATCCGAAACACACCAATAACTCCCTTTGCATGATTATAATTTAAGTCACCGTCGTGCCGAGTTTTCAAAATAAAAAGTTAGTCCTTCCGTACAAGGAATCTTGCCACCGTCGTGAAAAAGATTTAATAAAATACTCATCATGCCTCCGGAGTGTATGGGTTGGATTTGTAACACACCAATCATAGCAAACAATTATACTTTACTCCTATGTCTTCCTATCCAAGCTACTTTCCACAACCTATTTTCTAGTTCTTTCATTCTTTTAGCTTTCTATATCTCTAGCTAACACATACCAGACAAGCAGAGAATATACATACTCATGTCATCCACATAAGCATACAACCCTAGGAGCAGAGATGGAAGAACCCTCACCTTGGCCAACCTTCCATGCAATCCTCTCCTGTAACTTTAGTCTCCTCGGAGTTCCTATTGCACTCAACCGTGTGCCGTTGTTCCTATAAGAACAACATTTATTTCATTAAGGTTATTACTTAGCTTAACTTGTTATTTATCTCTCTATTACTCTCACGTGTAGTCCATGGTTGCCACAGAGTCAAGCTCTTGGTCTTATTGGACTTCTCTATCCCGACTTATGTGTATCCTTCCTCGAACACTTGACTTACTCGCATATAACACTCTACTTGAGTGTTTCACCTACTTGGATTTGAGTATTGGACATCTATCTAACTCGTATTCATATCTAAGGAAGCTTATCTAGCTTGGTTGGATGGAATCCTAATTTTAGGAAGGTCTAAGCATTTTGATTCAACTTGTGTTCTTACTCGGGTTCTAAGAAGTCTAGTTTCTAAACCTCAATACACCTCTAATTCATCCTACTTAAGGCTTCCTAATAATTATGAAGGAATAAAGTTGACATTTTAGAATTTGGACTTCATTGTTCCGCAAGTTTCCATCCTTGAGAAACAAGAAGGTACCTAAAATAATCCTTGATTATTGATAGCGTACTTAGAATTATTCTAGGGTGTTTAAGATTGAAAAGAAGAGGTTTGGAGCCCTCAACATCACCCTTAAAGTGTATTTGGGCAACCCGAGTAGGGACCCGGTACGTTAACGTCGAGATTCAACCTTAGTAAACTCGGGTCAGCTCTTCACGGGCCTTGTTCAGCTAATATTCCAACCATATAATTTTAATAATACCAATTCAAGCCTATTTACTCATATCCAAGTTCAATCCTAATTATAACAATTTCCCCAATTTGGAAATAATTAAAATTTCAATAATTATCAATCCAAGCCTATTTACTCAAATCCAAGCTCAATCCTAATTATCAACAATTTTCCCCAATTTGGAAAAAAAATTATAATTTCAACCCCAAATCCTTCCAAATTCGAATTTGGGCAAATCCGAGAATATAATCTTGATTCCTACCCCAACTAAGTGTTCAAGAACACTTTCTAGGTCTCAATCTACCCTTGAAACAACTCAATCAAAGGTCAATCGAAGAAATCCCTAAAAATGGAGAAATTGAGGGTTTAGAATGAAATTAGGGTTACCAACCTTGATTCGATTGGTGGGAGGTGTGGAAGATGTTGTAACTGAACTCCAATGACTTTCCCCGGCGTCGGCTAGCTCTTCTCCGGTCACTTTTCTGGCAAAATCCTCCTCTTCCCCTTCTTCCTCCCTCACCTCTCCACCCTCTCTCTCTGTTCTCCGTTTTCTTTCTCTCCCTTTCTTCTCGACTTCTCTCTCTCTCTCGTGCCCTCTCTTTCTCTTTTCTTTCTCTTTTTCTTTCTTTCTCTTCTATTTTTCTTTTCCTTTATATATATATATATGTATAAATTTTGTTTCTATCTACCTATAGCAAAACCCACGGCACCCAACTCCCTTTTTAAAATAATAATAATAATAATATATAATTATAATTAACATAATTATAATAATTAAATATATAAATAATAAATAAATAAATGAATAAATAAATGTAATTAAATAAATTAATTAATAATTAAATAAATAATAACTAATATGTGTTTTTAATTTACTCCCTTTCCCTATTTAATTCAGGTTTCTAATTTCTTAGGTCCCGAATTAAATCCCAAAAACTATTTTCTACTTCTTTCTTTCATCTTTTATTTTATTTTAAACCTCGAAAAAAAATTTCGGGTATTACAATCCTCGAAATAAAATTCCTTTCCGGTTTCTTTTAACTTTCATTTTTTATATTCTTTTTGAAGTTTTAAATTCCTAGCCCCGAAATAAATCATTCTTTATTCCTCGAAATTTTTAAATAAATCATTCTTTAATCCTCGAAATTTTTTGGGGTATTACCAATTTAGTCCCCAAAGTTTCAAATTAAAATCTATTTTCAATTTTTTATATCTATTTAAATAATTTCATATATTACAATTTATAGACAAAATTATAATTTTAATCCTAAACCTACAATCTATTTCATTCACAATTTCACTCTTTACTACTATTTCTCTGTTTTCAAAATCCATCAATTTTTTTCCACTTTATGACCAGTAGCTTCAAGTGACACAACAACTATCGTAGACGTAGCCTTGGAATGTTGAAGAAGTTACCATCTCGTCGTTCGCATAAACTCATGTTTGTTACTCCCTATCTTGCCGTCGCATACGATGCAGCTTCATCACCGACCGTTCCTAGAAGATATCACGTCTGTTATTTGCAATCTCACCGCTATTGAAGGTTGCATAAACTACCATCCTGTCAAATGAGCCTTTAGGCAAGCTCGGTCTAGGTCTCCACATTGCCTTTTTTAGTTACATTTCCACCACAACCTTAACTTTCTATTAACTACAAATTATTTCTAATCTTTCTCTCTCTCAGCACTTTTCTTTTAACTACCTACTATCTCTACATTCTTACTCACCTCTCATCTAGTCATATATTTTACTAATTATTAAATAGATATATTTCGAGACCAAGGACCATAGAAAATAACAGTAATCAAATATAAAGATATATTTTGATAATTAACATATCCATTATATAGTCTTTCTTATATTTTCACTTCATAAGTTTTAGGTAAAAGCACCTTTTCTACTATCTACTATTTAACTACTTTCAAACTCCATCAAAGCTTTTCTACTCTATGTCTAGTCACTTCAAGTGCCACAACCACTGTTGTGGACGTCACATTAGAATGTCTAAGAAGCTATCATTATGTCGTTCACATAAGCTCATGTTTCTTACTCATTGTCTTGCCGTCGTAATAGATGCATCTTCATCACTGACCATTAGTAGTAGATATCGCGTATGTTATTAACAATTTCATTGTTAGTTACGTTTCCATCACAATCTTAACTTTATACTAACAACAAATCATCTCCAATTTCTCTCTGATCACCATGTTATATCAATATATAGACGATGACATTTTTAGATTTACATGCATTTTTTTAATTAATAGAATCTATAATTCAAATTTATTATTACTTTTTCTTCATAAATAATTTATGATTGATATGATTTTAACAAATCATCTCGAATTAAAGTTGATTTTTGAAGATCATTTAAAAAAGGATTGACGATTTTGGTTTTCTTCATGTAGTACAAAAGAGTGTTTCTAGCTTTCGCAATATTCCAAATTTGTAGAAATTTTAAAAAAATGCAGTAAAGTTTTTTTTATAATAAAAAATGCAGTAAAGTTATTTAATACTATTTATAATTGTTAATATTTGTTTTAATTGATTAGTTAAAAAATACCTCTGAATTGCATGGATGTTATTCGATAACAAATTTTATTACATAAATCTACTAAGCTATACTTGATGACAAAACAACAATAATTATATATATATATTTTTTGTATGATAGATTATAGTGTAAAAGAAAAACACAATCAACTTAATAAAGGAAAGGAAAACAAAATCCAAAAGTCAAGTAAAAATGCTACGCAATGTTATTCCCCAAGAATCAATTGCCACCCCAAATTCTCACCATAACAAATTCAAAGATAAACGATCATCTCTCAGTTTTATACTACTCTGCTTCATATAATAATTATGATTAATTCAGATAACTTCTTCGAAAAAAATTAAGGGTAAATTTAAATGAAATTTTTTAAAAACTATTTTTCTTTAAAGAATTATTGTTTTGTATTTTAAAATTAAAATAAATTTAAAAAATCTATTTAAATTCAAAAATAATTTAATCTACAATTATTATTGAAACTTCAATATAGAAAGGAAGTAAATTGTATTCAATATACAACTATAGTTAATTTCATAAAGATATAGATAGCTTTAGCTCATCAGTCTACGGTCGTTGGATCTGTCTTGAGATCTGTGTCAAAATATTTTTTCTTTTTAAAATTTAAGATAACATAGATCTAGAGACAAATCTAACGGCTATGAACTGATGAGCTAAGGCTATCTGTAGCTTATACCATTTCCCAATTTTATTTCTCGCAAACTTTGTAACAAAATAATAAATTAATATAACTTCAAACATTTTCATCAACTTCCAAATGTTGATATAGAGCACACCCTCATAGTTTGTTCTTAAATTAATACTAAAATTTAAGATGAAATCACGTAAATATAAACTTATACTAGTCTTTGAACTCGTGCAATGCACGTGTTTGACTACAGGTGTTGCCATTATATTGAAATCCCCTGTATGAAAATTATGATATGTTCATAACAGTACCATTCATAAACAGAACGAAAGAAATATTAACTCTTTCAAGTGATCTAATTTCCAGGGGGTGTAAATCAATCTAATAACAGTAATAAATATGAGTAAAAATTGAATAACTATATTGAAAACTATAAAATCCAACATATGTTGGAATCATCAAATACATTGGGGAATGAAAAGCAGCAATAAAAATTTACAAACAACACTATTTTATTTCATAACAATGAAAAAAGGGAATTCATATAATATCCATTAGGAGATATATGTAATGAGTGGGCGTTGCAGAATTAATAATATCATTATCTCATGTTCCTGTCAATACACTATTTTATAAGATGAACTACAGTGTAAAAGTAAACAATAGTTTAGATTAAATCAAATAAAGTATACAAAATGAACATATGTAAGAAAAGTAAGAATGAATTCCGAAAATATCATAACTTAATTATGCCAACCAAATCAAATTGAAATAAGAAGTGTAGATCTTTTACTAATATGAACTCTTTTTAACATTCTGGAATACTTCTTTGAAAACGACATTTGTAGTCGTTTGGACAGGACAATGATCATCATTGCACACCAAAATCTTCAAGCCATAACGTTTTCGAACACGCGATACGACAACATACAGTTGACCATGACTGAACACAGGACATGGAAGATAAATACCAACATTGGACAATGTCTAGCCCTAACTTTTATTAATTGACATTGCAAAAGAGAGAACAACAGGAAATTGGCGACGTTGAAATTTGAATGGTAGTTTAGAATCAGTAGGAGTTATCAACATACGTGCAATAAGAACCTTTTCACTTGCGAATTTCCCCGACATTATAGATGCTTCAATGACATGGTCACACATTCTAGTTAAAATGAGTCTCGTTCCATTGCACAATCCCATTGACCGATCAATATTACGGAGAAGCATTATGGGTGCACCAACTTTAAGTTTAAGTTCATGATAAGGTAGACCAGAACCTAAAATAGTGTTTAGGAACTCAGTTGTGTATACTTCTACAATTTCAGAGGTAGGTTGTTGGTTACACATAGTATCTGAACTCAAATAAGTTCGTTCTTCACCTGTCAATAAGCTTAACATAAAGTCATTCACTTAGCAACATCATCTAGTGTAGGTGACAGAATAGCACGATCACGAAAATAATCATGCATGTGGAAATTATCCAAGAAATTAGAATACGTGTTATCCACAATAGATCGGATAGGATCATCATCATTACCAATAAGTATATCATCATCTATATCAATTTCATGCTCCTCATCATTTATTATATTCCCAATTGTTTTGTCCCCTATCTTCAAAATCCATTCAGCAAATCTAGCAATACTTTCATTTTCCTCAACTCTATTTCCTGCAGTAAGTCTCATGTTTTTTGTTAAGGACAATACCTTTGTATGATGACCACAAATATGAATCATTTAGAGATGCCAACACAATATCTTGACGTGAAGCCCTTGGAATAACAGGAAGAATCTGACGAAAATCACCTCCAAATACTACGACTTTGCCACCAAAAGGATGTTGTGATAATTCTGGATTTTGAGATTTCATTATATCTCTAAGTGTACGATCTAATGCTTCAAAACAGTGACGATGTGCCATGGGAGCTTCATCCCAAATAATCAACTTGGTGTGTACCATCAACTCAGCAAGATCACTTCTGTGAACGATATGACAAGTAGAATTCCCATCAATATTCAATGGTATTGCAAACCTTGAATGTGCAGTTCTACCTCCAAGAATCAGTTGTGATGCAATACCACTTGTGGCAATTGAAAATATTTTTTAATGAATGTAAGATACATGTCACACAAATATAAATATTGAAATTATTTTAAAATATGCAAAAAAGTAAATAAATAAAATTAAGTAGTTACAACCTTTAAGAACAATGTCCCCATTTGACCTGATGGCAGATGTCAATGTGTTCCATATATATGTCTATCCAGAACCACCAAACCCATTAACAAAGAATAGGTCTGGTTTAGCATCATTAACAGCAGCCATAATTGTATCATAAATATTTTTTTGTTCACTTGTAAGTGACGAAAGAAGAATGTCATTTTCCAATTTCAACATATTCCTATCATAGTTCAGCTCTTCATTAATCAATAAATTCTCAAGATTTCGCATAAGAGCTTGGTTTGGCATTGGCATTGGGGGGAAGTTTGCAAGACTATGACCATTCAATTTAAGGATGTTTTCAATCTCTGCAAGAGCAATATCCTTGACATGCTCATCATCCAAATGAAGATCTGAGATATATTAAAACAACATAATTTAAATTATAAGCTAAAAAATTGTAATAAATATATGATTAAATAGCTACAATTAATCAATTATATTTGAGTTTTTACCTGAATTTCCAGTACGGTGACGTTCTTTCAATAATATATAATCAGATAGGTGCATCCATGTATTCACCCATACATATGAAGGTCTAGCAATTGTATTATGAATCAATAATGTGGCAAAACGTTTCCGTAAGTAGACACCTGAGGACCACTTGCTACCTTTTATTATGCCTTCTATATATTCTTTGTCATCATCTAATAATCCCATAACGTAGCAAACATCCTTGAATGTGGGATACACAACACTGTTTATTGTCCTAATATCTTCATAACAGGTTGGTCCTTTAGTGAAAGTCAACAACAGTCTAAGATAATGCAATTCACCTAAACCAGGTGCAACATAGTATAGGCGTCCGATGGAACGACTTGATTTCCTTTCAAACCATTGGCGGCAATCAGTTTTGTAAACAAATTATGATGGAAATTGAGCATATGTAAGAGACTTAGCTTTGGGATATCTCTTATTAGCTTGAAACCATGCAAAAAATTTTGTTTGCTTCGCAGTAGCATTAAATACTACAGAATCTATAGAATCATGATCACCAAATACAACCCATTGTTGATTAGGTAGATGAAATGGAAGACGTTCGACTGAAGGTTCCCTGAAATTAATGTCAAACCCAAAAATTCTCCACGTAGCCTCGCAAGCTGAGATGTATCTACAATCATAATACATCTTTATCTCATCCACATTGTCCGCATTAGAATAATTAGATTCAAAATTACAAAGAACAGTTGTAACCTTATCATAACCTTTGCTTACATACTTGAACAAATATTTGATTGAACGTGATTGGTTACAAAATTCAACATTAATATGTGCCTGATATCTTAGAAGGAGTGTAGGGTTATATGGCACCACAAATCTATTGTCAAGCTTAATCCCATTTTTCTCAACAAAATGACCACTATCACGGCGACGATACTTACAATATCCGTCTTCATCAAATGAGGTCCTTTCAATGAACTTCTTGGGAAAGTGTTTTGAACATCGCGAATTAATCATACATGGTGATGATTTCGTGACCGAACCACATGGGCCATGAATCATAAATGTTTTAACCGTCTCATACAATTTCAGATTTGTATCAGGATCGGGTATCTCTGCACAAATGACAGTGTCAATGACAGTTTCATTAGTCAATTTGTGTTCTGCATTCAGCCATATCAAGATGTGTGCATGAGGGAGTCCACGCTTTTGAAATTCAATGGTATATATATATATGCAAATAAAAGATAGACGTGTAAGTTTAGATGGTCAACTGTAAAAGATAAGAAAAAATACATGCTACAATTTAATTTCATATCACCTGCTCTACATGATCCAAATAAGAAGTTCTTGGTAATATCCCTCATGGGAGAATTAAGCTTGATCTTGAAAACACGTGACAGAAGATCAGGCCTGTCTTGAGGTTTACAATTCAAACTCTCAAATAATCTACATAATTCTGACCATTTTGGATTACATGTGAATGTTATGAATAGTTCAGGGAAACTACAGTTTGTACATATAGTCATAGCATCTTGAAAATTTTCTCTACAATATCTTTCACCTCCAGTAAATGTAGATGGTAGAACAATCCTCTTGCCAATACCTGATGATGTAGTCTGACCTCTAGCTAATGCCTGTGTCAAGGTTGTATAATTATCTGCTCTAAGTTCTTTCTAATGAAGCCTTATGTATAATAGACGTTGAGATTCGATCATTGTATAACCATCAACTATAAACTGCTGGGTTAATTTCCCTGACCTTAGAAAAATATTAAATTGATCGTGCCTATCTTGAAGAATGTAGGCGAAATATTGTCTGAATTGAGATTCTTCTCCTTCTTTGTTGAACTAAAAATAGCAAATTTGAATACTGCATCTTCACGATAACCATCGTCTCCACGCTGAAAGAGTAGACGATATTGCAATGGCAAATACAAAGGATGCAATTCACTAATACGTTGAAGGGTTCCTGATCTTTTCTCAACAATGATATCTCTCGCACCTTTCTCTAGATCAAAGTCACCAACTATTAGAGTTCCTATCTCATCAGCAGTGGGGAGATTGTAAACTCTAGCGTCTGTTTGCTGCTTCTTTATTAACTTTAGGCTCAAGTTATCTCTATTGGAAGTTGAAGGATGATTCTTCATAGATCTAAACACTTGTACTAAAGGATTAAGAGAATCAAGCATTTTTGACAATTGCATTACAACAGTCCCATCACACGAATCATCATTAAATGCTGACCTGCACGGATAAGAATTTACTTGACCACTTCAATAATAACTTAACCCAGCAAAAATTTTAAAAAAATGCACTGTATCAACAAAATGATGTATTAAATTTAAATTCCAATTAACCTGGCATTCCGCATTCAATTCAAGAATTCATTGTCTGTGTCATAGATATACAATTGAGAAAATTGTGGATTTTCACCATCATCAGGGAGCAACCACCCATGAGATGCATGTTTTGACCATGAAGTCTATACACATATGGTCCTTTGCCATCATTCGTAGAGTTATCAACTTTTCTACCCATTGATGTGAAAGCAAACATATTATTATATGTTCTAATCTGCTTTTTAAAATGTTTACTTCTAGCATCATTATTTAGCAGAAGTTTTTCAAGAGTTTCAAGAGAATTTCTCATTTTGGGAAGCTCTACTTTGCCATTTAGACAACACAATGAAAATTTCGGTTTCCTGCAATTCCTTGACTTGTTGACGCGTTCTTCATACCAGAAGATTGCACCACAATGTTCACATTCGTGTGTAGGCAAGCCAATGTTAACATATTCTAGAAAAAAATTGGAAAGGTTGGAATGTATACAAATAAATATATGTTGTGAATTATACAAACTAAGTCATTTTTTTTTAGATATATTTCTGCATTCAAACATACAATAATTAATTTTACCTTTATTCAATTTATCAGGTTGAGATGCTTCATTGAGAACTCTTTGGTTAGTACGTCGACGAATAGCGTCAGAATTTTGAACTACAAAAGATATCAATCTTGTATGATTAGATGCTGTGGACAAATCTATGCGTGTCACAAAAAAAAAAGATCCAGATTAATTCCATGTACCGAAAATGTAATTACCTACGTATGATGTGCATAAAAAAATTGATGTATTTTCCTAGTAATACTACTTACCAACACTTGTCAATTCGGCCGTCCGCATACGTCGCTGCATTAAGATAGACTTTCTGTGTTTTCTAACATCTGTGCAATTGTCGTATTATAAATTTTAAAAGAACAAATAACATAGAAAAATGTAATAAAAAATGTGGAAATGCATATTAGCTCTTGCCCTTGAAGCTCTAAGTTCGGGAATGTTCATGCTCTCTTTATCTGTTTAACAAACGAATAAATGAGACAGCTTAGCCTAAAAATAACTGTATGAAACTCAACGAAACTTTGAAGTAAATGATAATAGATAAATAGGTTGTTGGATATATTGGGGTCTTCGGGACTAAATATACGTCCATGTTGGAGTCCGATCGGGTCAAGTGAGGATCCGTTAGAAAGCTCGCAGAGAGACGAAGAGAACGAAACCAAAATGACTCTCATCCGAGGTCACACGAGCCCGTACTCGTGGCCCAAAGTGGGCTAGGTGATCATGATGGAAGCATGATATTTTGTTCATATTCCAAGTCCCACATTGCTTGTGTCAATGATAGGAGCTCTCTCATCCTCCTATAAATAGGAGTGACTCCACCCCTTTCTAGTTGCTCATTCCATGTGTTGGAAAGGGGGGTCCCGTTTGGGAAACCCCACATAGTATAATATTTCTCTTTCTCTTGAGTCCTCTTCCGCGCATCAGTCATGGACATGTGGCTCTACCTCTCGTAGGTAGAGTCCTCCGTTTGGTGCGGTCCTTTTCGGAGCTCATCGATTGGAGGTTAGCCCTAGTGGAGCAGAGGCATTGGCAAGATCCAAGGTTTTAGCGATGGCGTCCAGGTTAGTAGCTTCCGCAATATTTATTTTTTCCTGGATTTATTTTTGGTTTTTCTTTTCTGTCCCTGAGTCGGGTCGAATCATGTGGATCCGGGCCTTTCCCTACATTGGTATCAGAGCCTGGTTATGCTAGAGCTCTGTTCTCTAGGGATTGATGAACCGAAAAGGGTTAGTAACATGTTTAGGTCTTTTATGATTTTTTATTTAAAACTTGGGAACATGCTTAGGTTTCCAGTTTTATTTATATGTTTTAATTTTGATTTAAAACATGTGATAATCATATATTGTAGGGTATGGTCCTAAGATTTTTGAATTTAATTTATGTGTTAAATTTTTAATTCAATATTGATTGGTAACCCATACCCTAAAACCTAGAAACATGTTTAGGTTCCCCCTTTTTTTTAATATTAAAGACTCTAATTTGCATGCATACGAATTAGATATATATCTGTGAATGTATGGTACTGCTTTGGGGATGGGGAACGTTGATTGAAGATATTGACCGGCAAAGCAGGTTGTCGACGATGGCCGACCAGCGAAGGTCCGACAGCCGCCGATGGTGGTTCACAAGCGAGCAGCGCGGCCGTCGGCGAAGGTCCGGTGACCGCCGCCGCCCGCGACCTCCGCAGCCGAAGTCGCCGGCCGGAGAGGCTCCGGCGACGGCCGAGGATCGGCGACCTCCGCTGCCGATTGACGCTGGAGGTACTCCGGCAACAAGCACCGGTGGTCGGCCGGCGGTGATCCGGCTCCGGCCGTTCGTTGACCGCCGGCAACTACCAAAGGTCAACAGTTGACCGCTGACTGGTCAATGTTGACCGTTGACCAACGTCGTGAAATTTTCTATCGCGAATAATTTCATCGTTTTAGCTCCAATTTCGACGATTTTTGAGTCGTTTTTCTCGTTTTAGCGAGACGAATCCAAATATGGGGAGAAATTAGGGTGAATTGGAGTCTAAAGAGTGGATATGACCATCTCTTGACTCATTCACATACACAACGAAAGAGAAGATTTAAGCGATTTGTGATCGTTTAAATCAACTTAAGCGTTTTACTCGAGTGGGAGTTAGGGGCAGCATGTGGCAAATCCATAACTCGATTTAAATGCTTATCCACGTGGGAATTTAAATAGTAAGTGACTATTTAAATGATCGTAAGTCGATGTAATCAAGAGGAAGTTCGAAGTCGCGCCTGTGGTGACTCGATGTCCTTCTTGATCGCTTACATAGTGGGAATCCAAAAGGGATTTTGAATAGTATGTGACTATTCTGTGAAAATTGTTGAGTCAAGCAGAGAAAGGTGTACATATATAGGCTCTCTGTGTGATGAGGGTGGTTGACCCTGCTTCTCGAATGCAGAGACTGACTATATTTACACTCGTCTTGCGTTGATTACAATTTTCAAGAGTTGTCTGTTGTGTAATAAGTAGCTGTGTAATTAGTGTTAGCGTTTAGGATTGACTGATAGTATAACTACAAAACTTGTAAGTGTAGATCACATTAGAGAGACCGGTTTGGTGATACTGTGGCCACCAAACTGAGGCAGCTTACAGTCAAGTTTGATGCTTCCAAAATGCGCTCTGACAAGAGCATGATGACGCATTTATGGGAAAAATCAAACATAATTTGAGAGTATGAGAAACCTAGAAGACTCTCCACTGGTAAACAGTGAGTTCAAACTGTTGCCAGATCTCTTCCCTCCCATTGGGAGTGCATATAGGTCATTCCGACCTTCACTAATATCATCAAGTTTCTTGATGATATTAAACACCACTTAGTGCTAAAAAATTGGTGGCATAAGGCTACAAAATCTATCGAGCACGTAGCCTAAGTGGCTAAAGTTACTTAGAGCTCTAGGCTCCAAGAACAAGGACAATGGGTCCAAGAGATGTGGTGCTAAGAAGAGAAAGGGTAAGTGTAAGGTAAGTAGCCTCAGTTCAAAGGAAAAGCAAGAGAGGAAAAGAGATTTTGGCCAAGGTCAAATGTTGCTTGTGTCATTCCATAAGGCACTATGCGCAAAAATTGTTTGCAGCAATCATTTTCCTCTCACCCATGAACATTGGTTCATGGAGTTCCGTCCTCTGCCCAATGGGAGTAGAAGTATCCTCGTGGGAACAAAGAATTATTAAAGTTAAGAGGTTGGGCAACTACAAAAACGAAGTTGCGTAGTGGCCACTCTTTTTCTTTATAAATGTTTTGTGTTCTAGATACTGAACGGAACTCATTATTAGCTGTTTTTCCGTGTGAGAACTTAAGATATAATATGATCTACATGTTTATCATGACTCCGTAGTGTTAGTTCTGATTTTATGACAATGGTTGTGTTGTGATACACTTTGAATTACATTCACATAATTCAACTAGTTGCTTTGCTGTGTCTTCCTATGTGGTTGATACATCTATTTGGCAAGTGCGTGTGGGACGCAATTACGTATTAGCAAAGGAGAATTTGTGAGGACAAATTCCCAATGCTAGTTTGTAAACGTTGCCTTACAGACAAAGCAACATGTTGCTGTGTCTTCCTCTGTGGCTGATACACCTATTTGGCAAGTGCGTGTGGGACACAATTACGTATTAACAAAGGAGAATTTGTAAGGACAAATTCCCAATGCTAGTTTGTAAATGTTGCCTTACAGACAAAGCAACCTAAGAAACATTCAGTCATGAAATCAGAAAATCCACTTCCATCAAATTAGTCCACTCGGACATCAGCGGTCCAATAAGCGTAAGGGCAAGGCAACTGGCTCAGTATTTTCTCACAGTTACGTGATGAAATTAGGGATAGTTAGACAACTAACTATTCCACACACTCCACAGCAAAATGAGTTGCTACTAAAGTTGGTTAAGTTGATAATGACTCAGGTGAACGTTCCCATTGGGGAGATGTTGTACCAACGGTCACTTTCGTACTTAACCATATGCCCTTTCAAATTATGTGAGTAACTCCTTATGAGTTCTAGTTAGGTAAAAGACCTGATTAGAGTATGTTGAAACCATGAGGGTATACAACACACTTGATCCTTCCTATGAGTATGGGAAGCTTGACCCTAGAGGCAAGTAGCGTGTCTTAGTAAGATAGCTTGGTCACTCAAAAGGATACGTCTTCATTAGCGAGAATGAAGACATTTCGGTCACATAATTTAAGTCTAAGGATGTAATGGTCCTTAAGACAAACTTTTCTAGAGCAAGGGAGACGGATTTTGGGATGTGCATCTTTATTGAAAGGAGGCGGATCTACAACACGTTGAGAGGAGCGTATAGACGCATCTCCAGTTGCTGAGTCCAGTGGAAGTAATGCTTACGAGTAGCATACCTTCCACGAAGCACAATCCAAGAGGAGTACTTGAGAAGTACTAAATGATCAAGTAGAGCCTTTGATAGTTTAAAAGGCTCTCTCCGACCTTACTAGTAAAAGGTGGACTAAGACGATGATAGAAGAAAAGACAAAGTCTATAAGGACATACCAAGTATAAGACTTGGTGGCTCTGCCCCACGTCACAAGGCATTTCGAGAACAAGTGTGCTCTCAAAAGTTAGGGAAGGCAGATGGGTCAATCGACCACCACTAGGCACATTAAGCAGTGAAGATGTTCACACAGCAACAAGGTATCGGCTGTGACGAAGCCTTCTCATCTGCTGTGTGATCAAGAGTCTGATTCTAGCTTTGGTCACTAGTTTAAGTCTGGGGATACATCGATTAGGATGTCAAGACTGCTTTCTTGTATGGAAAACTAGGTGAATGGATCTATGTAAAAAAAAGCACATAGGTCTCATGGAAAAAGGCCAGGAGCGCAGAGTATGCCGACTCCAATGATCTGTCCAGGTCTCAAATATTCATCTAGAATCGTGGTAATTGACCACTCAGTCCATTTCAAGAAAGCTGAGAGTATTTTATTGCCTCACGCTATATGTAGAAGACATAGGGCCAGCTAGAAATAACATAGAGGCTGCTTTAGCCAATTAAGAATGGCTATCCTTTCATCTTTTAAGATAAAGGAATAGGTTTAGATAGTGGGAGTCAAGATTTATGGAGAATGCTCCAAGAATCGACTCACTTTGTCACAAGAATCCTATGAAGAAGAGATTCTTGGCGGATTCCATTTGAGGGGACCTGAACCTGAGTTATGTGCTAGTAGTAAGAGGCAAGAATTTGAGTCTTGCTAGACGTCTTTAGACTAAGTCAGAGATGGAGTCATTGGATAGAATTTTCATACATGAAGTTGGTAGCTTGAAGTATAATGAGGATTATACTCGCTCTAACGTACCCTTTGTAGTCGGCTTTATGAGCCATTATCAGTCAAACCTAGGTCAAACACACTATTTAGAGTGTTTTAAGGTACTTGTAGGGCGCTGCTGACAATCAGTTGTTTTCATCATATTAGTGACTCGCAAACGGCGGGCCACACATTGATGTCGATTGGGTAAGAGACTTAGATGAGAGGACATCCACGTCTTGGTGTGCTTTGCTAAGCACTAGAACCATCTTGCAGAGAGGCAAGTAAGGATTATGCATTTCTCTGTCCACTAGGGACATGGAGTTCATTGCATGATCATCAGCAGCACAGGGCAGTTTGGATTGGAAGATCTAAAGTCACTTATAGATCACAGACAAAGCTGTTGACCTAGTGACATTGATCTCATCAAGTCAAACAGCTATGGTTTACACCAAAGAAAGCCTGAGTACCACAAGAGAACGCAACACAACTTTGTATGAGACATCGTTACATAATAGTTAACTACCCTGTTGTGTCAGTCTAAGCATCAAGTGACCGGAGAAAGGGTCCTCACAGTATGACCTGTGATAGAGCATTGGCTCTATACCCTCACGGACCCGCATTGGTGGGTTGGCTGTATAGAGATACAAGCCGTAAAACTAGTGTTTTAGATACACGGGATTGCTTAGAACCAGGGTGATTTAACATAGTTTATGTCATGAGGACAAGCTTTGTGAGAGCTCTATTTCTTTATCACAAGTAAAGAATGATGCCTAGGCATACCTTTATTTTGTGTGGATCAAGAAATAAAAGTACTTATTATTCAATATATAAAGTATGTCGTACAGGCTTTGGAGGTTGGCTCTCTCACACAAGCAACCGCCTTGGACACGCAGGTGGTGTGGGCCAAGATGAGACTTGGGTGCTTTTTCCTTGAACACCAAAATGGGATATAGTGTGAATATCCAGAGGCAATTGAAAAGCGCCGAGTGTTGGACAGGAAAACACCACTGAGAACTGATAGGTCGCCCTAGTAAGTGTACTAGGATGAGATCCGCTAAGATGATGAGGTCTTATGATCGAATTATGAATTCCCGCTATTCATAATGCCTGTAGCCAGATGTGAGTGCTCTACTTGGCGCTATGTGAAGCGAGCGAAGTGTGGTAGCAAACTCAGGTCAGATTCTAAGTGAGTCTGGACTATGGTCTGTGTGGTGTAAGTGATTGAGGATCAAAATCGACATACGCTCAAGAACACCACAACGTGCGTTTCAAATCGCATGTGCTCTAAGAACCGCAAGGGAAGCATTTGAATGAATCCCTGCTTCAATGCTGTGGAGTCCTTGAAAGGATGCATCAATCCTTTCAAAGGGTACCCTTATGCACTTTGACTCTGTCATGAAGAGATGAGGTAGTGCATGCTACTTTGATACCTTTCCAAGAGGCTATGGAAAAATACGGCCCGATGGAAGACTGTCAGGAAAGCAGCTATCTTTGATTGAACTGATAAGAGGCCGAAAGGAAGATTGTGTTGACATATGCATGTGTGATAGTATCCTGAGGTCGACCCATTATGTGATCCCTTTGAGGTTCTCATGGATGTGGATACCTATCGCAACTAAGTGTGGCTGAAGTCCTAGTCTTATTGTAGACTTAGAGGGATTGGACTAGCCATGTATATGAACACGTCTAGGGAACCCATGGCACTATTTTTAGGTGAGACATGTGGTCACATCATCAAACACTTGGGTTGTAGCATCACTTATAGCTGGGCCCTAACAGGCTTCTAGTATAAGGCTCCCACATATTATGTCAAGCGGTCACGACTGACACGAAGTATGAAAGAAGACGATGAGAAAAAGAGAAATAGAGAAGTCCTTTGTGATAAGGATAGTCATGGGCCTCCCACAATGTGCGAGTGGGAGTATGTTGGATATATTGGGGTCTTCGGGACTAAATATCCGCCCATGTTGGAGTCCGATCGAGTCAAGTGAGGATCCGTTAGAAAGCTCGCAGAGAGACGAAGAGAACGAAACGAAAATGACTCTCATCGGAGTTCACACGAGCCCATACTCGTGGCCCAAAGTGGGCTAGGTGATCATGATGGAAGCATGATATTTTGTTCATATTCCAAGTCCCACATTGCTTGCGTCAATGATGGGAGCTCTCTCATCCTCCTATAAATAGGAGTGACTCCACCCCTTTCTAGTTGCTCATTCCATGTGTTGGAAAGGGGGGTCCCGTTTGGGAAACCCCACATAGTATAATATTTCTCTTTCTCTTGAGTCCTCTTCCGCGCATCAGACGTGGACATGTGGCTCTACCTCTCGTAGGTAGAGTCCTCCGTTTGGTGCGGCCCTTTTCGGAGCTCATCAATTGGAGGTCAGCCCTGGTGGAGCAGAGGCACTGGAAAGATCCAAGGTTTTAGCGATGGCGTCCAGGTTAGTAGCTTCCGCAATAATTATTTTTGCCTGGATTTATTTTTGGTTTCTCTTTTCGGTCCTTGGGTCGGGTCGGATCATGTGGATCCGGGTCTTTCCCTACATAGGCAAATTGTACCAACTTTTCATTAATTTTATACAAATATTTGCAATACATACCATTGCTTATATTTGAAGGTGGACTCTTGTGATGTTTTAACGTTGAAGACTTACGGGGTTTGCAGACCTCTAAAATATTTTAAGGTAAAAGGTTCATTTTGGTCCTCTATGCTTCACTCAAGTTTTATATTAGTCCTTTATGTTTTGAAAGTTTTAAATTAGTTCTTTATGTTTCCCAGAAGTTTTAAATTGGTCCTTTCGTCCAAATCCGTCAATTTCTTAACTGCTGACGCGGCGTGCCGAAGTGGACACATAATCTCTCATACGTGTATCAGATAGCTGACGTGACCTTAGACACTGTAATACCCGAGAATAATTTTACTAGCACCATTAATTAAATTAAATTAATTAATTTAAAAGTGGAAAATGAGATAAAAAAATAATAAAAATAATACACACTAGCCTATCACTTATCATGTTGTAAATATAAAAATTCTTTTTACAATTCTAATATACCTATAATTCTTTTAATTACTTTTTCATCAGATTTCCTTTTTATTTTAGTGATATGGATATATGTTAATTTAGTATATATATATATTATAAAAGAAAGGGAAAAGAGACTAGACTTGCTTTAGTGATGTATGAGTATATTAAGTGATTTATTATATACATATATATATGTAATAAGAAAGGAAGAAAAGCAATCAGATTGAAAAAAAAGAAACGCGCGAGGAAGGAGGAAAAGAACGAGACGCTCAGCAGGAAACACGAGAGGGAGAGAGGCTGGGCGTTGCTGGGTGAGGCTACGTCCACGGGAACACGCACGGCGGAAGGCGGAGCAAGACGCGGGCTGAGCACGAGTGGTGGCCGGAGTTCATCGCCGTCGCCGTTGTGCTAGAGAGAGAGAGTGTGACGGCTTAGAGAGAGAAAACAAAGGAAGAGGGCTTTCTCGCCGGAAAACTTGCCGGAAAACGCCATCTCTTCACCGGGGAAGGTAGCTGGGAGTCTCCTCTACTCCATATCGTCCTTCTAACCGGTTGAATCGAGGTGAGAAGTCCCGGAACTCTCAAACCCCAATTTTATTAATTTTAGGGATTTTTGGAAAGACCCCAATTGATTCAATATGAGTATTTTGGGTCCTAAATTGAAGCATTTGCATGCTAGGAAGTGAGTTGGAAGCTTAGGAACCGGAACCAAATTGATGGAATTTATCTGGGTTCGAAAAAGTGTAGGAAAATGTGATTGTTAAGGTTTAAGGGTGTTGTGGAATGACTTGGGATGCATTGAAAGGTTAAATAATTATTAAAAATTATTGGAATGTACGAGGGATTAAAACCCGAGTAATTTCCGTCTCACCCGGAACCCCGTTCGGGGAAAAAGAGACAATTTTCTAATTTTACGCGTATTCTGGTATACGTATTCATGTGTAGATGAAGTGTTCAAGGTTATTTTGATAAATGGAAATTTTGGACAAGTAGAATTTATGACTCTTGAGCCATAAATTCAAGACTTGGGTAATGGGAACTTCACATGGACACATAGAGGTGAAATTGGGCAACCTTGCATTCCCAAATTCAACGTTTCCGAATAGCGTGATTAAGAGAGGGTTGGACACGGATTAGAAGCATGCTAGGTGTTCCGAAAACTAGTTGAGGGCATTCCAAGCCAACAACTAGCCTATGGAATTAATTAGAAAGAACATGAGCATTAGCGTTACATGTACACGATAGTGGTTGAATTTTCAAGTCTCTGAATCTCTCAAGTATATGTGTATAGGGCACCATACTGTGAGTGGACTTTCGGGCGCACCGAGAGCCGATCAGAGGGGCCAAACAGGTGAGGGGCTTTCCTATCCTTGCCCTATAGGGTTGACTGCGGATATGGATATATGGTTTGCCTTCTTGCCTATTTGTAGGAATTACATGTTAGATAACATGCTATTGTTGTTCCTAAATTACAGTATATGTGAAAACGTGCTATATGTGTGTTTGTGAATTGTAAAAGTAATGGTGGCTCAAGGAGCCTTATATGAAAAGAAGGTCCACGGGACCTATATGATATCGGGGGTAGGATCGAGTAAATTATTATCTGGAGGGTGTGGATTTGTATGTAAATCCTTAAAGAGAATAAACCTAGGTGACTTTGTTTTGAACCAAGAGTCCGAATTAGAAACCATTTGGAAGTCTAGATTTGCCTAAGAAAGAGTAAAATGAACAAGTAGTGGTCCATAGGGATCATTTATGGTACAACGCGGGAACCGAGTCTATCACGGGTGGTCCGGGTTGATTGAGTCTCTTGTCTTGAGACAAACCACAGAAATACGGAGTATATGAGTTAACCACATTGTGGCTATTGCCTTAGGTAAACCGAGGTCAGATGAGTCGCCGGCTATTGCTCCAAGTGAAGTCTTGGGGTCAGACTATTGTTCCAAGTATAGTCTTGGGACCAGGGGTTCCTAGAATGATCAACTAGGTTCCCATATTGCTCACGTGAGATATTGCCTTCGGGCCAGATTCTCTCCTAACGGAGATATTGCCTTCGAGCCAGTTTATGATTATGATTATTTGAATACAGAGGACCACATGGAATTATATGTTAAATTATGATATGATGTATGTGTGAATTAAAATGTATGTAAGTCCATGCTTTAAATTCTTTATTGTGAATATGATATAAGCTGATTGCCTGACCACTTAATATATGGAAATTTAATCCGTTATATGCGTATGTGTTTGTGATTGGCTCCTCTTCCCCAGTTGTAGTGGTACCCGCTACTACACCAGGGATGGGAAAGCCTCTCACTGAGTCCGTTTGACTCACCCCAATGTTAAATGTTACAGACACAGGTGGTATAGGCATCGGAAGCGCTTCCACCTCATCTCAGGGAGGCGAACAGACTTAGAGACCGCACGCTTTGTTCGCGTGGGTAGTATTGATATATGTATTTTGTCAGGATGTATATGTATATGATTCTTTTGGTATAGCATTGTTTTGTACAGTTGCTATATGCATATATGTATATGTCACACTCTAGAACTGTCGGCTTCATACAGATTAAAGATTGGTCTGGTTGTTGGGATCATAGGTTATGATATGATGAATATCATGCGTATATATATATATATATATGGATGTGACTTCCGCATGTGAATAGGATAGACCACTTGCACTGAGCGTGTGGTCAATATGTAAATTATATATATGTGTGACTGAATACTTGATTGTGTGAAAATACGGCTTCCGCATGTGAATAGGATAGGTCACACGCATTGAGGCGTGTGATCAATATGTATATTTTATGTAGGTGTGTGATTGAATATATATACTTGACTGTACACAGGGATTCAGCATGTGAATAGGATAGATCACCCGCCTTTAAGCGCGTGATCAATATGTATATTATACGTACGTGTGATTGATTATGTGTATATGTATAGACTGAAGCGGCGTTGAGCGAGCCGTGGATTGTGTGCTACTTAGGTCATCGGATAGGGATGACCATATAAATACTATATTGTTTGTATTAGAAATGGGTAGTTATGCATATATAAGAATGTCAATCAGGAATTAGAGGCTTACGGGACAGGAGAAATCCTACCTCCCGTGCCGGTCACGGGCGCCCGGTAGGGGGTCGTGACAAACTTGGTATCAGAGCCTGGTTAATTTAAACTGTATGAAGCCATAGGTATAACCGAGTGTCGGTTTACCCCTCTTTGTCTACCCGGGCACAACGTGGGAGTAAAAAGGCACTTGTGGAAGTACCCAGGAAATTGTGTCAGCCTTTCTTTCTACTCTCTTTTATACGAAATGTCATTAATATACGTGTGCTTATTAGGTGTGGTCCTTGTGCAGTATAGGGATGTTACCTATTACGAGACGGACTAGGGGTGGAGGGAGAACTCCTGTTGAAATTGATCAAGAGTCAGTTCGGGAGGAGGTAATGCCCACCCGAGGCCGAGGTAGAGGCCGTACCCGAGGCCGAGGCAGAGATCGTGCTCGAGGTCGAGGAAGAGCACAAGTAAGAGGGGAAGAGAGGGGACAGTCACCGGAACCTCAACCTCAAGTAGAGACAGGTGCACCTTCCGTGACGGAAATGCTCACGACAGGATTTCAGGAATTAAGAGAAGAAATGACTAGGCAAATACAGAGGGAGGTACGCCGGTTAATAGTCGGCGAGGAAGAACAAGAGAGGGTTCCTAGCAATCAAGAGATGGAGGTTGTTGAGGAAGAGGATAGGGAATGGCAACAACCACAGGGAATGCCTCGTGAACTGCGGGCAGCACCCAGAGAGCTGCCAATTTCAAAATTTCTGAAGCTTCATCCACCCACTTTCTGCGGAACTAGTGAGAAAGAGGATCCGCAGTACTTTATCAGAGATGTGGTCAGAATTGGGCGCATGCTGAGGCGCTCAGGCCATGAATTGGTGGAATTAGCTTCATTCCAGCTGAGGGGAGCGGCTAGAGTATGGATAGAGTCCGTACAGACGAGGTATTCACGTAGAGTGGCACCGATGACCTGGGAAGATTTTCAGAGGGAATTCCTGGGTCGGTTTCTACCTGAGGGTACCAAGGATGCAAAGCGTCAACAATTCGAGGAATTGTGGATGACGCCTAACATGACTGTGACGGAGTATGAGTTACTTTTCACAGAATTGGCTCAATTCTCACCTGAGTTAGTTCCAGATGAAGAGGCGAGGATCAGGAGATTCATACACCGACTCACGGAGCCTTTGTTTACTGCTTTGCTACCTCAGAGGAGACAGTTTGAGACTTTAGCCCAAGCAGCAGACTGTGCTAGAATGATTGAAACCAGGAAGAGGTATGGGACGTCTGTTGATCCTAAAGTCAAGTTAATTACAGGCAGTGACAACCATGGAGGTGGAAGTAAGAAAAGGAAGACAACAGGTGGAAGTGCAGGATACTCAAGGTCCGTAGGAGGATTATCCTCAACTACCACCTATGAAACAGGTACAAGAGGTAATATTCAAGGGGGACAGAGGGAACAAGGGGGTGGAAATGCCGGTAAGACAAAGCCCCAGTGTGTGACTTGCGGCATATTTCATTCTGGTATATGTCGGAGACTGACAGGTGGATGCTACCACTGCGGCCAGATGGGCCATATGGCTAGAGAGTGTCCAAAGAAGAAAGAGGGTACAAGTGTGAGAAGCAATCCGACGCCGAGAAGTACACCTATTCCAGCTCCACCAGTGAGAACCGTGCCACCACATGCAGCAAGTACAGGTGCAGCTAGAGGCCGTGGTACAGGGTCTAGTGGCCGAGGGCTAGGGGCGGTAGGTGGAGGACAAGCGCGGGTATTTGCACTCTCTCAGCAGGATGCTCATGCATCAAATGCAGTTGCGACAGGTACTCTTATTGTCTGCTCTCTTGAAGCACGAGTCTTATTTGATTCCGGCTCCACTCATTCCTATGTGTCACATGCATTTGCCTCTAAATTCAACAAAAGCCCATATAGAATGGAAGAAATAGTACTGGTCTCTACACCAATGGGAGAATCGGTACAAGTAGAGTATGTGCACAAGTCTTGCATTGTGGAGGTCGATGGTTATGAGACTGTGGTAGACCTTCGGTTGTTGTGTATGGTTGATCTTGATGTGATCCTCGGAATGGATTGGTTGTCGTCTTGCCATGCGGTTGTGGACTGCAGGGCTAAATGTATAAAATTTAATATGCCAAAAGAGGAGCCTTTTGTGATACGGGGTGACGGAGCTGCACCGTATCCAAGCTTGATCTCGGCTTTGAAGGCATCCAAATTACTTGCAAAGGGATGCAAAGGGTACTTGGCATTCGTCCAAGATACCACGAAAGAAGTACTTTCACCGACTCAAGTACCTGTGGTGCGAGAGTTTTTGGATGTATTTCCAGAAGAATTGCCGGGGTTGCCGCCCGATCGTGAGATTGAATTTGGAATTGAGCTGCAACCTGGCACCCAGCCTATCTCCACACCACCTTACCGTATGGCTCCGAAGGAGCTACATACACAATTGCAAGAATTGCTTGAAAAGGGTTTTATAAGACCCAGTTTCTCTCCTTGGGGCGCACCGGTCCTTTTTGTAAAGAAGAAGGACGGATCTTTGCGGTTGTGTATCGATTACCGAAAGTTAAACAAGGTGACGATTCGCAATCAATATCCACTGCCGAGGATAGATGACCTATTTGATCAGTTGCAGGGTGTGAAGCAATTTTCTAAGATTGATTTGCGATCTGGGTATCACCAATTAAAGATTTGAGAATCGGATATACCCAAGGCCGCATTCCGGACCCGATACGGACATTACGAGTTCTTGGTGATGTCTTTTGGATTAACTAATGCTCCTGCAGCGTTCATGGACCTGATGAATAGGGTCTTTAAACCATTTCTGGACCGATTTGTCATTGTCTTCATTGACGACATATTGGTTTATTCAAAGAATTCTGAGGAACATGCTGAACACTTGAGACTAGCCTTACAGAGGTTGAGAGAGGAAAAACTGTATGCCAAGTTCTCTAAGTGCGAATTTTGGCTTGACAGAGTTGCCTTTTTGGGTCACGTGGTATCATCAGAGGGAATCCACGTTGATCCAAGTAAGGTAGAGGCAGTGAAGAATTGGTCTCAGCCTACCTCTGTTACGGAGATTCGCAGTTTCTTGGGTTTGGCAGGATATTATAGAAGATTTGTGCAGGACTTCTCTAAGGTTGCTGCACCTATGACTAGATTGACTCAGAAAGGAGTGAAGTTTGTATGGGATGACAAGTGTGAGCAGAGTTTTCAAAAGCTGAAGGACAACCTCACTACCGCTCCAGTGCTGACATTACCTGAAGGCACATGAGGGTATGTGGTATACTGTGATGCGTCGAGGATCGGGTTAGGGTGTGTCTTGATGCAGCATGGCAAGGTGATTGCGTATGCATCGCGACAACTGAGGAAACATGAGAAGAACTACCCAACTCACGACCTCGAAATGGCGGCTGTAGTATTCTCTTTGAAAATATGGAGACACTACTTATATGGTGAGGCTTGTGAAATTTATACAGACCACAAAAGCCTCAAATACATTTTCGAGCAGAAAGACTTGAACTTGAGACAACGTCGATGGTTGGAGTTGTTGAAAGACTACGACTACACGATCTTGTATCATCCAGGAAAAGCTAATGTGGTAGCCGATGCTCTGAGTCGGAAATCCATGGGCAGTCTTGCTCATATAAGTGAAGAAAGAAGACCGTTGATTAGAGAACTACACGAGCTAGAGCAAACGGGAAATCAGTTTGAGATTGGAAGTCCTAACTCACTTTTAGCCCATTTGCAAGCTAAGTCCTCTTTGGTCGAAGAGGTGAAGGCTAGACAAGACGAAGATACCGACCTCAAACAAATCAGGGATACCGTAACTAAAGAGAAAGGGGACGACGTCCGATTCTCTATAGATGATTTTGGGATACTTCGGTTGGAGGGACGGTTATGTGTCCCTATGGTTGATAACTTGAAAGAAAGAATTCTTGAAGAAGCACACCGGACAGCGTATACAATCCATCCGGGAGCTAATAAAATGTATCATGACCTGAAACAGTTGTATTGGTGGAATGGCATGAAAAAGGATGTCGCGAACTATGTAGCCAGGTGTTTAGTGTGCCAACAAGTCAAGGCTGAACACCGGAAACCCGCCGGATGTGAATAGGATAGATCACCCGCCTTTAAGCGCGTGATCAATATGTATATTATACGTACGTGTGATTGATTATGTGTATATGTATAGACTGAAGCGGCGTTGAGCGAGCCGTGGATTGTGTGCTACTTAGGTCATCGGATAGGGATGACCATATAAATACTATATTGTTTGTATTAGAAATGGGTAGTTATGCATATAAGAATGTCAATCAGGAATTAGAGGCTTACGGGATAGGAGAAATCTTACCTCCCGTGCCGGTCACGGGCGCCCGGTAGGGGGTCGTGACAGACACACCAAAAACACCCAAACGACGTCATTTAAGCCAAAAATAAAATCATGCTGAGAGGACCAATATGAAACTTTAATGAAACATAAATGACTAATATAAAATTTCAATGAAATATAAATGACCAATATAGAACTTCAATGAAACATAAAGGACCAATATAAAACTTGAATGAAACATAAAGGACCAATATAGAACTTTAATGAAACTTGAAGGACAAAAATAAAACTTTTGGAAAACATAAAGAACCAATATAGAACTTTTGAAAGATAAAGGACCAATTTAAAACTTGGGTGAAACGTAGAGGACCAAAATGGATATTTGACCATATTATAAAAAGTATAAATATCATTGTCATAGCAAGAAATAAAAGAATAAATTTATATGTGATAAACATTAAAGGAAAAAATATATAAATTATCAAGAAACAGAGACAGAGTAACTACAATAGGTACAAATTTAATAAATACCCCTTTACACAGAGGCAAGAGTTTTGGGAAGCTTTGCTTCATTGTTGAACTTTTCTGTATAAAAAAAATAATTATTAATGTTACACTTGTATGTGTCCTTATTGTACTTTATTATTTATCATCCTGAATTGAAAAAATTGTCAAGCGAGTACAATTCTGAAACATCAATTGACAAAGGCTGAATGTAATGTTGATTGAGAAATATTCAAGCATAGATGGCAAAGGTAAAAACAAAGGACCAAACATTGATATAAGAATGATCACCATAGAGATTGATCCCAGTAATATTCTACTGTAATTGAAGTCGACTCATAGATGAACATTGACCAACAATACTACCTGTTTGAAAATATTTAATACAAAAAGAAGGCATTACCAGCGACTTTGACAACAATAGATGAAGATTACAAAAATATCATCAATCGTGATAAAAATATGGGATTTTTTATTTGAAAATGAAGAAAAGATACCATGTTGACTATGATTTGATGAAATTCCAACAAATGTTCTTGTTCTGTCCACTTGTGAACTCGTGTTGGTAATGTCTGACGAAAATTAGACATTAGTGTAGAACTTATTTAGGATGGTTAATATGAAGTACCATGGAAAAGTTTCAATTTTGAAAATGCTTAAATTGTGAATAAAATTGAAATTGATTGATTCTAATTCTTAAAAAAAATGACTAAGATTAATATAAACAAAGCAAACTGTTTAATACTAAAGATGCACTGCTAGGAGGAGTGAGATTCTGCACATTGTGGGTATACTGTGTCCCTATATAAATAAAGATAATATCATAAATTTGACATCGGAATATTCTTTAAATAAATACAATAACTATGAGTTTCCTATATATATATATGTAAGAGAAACGTGAAGAATAACATACCAGGAGTCGAAAGAAATGGTTGGTGTACGAAAGGGACTGGCAAGAAATATTGGTATCCTTTTTTATTTATAGTATAGAACATTAATGTTTACAAATATGACTTCGGTAAGAAGACATTGCTAGTGAATTGGAATATAGTGCTTAGATTGAGAGTAAAATCAAGAATTTGAAAGTACTTACCTAGAATGCAGAAATTATAACCAACTTGTGAATATGGAGAAAGAGCATATATTGGAACGTGAGTAACTGAGACATTTGATTTTTGAATGAATTAACTACATAATTATTGGAACAATATAAATAAAAAAACTAAAAAATTCAAAAATACACCTACCATTTGTTATGTCAGAAAGAGGAGACCGTTGGGTGAATGGTTTTTTAGATGGCGTGGATTCTTGGTTGGCTAGAAATTCGTTCAAGATGTAAGGAATAAGTATACTTTTGGAAATTAATAAAAGGTACTTCATATGGATGATAAGATTGTAAGATTCCACAATAAAATATGTGCCTTACAAGATAATAACATATAGTAAATTCTACTAACCTCCCGCCATAGCTATCTCAAGAAATTAGTAAGCAGATTTTTCGACCGATGAATTACCACACGTGATGGAAGCCGGGCACGGTAATCTCTGGTCAAGAACCTACTCACAAAGAACTCACATGGAAAAAAACACACCTTCCCATCAAAGAGAGTGCCCCTTTTATAGAGTCCAAATTGTAACCATCCATTAATTTTTGAAACCTCCACATTAAAACCAATTATGGAGAATTATGTTGCATGAATGGTCATGAAGGACCATTATTTGTTTTAATTAAAAACCGTTACACTTACATTCTCCCACTTGGTCCAAATGACATGTTCCAAAAACACAACAAATTACCAAAATACATTACAAGGATCATAGCAGTAAGTCCTCTTATAGTTGAGTATTACTTTCCATGTATCACTATGCAACATACTTTGAACTCAATGATGGTACACACTTTATGAATAAACCTTACATGTTTATTCTGGTTCAAACACAAATATTTATTTTCTTTCATCATAATGTATATACACAAATTCAAGAAAATAAACAAAATAAAAATTTGAATTTCACCAATATAACTTAGCTCAACTAGTCTAATAAAGACAACTGAGGCCTAAGTCCCATATGCGGGACATGATCCCTAAACGCTTTCGGATGCATCCCTTTAGTTAGAGGATCGGCCAACATATCCTTAGTGCTTATGTGTTCTATGATTACATGACCAGCTTTTACACGTTCTTTCAAGGCTAAAAACTTTATGTCAATGTGTTTACTTCAACTACCACTTTTATTATTTTTAGCCAGAAATACAGCAGCTGTATTATCACAATACACCTTAATAGGCCTAGAAATTGAATCAACAATTTCAAGCCCAGCAATGAAATTATTTAACCACAAACCCTGCGAACTTGCCTCAAAACAAGATATGAACTCAGCTTCCATGGTTGATGTAGCAGTCAAAGACTGTTTTACACTTTTCCATGTAATTGCTCCTTCAGCAAATATGAAAATGTAACCAGATGTTGACTTTTTTGTGTCAACACATCCTGCCATGTCTGAAATAGAGTAACCAACCACTTCCAAAGTGTTAGATCTCCTATAAGTCAGCATAAAATCTTTAGTACCTTGTACGTACCTTAAGACTTTCTTTACTGCTTTCCAATGATCCAAACCAGGATTACATTGATATCTTCCCAACATTCCCACCACAAATGCTATGTCTGGTCTTGTACAGACTTGGACATACATTAAACTTCCAACTGTAGAAGCATAAGGAATGTTCTCCATCTCTTTTCTTTCAAGATTATTCTGAGGACATTGAGATAAGCTAAATTTGTCTTTGTTAATATAGGTTTCTTGTGATAGTCCCAAAATGCCTTGAGACCTATCTCTATGGATCTTTATGCCTATGACATAAGATGCCTCACCCATATCCTTCATATCAAAATTCTTAAAAAGAAATTGTTTCACCTCATGTAACAATCCCAAGTCACTAGATGCAAGCAAAATATCATCTACATATAAGACTAAGAAGATGATTTTACTCCCACTGACCTTGTGGTATATGCATTGATCCATAATGTTTTCGACAAAACCAAAAGATGTGATTACATTATGGAATTTTAAATACCACTGTCGTGAAGCTTGTTTAAGCCCATATATAGACTTCTTTAGCTTGCAAACAAGTTTATCACCAGCACTAGATATAAACCCCTCAGGTTGTTTCATGTATACCTCTTCCTCGAGATCACCATTGAGGAAAGTTGTTTTTACATCCATTTGATGCAATTCCATATCAAAATGGGCCACTAATGCCATGATGATTCTGAAAGAATCCTTTTTAGACATAGGAGAAAAAGTTTCTCTATAGTCTATTCCTTCTTTTTGAGTAAAACCTTTAGCAACTAGTCTGGCCTTGTAGCGTTCTATATTGCCTAATGAATCTCTTTTGGTTTTAAAAACCCATTTACAACCAACTGGCTTAGCCCCATTAGGCAATTCTACAAGATCCCAGACAGCATTATGTGCCATAGATTTCATCTCATCATTCATAGCATCATACCACAATTTGGAATTACTACAATTCATAGCCTGTGAAAACGTAACAGGGTCATCTTCTATATTGACATCATAATCAGATTCTAATAAGTACACCATGTAGTCATTAGAAATAGCAGGCTTCTTGGCCCTTTGTGATCTTCTTAATTCAACCTCTTGTGGAGGTTGATGTTGTTCTATATGAAATTCTTCTTGAGGTTCCTCTTGAGCATTATGAGGTGCCTCTTCTAAAATATCAGAATTTCTTTCCACATGATCACTTGGGATAGGTCAACAACATTATGTTCTCTAATGACTTCAATTGGATGAGAGTCAATAAGAACTATAGTTTCACCTTGACCACTAGTAGTGGGAATTACCTCATGATCATTCTCATTAACTAAGTCATGAAATTGATCACTCCCACTAAATGTGTCATTCTCAAGAAACTTTGCATTTCTAGATTCTACAAACTTTAAAGTATGAGTGGGACAATAAAACTTATACCCTTTAGACCTTTCAGCATAACCAACAAAATACGTAGAAATAGTCCTAGGGTCTAGCTTCTTTTCATGTGGATTGTACACTCTAACCTCAGCAGGACAACCCCAAACACGTATATGATTCAAACTAGGTTTCCAACCTTTCCAAATTTCAAAAGGTGTTTTCGAAACAGCTTTTGTTGGAACCCTATTTTGAATATATACAGCTGTCTTTAAGGCTTCTCTCCACAAGAATATAGGAAGTTTAGAGTTACTCATCATACTTCTCACCATGTCCAACAGTGTCCTATTCCTTCTTTCAGCTACACCATTCATGTCAGGTGAGCCAGGCATGGTATATTGTGGTACTATACCTTGCTCTTGAAGGAATTTAGCAAATGGACCAGACTTTTGTCCACTCTCAGTGTACCTTCCAAAATATTCACCTCCTCTATCAGACCTCACAATCTTAATGCGTTTACCACATTGATTCTCCACCTCTGCTTTATAGATTTTGAATACATCAAGTGCTTCACTTTTATTATAAAGCAGATACACATACATATAACGTGAGTAGTCATCAATAAAAGAAATAAAATATTTTGGATCATTAGAACTTATATCTGGACTACAAATGTCAGTGTGTATTATCTCTAATAAATCAGAACTCCTCTTTGCACCCTTGTGTGACACATTGGTCTGCTTACCCTTAATGCAGTCCACACATGAATCTAGGTCAGAAAAATCTAAGGATTGAAGAATCCCATCTTTCTCTAGCCTTTTGATTATTTCAATAGATATGTGTCCTAACCTTTTGTGCCACAACATAGAGGATTTCTCATTCGTGATACTTCGTTTAATACCAGAATTACCATGCACAGTTATTAAGCTACTAGCAATATTAGGATTTGTATAAATTTTATACAGACCATTATCCAAGGAAATTTTTCCAACAGAAATACCATTTTTTAATAAGTCAAAAGAAAAACCATTAATATTTAAAGAAAAACCCAAAGGAATAAGTCTGGAAACAGAAATTAAATTTCTGGAAAAACTTGGAACATAAAAAGTCTGTTCAAGATCTAATACAAAGCCAGTACTTAAAATAACTCTATAGGTCCCGATCGCTTCGACATGTGAACCAATCCGATTTCCAGGAAAAACCAGTTGTTCACCAGGACTAGGTTTCCTTTGGTTTAGAAAACCCTGCATGGTATTAGCAATATGGATTGTAGAACCAGTATCAATCCACCATGTATCATGACAAATATCAACAAAATTAGATTCAAAATACACAAAGGATAAGATATTACCTTTCTTAATTAGCCAGGCCTCACGTTTAGGACAATTCTTTCTAACATGTCCTTTCTTCTTACAGAAGAAACACTTAATAGCATCCTTATTCCTTTCAGAACGAGGTGCAAATTCATTCTTCTTGTTTTTCCCTTTATGGCCTTGCTTATTGGTGTTTGTCACAATGTGAGCCTCATTAGATCCCTCACCCTTCTCAGAGTTCAACATTCCTTCCTCTTGAACACACATGGACAATAGTTCATTAATTGACCAATTCTCATTATGTGTGTTATAAGTGATTTTAAAACGTCCAAATCGAGAAGGAAGAGAGTTAAGGATCAACAACACCAAGAAAGAATCAGTAATTTCAATATCCAGGGACTTAAGTTGTGCAACTATGTCCTGCATTTGCATAATGTGCTCACGCACAGCTTTAGTGCCAGTGTATTTTATGGATGACAATTGTGCTATCAAAGTGCTAGCCTTATAATTATCACTAGACAAAATAATCTTTTCAGAAGTTTCACCAAATGAAAGAGATGAAGTTGCTGCAGGAAAATTTAAACAATTAATCATATTTATAAAAGAGGCATATATCATCACGCTAAATTAGTATGCTTACCAATGCAAGTCATACAATGACATGAATTACGTACTACTAATTCTACCTGTGGGCAAAGAAATCAGCATACAAAAACTCATGTTTACTTTAATGATGAAACTAGAAAGCATTCATGTTCCTTAATACCTGTAGGCTACTTAAGAAACATAAAGCAATTTCCATTTCACCCTAACTAAATATGTAGAAATGATTTTCTTCCTGTGGGTAAAGATAAATCATAACTTCATATTTAATTATATTTGATGTCTTTAAACTCATGTGTTTTTAAATTTTGTAAAACAAACATATATGCATATTTTACTAAAAGGATGCTGTGGCTACTCCTTGAAACAAATATGCCTATCACAAAACATCATCAAATATGTGCATTTTTCATACATAAATATGCACTAAATAATTTTAGGCAATACAAAATTGAGACATTTAATTATTTAATAATTCAAATAATTTCTCAATATTGTATACCACGGTTAATAAAAATTCTAAGCCAATATAATATAAAATAAAATATATTATTCATATTTACAATAAGAATTCTTATTCAATATAGCATAGCATAAAATATAACAACAAATATTAAACATGCTATACTTTAATTTTTTGTCAATTTCCATTAAATATATTTAAAAATAAGTATATCATATACTGTCACTTAAAAATTAATAATAAAAATATTTCAGAAAATATAAAAACCCAAAATTATATTTCTTGCAACCCAAAACGCTGCCATAATATTTTTATGCAAAAGAAATGAATCTTTTTAATCAAAAAGACAATCTAGCTTAATGGTTGAAAACTAATTTAAAGGTAAAGGGTGTGGGCTCTATTCTGACCAGGATCAATATTTTACTTTTAAAGGCCTTTACTCATAAATTGACCAAACACACTATCTCATTTTAAGTCTAGTAAGCAAAATGAGGCCCACTAAAATTTAGTCAACATAAATAATAGAAACATAAATGGCCTAAAAGTAAAAAAAAAAAATCAAATAGATAGCCCACCAAATAAAATACCTTCATATAAACCAAATATATATATATATATACACACACATATAATCAGATTTACTCCAAAATGACGCAGCATATGTTGTCTTCAACCTCTAACGGGTTTTAGAGACCCAACCAAAATCTCCAAACATAAAATTAAAATTTTCAAGCAAAAGTATATATGTCATTTAGAAAAAGTAGGCAGACGCAAAACCCTGCTCTGATACCACATGTAAGATTCCACAATAAAATATGTGCCTTACAAGATAATAACATATAGTAAATTCTATTAACCTCCCGCCATAGCTATGTTAAGAAATTAGTAAGTAGATTTTTCGATCGATGAATTACCACACGTGACGGAAGCCGGGCACAGTAATCTCTGGTCAAGAACCTACTCACAAAGAACTCACAAGGAAAAAAACACACCTTCCCATCAAAGAGAGTGCCCCTTTTATAGAGTCCAAATTGTAACCATCCATTAATTTTTGAAACCTCCACATTAAAACCAATTATGGAGAATTATGTTGCATGAATGGTCATGAAGGACCATTATTTGTTTTAATTAAAAACCGTTACACTTACAAAGATAAGAAAAAGAAATTTCATATAAAATAAAAATACCTTCAACTACAGAATCGTTGCATTTAGATCTCTTGTTAGAAGATGAATTGTTGGTTGACGTCAATGGTTGCTTGTTCCTTAAAGAAAAGTTCTTGGAAGACATTTCATCTAATTAGCTTGCAGAGATCTGGCAATATAGTACTCATTAAAACTATTATGAAATCAGATAATGAAATCTATAATAAATTGGTATATTTAAAATTGCATACCAATGGAATAAACACAACTAAAATGATACATGGTGGATGATAGGTTTGAGATGAAGAAAGGTAAGAAGCAAGAAGAGTGACCGACGACTTGTTAGAGAGATGAAATTTGAAAACATAATATTAGTTGCATGTTCCAAATCCTTGTATACAGAAGATGAAGTACGAATGGTAGAATGGATTGATTGGCGCCCTAAAACAATTTGACTATGTTACATCAATAAAAGAGGGATATTAGATAAAATATGATATGGCATTAATGATATAAAAAATATCTTAGTTGATTATGAAAATAATGAGTGAAGAGATAAGATCCACAAATGTCAGAATTGTTATCAATATTTAGAGATAAATGATCAAAATACTCATACCCAATGGGTACCCTGAAATTTGACCCTGTGGGTCTGGGTATGGGTAAGGAGGTACCCTACCCGTACCCTATCCGCAATAGTAATTATTTATTTTTATATATAAAAAATAATATTTTAAAATTTTTTTGTGTTAAGAAAATATATAATTTTGAGAAAAAATATTAAATATTTTATAAATATTAAACTAATTTAATGGTACATTTATATTTATGATTTAATTTTTTTTATTTTTTGTGATTATAGATGAAAAAATTGATAAAAATACATTTTATATTAATAAAATAATAATTTATTTAAAATTTTTATGGGTCTGGGCCCGGGTATGGGGATTTGACTATTCATAGGGTCCGGGGATGGGGATTGATTTTGATACTCGCTTAAGATCGTGTCTGAGTCTGGGAAATTTAGTACCCTACCCAAACCCTACCCAAACCCTACCCATGATCATCCCTATCAATATTTGGTGTGTTACAAATCCAACTCGTACACTCCAGAGGCATGATGAGTATTTTATTAAATTTTTCCCACGACGGTGGCAAGAGTCCTTGTACAAAAGGACTAAGTTTTTAATTCGAAAACTCGTCACGACGGTGACTTAGATTATAATCATGCAAAAAGAGTTATTGGTGGGTTTCGGATTTGATTATGCTAGCGATGTGATACATCGACTAGAACAACGTTAGATGGCACTTGAGACCTCAGTTTTATAATCACCATGCCGATGGTCATTGCCCTATCCTAGCAATAGGGTCAGAAAAGATTTATATTGCTATGACGATAGCTTGAGGTTCAGAGAGTGCATCTGGACGAGTATATGAGTTATATCCTGTTGAGGATACTCGTCCATATTAACAAGGAGAGGAATTGCTGATCCTTCGGGAAAGATACAAAGAATCCTATTAATATGTGAGATTAAGGTAAGAAGACACGGGAGGAACCTACGGGTGAATCGTGAGCCTAACCTTGTAAAAGAGAAATCATCCTGTTGAGTTGGTCCAGGGTGTGTTAGCGGCCATGCTTCGAGACGTCGTGTCGTGCCCGCAATTGTGGCCTGGTTGGGTAATAGACGAGTGGGCTCAAGCTACTGCCCCGCAGCGAGGGGTCGGAACGTGCCACTTGGTAGCTATAGATCAGTTGTTTGATAGATAGAGGTTGATTGTGTTTGATTAATAGAATTGTCACGAGGTGACCAGTACCCAAGAGAATGAGTTAAGTATGTTTTGCCACGTGGTGGCCAGCAACCCGAGTGCACGAGTTCGAAGTAGAAAAGCCACGTACTGGCTAGTAGATACCCCAGAGTGGAGGAGATTAAGTAGATGTATGTTATAGTATCTGTGTGTATGTACAACTTGTCTGTGTTTGTATATAATTGTTGAAGGTGCAACATAGTGGTGAAGTACAGGATTACGTCACCACAACGTCTTGTTTGATTCAAATATGCTGAACGTGAGAAGATCGGTAAGTAAAAGCCGGCACTATATGTTACGTGTTTATTTGCTGACTTATGACGTGGAATAAACTGTTGCATGCTTGTATCTGTTAAATGCATGTGAGTGGTTGGCTGAGACATCAGTTGTTATGTGGTTTCCGAGATTGTATGCTAATTAACAGTAACCAGTTGTTTTTGTATGTGGTTGTGTATGACTCCCAATCCCAGCGCCATGGTACCCGCCTTATGCCAGGGATGGGAGAGTTCTCACTGAATCACGTGGTTAAGACTCACACCTCATTTTTACTATACAGAGACATGTTAAGTACAGGTGGAAGAAGTCTCGGTGGAGCGTGGAACGAACAAGACTTTCCAAGACCCACAACTTGTTCATGTGGGTGAATGAATTGTAATTGTAGTTTACTTTACTTTATCATGTATCATAAAGTAAAGGGTAGACGTACCTAATTATATTGTATCACTAAATCTAGAACTGCCAGCTTCACACACCTTAAAGATCAGGATCCGTTAGATTCCGATGCAGGGAAAACTTGTTTCCAATATATATATGTATATATATATACATATATCTGTTGCATGCGAATAGGATAGGCAGCATCTTCGGATGTGTAGCCAGTACACAGGTTATATATTATGTGTGTTTTCCTATATCTATATCATGAAGCGGCACTGGCCGTGGATTTACTTGCCTAGGATAGGCCACCATTTCGATGTAACCATGGTATTATAATGCATGTGAATGTATTTTTCAATAATAGCTATTCTGTCAATTAGGTGATAAGGCTTACAGGCATAGGGATATTCCCCGTGTCTGTGCCGGTCACGGTCCTCTAAACGGGGGTAATGACAAATAAATTATTGACCGATTATAGCGAACTCGCATCAGCTTGAAAAGAACCATGTGTAAGCATGGTCTGCAGTAATTTGTGTCTGCTTTATATCACTAAGAAAAAAATAGTAGAATATTGGAGGCAGTTTTCAAAAATCAAAATTAAGAGTTGATTATGTTTAATTAGTTGAGATTGAATTATGTCAATTACCAAGTTTGAATAGAATGCTATTAAAATTTAAATCAAAATTAAAGGATAGGATAGTTTCTATATATTAAAGTTGACTTTTCAAAAGAAAAAAGATGTTGTCTTCATGTTGTTAATTCAATTATGTCAATTACCACTAATGCTAATTAAGAAAATTGGAGGAACAATTTTAAATTTAAAATAAAATTGATTATTGCAACAATTAAGAAAATCTCAAAGATTTGTTTTGTATTTTTCCATGGTGGAGCCTAGTTGGCACCACGTAGGTGACACATAGATCTTTAAAATAGTCTGACGTGTCAGCTTTAGGTTCAGCGCCTCTTCTTTTTATATATTATATAGATGTTTCAATTGCATAAATCTGTATTCTTTTTTCATTTAGTATGAGTTGCCCATATTGAGCACATTGACCTAAAATTTATTATAAAATTTTTATTATTAAAAAAGTTTCTTGAAGCATTATTTATTTACATTGACAATTTGACTATTAATTACCAATAAATAATTGTTCATTAGTTTTAATATTTAATATTTTAAAATAATCTCATTCATAGTCCAATTGTGTAATTGCTACTCTTAATTACTTAATATTTAATAAGAAATTTTAAAATTTTTATTGAGTAGTTCAATATTAATGATATAACATAAATGACGTAACATATATGGACCAAAACCAAATTCTCTATCACTATTTATTAATCATTAAGATGAAAGATAAATTTTGAAAGCTTTTTATATTATATATTGTAATTTAATAATAAATAGTAGTATCCTTTTTCAATCATTGTTGATTTAAGAAATACAAATCAAAATATATTTTAAGAGTAAAACACTGTTTTGGTCCTGCACAGATGTCTCCTTTGTCAATTTGGTCCCCCATAGATCGGTGTTATCAATTTAGTCCCCCACAGATCAAATTGTTAGCAATTTGGTCCTTCCATTAATTAACTTGATGACATGTCAAGTTAAGTTGTGACTCAGCAATTTTTTTATCTGACTAGGCATAAATTAATTTAGAGTAATTTATTTTTATTTTAAAAACCTTTTAAATTAAAAAAAAAGTAAAAAAAAAAAACCTTTGACATACCTAGGGCACAAATATGCTTCTTTGCATTAAAAGGAGGTATGTCAAAGGTTTTTTTTTTTACTTTTTTTTTAAAATTTAAAAGGTTTTTTAAATAAAAAATAAATTAGTCTAAATTAATTTATGCCTAGTCAGATAAAAAAATTGCTGAGTCACAACTTAACTTGACATGTCATCAAGTTAATTAACGGAAGGACCAAATTGCTAACAGTTTGATCTGTGAGAGACCAAATTGATAACACCGATCTGTGGGGGACCAAATTGACAAATGAGGCATCTGTGGAGGACCAAAACAGTATTTTACTCTATATTTTAATTGCACGTATGTTTGATTATAATAAAAAATATTGAATTTTGGTTTTAAAATAAATCAATGATTTTATTTATAATATATATGTTTAATCAGAGTTTATTGAATTAATTATTACCAAATAATTTAAAAATTGAATTCAAACAATATAATTACTTGTTTCAGATTTGAAATTAAAAGATATGCATATATGTATTTTTCAAATTAGCATTAATTATATAATTTTTCCAATCAAGGTTGGATTAGAATAGATAATACTACAAATATCCATGAAGAATCAACAAATTACAATATACATAAATAAAAAATAAAAAAAATTAAATTATAGGCAACTTAGTTCCTTAATTTTAATGTAATCTGATAAAGTATCTACTAATTCCATATATTTTTACATTTGAAATATTGGTTTGAAATTTAATCTCTTATTTTCAAATGCATTTTACACAACTTTTAATTTATTCCTTACATTTAACTTATAAAATATTTTTTAAAATAACACATATTAACAAAATGGTTTCCTTAGCTTGTCATTATTTTAATAAATAATGGAAATTTCAAATTAGGTTTTGTAATCAAATTTTAAATAGATGATAAATGGTTTCCTTGGAATCATACTGATGATAAATTTGTGGTTAAAGAAATAGTAGATATCATGCATCAATGTACTACAAACATAAAAGGACAACTTTCTAATAAACAAAAAATAGACAATAAAGATATAGGAGCACTTAATGTCTTAATAAAATCAATAAGATTGAAATGATGATTTTGAATGAATACTGGACATAATATAATGAATAGAAAAAATAAGTTAAAGTTAGAATGGTCAAATCATATACTCATAGTAAGCACTAAACATGTTGACTAAAAACCCTAATGGAACAATTAAAATGCAAAAGTTTATTTATCATGATTTTAATTGGTAAACTGCAAAACACATATTTACCCACGGACAAATCCGTGGGTAAAATAGGGGAATTCCGTGGGGAAACTATTTCCCCACGGAATTTCCCACAGACATGTCCGTGGCTAAAACTGGCATAGGTAATAAAATTTCCCACATAATTTAGAGTCCGTGGCCCGTGGGAAAATGTCACGACCCCCTATCGGACGTCCGTGACCGGCACGGGAGGTAGTATTTCTCCTATCCCGTAAGCCTCTAATCCCTGATTGACATTCTTATATATGCATAACTACCCATTTCTATTACACACAATATATAGTATATATGGTCATCCCTGTCCGGTGACCTAAGTAATAGGCAATCCACGGCTCGCTCAACGCCGCTTCAGTCTATACATATACACATAGTCAATCACACGTACATATAACATACATATTGATCACGCGCTTCAGGGCGGGTGATCTATCCTATTCACATGCAGAATTCCTGTGTACAGTCAAGCATATATATTCAATCACACACCTGCATAAAATATACATATTGATCACGCGCCTCAATGCGTGTGACCTATCATATTCACATGCGGAAGCCGTATTTTCACACAATCAAGTATTCAGTCAAACATATATATAATTTACATATTGACCACACGCTCAGTGCGTGTGATCTATCCTATTCACATGCGGAAGTCACATCCATATATATATACACACATGATATTCATCATATCACATCCTATATCCCCAACAACAAGACCAATCTTTAATCTGTATGAAGCCGACAGTTCTAGAGTGTGACATATACATATATGCATATAGCAACTGTACAAAACAATGCTATACCAAAAGAATCATATACATATACATCCTGACAAAATACATATATCAATACTACCCACGCGAACAAAGCGTTCGGTCTCTAAGTCTGTCCGCCTCCCTGAGATGAGGTGGAAGCGCTCCCGATGCCTATACCACCTGTGTCTGTAACATGTAATATTGGGGTGAGTCAAACAGACTCAGTGAGAGGCTTTCCCATCCCTGGTGTAGTAGCGGGTACCACTACAACTGGGGAAGAGGAGCTAATCACAAACACATACGCATATAACGGGTTTAAATTTTCATATATTAGGTGGTCAGGCAATTAACGTATATCATATTCACAATAAAGAATTTAAAGCATGGATTTACATACATTTAAATTCACACATACATCATATCATGATTTAACATACAATTCCATGTGGTCACCCGTATTCAATTAACCGTAAACATAAACTGGCCCGAAGACAATATCTCCGTTAGGAGAGAATCTGGCCCAAAGGCAATATCTCACGTGAGCAATATGGGAACCTAGTTGATCATTCTAGGAACCCCTGGTCCCAAGACTATACTTGGAACAATAATCTGACCCCAAGACTTCACTTGGAGCATAGCCGGCGACTCATCTGACCTCGGTTTACCCAAGGCAATAGCCACAATGTGGTGAACTCATGTACTCTGTATTTCTGTGGGTTGACTCAAGACAAGAGACTCAATCTTTCCGGACCACCCGTGATAGACTCGGTTCCCGCGTTGTACCATAAATGACCCCTATGGACCACTACTTGTTTATTTTGCTTCTTCTTAGGCACATCTAGATTTCCAAGTGGTTCTAATTCGGACTCTTGGTTCAGAACAAAGTCACCTAGGTTTATTCTCTTTAAGGACTTACGTACAAAACCACACCCTTCAGATAATATTTACTCGATCCTGCCCCCGATATCGTATAGGTCCCGTGGACCTTCTTTTTATATAAGGCTCCTTGAGCCACCATTGCTCTTACAATTCACATACACACATATAGCACGTTTTCACATATATTGTAATTTAGGAACAACAATAGCATATTATCTAACATGTAATTCCTACAAATAGGCAAGAAGACAAACCATATATCCATATCCGCAGTCAACCCTATAGGGCAAGGATAGGAAAGGCCCTCACCTGGTTGGCCCCTCTGATCGGCTCTCGGTGCGCCCGAAAGTCCACTCACAGTATGGTGCCCTATACACATATACTTGAGAGATTCAGAAACTTGCAATTTCAACCACTATCGTGTACATGCAACGCTAGTGCTCATGTTCTCTCTAATTAATTCCATAGGCTAGTTGTTGGCTTGGAAATGCCTTCAACTAGTTTTAGGACACCTAACGTGCTTCTAATCGTGTCCAACCCTTGCTAAATCACACTATTCGAAAGCCTTGAGTTGGGAATGCAAGGTTACCCAATTTCATCTCTATGTGTCCATATGAAATTCCCATTACCCAAGTCTTGAATTTATGACTCAAGAGAGTCATAAATTCTACTTGTCTAAAATTTCCATTTACCGAATTAACTTTCAATACTTTACCTACACACGAATGCACATATCCGGATACGCGTAAAATTAGGAAAGTGTCTCTTTTTCCCCGAACGGGGTTCCGGGTGAGACGGGAATTTCTCGGGTTTTAATCCCTCGTACATTCCAATAATTTTTAATAATTATATAATTATCATTCAACCTTTCAATGCACCCCAAATCATTCCACAACACCCTTAAACCTTAACAACCACATTTTCCTACACTTTTTCCAACCCGGATAAATTCTATCAATTTGGTTCCGGTTCCTAAGCTTCCAACTCGCTTCCTAGCATGCAAATACTTCAATGTAGGACCCAGAATACTCAGATTGAATCAATTGGGGTCTTTCCAAAAAATCCCTAAAATTGATAAAATTGGGGTTTGAGAGTTTCGGGACTTCTCATCTCGATTCAACCGGTTAGAAGGACGATATGGAGTAGAGGAGACTCCCAGCTACCTTCCCCGGTGAAGAGACGGCGTTTTCCGGCGAGAAGCTCTCTTCCTCTTGTTTCTCTCTCTAACCCGAGCTCTCTCTCTCTCTAGCCACAAAGACGGTGACGGACGGCGAACTCTGGCCACCACGAACGTCCGGCCACTTCTCCTCCGTGCTCAGCCCGTCCGTGCTCCTCCAGCCAAGGCGTTGCTCCGATCCCCCTCACGGCTTGCTCCTCCTCTCTCTCTCGTTTTTGGTTTTTCCGTCGAGCGTCTCTTCTCTGCTTCCCTTTCACGTTTTTTTCCTTCTTATTTCTTTATTGCTTTCTTATTACATATAACATATATATTAAATTAATATATATGTATATATCACTAAAAAAAAGAAGAAACAATCTGGTTCCTTTTCTTTTCTTTTTTCTTTTATTCTTTCTTACATAATATATATTTATATATAATAAATAAATATATATACTTATCACTTAATAAAATAAAGAAAACAATTCTGATATATAAAAATAAATAAGAAAAGAAATATATAACAAAATTAGGATTCACTCTAATTTTGTATTTTTTTTTTTAAAAAATGTATTAGGATGATGTGTATTTTTATCTCATTTTTCCACTTTACAAAATTAATTTAATTTAATAAATGATGCCAGTTAAAATATCCTCGGGTATCACAGAAAAGCCACGGAAGTACCTCGTGGGAGATCCGTGGAGAAATAGCTACGGATTATTTCGTGGAGAATTACCCACGAATCCATTTCGTGGGAAATAGCACGGACCTAATCGGTGACCAAAGACAACCTCCTCAATCGAACGACAACATCGGCTAAACCACTTAATATTTTTTAAAAATTGTCCGTGAAGGATTTGAAGACGACATATTATGCATGGTGATGTTTACAACAACCACTAGGTCATTTATCAATTTTTGTTTAATTAATGTAAAACATTTTATATATATAAATCTAACATATGGTTTAGAGATTTTTTTATTATTTAGTCCCTAGAATCATAAAATATAAACTATAAGATAGAGGATAGAGGATAATTGAAAATAGAGAATTACTTTTTCACTTATATTAAAATTTTAATTTTAAAATTACATGTAATTAATCTTATGTCAAATCCATTAGTTTTATTTTATTGTTTTTTCTAAAATAAAAATTTCTAGACTTATGTAATTTTTATTAAATTATTTATATATATATATTTGAAATCCAATCTATGGATAAAATTCATTAATGAAAATCTTTAGTATCAGTGATACAAATTGGCAAACAATCTTGCCAAATCTGCTCACCCGTGACATGTCTTGCTGCCTTACAGATTTTGTCTGCACACATATTACAAGTTATTGGAATCCATTTGAAATACACATCATTGAAGCCTAAGCAAATATCTAGAATTGAAACACAAATAGAGCAGAGCAAAGAGGCGTGATTACAATTTGAATTTAACATATCAATCATAAGCCTTGAGTCACTTTCCACTACCAAGTCCAAGACTCCCATTTGGCGTGCCACCTCTACTCCTTTCTTGATTGCTAATGCTTCCACCAACGTGTTGTCATTTAGTGCAGGAGCCGAGGCCATGAAAGCCCCATGAACCACTCCCTCCCTGTCACGAAATAGACCCCCAAGAGCCCCTTCGCCTGAACTCCTTACTGCCTCATCCACATTCAACTTTAGATAAGGCGCTTTAGGCTTCTCCCACTTCAACTCGCTCGGTATCTCAACGTCTAGATGAGCCCCATTATCTGCAACACAAGCTTCGTCCCATTGCCTCTCCACTTTAGCCCACACTCCATTCAAGTTGACAACTTCGTTGGCAAACTTCCTTTGATTTCTCGCCTCCCAAATGAAATATATTGCCATCACGAAGACGCATTGCTTCTCTCTTCCCCATCTATCCCATTCGACAGTCATCCACTCAAGAAGTGAGTTATGGTATGTCCAGCTTGAGAAGTCAAATCTCGCCGTTCCCTAAACATTTTGCACCTCCTGGCACTCGAACAACAAATGGAAAGCGCTCTCAGGCTTTTCTTCCCACATCACGCAGGGTTCGTTTATCACCATCCCTCTCCTTTCTAACTCGTCTATTCTGGGAATAATGCCAAGGCAAGCCCTCCAAAACATCACTTTGAACCTTGACAAAATTGGAAGCTTCCACACGCTCTTCCAGAAGGATGTTGGTACATCACAGAATAAACCGGGTGTAAGATTCATATTTTCCCAACTCTCCCTCATTGTAAGTTCGCAATCGTCTATCGCCTCTCTAAATATTTGCATCTGCCGTTGGGGCCGTTCGTTGTCTCCTGACTGTTCATCACCATTAATTATCTCATTGAAATCCCCTATCATTAGCCAAGGTTGATTAGCCTCCTCTGCAAGCCTCCTCATCATATTCCATCCTGCCATTCTAAGATGCATTATTGGTTCGCCATAAAAACCTATTAATCTCCATTCATTATCACTACCTGCATCAATTAAAACATCAATATGAAATTTAGACATAGATTTTAGCGTTACGCTACATCCGTTATTCCACAACATCATCAAACCCCCACTCCTCCTCCTCCTCATACATGGTTGAATTAAAACATTGTTAAAACCCAACGTCTCCTTCTTCTTCCCCGCCTCACCTACACTCAGCTTTGTTTCGCACAATAATAAAATATCAGGCTTAGTTTGCCTGATTAGGAATTTTGTGGAATCAACTGCCCATGTATTCTCGAGTCCACGGAAGTTCCAAGATAGTATTTTCATTGTGCCCGGCAGGCCTGTTCAACAGGTCTCGCCGATCTCCCATTGTTTGAAACCATCACTTCCTCCACTACTTTACTCTTCTTAATAGACCCACTATTACTGGTATTTTTCATCACGTCATCCTCTAGCTGTGCTCTCTTTCTCCCCGAGATTGGTGCGTTTCCACCCTCTGTATAAGACTCATTTATCCCTCTCGCAATTTTCTTCCATTTTTTAACTCCTTTTGTGCTCATCTCAGGATTGACGTTTTCTTTCATATTAGCTTCCACCTCCTTTGCCATTACTATGTTGCCAATTTCCATTAAGACTTTTTCTCTTTCTTCACTTTGCTCATGCCCATTTGGTTTTGTCTTATATGGAATTGGTACAATTATGCTTGCTGAACTTTTTTTGTCTTTTTCCACCACTTCATTAATTGTTACCACTTCTCCACCCTTCCACACGTGTTCCACCCTTCGATCCTCCTTTTCTACAAAATTGATTTTTCCATTCACCTTATTAATATTTTCCACATCTTCCATTAACATAGACATCACGCCATCACTTCCAACTTCATCAGTTTTTTCCTTCTCTTTTTCCTGCATGCTCAGATTTGCCAACAGGGTCGTTAACGCCTCAGTTTGTTTTTTAGCTTTCGGTTCATCCCACCGAGCCTCACGCATACTCTGTTCTTTTTTCCCCCTTTCCTACTCTGCTCCACCTCTAATTTAGTATCGGCTTGGCTTGCTTTCAACCATGGCCCAAGGTTTAACGACTCTTTCTTCTCCCCTTTTTCCTCATCCTTCTCTGCACAAAATTCTTCAGCATGTCCAACCACCCCGCAATGGAAGCAAAATTGAGCCAAACGTTCATACTTAAAATCCACCCAAAACTTCCCATCCTTCTTACTTGAAACATTCATTCCCTCCATTAATGCCTTATCGATTGGCATTTCTACCAGAGCCTTGAGAAAAGCGTGCTTGATTATTTTAAGCCACAAAGATCCCCGTTTCCAACACAGTACCCATGTCTGCTCCAAGCTTCTTTGCAATTGTTTCAGTGATGCAATGGGGAGGTAAGCCCCAAAGTTGAATCCATTGTGTCACTGTTTCAAAGCCTTTCTCCACCACATTTATATCCCATTGCCATTTTTGAAGAAGCAGCCAACTATTTCGGAATATCCATGGGCTACCCTTCAATACAAGCTCAACCTCCTTCTTGTTATTAAAAAAGAACTGATACGTTCTTGATGCCAATTCGACAACTTTAAAGCCATCTTCTACATTCCATATATTCCTCAACGCTGTTTCCATCGAAAGCCTTTAATGGACTTTGATGTTGATACCCTCCCAATCAAACTCTCCTCACAATCCTTCAAACCCTCCTCTACATCATCTTCTTCCAGAACTATCTCCTTTGCCCTTCTCCTACCACTTCTGTTTCTCCCATCGCCTTCATGTGCCATTCTCAATCCCTCGTACAAGAAAAACGAGAGAGAAAAGCCTAGTGCATTGCCACACGATGCTTCAACGGCCGTTGCCGGAATGTTCTTGTCACGACCCCCTACCGGAAGTCCGTGACCGGCACGGGAGGTAGGATTTCTCCTATCCCGTAAGCCTCTAATCCCTTATTGACATTTTTGTATGTGCATAACTACCCATTTCTAATACAAACAATATATAGTATTTATGGTCATCCCTAACCGGTGACCTAAGTAGCACGCAATCCACGGCTCGCTCAACGCCGCTTCAGTCTATACATATACACATAATCAATCACACGTACATATAGTATACATATTGATCACGCGCCTCAAGGCGGGTGATCTATCCTATTCACATGCAGAATCCCTGTATACAGTCAAGCATATATATTCAATCACACTCCTGCATATAATTTACATATTGATCACACGCCTCAATACGTGTGACCTATCCTATTCACATGCGGAAGCTGTATTTTCATATAATCAAGTATTCAGTCACACACACACATATATATATATATATATATAAATTTACATATTGAGCACACGCTCAGTGCGTGTGACCTATCCTATTCACATGCGGGAGTCACAATCATATATATATATATATATATACACATGATATTCAGCATATCATAACCTATATTCCCAACTACAAGACCAATCTTTAATCTGTATGAAGCCGACAGTTCTAGAGTGTGACATATACATATATGCATATAGCAGTTGTACAAAACAATGCTATACCAAAAGAATCATATACATATACATCTTGTCAAAATACATATAACAGTACTACCCACGCGGACAATGCGTGCGGTCTCTAAGTCTGTCCGCCTCCCTGAGATGAAGTGGAAGCGCTCCCGATGCCTAGACCACCTGTGTCTGTAACATTTAACATTGGGGTGAGTCAAACAGACTCAGTGAGAGGCTTCCCCATCCCTGGTGTAGTAGCGGGTACCACTACAACTGGGGGAGAGGAGCCAATCACAAACACATACGCATATAACGGATTAAATTTCCATATATTAAGTGGTCAGGCAATCAGCTTATATCATATTCACAATAAAGAATTTAAAGCATGGACTTACATACATTTTAATTCACACATACATCATATCATAATTTAACATATAATTCCATGTGGTCCTCTGTATTCAAATAATCATAATCATAAACTGGCCCGAAGGCAATATCTCCGTTAGGAGAGAATCTGGCCCGAAGGCAATATCTCACGTGTGCAATATGGGAACCTAGTTGATCATTCTAGGAACCCCTGGTCCCAAGACTATACTTGGAACAATAGTCTGACCCCAAGACTTCACTTGGAGCATAGCCGGCGACTCATCTGACTTCGGTTTACCCAAGGCAACAGCCACAATGTGGTGTACTCATATACTCTGTATTTCTGTGGGTTGACTCAAGACAAGAGACTCAATCTACCCGGACCACCCGTGATAGGCTCGGTTCCCGCGTTGTACCATAAATAACTTCTATGGACCACTACTTGTTCATTTTACTTCTTCTTAGGCAATTCTAGATTTTCAAGTGGCTTCTAATTTGGACTCTTGGTTCAGAACAAAATCACCTAGGTCTATCCTCTTTAAGGACTTACATACAAATCCACACCCTTCAGATAGTATTTACTCGATCCTACCCCCGATATCGTCTAGGTCCCGTGGACCTTCTTTTCATATAAGGCTCCTTGAGCCACAATTGCTTTTACAATTCACAAACACACATATGGCACGTTTTCACATATACTGTAATTTAGGAACAACAATAGCATGTTATCTAACATGTAATTCCTACAAATAGGCAAGAAGGAAAACCATATATCCATATCCGCAGTCAACCCTATAGGGCAAGGATAGGAAAGCCCCTCACCTGGTTGGCACCTCGGATCGGCTCTCGGTGTGCCCGAAGGTCCACTCACAGTATGGTGCCCTATACACATATATATTTAGTAAATTTAGAACGCGTAACTAAACATCTAAAAATGCGTGTGTCGTGCGAATGCTCATGTACCCTTTAGATATTTCTAAGAACTAATTATTTAGTTCGTTACGTCGTCTAAATTTCTCTTTTTGAAAGTCCAGAATGTCTCATATTCGAATTTCACACTTTCGAGCCATTTAAAACCTCTAATTGCTTAGGTTAGAGATTCCCACTTGTCTAAATTTCCCTTCATGTGTTCATATGGGTATTTAACTAATAAAAGAATTTAATTTCACGGTTCAAAAGAGGCTCTAGCTTAATCATTCCACCGTCTTCCTTATTCGCCGAGTAAAAGCTTAAATATTACCTCTTTAATTATATATAAAATATAATTAGGTATACTTAGAGCCATGGAACCAATTTAGCGGGTCTTAGGTGTCCATTACGGACTAGACCAAAGTGTCAAATCCACCGCACAGCTCTTTACGGTACTGTGGCTTAGTATTTCGCCTCTTTTTCACCGAATTGGGTTCCGGTTGAAACGGTAAATACTCGGGCTTTATTCCCTGGTCTATTTCCAGCATTTATAACACTTATACTACTCCAATCCAAGCCTAAACATGCATCAAAACTATCAATTTCGAATTTATAGCAATTTTCTAACTAAATTTTCCTAATTTCCATACCCGGTCAAATTCCTACGTTTTAACTTCGATTCTGAACCTCACTAAGCTTTCAATAACATCCACTAACTCAAATTTAACCCCGGAATGTCCCGATTGGAAGAAATTGAAGCATTCCTAAAATACCCAAAATTGGAGAAATTGGGGTTTTGAAAGATTGGGGCTTTCTTACTTGATTTCAATCGGTTAGAAGCTTGGTGGAGGTGGTAGGAGGACTCCGGTCATCTTCTCTGGCACCGGCGCGGCCTGACCGGCGCTATTCCGACCAGAACCTCCGTTTTCCCCCTTCCTCTTCTCCTTCTCGGGTCTCCTCACGCGTGCTTTGCTTTTGCTGAATGGGGGAGGGGGTGTGCGTGCATTATGTTTTAGTGAATGGGCACATGGCTTTTAGCCACTTTCTTATATATATATATATATATTATATTTATTTACATGTATATTTTATTTTTACTTTTTATTTTTTTATTTTTATTTTTTTTGAAAAAAACCTATTTACTTGTTATATCCTATTTTTTTTCCTTCATGCTTTTTAATCCTCTTTTATTATTTAATTTAATTTATTTTTCTTTCTGAAAGAAAAATAAATTATATAATAATGACAGTAATTAAATTTAAATATCTCGGATATTACAGTTGTTCCCTGCCTAAACCCTAGCAGAGCCACAAGAGAGAGATGTTATTTATAATTTGATTTTTTTAGTTATTGTTAAGTTTGTTATAATATATATTTATTAAAAATTATTGGTTGATTCAGTGGCCTAGTGATCCAAATACCCACATAGGAATAAATTTTTATGATTGCAATTATGAATTTTATTGATAAGTGAATTCTTATAGTTTTTTATTGTGTATTTGATATACTATAAACTTCAACAAATATATAAAACATTTTACATAAATATGATTAATATAATCTTTTAAAAGAATAGTTTTGTTACTTTTAATAAAATTATAATCTTTGAACAATTAGTAATATTATATATTATTTTAGAAGAGAGAAATGAAATTTTTGTTCAATTGAAAATTTAAATTTAAATTATAAACCACTTACCAACGGATTAGCTATAGATATATTAACCGCGGATTGTAAATCCGGCTAATTCTAAGAAATTGCCCACGGAAATTAAACCGTGGCTAAATCTGTGGCTAATTAACCACTTACCCACGGATTAGCCACCGATTGTAAATCTTTGGCTAAATTCAAAAAAAATTTGTTTTTTCTCTTCAATTTCCCATGGATTACCCACGAAATTTATTCTGTTGGTAAAATTCTGTGGGTAAATCCAAATTTTGTTGTAATGACAAGCTGGTCAGAATTTTTTTCCATATCTATTTCTAATAGATATAGAAAAAATTGTAGCGTTCCATGAATGACTATGTGATTTAAAAATACATATTAAAAGTCAAAAATCTGAAATTTATGTCATCCTTGATTTGTGACTAAAATATTTACTTATTAAACAGCTATTAACTTTTAGTATTATAGATTACAAACATATACAAAAATGAAAGTAAGAATCATTATTAACATTTAGTATTCAATTTATGTTTTATTACTTTGAAATCAATATTATAATTAAAGGATCAGTAGAATAATATGAGAATAATTTCTTAAAAGATTGAGTAGTTAAAAGATGAAACAACATCAATTAACAATTTAATATAAAGTTTAAGTGATTCTAGATCTAAGATGTTTAATCACATAATCAATTTATCATCCATTTTCCAATTTTTTACAGTAGTCTACAATTTAAAGAGAAATTATAGTAGCACGTATTTAATATAAATTCAATTTTATGTGTATTCCCCCAATTTAGACAGGTAATGGAAAGTCAAAATGGGTGTTGCCATGTATGATGAAATCTATATCTATATAATTATATAAAATAAGAGGCATGAAGTCTCATTATGCCACATAAGTATTTTAAACATCTATTTCCTAAGCATATGGCGCTGACTGGTCGTCACCTTGGCATCTAGCTGGCTGTTGATATGTGTTAATTAAACCGAATCTGATTATCAAATTTTTTTTGTTTCAATCTACTAAGAATCTCTTGATGCTTGCATTTATATTGAATTTTAATAATTCAAATTTAAATCCAATATAAATTATCCCTTCATAATAATATGCATATATCCTGAATAATTCTAATCATTTTAAATAAACAATTATCTCATTGATCAATAACATTTTTTGATATATCTCATCCTAATTTCTAAAATTCAAACAATTTCCGTTCCATGAGTCATGTCATTAATTAATAAATAACAACTTTTTAAATCCATTTGTAAACTAATAAATTATCTTTCTTTTTTCAAACAATATATACTCACCCCAACCATATGCTATTATATATAAAATATATATATACACGTACCCACCGTCCATAATTAATATATCCACACATATATACATATACTATATATATATATATATATATATATATATATATATATATATAATATACTATATATATATCCACGATCCACAGTTTACATATTTTACAAAATTATTTAAATATTTTTTTAATATATTCATATTTTTTTATTAGCACAATCAAATCCTAAAGTGAAATTTAAATACATATTTATAACCACATGCTTAACTTTCTCAACCCTTCACTATATAAACTGCATCGTCGATGGAGCTACAACCATCTTTACAATAGGTTGCATCGTGCATAATTAATACTTTATAATTGAAGTCATGACTCCAAGAAATCAACCCATTGAGTGACGATCTCAATGTGAACATTCGGGTTCTGAGTTTATGGTTTATGCCACCTTACAATAATAATGGTCTCAGTTATGTATCTAATGGTGTTCAAATCCAAATGGCCCTCTGTGATCGCGAGGTATTATATTTGTTTCTTAAATTTATAGATAATATCATGATTGTCAATTTACGGTGTTGTACTAATCATCACGTTTGTTGCTTTTTACTCACCATATGGATAGAATAATACGATCGCTGCTTCTGTGAAAAGCATTTACCTCAACAAATTCAAGAGTGTTTTGAAAGAGGGTTTACATGCTGTCCAAATTCGCTATTGGTATTAATGAAAGAAATTTCCGTGTCACAAATAATGTATATAAGATTAACTTTCAGTTTAGTACCCGTGTTGTGCTAGCCGTAGATGATTCATCTATAAATATTTATAAAGTCATCCACAAAGGCACAATACATTTACAACAGTTAGAACAATTTTTCCAAATTAATTGGGTGGTGGTTGTTATCAAAAGCAAATAATGACAATTAGTGTTTGTGGGATAGTCAAAAGCTAGATTTGTGTTTATATATTTTAAAACTTTGATACCATTTTTTTAATAAATTAACATGAATTCTTTTTTTGACAGGACAGAATTTCACACGTAAGTTTAAATATAACCATAATTCAAATTCGTTACTTGACGTGCACTTTAAAAAAATATTCTTTTATAAAAAATTATAATATTTAATAAAAATAAAAAAGGTAATAAAAACTTAAACAACTCTCAATTATATCCCAAAGATATTAACATAATCATAATTTTTTTTGTGAATCTATATCTATATAAATATATAAATATATAAAAGAAGAGGCCTAAAGCCTCATCATGCCACATAAGCTTTTTTAACATTTGCAATCTCAACATGTGTATCCCAGTGGCAGGCAACTAGACAGTAATGTGTCATATATATATATATATATATATATATATATATATATATATATATATATATATATATATAAAACAAGTCAATTGTTTCCATTAATTTTAAATTCCTTAATTCATGTTAAATTCACCTAAATATATCCATAATTCTTATCATCTACAAATTTTAAAATTCAAAATATGATTTCCTAAAAATTAATTCCTTTTTTGTATGGTAATTTTATAAAGAAAATTTTTGATTATTTCATGAAATTTCATAATCTGATTTCAAATTCAGAATTCAATCTCCCTTATTCTTAAAACGTGTAACAATCAAACTATTATTTATTTTATAAAAAAAATCTATTAATTATTTATGATTTCGGCAATCAATATAAAATTAAATTGATCAATTAATATATTCTATAACTATAACTACTACTAAATCTTTGATTTTATTTCTTTCTATATTGTATAACTATAACTACTACTACCTTAAAAAATAATTACAAATTCAATAATAAATTGGCATATAATCTTATTTATTATGAATTACAAAATTTAATATATTATTAAATATACACTTCAATTTCCCTGGGATTAGCTAGCTATAAGTGATTATTAGCATATTAATTTATTATGATTTGTCATAATCTAATTTATTATGACTAACATATTTAATTCCTATATATTATATATGACTTTGACAATTTAATTTCACAAACCTTAAATGCATGTCCTTATATTTGACCTTCATTTTTAAAAATCATATTCGTATTGAATATGTTTTGGTAGGATTTTATTTTTAAAAATCGGATTTGTAAAAATATTCCTATTAGTTCCGTAGTCAAAGGAATTAACGTTTACTAATAAATCAATAGGTTGAAATTTTAATGACTAACATATTTAATTCTCATATATTATTTTGAAAAATTATTCTAATTATACATTGACAATTTAATTTCACAAACCTTAAATGTCATTAAACTTTATGCAGACATTGAGGACCAAAATAGTACTTTAGCCTATTATTTATATCCCATACATCTTATTTATAATTGAAAGTACTTTTTTGTAAGCATGATGGATATCCATCCAACAAAACATATAGCGTTGTCTACAAGGAAGTTTTTCAAAATGTTAAGTAGTCTGTATCATATACATTTTGTGTATATTAGTATATATTTGTTACATTTTTCACGTGTTTACATCGTATATATCTTTTATTTAAATTTATTTATATTTATAAGATCAATCGATAAGGTTATACATCTAAACAATCAATATTGTAATATTTGTCAGGTATCAGTTGAGCCAAAGTATTTTTTGTACTATGTATTGTTATTAATATGTTAAAATTAATATATGCTTATAATTTTTAAATTTAATTTATCTTTGCCAAGGAAATTTATCTAATTATCTTCTATTCAAAATTGCTAGATAATCAATTTCGTTGCTTTCACAGTTCTATTTTTATTCAATCATGTATATGACCAATCATCCATTATCATCTTCTATATCCTTGGTTTGTTTAATTACACGTATGATTTATTAGTGAGATTCTAAAAGTTTTAGAAATATTTACTACATACAGATTTTTATTTAATATAACTTTGCAAATTAGATTCCTTACATGGTGCACTATTGAGCATTGTGTTGATGTTTAATTTTTCAAAAGTATCATATGCATTTCACAAATAATTTTTCATAAACAGTATTTCAAGACAGTTAATTGTTATATATCACATTGGACGTAACTGTGTGTGTTATGAATAACAACTTCACAAAAACTTATCGTCTTTCTTTGTAAGCAGAATTTTCATACCAATATGTTCGTACATGTAGACATAACCCGTGCAAGGCACGCGCACAAAGACTAGTTGTGATAATAAGTTAAACTACATAGAGAGTCTTAGTGGAAAACATTTATAGTAATTATACCAATTGAAGAACATAAATTCTGTTCCGGGAACGGGGGGTTCGAACTTGGAGGTCCAGAGCAATCCGGGAGCCAGTCACTGGGAAGTACTTAGTAGGCGAGAAGTGAAGCACTCTGGGCAAACTGTAAGTAAGACAAGAGAGATTAACTTCAGTAAATAAATTATGTTCTTACCGAGCTCAAGGGTTTGGGAATTCTGGATGAAGGTTTCTCTCTTAATTTGTATCTTGCAGGAGTCTCTTTCTATCCCTGAAAGTTCGTCCCTTTGAATGTCTCACGGGGTCTATTTATAGTGAAGGGTAAGATAAGTCAGTTACGGGCTGATGAGTCACATCCTAAAAACATGGGTAGTGCATGCATGTTTCTTGACATGGTAGTGGTGTCACATAATGGGCTAAGGTTGAAGAAATGGGAGAACATGGAGCCACATGAGGTAAGTAGTGGGATGAAGTTGAGGGAGTGGGATTAGGCATGTGGATCTGGTTACGTATGTATGAGGTGTCAATTATTAATGACGTGTCTAGTTGTATTGTCACGATCCCAAATCGGGAATACGTGACCGGCACGGGAATAGATTTTTACCTCTATACCCGTAAGCCTCATCATGTAAACATGACTATAACTACCCTGCTATACAATTAATATATATGTATCATACTAGTGACCACACCTCACTGGTGGCCTAATTAACCTGCAATCCGCGGTTTGCTCAATACCGCTTCAACTCAATCCAATGTATAGATATATTTATCAGTACTCATAATGTAAATGTTAATATCATATTGCCGTACGTCTCAATACGTACGATCTATCCTATTCACATGCAGCAAGCACACATAATATATATCCATATCATATTGACCGTACGCCTCAATCCTACTTTATCCCCTAACTAGACCCTGTCTTTAAGTACATGTGAAGCCGACAATTCTAGAGTAGGTACATATCAAAAGCTGTAAATATATATATACAACCCTTACAACTTATAATATGTACAACAAGAGAAATCAAAATAACCAAAGGAGTCCTCCCACACAAACAAGAGCGTAAGGGTGGTCTGATGTCTGTATCACTGTCCGGATGTCGATGCCTGCCCGATCCCTGTATCTGAAACATTGAAGCAGAGGGAGTGAGTCAAACAAACTCAGTGAGGAGCTTCCCATCCTCTGCGTAGCGGCGGGTACCACTACAGTTGTGGAAAAGGGAAACACCCACAATCACATGCGCATGAAAATCCAGTTTATCAAATCTTATCTTACGATCAGGCAATATTAATATAACATTTAAATTCAAAGATAAATGTACGGATCATGCTTTTCTATCATGCTTCTCATAATCAAACAAACACTTTTAACATATCATTTGAAAACTGTAAATCACTTAACTGACCCTAGTGCCAGGCTAGGGCAATGGACTTCATACTTCACTGACATGGGCTAAGCTACCCATTGATTTTCGGCTCAGAGCGTCTGTCACCACATTCACCTTGCCAAGATGGTACAAAATCGTGCAATCATAGTCTTTCAATAACTCCATCCACTTGCGTTGTCTCAGATTCAGATCTTTCTGCTCGAAAATGTACTTGAGGCTCTTGTGGTTTGTATATACCTCACGTGTTTCGCCATGAAGGTAGTGCCTCCAAATCTTCAAGGCAAATACCACCGCTGCCATTTCAAGATCGCGAGTCGGGTAGTTTTTCTCATGCTTTCGGAGTTGCCTAGACGCATAAGCAATCACCTTTCCATGTTGCATAAGAACACACCCTAACCCAACTCGTCAAGCGTCACAGTAAACCACATACCCTCCGGTGCCCTCAGGAAGAGCCAACACCGGTGTTGTGGTAAGACTTCCCTTCAGCTTTTGAAAACTCTCTTCACACTTGTCATCCTATACAAACTTTACCCCTTTCTGAGTTAACTTTGTAAGAGGTGCAGCAACCTTCGAAAAGTCCTGCACAAACCTTCTATAGTATCCAGCCAAACCTAGAAAACTGCGAATCTCCGAGACTGAGGTAGGCTGAGACCAATTCTTTACTGCTTCCACCTTGCTCGGATCAATATGGATTCCCTCTGAAGATACCACGTGACCGAGAAATGCAACTTTATCAAGCCAAAACTCGCATTTTGAAAACTTAGCATACAATTTTTCTTTTCTCAGCTTCTGTAATGCCAGTCTCAAATGCTCTGCATGCTCCTCAGCATTCTTGGAATAGACTAGAATGTCATCTATAAATACAATGACAAACCAATCTAGAAATGGCTTGAAAACCCGATTCATCATATCCATAAAAGCTGCTAGTGCATTAGTTAGCCCGAACGACATGACTAGAAATTCATAATGGCCGTATCGGGTCCCAAAAGCAGTCTTGGGCACATCTTCTTTTCTTTTTCGTACCTACGTGGTACTCTTTCTTCGAGTATTTCTCAATACTCGTTACTCACTACATTCTCCTTCTCGATTAACCGTCCGTACGATTAATTTTCCCTTTATGGCACCCCCATGGCCATTTATACGTTTGGTTTGTCCACTCAGTCTCCACCCAAACGCGGGCTTCAGACTAACGAATTTACGGTTCACCAACCTGTAGAACTAGCTTACCTAGCTATGTCCACTACAATCTGTGTACTATACTTGCACTTACGGTAGTAGTTCGTTCTCCACCTCCTACTTGACTCTTATCCTATGGGGTCCTATAGGCTTCCGCTCTTCCGCCCTTATGGGACTACTTATCCCTGTCTCTACCCTCGAGCCTCCACGAGTCCCTCTGGGGTTTATCTCTCACGTTATCTCATTCGATAGCTATCTACCGCAATAGCACTCATTTTCTTATCTCTAGACGGTACCCGAAGGTCTAATACTTTCGGGTCCATTTCCACTTCTAGACCTGCTCCGATCTAATAATTTCGGGTCCATTACCACCCTATGGCCCCTTAATTGGTAACCCTTAGGTTTACCTGTATATTCCCTTGGCACTTTAGCACTCTCTAGTGCTTTTCGATGTCTACTTAACTTTAATCACTCAAAGCGAGTGATTTCTCATCTACATCTACCATCCTTATACAGCTTACCTGTAAAAGGACTGTTGTTTGGTAGGGTATTGGTCACATGAGTTAGTTTTCTTAGGCACCCTGTGGGTTTTAAAATTAATTTCAAGTTTATTTATTAGAAAGTAATGCCTAGGTTTATTCTCTTTAAGGATTTACATACAAATCCACACCCTCCAGATAATAACTTACTCGATCCTACCCCCAATATCATCTAGGTCCCGAGGACCTTCTTTCCATATAAGGCTCCTTGAGCCACCATTTGCTTTTACAGTTCACATATACACATACAGCACGTTATCACATAAATTACAATTTAGGAACAACAATAGCATGTTATCTAACATGTAATTCCTACAAATAGGCAAGAAGGCAAACCATATATCCATATTCGCAGTCAACCCTATAGGGCAAGGATAGGAAAGCCCCTCACCTGGTTGGCCCCTCTGATCGGCTCTCGGTGCGCCCGAAAGTCCACTCACAGTATGGTGTCCTATACACATATACTTGAGAGATTCAGAAACTTGCAATTTCAACCACTATAGTGTACATGTAACGCTAACGCTCATGTTCTTTCTAATTAATTCCATAGACTAGTTGTTGGCTTGGAATGCCCTCAACTAGTTTTCGGAACACCTAGCATGCTTCTAATCGTGTCCAACCCTTGCTAAATCACGCTATTCGGAAGCCTTGAGTTGGGAATGCCAGGTTACCCAATTTCATCTCTATGTGTCCATATGAAATTCCCATCACCCAAGTCTTGAATTTATGACTCAAGAGAGTCATAAATTCTACTTGTCTAAAATTTCCATTTACCGAATTAACTTTCAATACTTTACTTATACATGAATACATTTATCCGGATACGCGTAAAATTAGGAAAGTGTCTCTTTTTCCCCGAACCGGGTTCCGGGTGAGACGGGAATTACTCGGGTTTTAATCCCTCGTACATTCCAATAATTTTTAATAATTATATAATTATCATTCACTCTTTCAATGCACCCCAACTCATTCCACAACACCCTTAAACCTTAACAACCACATTTTTCTACACTTTTTCCAACCCGGATAAATTCCATCAATTTGGTTTCGGTTCCTAAGCTTTCAACTCACTTCCTAACATGCATATACTTCAATTTAGGACCCAGAATACTCAGATTGAATCAATTGGGGTCTTTCCAAAAATCCCTAAAATTGATAAAATTGGGGTTTGAGAGTTTCGGGACTTCTCACCTCGATTCAACCGGTTAGAAGGACGATATGGAGTAGAGGAGACTCCCGGCTACCTTCCCCGGTGAAGAAACAGCGTTTCCCGGCGAGAACGCTCTCCCCTTATTCTTTCTCTCTCTAACCCGAGCTCTCTCTCTCTCTAGCCCCAAAGACGGCGACGGACGGCGAACTCCGGCCACCACCGTGCTCAGCCCGTGCATCCGGCCACCTTCCCGTCGAACTTCCTCCAGCCACGCATTGCTCAGCCTCTCTCCCTCTCTCGTGCGTTCCGTCGAGCATCTTCCCCCACCCTCACTATCTGCTTTCTTTTCTTTTCCCTCTTTATGTTATTACACCTTATATAATATATATATATATATATATATATATATATATATATATTACAAAAAAAAAATCTGATTTCCTTTTCCTTATTTCTTTATTCCTATCCCTCCTTATATAATATTTATTTATATATAATAAATAAATATATACATACTTACCACCAATAAAAAAACAATTCTGATATAAAAATAAATAAGTAAAGAAATATATAACAAAATTAGGATTTACACTAATTTTGTATTTAAAAAAAATGTATTAGGATGATGTGTATTTTTATCTCATTTTTTCCACTTTCAAAATTAATTAATTTGATTTAATTAATGGTGCTAATTAAAATATTTCCGGGTATCACAGAAACACTCAAGTAGAGTGTTATATTTGAGTAAGTCAAGTGTCCGAGGAAGGATACGCATAAATCGGGATAGAGAAGTCCGATAAGACCAAGAGCTTGACTCTGTGGCAACCATAGACTACATGTGAGAGTAACGGAGAGATAAATAACAAGTTAAGCTAAGTGAAAACTTTAATGAAGTAAATGTTGTTCTTATAGGAACAACGGTGCGCAAAAGAGTGCAACAGGAACTCCGAGGAGACTAAAGTTACAGGAGAGGATTGCATGGAAGGTTGGCCAAGGTGAGGGTTCTTCCATCTTTGCTCCAAGGGTGGTATGCTTATGTGGATTACATGAGTATGTATATTCTCTGCTTGTCTGATATGTGTTAGCTAGATGTATAGAATACTAAAAGAATAAAAGAACTAGAGAATAGGTTGTGGAAAGTAGCTTGGATAGGAAGACATAGGAGTAGAGTGTAATTGTTTGCTATGATTGGTGTGTTACAAATCCAACTCATACACTCCGGAGGCATGATGAGTATTTTATTAAATATTTTCCACGACGGTGGCAAGAGTCCTTGTACGGAATGACTAAGCTTTTATTTTGAAAACTCGTCACGACGGTGAGTTAAATTATAATCATGCAAAGGGAGTTGTTGGTGGGTTTCAAATTTGGTTATGCTAGCGATGTGAGACATCGACTAGAACAACGTCAGATGGCACCTGAGACCTCAGTTTTATAATCACCATGACGATGGTCATTGCCCTATCCTGGCAATAGGGTCAGAAAGGTTTTATATTGCTATGACGATAGCTTGAGGCGCAGAGAGTACATCTGGACAGGTATATGAGTTATATCATATTAAGGATATTTGTTCATATTAACAAGGAGAAGAATTGTTGTTCGGGAAAGATACAAAGAATCATATTAATATGTGAGACTAAGGTAAGGAGACACGGGAGGAACCTACGGGTGAATCGTGAGCCTAACCTAGTAAAAGAGAAATCATCCTGTGGAGTTGGTCCAGGGTGTGTCAGTGGCCATGCTTCGAGACGTCATGTCATGCCCGCCATGTGGCCTGGTTGGGTAATGGACGAGTGGGCTGAAGCTATTGCCCCGCAGCAAGGGGTCAGGACGTGCCACTTGGTGGCTACAGATCAGTTGTTTGATAGATAGACATTGATTGTGTTTGATTAATAGAATTTTCACGAGGTGACCAGTACCCGAGTGAATGGGTTAAGTATGTTTGCCACGTGGTGGCCAGTAGCCCGAGTGCACGGGTTCGAAGTAGAAAAGCCACGTAGTGGCTAGTAGATACCCCAGAGTTGGGGAGATTAAGTAGATGTATGTTTAGCATCTGTGTGTATGTACACATTGTCTATGTTTGCATATAATTGCTGATTGTGCAGCGTAGTGGTAACGTACAGGACTACGTCACCACACGTCTTGTTTGATTCAGACATGCTAAAACGTGAGAAGACCAGTAAGTAAAAGCCGACACTATATGTTACATGTTTACTTTGTAATTGATGACGTGGAATAAACTGCTGCATGTATACAATTATTAAATGCATGTGAGTGTTTGGCTGAAATTTCTGTTGTCGTGTGATCACCAAGAATGTATGCTAACAACCGTAACTAGTTGTTTTTGCATCTGGTTGTGTATGACTCCCAAACCCAACGCTATGGTACCCACCTTGCACCGGGGATGCGAGAGTCTTAAGTGAGTCGCGTGGCTTAGACTCACACCTCATTTTTACAACACAGAGACAAGTTAAGTACAGGTGGAAGAAGTCTCGGTGGAACGAGGGTTGAGCAACACTTTCCAAGACCCACAACTTGTTCATGTGGGTGAATAAAGTGTAATTGTAATTTAATTTACTTTATTAATGTATCATAAAGTAAAGGGTAGACGTACCCAATTAGATTGTATTACTAAATTTAGAACTGTCAGCTTCACAAACCTTAAAGATCAGGATTAGTTATATTGCGATACAGGGAAAGTTTGTTGCCAAAATATACATATATATACTTATATCTTTTGCATGTGAATAGGATAGGCAGCATCTTCGGATGTGTAGCCAGTACACAGGTTATATATAATATGTGTGTTTTCCTATATCTATATCCTGAAGCAGCACTGGCCGTGGATTTGCTTGCCTAGGATAGGCCACCATTTCGGTATAGCAATGGTATTATAATGCATGTGAATGTATTTTCAACAATAGATATTCCGTCCATTAGGTGATAAGGGTTACAGGCATAGGGGCATTGCCTGTGTCTGTGCCGGTCATGGTCCTCTAAACGGGGGTCGTGACAGAGGGAGTCAATGATGCTGCTACTAAAGGTTCTGGTGACAAGCATAGAAGGAGTTGATGATGGCACGAGCTATGCAGTGGTGACGAGCAAGGAAGGAGTCAATGATGCTACTACTAAAGGTTCTGATGACAAGCATGGAAGGTGATGATGATGGAACGAGCTACGCAGTGGCGACGAGCAAGGAAGGAGTCAATGATGCTGCTACTAAAGGTTCCGGTGACAAGCATGGAAGGTGATGATGATGGCACGAGCTACGCAGTGCAGGCCGAGCAGGAGGTTGAGGCAGGCATGGGAGTAATTGATGACGATACTACCAAAGGTTCCAGTTACATGCGCGAAAGGAGTCAACGATGGCATTATCGAAGGTTCCAGTGACATGCGTGGAGGGAGTCATTGATGGCACAAAGGTTCCAGCGACATGCATGGAAGTAGTCAATGACGTCACCACTGAAGGTTCCAGTGACATGCGTGGAATGAGTTGACAATGTCACAAAGGTTCTAGCGACATGTATGGAAGAATTCAATGACGTCACCACCAACGGTTCCAGGGACAAGTGTGAAAGAGTTGACGATGTCACACATCCCTCCTGGTGCAGTGCGTGCGAGGATAGCAAGGATGAGCAAGAAGATGAGGTGGAGTGCAAGAAGCTGATGATGGTGCAAACAAAGGTTCTACCAGCAAGCATGGAAGGAGTTGGTGCTACAAAAGATTCCAGGGAGCAATCCATTCCTTTGGGGAGTCAAGCCTCTAACGTCCCTCCTTGTGTAGTGTGAGCGACAACAACCAAGATGCAGAAGAATTTGATGATGGAGAAGTCGTCACTTCGTTGAGGATTCGAGCTTCTTTCTTCCGCTGATGTCCTTCCTTGCGCAGTGTGAGCAACGACAACAAGGACGAGCAAGAGGATGCGTTGAAGGGTTTGGTGATGGTGCTACTGAAGATTCTTACAACCACGTCAAGCTTCTTCCTTGCTCTGACATTCCTCCATGCGACAATAAGGAGATGCTGAAGGTCATTATGAGTGTTGATTTCTCTCTGAAGACTAAGTAGGATGGCATACTCTGCGCTCTTAAAGATGCCTTGACTGAGTGCGGCAAGTGATGGCTATAATGCTAGCTAAGAGCTTGGGTGGTGAAAGGTTACTTGTGAAGGATCTTCATGTTTCTACTAGATTCCACACGTCATGGTGGCAGCCACGAAAGGAACTCTTCTCTGATCTTTGTCATTGGCTGCTACAAAAGTAAAGACTCAAAGGAGCATCGGCTTTGTACACTCTATGACATATAAAGGTGCTTAACTTTTTCCGCTGGGGTGGCGATAATCAGCCTTCGATGCTAGGAATGTCAAAAGGTATGTCACTTCTATCCGCTAGGGGTGGCGAACAACTTCAGACACTTGGAATGTCAGAAGGTGCATCACTTCACTTTGCCTGGCTTTCTTCCCCTACTTATGCTTCACCTTAGGCATGTTGAGGGATGTTTCCTTCTCAAGTCAACTTCTACATTGAATCTTGCTGTGTTGGTTTCTTGCACTTTGCTAGCGGGAGGTTCAAGGTGGTTTCTCTTCTTCTGTTGCTATAAGGTTGTAGGACTCTATCCTTCCGCACCTTCTTCGCTTTGTTCACCTTACGCATGGACGCCACAGTTCTTTGTGCTTGCTTGATCTACTGATGTCTACTTCTGGCATAGCTGCCTCGCATTCTAATGTCGAGTCATTCCCTGCGTGTTGCTTGACTCGTTCCAAGTACCTCATGTGCACGATAGGTTGAGACTCAAAGAACTATCCACCAAAAATCAATCGCCATCTCTTCCATGGATTAGACTCTGGCGCCAAATTGATGTACAACGTGTAGGATCTTTCCGGTGAATGACTCTGCTTGACTCGTGTATGAATATTATATAACCATCTGCGTGCGTGCGCGCGCGTGCGCACGCATGCTATATATTTTGTGCTATATATCAAAACACATATATTTGTTAGTTACCATTCCAATTTTTTTAGAATAAATATCATAAAACAAATTCATCAAAGAGAAGAGATTTTTTAATTACTTTTCATTTATCAATATTAAAAAATAATTTAGCTCTTAATCTTTTTTCAATATCGATCCTTTTTTTTTCCTTCAGAAAACAAATGATAAAGAATGATTGGAGCTATAATATTAGACTTGTATTCATTTGTTTGATATATATGTTCATTATTATTGTCATAGATTAAAACTTTAAAACCCTTTTTACTTATGACAACTACTAATATCATATGGACGAATTATGTCATCATTTAATCAAGTTAAAGTTCTCAATATACTTTAATGATATATTATTCACTCGATTTGGTTTAAGCTCATGTCCTATGTTTCTCATTCTCCACATCAATATTTGTTGTTCCAAGCTACTCTTCTCTCATTCCAACAACATATTACAAAATTTCAACGGCATCATCCACCTTGTGAGTCATTAGTAATAATAACAAAACTTGTATTAGAAAATATAAAAGCCTTAAGACTGAATTCTAATTAAGTATTCTTACAATGAATGAAACTGGTACCTTTCCATTGCATAATAACTAATAAGTTCCTGAAAAATCATACTGCAATGTCCTCCAAATTCAACTAAAGAAATGAGAACAAAAAAAAACCTCTTTTAATTTTTTTTGTATGAAAAATAAAAAATAAAAAGAAACCACAGAAAAGTGAAGACCATCTATGAATTTTTAAATTCTTAGACCATATTCAGCTCCCAATTTGCAAGAAAAAGGAAAGACGAAAGAAGAAGAAAAACATGAACTCCACTTAAAAAGAAAGATAAATAAAAAATCAAGCTGGATATATACTATACGCTACATATCAAAGGCTGGAAATTAATTACCAGTTTAATAAGCATCACATTCTCCAAAAATAGCAAATAAGAAAACGTCTTCTTCCCACCATTCGACCCCTTCAGAAGAGCAAGAAAAGGGAAACGAGATGGCAAAGGTTCGGATAAGCTCAAGGAGATAGACACAACGAATGAAAACTTTTCTGCTAATCTACCTGAGTTGAACCATGCCATCTCCAGTAGCTCGAGCTTTAGTCTAGGGATGATCAAAATACCCATACGTACCCTGAAATTTTATTCTGTGGGTCTGAGTATGGACCCAGGTACAAAGTCAACGGGTTCGGGTTCCGGCCGGTCCGGGTAAGGAGGTACCCTATCCGCAATAGTAATTATTTATTTTTATATATAAAAAGTAATATTTTAAAACTTTTTTGTGTTGAGAAAATATATAATTCTAAGAAAAAATGTTAAATATTTTATAGATATTAAAATAATTTAATTGTACATTTATATTTATGATTTAATTTTTTTTATTTCTTATGATTATAGATGAAAAAAATAGATAAAAATAAATTTTATATTAATAAAATAATAATTTATTTAAAATTTTTATGGGTCTGGGTCCGGTATGGGGATTTAACTATGCATAGAGTCTAGGGATGGAGATTGATTTTGATAACCGTTCAAGTCTGGGTCCGAGTCCGGGAATTATTGTACGCCTATCCATGAGCATGCCTACTCTAATAGCTCACCAAAGAGTTTTTCATAGAAGAAGAGAAGAGGCTCATATGGAAGTCGTCTTTCGAGTGAGGCTCGGGAAAGCTTGTCACGACCCCCGTTTAGAGGACCGTGACTGGCACAGACACAGGGAATACCCCTATGCCTATAAGCCTTATCACCTAATTGACAGAATATCTATTACTGAAAATACATTCACATGCATTATAAAACCATGGCTACACCGAAGTGGTGGCCTATCCTAGGCAAGCAAATCCACGGCCAGTGCTGCTTCAGGATATAGATATAAGAAAACACACATAATATATAATTTGTGTACTGGCTACACATCCGAAGATGCTGCCTATCCTATTCACATGCAACAGATATATGTATATATATATTGATATATATTTTGAAAACAAGTTTTTCCTGCATCGTAATCTAACGGATCCTGATCTTTAAGGTGTGTGAAGCTGACAATTCTAGATTTAGTGATACAATATAGTTGGGTACGTCTACCCTTTACTTTATGATACAGGATAAAGTAAATTAAATTACAATTACAATTCATTCTCCCACATTCTTGGTGATCAAACAACAACAGAAATTTCACCCAAACACTCACATGTATTTAACAACTGTAAACATGCAGCAGTTTATTCCACGTCATCAATCAGCAAGTAAACATGTAACATATAGTGCTGGCCTTTACTTACCGGTCTTCTCACGTTTCAGTATGTCTGAATCAAACAATACGTGTGGTGACGTAATCCTGTACGTTACCACTACGCTACACAATCAACAATTATATGCAAACACAGACAACTTGTACATACACAAATATGCTAAACATACTTCTACTTAATCTCCCCAACTCTGGGGTATCTACTAGCCATTACGTGGCTTTTCTACTTTGAACCCGTGCACTCGGGCAACTGGCCACCACGTGGCAAAACATACTTAACCCATTCACTTGGGTACCGGTCACCTCGTGACAATTCTGTTAATCAAACAATACTTAACCCATTCACTTGTATTGGTCACCTCGTGACAATTCTATTAATCAACCTGTGGAACTAGCTTACCTAGCTATGTCCACTACAATCTGTGTACTATACATACACTTACGGTAGTAGTTGGTTCTCCACCTCCTACTTTACTCTTATCCTATGGGGTCCTATAGGCTTCCGCTCTTCCCCCATTATGGGACTACTTATCCCTGTTTACTTTCTATCCCCTCGGGCCTCCACGAGTCCCTTTGGGGTTTATCTCTCACGTTATCTCATTCGAGAGCTATCTACCGCAATAGAACTCATTTTCTTATCTCTGGACGGTACCCGAAGGTCTACGCCCATTTTCACTTCTAGACCTGCTTCGGTCTAATGCTGTCGGGTCCATAATCACCTTATGGCCCCTTAATTGGTAATCCTTAGGTTTACTTGTATACTCCCTTGGCCTTCGATGTCTACTTAACTTTAATCACTCCAAGCGAGTGATTTTCTCAACTACATCTACCATCCTTATACAGCTTACCTGTAAAAGGATTATTGTTTGGTAGGGTATTGGTCACATAAGTTAGTTTTTCTTAGGCACCCTGCAGGTTTTAAAAAATAAATTCAAGTTTATTTCTTAGAAAATGACGCCTAAGGTTTTCATAAATGGTTAGGGTTTAATCAATTGGAATGACACAAATTGAGAAAGAGTTTTCATGAAAATTTGTCTTCCAATGGTTATCCCTATTATTTTCAAGAAAAGTTTGAGGGTCTTTCAGAATCTCTCATCCGGAAAGACCAAAAAGAATTTTACAAAAAAATTTCTCATGTGATCAATATCCTACTTTATGCTCTTCCTAAGGAACCCAAGGGAGTTTGGTTGGGCTTAATCCCTTCTTTTCCCCCTTGTTTGCTTAAGGAACTAGCAGTTCATGGACCAAGCGCAGGGTTGGACTAGGCTCCTTCCCTATGCCCTTCCATTTACTCTGTTTCCTGCTCGGCATATGGTCATGCTCTACTCGTTTAGATATGCCTCTACTTCTTAATATCTATCTCTACGGCATATGGTTTGACCACTTTGCCCTTCCATATACCGTATCCTGATTTTCTAGTCCATAGACTTCTACTTCTATACTGTGGCATACACCACGTCTTTTGTATTTACTTTCTAGGAAGGACAACTCACTTCCTTCAGCCATAGCATACCGCACAGTCGTGACCCATTCTCGTGGTCATCATCCTGTCGGTCTCATGCCCCCTGGCCCTGTTTATTCTTGTCTGTAAACTTTCTATTTCAATCGCTCCATGGGCTTACTTTCTTTTCTACACGCCAAACGTGTCTTTTTCTTTCACTTTACAAACCATTCCTAGCCTGAACTACCATTCACTGCATATTTCTATTCTACTTGCATTCCATAATATAATCAAACAACTTGTGCTTATACCATAGCACACAATGCGCCGCTAACAGAGCAGACACATCGTCTCATTTAACACTTGCAAAACAACCACACATTATAGCGCATTCCTGCCTACAATTCAAACAAATGTGTCTGTGTCTAGGTAGCATCCTCCATGGATGTCTCCTTTCCCTATTATGGCCTCCTAAGGTTCCCGGGGTCACCGCCACCCCACCTTACGCCTTAGTGCTCATCGACACTTGTGTACTGTACAGGTCATATGCTTTGCATAGAATTTCACATACAAATTCTATGCTTAAAGCGATGACTCGAAAGGATTTATTACTCAACATCCTGAGCAACGTCACAAGTGCCCGTCGGATCCACCGCTACGTCCGGAGTCGTAATGGATAGCCCAACTGACACCCGGGACTACTAGTTAGCTTCACACCCTTAAAGAACAATCTGGCTCTGATACCAAGTTTGTCACGACCCCCGTTTAGAGGACCGTGACCGGCACAGACACAGGGAATACCCCTCTGCCTGTAAGCCTTATCACCTAATTCACAGAATATCTATTACTAAAAATATATTCACATGCATTATAATACCATGGCTACACCAAAGTGGTGGCCTATCCTAGGCAAGCAAATCCACGGCCAGTGCTGCTTCAGGATATAGATATAAGAAAACACACATAATATATAACCTGTGTACTGGCTACACATCTGAAGATGCTGCCTATCCTATTCACATGCAACAGATATATGTATATATATATATATTGAAAACAAGTTTTCCCTGCATCGTAATCTAACGGATCCTGATCTTTAAGGTGTGTGAAGCTGACAGTTCTAGATTTAGTGATACAATATAGTTGGGTACGTCTACCCTTTACTTTATGATACATGATAAAGTAAATTAAATTACAATTACAATTACAATTCATTCACCCAAATGAACAAGTTGTGGGTCTTGGAAAGTTTTGTTCGTTCCTTGCTCCACCGAGACTTCTTCCACCTGTACTTAACCTGTCTCTGTGTAGTAAAACTGAGGTGTGAGTCTTAACCACACGACTCAGTTAGGACTCTCCCATCCCCGGCGCAAGGTGGGTACCATAGCGCTGGGTTTGGGAGTCATACACAATTACATGCAAAAACAGCTAGTTACTGTTGTTAGCATACATTCTTGGTGATCACACAACAACAGAAATTTCACCCAAACACTCACATGTATTTAACAACTGTAAACATGCAGTAGTTTATTCCACGTCATCAATCGGCAAGTAAACATGTAACATATAGTGCTGGCCTTTACTTACCGGTCTTCTCACGTTTCAGCATGTCTGAATCAAACAAGACATGTGGTGACGTAATCCTGTACGTTACCACTACGCTGCATAATCAGTAATTATATGCAAACACAGACAACTTGTACATACACACATATGCTAAACATACTTCTACTTAATCTCCCCAACTCTGGGGTATATACTAGCCACTACGTGGCTTTTCTAGTTTGATCCCGTGCACTCGGGCTACTGGCCACCACGTGGCAAAACATACTTAACCCATTCACTTGGGTACCGGTCACCTCGTGACAATTCTGTTAATCAAACAATACTTAACCCATTCACTTGTATTGGTCACCTCGTGACAATTCTATTAATCAAACACAATCAACTTCTATTAATCAAACAACTGATACGCAGCCACCACGTGGCACGTACTGACCCCTTGCTGCGGGGCAATAGCTTGAGCCCACTCGTCCATTACCCAACCAGGCCACATGGCGGGCACGGCACGACGTCTCGAAGCATGGCCACTGACACACCCTAGACCAACTCCATAGGATGATTTCTCTTTTACTTGGTTAGGTTAACGGTTCACCCGTAGGTTCCGCCCGTGTCTCCTTACCTTAGTCTCACATATTAATAGGATTCTTTGTATCTTTCCCGAAAGATCAACAATTCTTCTCCTTGTTAATATGGACGAGTATCCTTAATAGGATATAACTCATATACCTGTCCAGATGCACTCTCTGAGCCTCAAGCTATCGTCATAGCAATTTAAAACCTTTCGGACCCTATTCCAAGGATAGGGCAATGACCATCAACATGATGATTATAAAAGTGAGGTCTCAAGTGCCATCTGACGATGTTCTAGTCGATGTATCACATCGCTATCATAATCAAATCCGAAACCCACCAAGAACTCCATTTGCTTGATTATAATTTGAGTCACCGTCGTGACGAGTTTTCAAAATAAAGTTTAGTCCTTCCGTACAAGGACTCTTGCCACCGTCGTGGAAAATATTTAATAAAATGCTCATCATGCCTCCGGAGTGTATGAGTTGGATTTGTAACACACCAATCATAGCAATCAATTATACTCTACTCCTATGTTTTCCTATCGAAGCTACTTTCCACAATCTATTTCTAGTTCTTTCATTCTTTTAACATTTTATACATCTAGCTAACACATACCAGACAAGCAGAGAATATACATACTCATGTAATCCACATAAGCATACAACCCTAGGAGCAGATGCCACGACCCTCGTTTAGAGGACCGTGACCGGCACAGACACAGGGAATATCCCTCTGCCTGTAAGCCTTAACACCTAATTGACAGAATAGCTATTATTGAAAAATACATTCACATGCATTATAATACGATGGCTACACCGAAATGGTGGTCTATCCTAGGCAAGCAAATCCACGGCCATTGCCGCTTCAGGATATAGATATAGGAAAGCACACATAATATATATAACTTGTGTACTTGCTACACAACCGAAGATGCTGCCTATCCTATTCACATGCAACAGATATATGTATATATATATATTTTTTGAAAACAAATTTTCCCTGTATCGCGGTAAAATAAATCCTGATCTTTAAGGTGTGTGAAGCTGACAGTTCTAGATTTAGTAATACAATCTAATTGGGTACGTCTACCCTATACTTTATGATACAATGATAAAGTAAATTAAATTACAGTTACAATTTATTCACCCACATGAACAAGTTGTTGGTCTTGGAAAGTTTTGCTTGTCCCTCGTTCCACCGAGACTTCTTCCACTTGTACATAACATGTCTATGTGTAGTTAAAATGAGGTGTGAGTCTCAACCACGCGACTCAGTGAGGACTCTCCCATCCCCGGTGCAAGGCAGGTACCTTACCGCTGGGAATGGAAGTCATACACAACCACATGCACAAACAACTAGTTACTGTGAGTTAGCATGCATTCTTGGTGATCACACAATAATAGAAATTTCACCCAAACACTCACATGCATTTAATAACTGTAAACATGCAGCAGTTTATTCCACGTCATCAATCAGCAACTAAACACGTAACATATAGTGCCGGCTTTTACTTACCGGTCTTCTCACATTCAACATATCTGAATCAAACAAGACGTTGTGATGACTTAATCCTGTACGTCACCACTCCGCTGCACAATCAGCAATAATATGCAAACACAAACAATTCTTTAAGTACACGCAGAAACTATAACATACATCTACTTAACTTCCCTCACTCTGGGGTATTTACTAGCCACTACATGTCTTTTTTACCTCGAACCCGCGCACTCGGGTTGCTGGCCACCACGTGGCAAAGCATATCTAACCCGTTCACTTGGGTACTGGTCACCTCGTGACAATTCTGTTAATCAAACAACGTTTAACCCATTCACTTGGGTACTAGTCACCTCGTGAAAATTTTATTAATAAAACATAATCAACTTCTATCTATCAAACAACTGATACGTAGCCACCACGTGGCATGTCCTGACCCCTTGCTGCGGGGCAATAGTTTGAGCCCACTCGTCCATTACCCAACCAGGCCACATGGCGGGCACGGCACGACGTCTCGAAGCATGGCCACTGGCACACCCTGGACCAACTCCACAGGATGATTTCTCTTTTACTAGGCTAGGCTCACGGTTCACCCGTAGGTTCCTCCCGTGTCTCCTTACCTTAGTCTCACATATTAATAGGATTCTTTGTATCTTTCCCGAAGGATCAACAATTCTTCTCCTTATTAATATGTACAAGTATCCTCAACAGGATATAACTCATATACCCGTCCAGATGCACTCTCTGAGCCTCAAGCTATCATCATAGCAATATAAAACCTTTCTGACCCAATTGCCAGGATAGGGCAATGACCATCGCAATGGTGATTATAAAACTGAGGTCTCAAGTGCCATTTGACGTTGTTATAGTCGATGTCTCACATTGCTAGCATAACCAAATCCGAAACCCACCAATAACTCATTTTTGCATGATTATAATCTAAGTCACCGTCGTGACGAGTTTTCAAAATAAAAGCTTAGTCCTTCCGTACAAGGACTCTTGCCACCGTCGTGGAAAAGTTTTAATAAAATACTCATCATGCCTCTGAAGTGTATAATTTGGATTTGTAACACATCAATCATAGCAAACAATTAAACTCTACTCCTATGTCTTCCTATCCAAGCTACTTTCCACACACCTATTTTCTAGTTCTTTCATTCTTTTAGCATTCTATATCTCTAGCTAACACATACCAGTCAAGCAGAGAATATACATACCCATGTAATCCATATGAGCATACAACCCTAGGAGCAGAGATGGAAGAACCCTCACCTTGGTCACTTTACTTAACATTCCCTTTGAGCACTCTTGTCTCCGAGGAAGTACTTGAATCCTATCACATACAACCAATTCCATCCATATCAATTTTCATACATCAACTTCTATTTCACCACATAAGTCCTATCACATATAATCATTTCCACCATATTCTAAGTTCATAATTACATAGCAATTTAAAACTACATTCAAGGCTAACCCAAAACCCCTTATTAAGCTAAGGTCATCATTTAGAGTTCTTTTTAAGTTAAAAACAATTTATGCTTAAGTAAACAAGTCTTGCCACTTGGTCACTCTCCAAGCTCCTTCAATGAAGGATTTTTCCAAATATGGAAACTTCTCATTTTCACCATGGGTCCACACATAAAAAAACCCAACCATTGGGCAATCTCTCATTTCATTTAAAAAGTGTAAGCAATTCATTTGGAACCCAAACAAACCAACAATTCTAATAAAATCCACAATTCTTTCCAAAATGGCAAAATCCGCACCTTAGGGTTCATAGAGTAAAAACATCTATGTAAGTTATGATTTGTGGGTTTTCTATGTCCTAAAGTAGCCCTAGGGTGTTATATTATCAATGAGTAACTCATTCCTAACAAGAAAACCATGATTAAGAAGTGAAGACATGATTTTTGGGACTTACCTCTTACAAGTCCGAATTTGGGGTTTTTGGAAGATTGCCCAAGCTTCTTGGAGCTCAACAATGGTGGAGGAGACTTGAAGAAACTTAGGAATGATGATTGGAAGCAAAGGAAGTTGTGGGAAGTGGGAGATTTTGGGATTTCTCCTTTGCCTATCACATAAGAATGAAAAAGAGAAGAGAATAACAAGAGGAAGAAGGAGTGGGTGCTGGAGCAAAAATATGGTGCTCAAAAATTGGGTTTGAGAATTTAAAGGTAGTTTGAGCAATTGACAACTTTTGGGGTATGGTGAAATAGAGTTTTGATAGGATTTTCTTAACTATATTTATTTTTAGATAAGAATAGGAAAATTTTGAAATTTTTGGCTAATAATAAGCCTATCAAAAATATCTGTTATTGAGTTTCTTGCAGATGAAATTTTCCTACCCAGTATGATTTTTATTTTGAAAAAAATCTCAAATTTAAACTATAAGCTTTGAATAATTCATATGATCACTTTTGAATAAAATTATAATTTTTCTACCTAATTTTCATATTTATTTTAATTCCTTAAATTCTCAACTCTAAAACTATTAAAATCTTAATTATATCCCAAAAATTTTATTTCACTCAAAAAAATTTATTTTTATTTTCTTTAGCCAAAATGTTTAACTTCAATTTTACAATTTTATCAATTTCATATTATCCCTTCAATTCCTATTAAATTCAAGTTTCCAATTTCTTAGGTCCTGAATTAAATCCTGAAAATTATTTTCTACTTCTTTTCTTTCCCTTTCATTTTCTTTTAAACCTCGAAAAAATTTCTTTCCGGTTTCTTTTAACTTTCACATATATTTTATTTTATTTTATTTTTTTTCTAAGGTTTTAATTCCTAGCCCCGGAATAAATGATTCTTAAATCCTCGAAATTTTAAATAAATCATTCTTTAATCCTCGAAATTTTCCGGGGTATTACAGCAGAGATGGAATAACCCTCACCTTGGCCAACCTTCCATGCAATCCTCTCCTGTAACTTTAGTCTCCTCGGAGTTTCAGTTGCACTCTTTTGCGTGCCGTTGTTCCTATAAGAACAACATTTACTTCATTAAGATTATTACTTAGCTTAACTTATTATTTATCTCTTCATTACTCTCACATGTAGTCCATGGTTGCCACAGAGTCAAGCTCTTGGTCTTATCGGACTTCTCTATCCTGACTTAGGCGTATCCTTCCTCGGACACTTGACTTACTCTCATATAACACTCTACTTGAGTGTTTCACATACTTGGATTTGAGTATTAGACCTCTATCTACTTGTATTCACTTCTTAGGAAGCTTATCTTGCTTAGTTAGAAGGAATCCTAATTTTTAGGAAGGTCTAAACATTTTATTTCAACTTGTGTTCTTACTCGGTTTTTAAGAAATCTAGTTTCTAAACCTCAATACACCTCTAGTTCATCCTACTTAAGGCTTCCTAATAATTATGAAGGAATAAAATTATCATTTTTGAATTTGGACCTCATTGTTCCGCAAGTTTCCATCCTTGAGAAACAAGAAGGTATCTAAAATAATTCTTGATGCTTGATAGCATATTTAGAATTATTCTAGGGTGTTTAAGATTGAAAAGAAAAGGTTTGGAGCCCTCAACATCACCCTTAAAGTGTATTTGGGCAAACCGAGCAGGGACCCGGCATGTTAATGCCAAGGTCCGGCCTTAGTATCCTCGGGCCAGCTCTTCACGGGTCTTGTTCAGCTAATATTTCAACTATATAATTTTAATAATATCAATCCAATCCTATTTACTCAAATCCAAGCTCAATCCTAATTATTAACAATTTTTTCCAATTTGAAAATAATTATAATTTCAATAATATCAATCCAAGCCTATTTACTCAAATCCAAGCTCAATCCTAATTATCAAAAAATTTCCCCAATTTGAAAATAATTATAATTTCAACCCCAAATCCTTCCAAATTCGAATTTGGGCAAATCCGAAAATATAATCTTGATTCCTACCCCAACTAAGTGTTCAAGAACACTTTCTAGGTCTCAATCTACCCTCGAAACAATTCAATCGAAGGTGAATCGAAGGAATCCCTAAAAATGGAGAAATTGAGGGGTTTGAATAAAATTGGGGTTACCAACCTTGATTCGATTGGTGGGAGGTGTGGAAGATGTTGTAACTGAGCTCCGGTGACTTTTCCCGGCGTCGGCTAGCTCTTCTTCGACGAGTTTCCGGCGAAATTCCTCCTCCTTCACCATTCTTCTTCCTCTACGCATCCCCCTCTCTCTCTCTTCTTCCACTTTCTTCTTCTCTCTCGTGGTAGCTCTCTCTCTCCCACTATTCCTTCTTTTCCTTTCTATTCTCTTTTTCTTTTTCTTTTATTTGTCTAAATGCACGCACCCCCTTTTTTTTTTAAAAAAATAATAATTACAATAATTAAAATCATATATATATATATAATAATAAATAAATAATTAAATAATTATAATAATTAAATAAATATAATTAAAATAAATTAATTAATAATTAAATAAATAATAACAAATTTGTATTTTTAATTTAATCCCTTTTCCTATTTAATTCAGGTTTCCAATGTCTTAGGTCCCGAATTAAATCCTAAAAATTATTTTCTACTTCTTTTTCCTTACCTTTTTATTTTATTTTAAACTTCAAAAAATTTTCTTGGGTATTACAATCTTTGAAAAAAATTTCCTTTCCGGTTTCTTTTTAACTTTCATACTTTTTCTATATTCTTTTTAAAGTTTTAATTCCTAACCCCAGAATAAATCAATCTTAAATCCTCGAAATTTTAAATAAATCATTCTTAAATCCTCAAAATTTTCTGGGGTATTACAAAGCTGGAGTACCAGTTTACAACGACTCCATTCACTCTGAAGAGTGATTCTCTCCGTCACAGTGATCAACTTGCGTCTGAGGACGAATCTTTGGGCTCTGTAGGCCAAAGTTCTCATATTGTGTTTTATTATGGATTTTAAATTATTGAGTTTGAATGCAAGAGGTGCGGAAAGTGATGATTTCATAAGAGTTTTTATGGATTTGAAGACAAGATACAAACCGAATGTAGTCTTCATAGCAGAAACCAGAGTGAGTGGTGCTAGAGCTGAGAATATCATTAGCTCTCTTGGGTTTGGTAATTTCTTCAAACTGGATCCCTTGGGTTACGCGGACGGGCTTTGGATTTTATGGGATAAGGCTGAGATCGAGATGAAACTTTTTGGGCATACCTTCCAAGAAATTCATGCCAAAATGGAGGCAAGGTTTTAAATTGCGGTTGCGGTCGCGGTTGGGGTTGCGGTCGTGGTTGCGATTTTATTGCGGTTACTGCGGTTGCGGGTAATGCGGATGTTACGTTGCGGACCGCGGTCGCTGCGGCCGTGATTTTTTTTTTTTTAAGTTGTACAAAATGTTAAAAAATATACATTATTATTACAATTCTCAAGTATATGTTATTTAAACATATTATTTACAAAATACTAGTAAACTAAAGTCTAAAAGTAATATAAAAATACATTTACAAATACCTTAAAAAAATTATCACCACATGGTAGAATGACGTGGAGGATCATAGCCTTCTCCACTTTCACTTTGATTGTTGTCACCATCATATCCTTCTCCAAAAACATAATAAAAAAATCCTCCACCTCTTTGCTCCATTTGTTGAGGATAAGGAAAATTTGATGATGGGTGATGATACAAGCCTTGATAATTTGTTGGAAATTGAGGTTGATATGGTAGAGGTTGGTGATATAATGGTGGATAGCCTTGACTACTTTGAGAAGACTCACAAATACCATAAGTACTACGGGAATGTGAATAACTAGAAGAGGAAGAATAATCTATCATATTAAGTTGTTGAAAATGACTTCTCCCAGATTGAGAACTACCTCTTCTAGTATCACTAATTGCATGTGTCATATCAATAAAAAAAAATTGGATTACGCATAGAATATGGTACCACTTGGTATGTATCTTCATCAATTTCTTGATTACCACCATCATTATTGTTATCACCACCACTATCATTATTGGCACCACTATTGTTGCTTGGTGGACTTAAACCACCATCTTCATTGTCACATTCGTTAAAATCAGAATCATCATCATTATCACCTTCTTCCTCCTCCTCATCAGTATCTATTGGAAGTCATTCTCCATTTTGTACTCCATCTAACAGAGTATTTTCTCTCTCCTCAATCCATGGAGATAAAGGATCTTCTTCCTGAAACATATAATCCAAATTAATTGAATTAAAACTACTTTCAATTTCTTCTTGGTTTCTTCTCTTAGACTCTCTCATTTTTAGCTTCATATTGTAAAATGTGAATACAAGTTTCTGTAATTTTTTATACTTCAATTTGTTTCTTGTCTTTGTGTGAATATAGCTAAAAGTACTCCAATTTCTTTCACAATTTGAAGCTGAAGTAGTTTGGCTCAGAACTTTGATTGCAATGCGTTGAAGCTCAGGAGTATCAGAACCATATACAAGCCACCATTCAGCTATTTAAATAAACAATAAAAATAAATCATTTACAATATGAAAAGAGTAAAGTTTAAGAAAATAATGCTTGTATTAAAAAGAAAATCACTTACCAGGATTCATTACAGACCATGCTCTCTGAGCTTTGGTGTGCTAAATTTTTCTTGTTTTTCTCGAAAAAGCATTAACTATCCAATATAGTAAAAAAAACAATAATGATAATTAAAATTTTTTATTTTAAACAATAATTATAACAAATAAATATATAATATATAATAATCTGATTTATGGCTCTTATTTGATTGTCCATGTCTCTTTCTAGCTTGTTTATGAACTTTGTAGTTCCATCCATTGTCTCTCTATAAACATCACGTCCATGTTCAAGTCCATATTGAAATTGAGGATTAAGAAAGTAACCTAAAAATAAAAAATATTAATCAATTAAAATGCATTTATGTAAACTTTATAAGAAAATAAAATAATAAACTTACCAGCCGAATGCAAATCATTATGTAGAAATCTCCACCTCTTATCTACAATGTCATTATATTGTATATGATAACGACAATTTTGTTGGATAGATTGTTTGGCTCTATCGACTGCTTCATAAATAAAACCCATTGCTGGTTTTTCATCGTCATCCACCAATTTCAAAACTTTTACAATTGGTTCAAATACTTTTATTATGTCATTCGCCTTATTCCAAAAATCATTGCTCAACACTATTTTTTTTGCATCATAGGCTGCGCCAGATTTCAATTTACCAAATTTTGATTTTTTGAATTTCTCGGAGTTAAACATCTCCTTCAATGCTTGTTTCTGCTTCACAATCGACTGCAATTGTATGAATTGTGTAGCAAATCGAGTAATGGCAGGACGAATGATCTCCCTTCCTCCAATAAATTCTTTCATAAGATTAACTGTCCAAATGTGGTTATAGATAAATGAAGTTACTAACCTTGCATTCTCTAACACATTTTTAACATTGGATTTTTTTCCAATGTCCTCTAAGCACAAATCTATGCAATGAGCAGCACAAGGTGTCCAGTAGATATGCTTCCTTTTCTCCATCAATTTCTTGTCGGCTGCTTTTAGGGCTCCCTCATTATCTGTAACCACTTGGACAACATATTCTTCTCCAATCTCTTCAACAACTTTATCAAGTAACTTAAAGTAATAATCAGTATTTCTGCTGGAAACATCAGAAGCATCAATAGATTTCAAAAAAATAGTCCCCCTGCTACAATAGACAAGAAAATTCATAATGTGCATATGATTGATACTGTTAGTCCAACCATCGCACATTATTGTCACACCTTTTTCTTGCCAAATCATTTTCATCCTATCTATCCACTCCTTCATTGATTGGAATTCAGATTCCAAATAGAGATCAGAAATCTCATAAGGAGTTGGAAATTTAACTCCTGTACCTATTTCAGCAGCAGAATTGATCAAATTATGTAGCCAAGGCGAACTAGCAAGATTCATAGGAAGACGTTCATATATTATCAATTTGGAGACTGCTTCTCCTAGTTTCTTCCTTAATGTTTTCATTAAACCACCAGTAATTTTCGGTTGCTTCGTACTTCTAGATCGTACAAGATTAATATCTTCAGAACGTAATTGGAAAGCATGATCTTCTGATTCAGATAATCGAACCCTACTAGTTCCACTTCCACTAATACCACCCCTTGCATTAGATCCTCCACCCTCTTCATAGACATTTTGCCCCCTCCTATTCGTTGCCTAAATCTTTGTCTGTCTTCCCATTCTTTTTGTGATTTGATGCTTTCTTGTGTAGCTCGCCTCATTTGTACATCTTCATCCATTAAATCTTCCATTTCATCTTGTTCATCATCTCTCAAACGAGCTTCAAACTCTTCTTTTCTTTTTTTGCTATCATCTTTTTTTGCCTTTTCGTCTTTAAGAAATTTCATCATACCCTCTCTCACGGTTGTTGTCACTCTATCACATGGATGTACTTGTCCTTTAAAATGTGCTATGTGTTGCTTCAATTTGGTAATTCCACCCTTTATTACTTTTATCACAAAGTTTGCATTTTACATTGTTCCTATTCCCTGCCACTGATTCTCCAAAATGCCAACCAATATCAGCACTAGGAGCACCCTCAAATCTTCCAGTCGAAAATTCTTGTCTTGATGGCATTTTGTGTAATTTGTAATACCTATGAATAAAATAAATTGAATATATATATGTAATTATGTATATGTATATATAAAAACAAACAAGCACAATTAATTTAAATTAATACACTAATTAAACATTTCAAACCAATTAAAAAATCTATTATCTATTATATATATAAAAAGAAGAGGCACTCCACCAAATCTCTCCACATCATCTAAAACAGCAGCTAATATCAATCCATGTGTCATCTGACTAGGCTCCATGTTGGCAAATATGTGGACAATTAAGTTGCAAATCAAAGAGATCTCATTGTTTATAGAGCTCGAATCAGAATTTGAAATTTGAATCCCATGATTTTCGTAAATCACAAGTCATATCTTCAATTCATATCTTCAATTTAATACTGATTCTTGATCGATCCTCCTCAATCACAAATCATATATTCAATTCAAATTCAACTGTTCCCATCCATAAAATATATATCACAGTCCGCCCTATTCATATTCTACCTCTGCTACACATCATTTTCATTCGAAGGCCTCTTCTACAATTCCATGGGTTCGAGAATTCAACCCCTTACTTCCATGAATTCGATGCAGTACAAAGATGCAACTGTCAAAGTCAGAGTCGTTCGTTTGTGGTTTGTTCCTCCTTACTCCTCCAATATGAGCAAACCTAATCCAGGTGCAGTTGCAATCCAAATGGTTTTATGTGATTCTGAGGTAATTTAGTTTCTTGCATTGTCAGATGTTTATTAATATTCATTCGATTTTATTGTAAACTTAATTCAATTGATCATCACTGAACATCATTCGATTCTTTGTGTGTATCTGTTTTATATTATTTTTTCCAGAATTCCACTATTGGTGCAAGTGTACCCAGCATGTGCCTAAATAAATTCAAAGGTTCTTTGGTTGAAGGTGGGGTGTTCTTTATTTCACGTTTTGGAGTTGGACAGAGTGGAGGGAATTTTCGTATTACTACTCATGCTTTTAAGATTAACTTCCTGTTTGGCACACGTGTAATGCCTACTGTTGATGACCCGAAAATTCATAAATATGGCTTTGAATGGGTAACAGCATAATCGATAACCTCTGTCAATGCAGATGACAAAACTCTGGTTGGTTAGTATATTTTCTGCTCCATCTATATCAGAAACCTCTGTAATATATAAAATTTGAATTTTACTCTATCTGTTTTTTCCTCCATTTGCAGATGTCATTGGTTTGTTGACTAACATAGGAGATATCATCCAGTCGTCTAAGGATGACGTATCGTCCAAGTGAGTTACGATTGAGATAGAAGATATAGCGTAAGTATCTAATATTATCAATCCATGATATATTTTCTGAGATGAAGTTATTTGACATTAATTTTTTTTGAATGTATCAGGAGGTCCCGGGTGAGTGCTACACTTTGGGGACATTATTGTGATCAGATTGAGAAGTTCATGATCAAGCACAAAGAAGGTGTTGTGCTTATTGCTTTACAATACTGCAAGATAAAGGTTTTTAATGGACAACGTAGTCTGTCCAATTCCATGCATGCAACGCGTATCCTGATCAACGAAGAACTTGAAGAATTCATTTCATGGTTTTCCATGATCAAGCTACTGGATCTTATTTGAAAAGTCCTTTGTTAGGAAGTTCTTCGTCATCTGTCAAATCAGTTTCACGTTACGCGGATCCTTTTACCACAGTATCAATCTCATGCATTAGTGAGCTACTCCTCTCTTCAGATGACTGTTCATTGTATCATAGGTTTTGTGCTCAAGGTTAACAAAGACAAAGCTTGGTTTCATTAATGCGTGCACAAAATGTAAAAGGAAAGTTGAGGAAGATGGTGAAAGCTTCTACTGTAATTACTGTGCAGCCGCTATATGTCGACCACCATCCCAAGGTTTAGGATTGAGTTGGTCGTTATTGATGACACTGCTCCTGCTAATTTTACCTTATTTGATCGTGATGCTGCAAACTTTTTGGGAGTATCTGCGGAATTTATGAAGAACAAAGCAGAGAAGGTATTCCTTACAACTCGAATGATATGTTCACTGTTAAAGTTGAGCTGGTTTTTAAACGACATACAATTCAATCGACTAATGTTTATATTCCTGTGCTAGGTTGATGATGATTCTATGCAGTCTTTAGCCGAGTTTGACAAGTTTCTAGGTATACGTTTTGTGTTCAAGGTTGGGGTGAAATTGGCAACCTGGAGTCCTACTCCTTTGATAACCGTCCAGGCAATGTCTTGGGATCAAGACCTTATCAAGAAATTATCAGCTGAGTCACCTCTACATGTCAGTTTTGAGCTGTTTGTGATTGTCATTTATTTATTTCGGTACATTATGGTTTAAGTTTTTCTTCCAGGTGAGTCCAAATGACGATAATGGTGATACGAATATTGGTTCGAGTTTCTCTCAAGATGTCGTATGTTTTTTTATTTAAGTTACCTCTTAAACATGATAAAATTTTTATCACTGAAATCTTTAATTTCTTCCTCTGTAATCCACAGATTGCTGAAGACGTTTATGGAGAGAATTTGACTCCTAATCAAGAAGCTGACAAGTTTGCTCTTAATAAAGTTCCTGCAAACCCAAACAATACTATTCAAGGTCGTTCTCTGTCCTTCTCTGAAGAAGTCACATCTGAGGATCGATTCACCACAAGCAGAACATGGGGAATACATCTGAAGAGTCCAATACTAAGAGAAGAGTCCATGCCTTTACTGAAGTTGTCACGACCCCAAATCAGGAGTACGTGACCGGCACGAGAATAGATTCTTACCTCTAAACCCGTAAGCCTTATCCTGTAAACATGACTATACTACCCTGCTATACAATCAATATATATATATATATCATACTAGTGGCCACACCTCACTGGTGGCCTAATTAACCTGCAATCCGGGGTTCACTCAATACCGCTTCAACTCAATCCAGTATATAGATATATTTATCAGCACTCATAATCTAAATATTAATATCATATTGACTGTATGTCTCAATACGTACGATCTATCCTATTCACATGCAAAAGTTTATATATATATATATATATACATATATCCTAGTTTATCCCTAAACTGGACCCTGTCCTTAAGTACATGTGAAGCCGACAAGTCTAGAGTAGGTACATATCGAAAGCTGTAAATATATATATATACAACCCTTACAACTTATAATATGTACAACAAGAGAAATCAAAATAACCAAAGGAGTCCACCCACGCGAACAAGAGCGTAAGGATGGTCTAATGTCCATATCACTGACCGGACGTCAATGCCTGTCCGATCCCTGTATTTGAAACATTGAAGCAGAGGGAGTGAGTCAAACAGACTCAATGAGGAGCTTCCCATCCTTGGCGTAGCGGCGGGTACCACTACAGCTGGGGAAAGGGAAACACCTACAATCACATGCGCATGAAAGTCCAGTTTATCAAATGTTATATTACGATCAGGCAATATTAATATAACATTAAATTCACAGATAAACCTACGGATCATGCTTTTCTATCATGCATCTCGTAAACAAGCAATCACATTTTAACATATAATATGAAAACTGTAAATCACTTAACTGACCCTAGTACCAGGCTAGGGCAATGGCCTCAACGGGCAAATTCTTTTTATGTTTAACTAACCGTAGTGTCAGGCTAGGGCAATGGCCTCAACGGGCAAATCTTTTAATCTTTTACTGACCCTAGTGTCAGGCTAGGGCAATGGCCTCAACGAGCAAATCTTTTAGTCTTTTACTAACCCTAGTGCCAGGCTAGGGCAATGGCCTTAACGGGCAAATTCTTTACTCTTTAACTGACCCTAGTACCAGGCTAGAGCAATGGCCTCAACAGGAAAATCTTTTATGTCTTTTACTGACCTTAGTACCAGGCTAGGGCAATGGCCTCAACGGGCAAATGCTTTCTGACTTGTTTCTCTTCCCGAGCCTTTAGCTGGGATTCTGACTCTATCTACCCATTACTATCCGAGACTGACTTTACCTAGGTAGTGTGAACATCCCTACGTCTCACTAATCAATTAAGAGATTGTATTAATCCTCATTTAATACCCGAACCCTTGATTAGATCAAAACCTAGCTCTAAGGTCTTCCCTAAGTTCAATTACCGTGAAATGTCGACGTTTACTAACAACTTCTATACGATTTCTTTAATGAGTTTCTAATTAATAGGGTAAAACAAACCTTGGACTCAATCAACAACTTACCCCATTGCTTGTACTGTTCGGCGTATCTCGTGTCATCACATGGATACCCTCCAGTACCTCTTTACCTGTAGTCAAACACACATATACAAATATTTTCACATATAACAGTTTAGGAACAACAATAGCATGTTAACCAGTAAATAATTCTTACAAATAGGCAATTCATATGCATACTTCATGCTCCTGGCTAAATGCATCTAGACGTTGCCAAGAACCGAGTCCTTGGTCTTATCCGTCTCCCCTCTCTTCTATGAGAGTCTCAAGTGCCTCGCACTTGGTTTTATACAACTATCGTTCTCTTGAGTTGCTTTTGGGGCCTTGGATTTGAGTTACTAAACCTCAATGTGCTTCTAAGATATCCTACTTAAGGTTACCTAATGACGGTGTATAAGGAATTTAAAAATTCAAGAAGTTGGACTTAGTTTACTCCGTAAGTTCCTATTCTTGAGGGACAAGAAGACAATTGAAATGATTTTGATCCTTAAAAACATGGTTGGTGGTGTTCTAAGAAGTTTAGGATTGAAAATAGGAGGTTCGGACACCCCGGATTGGCTAAAAAAAATGAATTTTGGGCATGCTGGGCAGAGGCCGGCGCTGTAGCGCCCATTCTAGCGCTAGAGCGCCAAACTGCTGCCCAGCAGCTGTTGGTACACCCGAGATCTAGCGCTATAGCGCCGACTCATAGCACAGCAACTCGTTTGCTGTGCTGTGGGCTGGTTTGGGCCCGTTCCGGCCCTCTTCCGACCCCGGCTTCGACTCTGCACCCCACGGGTTTTGTTCACCTACTTTCCAATGCCATAAATCCAACCCTAACTACTCAAATCCAAGCCCGATTCTGAATTTATCAACGAATCCCCAAATTGGGAATACTTAGAATTTTCAACCCCAAACCCTTTCAAATTCGAATTCGGCTAAACCCGATGGTATAGCCTCGATTCTCACCCCCAACTAAGTGTGCAAGAACACTTGCTAGGACTCAATCTACCCTCGAGACAACCCAATCCAAGGTGGATCGAAGAAATCCCTAAAATGAAGAAATTGGGGGTTTCGAATGAAATTGGGATTACCAACCTTTGATTCGATTGGTGGAAGGTGTAGGAGACGTCGTACCCGCGCTCCGGTGACTTTTCTGGCGTCGGCTAGCTCTCCCCGGTCACTTTTCCGGCGAACCCCAACCCCAACCCCTCTTCTTCTTCTTCCTCACGCCTCTCCTCCTCTCTCTCTCTCTCTCTTCTTTCTCTCTCTTTCTTTCTTTCTTTTCTTTCTCTTCTAACCCGTAGCCCTCTCTCCTTCTCTTTTCTTTCATTACTTTAATTCGTTCTTCTCCCCTTCCACTTAAGAAGCAACCCACGGCACCTACCCCAAACTAAAAATAAATTTATTAAAATTAAGTAAAATACTAAATAACTAAATACTAATAATAACAATTAAAAGAAATAAGAGATGGAAAAATATCCCCAATTAAATCCCTCCTCTTTTCAACAAAATTTTATTTCTTTTATTTCTTTCCCCCCCCTTTTTTTGTCCCAAATTAAATACCCAAAGATATTTCCTACTCTCTTTTCCCCCATTTAATTCAGGTTTCCAATTCCTTAGGTCTTGAATTAAATCCAAAAATTATTTTCTACTTCTTTTCTTTCCCTTTCATTTCATTCTAAACTTCGAAAAATTTCCCGTGTATTACAGAAGTCAACAGTGTTAGTCTGGAGGTGTTCAAGATAAATCATTTTTGTTAAAAATTTTGGATGTTCTCAGTTTAATATTCAGAAGAGTTGTGCTACTTCGTTCATTTTGATCTCTTTTCCTGTTTACATATCTTCCTTTTTCGTATCTGCTTCACATTTGAACAATTCTTCACGGTCAGCTTCTTCGATTATATTCAAGATTAACTGCTATAGACGTTAAGAAAGCTTTTGCAGATACAAAATGTTTTTCTGTATACTATCCCACATTTTTCGTTTTTTATATCTTTCGACTTCCCTATGGTGGCTTCCTATTATTTGTTGTAGTGCACATTTTAGATGCAATGCTTATGTTAGCCATGAATTTGCGAGAGTGGATTTTGCAATATTAGATTCTAATACAATTAGGCCTAATGTTTTTTAATCGAATTTCAATACCTTCAATCTTTACAATGAAGGATGCATATAATAATTTGCTTCTCTTCTTTTTTTCTACTTCCAGTCATTGATTTAGCGTCCCATTATTTTCCAAATTATAACTTCCAAATTTTGAAAAACAGTGTAATGATAAATTATTATAGAATAGTAGAACGAATACACCTAGACCAGAGCAAAATTGACTTTTTTATTGTGCTCACCAAATGATTTCAACAACGAAGTTATATATGTTGTTAATATTGGAAGTTTGTATTCTTAAGTTGACCATGTTCCATTCAAATCTCTCTGCATAATACTCATGAATCCTAATTTAAAAGGTTTGTTTCTAAATGATTCAAATCAAATTATGTTGCTAAAAATAAGCACAAATTTGTTGTTCTCTATTAAAAAAATGTAGCATCCAAATGTATCCCACATATTTCGATAATACTATTTATTTCACTAAATCAATATGATATCCTTATTTTATGCTACTCAATCATTCTTATATATATGGTTATGTCAAATCTTAACAAACTGAATTAAGGGTATTGAAATTATTAAATTTTACAAATTTCCAACGTGAACAAAGGGATATTCCGTTGGGAACTTAATTTTTTATTTTAGATATACCTATTCTATTTCATAATGGTTACAAATACTCTTATTAATATATCTCCCATAATTACGCAATTTGAAGTTCGTATATTTCAATTCAGAATTAAATTAAGAATAATTTCAATAAAATATTTATTTAACTAAATCAATTCGATAACCTTATCTTCTGCGATTCAATCATCCTAGATCTGGTTTTGACAAATGTTACCTAGCCGAATTATTATGTCACGACCCCCTATCGGACGTCCGTGACCGGCACGAGAGGTAGGATTTCTCCTATCCCGTAAGCCTCTAATCCCTGATTGTCATTTTTATAGGTGCATAACTACCCATTTCTAATACAAACAATATATAGTATTTATGGCCATCCATATCTAGTGACCTAAGTAGCGTGCAATCCACGGCTCGCTCAACGCCGCTTCAGTCTATACATATACACATAATCAGTCACATGTACATATAATATACATATTGATCACTCGCTTCAGGGCGGGTGATCTATTCTATTCACATGCAGAAATCCTGTGTACAATCATACATATATTCAATAACACGCTTGCATATAGTTTACATATTGATCACACGCCTCAATGCGTGTGATCTATCCTATTCACATGCGGAAGCCATATTTTCATACAATTCGGTATTCAGCCACACATATATATAATTTACATATTGATCACACCCCTCAAGGCGTGTGATCTATCCTAGTCGCATGCGGAAGTCATATATACATATACATGATATACGCTATAACATAGCCTAATTTCCCAATACCAAGACCTAACTTTAATCTGTATGAAGCCGACAATGCTAGAATAGGACGTATATATATACTGCAGCTGTATCTGTACAAACGCTACACCCAAAAAGGATTCATATATATATACATCACAACACATATACATAATCAAAATAACTACCGACACGAACAAAGCGTGCGGTCTTCAGAGTTGTCCGCCTCCTTGAGAAGAAGTGGACGCGTTCCCGACTCCTGAACCACCTGTATCTGAAACATGTAAACAGGGGGTGAGTCAAACATAATCAGTGAGAAGCTCCCCCATCCCTGGCGTAGCAGCGGGTACCACTACAGTTGGGGGAAGGGAGCAACCACAACCACATGCGCATGAAACGGATTTATATTGTGACCTTAAATATGATCAGGCAATCAATATATCATATTCACAATTAAAAATCCTAATTCATGCTCCTAACATGTTTATTAATCCGCATGTAAATCAATCATAAGCATATATCACATCTTTTCATAAGTCATACATAGTTATGCTCGTAGGCATTCACTTTCTGTCTCCTGCGCTAAGCTAAGAGAAATACTGGCCCGAAGGCAATGTCTTATTCGAACCTAGTTGATCAAACTAGGAACTTTTTGACTCCAAGGCACGCTTAGAGTAATAGCTGGCAACTTATCTGACCCCGGTTAAACAAGGTAATGGCCACTATGTGGCATACTTACTGTTAACTGAATCCTGTCTATCCGACCAGGATGACCGACTCGATCTACCCGAACAATCCTGAACAAGTTCAAAAAACCTATTCGACCTTGAAAGACACCCTATCAATAACTAACTGAATATTACACGGGTGAATTAGCTAGGCCTAGTTTCCCCCTTTTCAATTATGCAACCCTCTCACTCACATTCAGCAACCTAGGTTCGGTTTTCCTCAACAAACCATATGAACAAGGTCTTAACAATGACGATCGGTGTGATTGGGTTCTAATATTACTGAACTCCTCACATATGAAATTATGACTCAATCCTACCCACGGTAACATATAAGGCTCGGTGAGCCACAATTGCACACAATACACTTGAGACTAATCATATAAGCACATATACGGTTGCACGTTGACTGCTTATTACTTTCTAATCATACACGTGTAACACAAATTCATTTAGATAAATAAATTTCATATAACAAATACGCAAAGTAGAGCAAACCACATTTCCACGTAGGCATCCAACCTGTAATACCCGAGAATATTAAATTAGTATCATTAATCTAATTTAATTTATTTATTTAAAGTTGAAAATGGGATAGAAGAAAACACTATCCTACTACATATATTTTGTAAATATAAATTATTTTATATTCTAATCATTCTACATATTTTCTTATTATTATTATTATTACTTTAATTATTACTAAGTCAGACTTTTTGGTGATATGTATATATAGTAATTAGATATATATATATATATATATATATATATATATATATATATATATATATATATAAGTTATATAAAAGAAAGGAATAAGGGGTGGAGAAGAAAGAAAAAGAAACGTGTGAGGAAAGAAGCAGAAAAAAGACGCACGGAGAGAGAAGCACGGGAGCGTCGTTCGTGCACGGAGGAAGCGAGGAGGAAGGCAAGCTCATGGGGGTGGCCGGACGTGTGAGGTGAGAGCCGGAGTCGGAGTCGCGATTCGCCGGAAAACGCCGTCGTTGTGGCTGGAGGAGAGAGAGTGACGGGCTAGAGAGAGAAAACAAAGGGAGAGAGTTTCTCGCCAGAAAACGCCGTCTCTTCATAGGGGAAGGTGGCTAGGAGTCTCCTCTACTCCATATCATCCTTCTAACCGGTTGAATCGAGGTGAGAAGTCCCGAAACTCTCAAACCCCAATTTTATCAATTTTAGGGATTTTTGGAAAAACCCCAATTGATTCAATCTGAGTATTCTGGGTCCTAAATTGAAGTATTTGCATGTTAAGAAGTGAGTTGGAAGCCTAGGAACCGGAACTAAATTGATGGAAATTTATCCGGGTTGGAAAAATTGTAGGAAAATGTGGTTGTTAATGTTTAAGAGTGTTATGGACTGATTTGGGGTGCATTGAGAGGTTGAATGGTAATTATATAATTGTTAAAATTATTGGAACGTATGAGGGATTAAAACCCGAGTAATTCCCGTCTCACCCGGAACCCAGTTCGGGGAAAAAGAGACAATTTTCCAATTGTACGCGTATCCAGATATGTGTATTCATGGGTAGGCCAAGTGTTGAAAGTTATTTCGGTAAATGGAAATTTTGGACAAGTAGAATTTATGCCTCTCTTGAGCCATAAATTCAAGACTTGGGTAATGGGAATTTCACATGGACACATAGAGGTGGAATTGGGTAACCTTGCATTCCCAACTCAAGGCTTCCGAATAGTGTGGTTAAGCAAGGGTTGGACACGAATAGAAGCATGCTAGGTGTTCCTAAAACTACTTGAGGGCATTTCCAAGCCAACAACTAGTCTATGGAATTAATTAGAGAGAACATGAGCATTAGCGTTGCATGTACACGATAGTGGTTGAAATTTCAAGTTTCTAAATCTCTCAAGTATATGTGTATAGGGCACCATACAATGAGTGGACCTTCGGGCACACCGAGAGCCGATCCGAGGGGCCAAACAGGTGAGGGGCTTTCCTATCCTTGTCCTATAGGGTTGACTGCGGATATGGATATATGGTTTTCCTTCTTGCCTATTTGTAGGAATTATATATTAGATAACATGCTATTGTTGTTCCTAAATTACAATATATGTGAAAACGTGCTATATGTGTGTATGTGAATTGTAAAAGCGATGGTGGCTCAAGGAGCCTTAAATGAAAAGAAGGTCCTCGGGACCTATATAAGATCGGGGGTAGGATCGAGTCAATTTTATTTGGGAGAGTCTTGTGGTACTAGAAACCAACCTTATTGATTATTATCTGAAAAGTGTGGTGGTGTATGTAAACTCTTAAAGAAAATGAATATAGGTAACGTTGTTTTAAACCGAGGGATTCCGGATTAGAAAACCACTTGGAAATTTAGAATTTCCTAAGAAGTAAAATAAATAAGTAGTGGTCCATAGGGGTCATTTATGGTACAACGCGGGAACCGAGTCTACCACGGGTGGTCCGGGTAGATTGAGTCTGTTATCTTGAGTCAAACTCATAGAAATACGGAGTATATGAGTACACCACATTGTGGCTATTGCCTTGGGTAAACCGAGGTCAGATGAGTCGCCGGCTATGCTCCAAGTGAAGTCTTGGGGTCAGATTAATGTTCCAAGTAAAGTCTTGGGGCCAAGGGTTCCTAGAATGATCAACTAGGTTCCTATATCGCTCACGTGAGATATTGCCTCCGGGCCAGATTCTCTCCTAACGGAGATATGCCTTCGGGCCAGTTTCTGATTACGGTTATTTGAACATGGATATCCACATGAAGTTATATGTTGAACTATGATATCATGAATGTATGAATTTGAACATGTGTAAAACCATGCTTTAAATTCTTTATTGTGAACATGGTATATGCTAATTGCCTGACCACTAAATATATAGAAATTCAAAATCTGTTACATGCGTATGTGATTGTGATTGGCTCCCTTCTCTCAGTTGTAGTGGTACCCGCTACTACACCAGGGATGGGAGAGCCTCTCACTGAGTCCGTTTGACTCACCCCAATGTTAAATGTTACAGACACAGGTGCTATAGGCATCGGGAGCGCTTCCACTTCATCTCAGGGAGGCGGACAGACATAGAGGCCGCACGCATTGTTCGCGTGGGTAGTATTGATATATGTATTTTGTCAGGATGTATATGTATATGATTCTTTTGGTATAGCATTGTTTTGTACAGTTGCTATATACATATATGTATATGTCCCACTCTAGAATTGTCGGCTTCATTCAGGTTAAAGATTTGGTCCGGTTGTTGGGAACATAGGTTATGATATGATGTATATCATGTGTATATATATATATGAATGTGATTTTTGCATGTGAATAGGATAGATCACATGCACTGAGCGTGTGGTCAATATGTAAATTTATATATATGTGTGACTGAATACTTGGTTGTGTGAAAATATGGCTTCCGCATGCAAATAGGATAGATCACACGCGCATTAAGGCGTGTGATCAATATGTAAATTATATGCAGGTGTGTGATTGAATATATATACTTGACTGTACACAGGAATTCTGCATGTGAATAAGATAGATCACCCGCACTTAAGCACGTGATCAATATGTATATTATATGTACGTGTGATTGATTATGTGTATATGTATAGACTGAAGCGGCGTTGAGCGAGCCGTGGATTGCGTGCTACTTAGGTAACCGGATAGGGATGGCCATATATACTATATATTGTTTGTATTAGAAATGGGTAGTTATGCATATATAAAAAATGTCAATCAGGGATTACAGGCTTACGGGATAGGAGAAATCCTACCTCCCGTGCCGGTCACGGACGTCTGATAGGGGGTCGTGACACAACCCTGTGGGGCAGGGATGGGAGAGCCCCTCACCTCGTTGGCCCTCCTATTCAGTACTCAGAGTGCCTGAAGCTCCAATCGCTCTGTGGTGCCCTATACACATATATTTAGGAAATTTAGAACGTGTAACTAAGCATCTAAAAATGCGCGTGTCATGCTAATGCTCATGTACCCTCTAGATATTTCTAAGAACTAATTATTTAGTTCGTTACGTCGTCTTATTTACTCTTTTTGAAAGTCCAGAATGTCTCATATTCGACTTTCACACTTTCGAGCCATTTAGAACCTCTAGCAGCTTAGGTTAGAGATTCCCACTTGTCTAAATTTCCCTTCATGTGTTCATATGGGTATTTAACTAATAAAAGAATTAAATTCACGGTTCAAAAGAGGCTCTAGCTCACTCATTCTACCGTCTCCCTTATTCGCTGAGTAAAAGCTTAATTATTACCTCTTTAATTATATATAAAAATATAATTGGGTATAATTAGGGCCTTGGAACCAATTTAGCGGGTCTTAGGTGTCCACTACGGACTAGACCAAAGTGTCGAACCCACCGCACAGCTCTTTACAGTACTGTGGCTTAGTATTTCACCTCTTTTTCACCGGTTTGGGTTCCGGTTGAGACAGTAAATACTCGGGCTTTATTCTCTAGACTATTTCCAGCATTTATAACACTTATACTACTCCAATCCAAGCCTAAACATGCATCAAATTATCAATTTCGAATTTTAGAGCTATATCCTAACCCAATTTTCCTAATTTCCATACCCGGTCAATTCCTACGGTTTAACTTCGATTCTGAACCTCCCCAAGCATTCAATAACACCCACTAAGCTCAAATTAAACCCCAGAATGCCTCGATTGGAAGTATTTGAAGAATTCCTAAAATACCCAAAATTGGAGAAATTGGGGTTTTGAAGGATTGGGGCTTTCTTACTTGATTTCAATCAGATAAAAGGCTTGGTGGGGATGAAAGAAGACTCTAGCCATCTTTTCCGGTCACCGGCGCACGACCTCCGGCGAGAAATCGGCCGTTTCCTCCGTCTGTGGCCTCTTCTCTCTTGGCTCGTGCGTGGTCCGTTCGTTTTGCTTCTACTGCTCTTTTTTTTTCTGCTTGCGTTTTGTGCGTGCTGTGCTTCTGCATCTCTTATTTCTTTTTTTAAATGAGTGTGTGTGTGAATTGGGTGGGGGTCATGATTTGGCCCCCACCATTATTTTAATACATTTTTTTTTTGTGTTTTAATTAAAAGGGTGTGTGTGTTTTTATTGAGTGGGGGGTCACGTTGGCCCCCCCATATATTTTAAAATATATATATATATATATATATATATATATATATATATATATATATATATACTTTTTTTTGAATTTTTTTTTATTTGTTATATCCTCTTTTTATGTTAGGTCCTAAAAAGAATACTTAGATTTCTTATTTTTCTCCCCTTAATTTAATTTTATCTTTAATTTAATTTATTTTTCTTTCTGAAAGAAAAATAAATTTAATAATAATGAAAATAATCCAATCTAAATATCTCTGATATTACATAATATTAATGAAATAATTAAATTGATTTTAACTTATAATCTTTCAAATAAACTTGACGTAAGAATAATATGTTTCTAAATGAATCAAATCAAATTATGTTCCTAAAAAAAGCACTATTTTGTTGTTTTCGATTAAAATTGTAGCTTTAAAATCTATCCCACATATTTCGATAATACTATTTATTTCACTAAATCAATATGATATCCTTATTTTTTGATACTCAATCATTCTTATATATATGGTTATGTCAAATCTTACCTAACCGAATTAAGGGTATTGAAATTATTAAATTTTACAAATATTCAAGGTGAACAAAGGGATATTCCATTGATAATTTACTTGTTTTTGTTAGATATACCTACTTTATTTCCTAATGGTTACAAATATTCTTATTAATATATCTCCCATAATTACGCAATTTGAATTTTGTATATTTCAATTCCAAATTAAATTAAGAATAATTTCAATACAAATATTTATTTAACTAAATCAATTTCATAACCTTATCTTCTGCGATTCAATCATTCTCCTAGATCTGGTTTTGTCAAATGTTACCTAGCCGAATTATTATTAATGAAATAATTAAATTGATTTTAACTTATAATCTTACAAATAAACTTGACGTAAGAATAATATGTTTTTTGTATAATAAGGTATGATGAAATCGCCCTTGATGGTCCAAAGTAAGGAAACTTTCAACCCAAAAATAGCCCACTAAGCCCATTTTGATAAGTACATAATAAACTCTGATCGTCACTTTCTTCCGTTTTCAGGTTTAGGGTTACCGCTGCCATTTTTTCACAGTCAAAACCTTTCCTTAATTCTTCAATCCTTCCAGGTATTACTTACTTCATATTATGTTTGATTTTTACTGCCAAATTTTCGGATTGAGATTCCTTTCTTTTTCTTTTTGATGGCCCACTGGTTTAGATTCTTTGAGATCTATGTATATTTGTTTATTGTATTTTGAATATCTCAGATTTACACCAATACTTATCAAGAAACTTCCACAGCTGTCCTTTTACTCAACTTTTCTTTGTCGTTAACTTTACTTTAATCTGATAGTTTCCATATTTTAATTATCTAGGTCTTATATTCCGTCCTGTTCTCTTACATTTTATTATGTAAAAGGTTTATCACAAATTTTAATTCGAGGTTTACCTTACTTAAATCTTTTAGGTTCCACCTGTTTGAGCTGCTAATTTATTCTACTTCAGTAACTTTTCTTTCAGTTTATTCGGAAATTCCTATTAAAGTTGGTTATTAATTTTCACTTGGATGAAGTGTTCTTTTCATTATAATAGGTCTTACCGTTTAGTTTACAGACTGCATTATTTCCAGCTGACAATTTGATTATGAAAATTGAACCATCATCAGTTAGTTAGATTTGTATTCCTATGTTTATACTAGGTCCAACGTTTTTTTACTCTGATTTTTCGATTTCTAATTAATAGTGCGATCATGATAATTATACCATCTGATTTCAGTTTTCATATGATATTTGAGTGGTCTGTCTTTATTGTCTCTTAGGTCTCTCTATCTGCATCCTTAGCAACTCAATTTTATGGTTGTTTATAATCCTTCCGTTGTTCTCTGCTCATTTACCGATCCGTCTGTTGAATCCTTAGGGATATATCTCAAGGACCGTGAATTTGATTCTAAATAAACATTAACCCCTCTTCCACCACTACCTACGGATGTTGCTGGTCGTTTTGTAAATTTGACTGGGGCAGTCAATGGCATCCTCTACATAGATTTTGCAACACACGCTGCTAAAGAAATATATTCATTCTGCAACATTACAAATTCATCTTTTATGATGGTTCCATCTATTCAACCTACATCAGATAGTGGTAATTTAATTATTAGTTATGTTTTACATTTCACGTTCAGCAGATGGCAGTTTCAAGTTGTTTTTTTACTGTTTATTTATCCCATTCTTTCAGGTAAAGTCTTATCAGCTTTTGGTGCAAATTCTGCTACTGGACATGAATCCATAGTCAGGATGTGGAAGGATAAGCTTCATGGAATCCCTTCGTCGTTTTCTGTTTATGATAGCATTCATCACACCTGGTCAGCTATACAACAACCTTTATTAGATGTCTCCCAGATATATGATCAATATATTCATGTCACGACCCCCGTTTAGAGGACCGTGACCGGCACAGACACAGGGAATATCCCTCTGCCTGTAAGCCTTATCACCTAATTGACAGAATATCTATTATTGAAAATACATCCACATGCAGTATAATACCATGGCTACACCGAAATGGTGGCCTATCCTAGGCAAGCAAATCCACGCCCAGTGCTGCTTCAGGATATAGATATAGGAAAACACACATAATATATAACCTGTGTACTGGCTACACATCCGAAGATGCTGCCTATCCTATTCACATGCAACAGATATATGTATATATATATATTTTTGGAAACAAGTTTTCCCTGCATCATAATCTATCGGATCCTAATCTTTAAGGTGTGTGAAGCTGACAGTTCTAGATTTAATGATACAATATAGTTGGGTACGTCTACCCTTTACTTTATGATACAATAATAAAGTAAATTAAATTACAATTACACTTTATTCACCCACATGAACAAGTTGTGGTTCTTGGAAAAGTGTTGCTCAACCCTCGTTCCACCGAGACTTCTTCCACCTATACTTAACCTGTCTCTGTGTAGTAAAAATGAGGTGTGAGTCTTGACCACGCGACTCAGTGATGACTCTCCCATCCCCAACGCAAGGTGGGTACCATAGCGCTGGGTTTGGGAGTCATACACAACCACATACAAAAACAACTAGTTACTGTTGTTAGCATACATTCTTGGTGATCACACAACAACCGAAATTTCACCCAAACACTCACATGCATTTAATAACTGTAAACATGCAGCAGTTTATTCCACGTCATCAATCAACAATTAAACACATAACATATAGTGCCGGCTTTTACTTACCGATCTTCTCACGTTCAGCATATCTGAATCAAACAAGATGTTGTGATGACGTAATCCTATACGTCACCACTCCGCTGCACAATCAGCAATAATATGCAAACACAGACAATTCTTTAAGTACACGCACATACTATAACATACATCTACTTAACTTCCCCCACTCTGGGGTATTTACTAGACACTACATGGCTTTTCTACCTCGAACCCGTGCACTCGAGTTGCTGACCACCATGTGGCAAAACATACTTAACCCATTCACTTGGGTACTGGTCACCTCGTGACAATTCTGTTAATCAAACAATACTTAACCCCTTCACTTGGGTACTAATCACCTTGTGACAATTCTATTAATCAAACACAATCAACTTCTATCTATCAAACAACTGATACATAGCCACCACGTGGCACGTCCTGACCCCTTGCTGCGGGGCAATAGCTTGAGCCCACTCGTCCATTAACCAACCAGGCCACATGGCGGGCACGACACGACGTCTCGAAGCATGGCCACTGACACACCCTAGACCAACTCCACATGATGATTTCTCTTTTACTAGGCTAGGCTCACGGTTCACCCGTAGGTTCCTCCCGTGTCTCCTTACCTTACACTACAAAAAAAAACTGAGTTAGCTACGGAAATTAGCTAGGAAAAATTTCCCTAGCTAATCCCTAGCTAATTAGCTACGGATTAGCTAGGGAAAAAAATCCCTAGCTAATCCCTAGCTAATTAGCTACGGATTAGCTAGGGATAAAATCCCTAGCTAATTTGGTAAAAAAAATTTGGCGCGAAAAGGCGAGAAAATTTAGCTAGGGATTTGCTACGGATTAGCTAGGGAATTTAGCTAGGGAAAAAAACCGTTGCTAATCCCTAGCTAATTAGCTAGGGAAAAAATCCCTAGCTAATCCCTAGCTAGGGAAAAAATCCCTAGCTAATCCCTAGCTAATTAGCTAGGGATTTGCTACGAATTTCCCTAGTTAATCCCTAGCTAATTAGCTAAGGAAATTAGCTACGGATTAGCTACGGATTTTTCCAAGCTAATCCCTAGCTAATTAGCTAGGGAAAAAAATCCCAAGCTAATCCGTAGCTAATTAGCTACGGATTAGCTAGCGAAAAAATCCCTAGCTAATTTATTATATGTGTATATATAAAATGTTTTACATTAATAAATCAAAAAGTGATAAATGGCCTAGTGGTTGGTCTAAATGTTACCATCCATGATGTTCCGTCTTCGAGGCCTCCTAGGACCATTTTTCAAAAATATAAAGTGGTCGCCGGAGGGGGCCGCCGGCCGGCGGTGGAGGAGGTCACCGGTGGCCGTCATCGGAGGAGGTCGCCGGCGACAATTTTTGGAGGGGGTGAGTTAGCTAGGGATTAGCTACGGATTAGCTAGGGAATTTAGCTAGGGATTAGCTACGGCTTAGCTAGGGATTAGCTACGGATTAGCTAGGGAATTTTAGCTAGGGATTAGCTACGGATTAGCTAGGGAATTTAGCTAGGGATTAGCTAGGGATTATCTAAGGATTAGCTACGGATTAGCTAGGGATTAGCTACGAAAAAAATCCCTAGCAATTAGTGTCCAAATATTAGCTAGGGAAAAATCCGTAGCTAATCCGTAGCTAATCCCTAACTAATCCGATTAGCTAGGGATTAGCTACGAATTAGCTACGGATTTTTCCCTAGCTAATCCTGTTTTTTCTTGTAGTGTTAGTCTCACATATTAATAGGAATTTTTGTATCTTTCCCGAAGGATCAACCATTCTTCTCCTTATTAATATGTACAAGTATTCTCAACAGGATATAACTCATATACCCGTCCAGATGCACTCTCTGAGCCTCAAGCTATCGTCATAGCAATATAAATCCTTTCTGACCCTATTGCCAGGATAGGGCAATGACCATCGTCATGGTGATTATAAAACTGAGGTCTCAAGTGCCATTTGACGTTCTACTCGATGTCTCACATCGCTAGCATAACTAAATCTGAAACCCACCAATAACTCCCTTTGCATGATTTTAATTTAAGTCACCGTCGTGACGAGTTTTCAAAATAAAGTTTAGCCCTTCTGTACAAGGACTCTTGCCACCGTCGTGGAAAATATTTAATAAAATACTCATCATGCCTCCGGAGTGTATGAGTTGGATTTGTAACACACCAATCATAACAAACAATTATACTCTACTCCTATGTCTTCCTATCCAAGCTACTTTCCACAACCTATTTTCTAGTTCTTTCATTCTTTTAGCATTCTATACCTCTAGCTAACACATGCCAGACAAGCAGAGAATATGCATACTCATGTAATCCTATCACATACAACCAATTCAATCCATATCAATTTTCATATATCAACTTCTATTTCACCACATAAGTCCTATCACATATAATCCTTTCCACCATATTCTAAATTCATAATTACATAGCAACTTAAAACTACATTCAAGGCTAACCCAAAACCCCTTATTAAGCTAAGGTCATCATTTAAAGTTCTTTTTAAGTTAAAAACAATTTATGCTTAAGTAAACAAGTCTTGCCACTTGCTCACTCTCCAAGCTCCTTCAATGAAGGATTTTGCCAAATATGAAAACTCCTCATTTTCACCATGGCTCCACACATAAAAAAAATCTAACCATTGGGCAATCTCTCATTTCATTTAAAAAGTGTAAGCAATTCATTTGAAACCCAAACAAACCAACAATTTTTTTTATCTAGGATTTCGTTTGATCTTTGAAATGACACTTAAAAGTTGGTTAAACTCATTTTAGTTGAAGGAAAAGGAACCATTCAAATTAAGGAAGAAATAACAACTTTTCAAAAACTAGAAACTTGGTAGTGTACGTAAAACAGAACCGCTAACTTTCGAGAAACTTTCCAGAAAATCTAACCGTTGGACTTTTTAGTAAAAATACAACTTAGAAAGCTTAGGATGTTAGCTTTCATATGGCTTTGGAATCACTCAAATCCATTAAGTAACGAATTCAGAAAACACATTTAAACAGAGTAAGATCAGATTCAAAACAGCATGCAACATTTGGCAAGCTTCATTGAAATAGTCATATCTCCGTCCATACTTAACGAAATTTTTTGATTCTTCTTTTTAAATAAAGCTTAGAGATAAAATATTTTAATTATCAATTCATTACAGAAAGGGTTTGAGCCATTTAAGAGCAGTAATTTAAAAACAGTAGCCAATCATACAAAAATTCCATCAAGAAACGAATTCAGAAAACACGTTTAAACAGAGAAAGGTCAGATTCAAAAACTCATTTTTTGACAAAAACATGTTCCACGAATTTCTTATGTCTTATACCATCAAAGATTGTTGTTTTTAGAAGAACATGATGAACAAACTCAAACCCTAAACTCAAACCTCTAACCCAGCAAAATCTCAGCACAACCAACAATTAAAACATCCAATAGAAATGTTCATAACATCAAGAATGCAAAGTTTGAGCCTCCATTGTTCATAAAAATCAAGAAATGGTGAGGATGAGAAAAATTATAGATGGAGGAGATTATTAAACCTACCTCAAGAGAGTAAAATAAGATGAAGAGAAAGTTGGGGCGGCTTCCTAATCCTTGCACCGGCTCGCCGGATTCCGGCGAGATTCTCGCCCGATTTTCTCCCTCATCCAAGCCCTAGCTCCCCCTCTCTCTCCTTTCCTTTTTTTTTTCTTTTCTAATTGTGTGTGTCAGTGGTGTGGAAGGGGTGTAAGTGGGGAGAAACAAGTTTTTTCTTCACTTTAGTCCCTCCATCCTCCAACTCTACGTTTTCTTTCGTTTTAGTCCCCTATTCCTTTTAACTTTCATACTTTTTTTCTATATATATATATATATATATATATATATATATATATATATATATTAAGTTTTAAATTCCTAGCCCCGGAATAAATCCTTCTTTAATTCTAAAAAAACAATTTTTTAAATAAATCATTCTTAAATCCTCAAAATTTTCCGGGGTATTACAATTCACATCAGTGGCATTCTGTACTGGATTTCTGCAACGGAAACTGCTCAAACCTCCAACTGCAAGAGATCACTTATTGCATTCAATATTGCAGAAAGAACATGGGTCAGATATGATGTTTCCATGAACATAGTTGGTGACCAGTTTTTCTTCTGCGAAGTAGATGGTCTTGTGGGTATCATTACTTGGACTTCTGGCAGTTTTGTAATATCCGAGATATTTAGATTCAATTATTTTCATTTTTTATTAAATTCATTTTTCTTTCAGAAAGAAAAATAAATTAAAGTAAAGAATTATAGGGTTAAAAATAGAATAAAGAAGAAAGTAATAGGGGATATTTATAATTTATCTAGGACCTAAAAGAAAAGAGGACTAAAAAGCATGAGGAAAAAAGAGGATATAACAAGTAAATAAGTTTTCTAATAAAATAAAAATATATATATAAAAAAATAATAATAGATATATATATATATATATATATATATATATATATATATATATATATATATATATATATATATTAGAGTAATGGGGGGTGGGGCCAAACCGTGACCCCATCCCCTTCCATTATAACTTAATTACACAAATATATATATAATAGCAACACACACCCACAAAAAAAAAACGCACACCCATTCAGCCTATCACTAACATACCTAAAGAAAATAAATAAATAATAAAGCAAAAGCAAGCAGCCAACACACTAAAACAAAACTCACACACACAAAGAAAAGGAGAAGCAAACAGAGCAGCACGCACGAGAGCAACCGGGAAGAGAAGAGAGAAGCACGCTCGGCAGGAAAACAACCGGAATCTCGCTGGAAACTTTAGACCGCCGCCGGTGAGGGCCACCGGAGTCCATCCTTCACCACCACTAAGCTCCCAATCCCATTAAATCAAGGTATAGAAGCCCCAATCTTTCAAAACCCCAATTTCTCCAATTTTGGGTGTTTTAGGAATTCATCAAATACTTCCAAACGGGGCATTCTGGGGTTAAATTTGAGCTTAGTGGGTGTTATTGAAAGCTTATTGAGGTTCAGAATCGAAGCTAAACCCTAGGAATTGACCGGGTATGGAAATGAGGAAAATTTAGCTAGAAAATTGCTATAAAATTCGAAATTAATAATTCGATGCATGTTTAGGCTTGGATTGGAGTAGTATAAGTGTTATAAGTTCTGGAAATAATCAAGGGAATAAAGTCCGAGTATTTACTGTCTCAATCGGAACATAATCCAGTGAAAAAGAGGCGAAATACTAAGCCCCAGTGCCGTAAGGAGCTGTGCGGTGGGTTGAACACCTCAGTCTAGTCCGTGGTGGACACCTAAGAGCCGCTAAATTGGTTCCAAGGCTCTAAGTATACCCAATTATATTTTTATATATAATTAAAGAGGTAATAATTAAGCTTTTACTCGGCGAATAAGGGAGACGGTAGAATGAGTAAGCTAGAGCCTCTTTTGAACCCTGAATTTAATTCTTTTATTAGTTAAATACCCATATGAACATATGAAGGGGAATTTAAACAAGTGGAAATCTCTAACCTAAGCAATTAGAGGTTCTAAATGGCTCGAAAGTGTGAAAGTCGAATATGGGGCATTCTGGACTTTCAGAAAGAGCAAATAAGACGACGTAACGAACTAAATAATTAGTTCTTGGGAAAATAGCTAGAGGGTGCATAAGCATTAGCATGACACGTGCATGGTTGATACTTAGTTATGTGTTCTAAATTTCTTAAATAAATGTGTATAGGGCACCACAGGGTAATTAGAGTTTCAGGCACTTCGAGGACTGATCAGGAGGGCCAACGAGGTGAGGGGCTCTCCCATACCTGCCCCACAGGGTTGGATGACTACATGGATATGTGGTTTCCTCTATTTGTGTAATTTCTATATGAAATTTATTTATATGAATCAATTTATGTTACATGAGTATGATTTGCAAGTAACCAGTCAACGTGCAATAGTATATGTGCTTATATGATTAATCTCAAGGTGTATATGTGCTATTGTGGCTCACTGAGCCGTATATGTTACCGTGGGTAGGATTGAGTCATAATTTCATATGTGAGGAGTTCAGTAATATTAGAAACCAATCACACCGATCGTCATTGTTAAGACCTTGTTCATATGGTTTGTTGAGGAAAACTGAACCAAGGTTGCTAAATGTGAGTGAGAGGGTTGCATAATTGGAAAGGGGGAAACTAGGCCTAGCTAATTCACACGTGTAATATTCAGTTAGTTATTAATATGGCGTCTTTCAAGGTCGAATAGGTTATTTGAACTTGTTTAGGTTAGTTCGGGTAGATCAAGTCGGTTATCCTGGTCGGATAGACAGGATTCAGTTAACAGTATGTATGCCACGCCATTACCTTGGTTTAACCGAGGTCAGACAAGTTGCCGGCTATTACTCTAAGCGTGCCTTGGAGTCAGAAAGTTCCTAGTTTGATCAACTAGGTTCGAATAAGACATTGCCTTCGGGCCAGTATTTCTCTTAGCATAACGCGGGAGACAGAAAGTGAATGCCTTTAGGCCAATATTTCTCTTAGCGTGATGCAGGAGACAGAAAGTGAATGCCTACGAGCATAACTATGTATGACTTATGAAAATATATCATATATGTTTATGATTGGTTTACATGCGGATTAATAAACATGTTAGGAGCATGAATTAGGATTTTTAATTGTGAATATGATATATTGATTGCCTGATCATATTAAAGGTCACAATATAAATCTGTTTCATGCGCATGTGGTTGTGGTTGCTCCCTTACCCCAGCTGTAGTGGTACCCGCTGCTATGCCAGGGATGGGGGAGCTTCTCACTGAGTCTGTTCGACTCACCCCCTATTTACATGTTTCAGATACAGGTGGTTCAGGAGTCGGAAACGCGACCACTTCTTCGCAAGGAGGCGGACAACTCTGAAGACCGCACGCATAGTCCGCGTGGGTAGCAGATTTTAGTTTATGTAAATAGATCAGGATGTATATGTATATATATGACTCCTTTTGGATGTAGCTTTTGTACATATACAACTGCTGTATATATATGTCAAATTCTAGTATTGTCGGCTTCATACAGATTAAAGTTAGGTCTTGGTATTGGGACTTTAGGCTATGATATAGCGTATATCATGTATATGTATATATGACTTCCGCATGCGACTAGGATAGATCACACGCCTTGAGGGGTGTGATCAATATGTAAATTATATATGTGTGACTGAATACCTGATTGTATGAAAATATGGCTTCCGCATGTGAATAGGATAGATCACACGCATTGAGGCTTGTGATCAATATGTAAACTATATGCAAGCGTGTGATTGAATATATGTATGACTGTATATAGGACTTCTGCATGTGAATATGATAGATCACCCGCCCTAAAGCGGGTGATCAATATGTATACTATATGTACGTGAGTGAATATGTGTATATATATAGACTGAAGCGGCGTTGAGCGAGCCGTGGATTGCATGCTACTTAGGTCATAGGATATGGATGGCCATAAATACTATATATTGTTTGTATTAGAAATGGGTAGTTATAAACATGTGAAAATGTCAATCAGGGATTAGAGGCTTACGGGATAGGAGAAATCCTACTTCCCGTGCCGGTCACGGACGTCCGATAGGGGGTCGTGAAAAACTTGGTATCAGAGCCAGGTTATCTTTAAACTGTATGAAGCCATAGGTATGACCGGGTGTTGGTTTACGCCTCGTTGTGTACCCGGGCACAACGTGGGAGTAAAAAGGCACTTGTGGAAGTACCCAGGAAATTGTGTCAGCCTTTCTTTCTACTCTCTTTGATATGAAATATCATTAATATACGTGTACTTATTAGGTGTGGTCCTTGTGTTGTATAGGGATGCCACCTATCACGAGACAGACTAGGGGTGGAGGGAGAACTCCTTCTGAAATTGATCGAGAATCAATTCGGGAGGAGGGAATGCCCACCCGAGGCCGAGGTAGAGGCCGTACCCGAGGCCGAGGTAGAGGCCGTACCCGAGGCCGAGGTAGAGGTCATGCTCGAGGTCGAGGGAGAGCACAATTGAGAGGGGAAGAGAGGAGACAGTCACCGGAACCTAAACTTTAAGTAGAGACAGGTGCACCTTCCGTGGCAGAAATGCTCATGGCAGGATTTCAGGAACTAAGAGAGGAGATGACGAGACAAATACAGAGGGAAGTACGACGGTTAGTAGCCGGCGAGGAAGAACAAGAGAGAGTTCCTAGCAATCAAGAGATGGAGGTTGTTGAGGAAGAGGATGGGGAATGGTAACAACCATAGGAAATGCCTCGTGAGCCACGGGTAGCACCCAGAGAGCTGCCAATTTCAAAATTTCTGAAGCTTCATCCACCCACTTTCTGCGGAACTAGTGAGAAAGAGGACCCACAGTACTTTGTGAGAGACATAGTCAGAATTGGGCACATGCTGAGGTGCTCAGGACATGAGCTAGTGGAATTAGCTTCATTCCAGCTGAGGGGAGCTGCTAGAGTATGGATAGAGTTCGTACAGACGAGGTATTCAAGAAGAGTGGCACCGATGACCTGGGAAGATTTTCAGAGGGAATTCCTGGGTCGGTTTTTATCTGAAGGCACCAAAGATGCGAAGCGTCAGCAATTCGAGGAGTTATGGATGACGCCTAACATGATCGTGACGGAGTATGAGTTACTTTTTACGGAACTAGCTCAATTCTCACCTGAGTTGGTTCTGGATGAAGAGGCAAGGATCAAGAGGTTCATACACCGTCTCACGGAGCCGTTATTTACTGCTTTGTTACCTCAGAGGAGACAGTTTGAGACTTTAGCTCAAGCAGCAGACTGTGCCAGAATGATTGAAACCAGGAAGAGGTACGGGACTTCTATTGATCCCAAAATCAAGTTAATTACAGGCAGCGATAACCAAGGAGGTGGAAGTAAGAAGAGGAAGACAATAGGTGGAGGTGCAGGATATTCAGGGTCCGCAGGAGGACAATCCTCAATTACCACCCATGAAACAGGTAGGTACAAGAGGTAATTTTCAAGGGGGACAGAGAGTGCAAGGGGGTGGAAATGCCGGTAAAACAAGACCCCAGTGTGCGACTTGTGGCAGGTATCATTTTGGAGTGTGTCGGAGACTAACAGGTGGATGCTACAACTGCGGCTAGGTGGGCTATATGGCTAGAGAGTGTCCAAAGAGAAAAGGGGGTACAAGTGTGAGAAGTAATCCGACGCCAAAGGGTACACCTATTCCAGCCCCACCAGTAAGAACCGTACCACCACAGCCAGCAAGTACAGGTGTAGCTAGAGGTCGTGGTGCAGGATCTAGTGGCCCAGGGCCAGGGGCGGTAGGTGGAGGACAAGTGCGGGTATTTTCACTTTCTCAGCAGGACGCTCATGCATCAAATGCAGTTGTGACAGGTACTCTTATTGTCTACTCTCTTGAAGCACGAGTCTTATTTGATTCTGGCTCCACTCATTCCTATGTGTCGCATGCATTTGCCTCTAAATTCAACAAAAGTCCATCTAGAATGATAGAAATAGTACTGGTCTCTACTCCAATGGGAGAATCGGTACAAGTAGAGTACGTGCACAAGTCTTGCATTGTGGAGGTCGATGGTCATGAGACTGTGGTAAACCTTCGGTTGTTGTGTATAGTTGATCTTGATGTGATCCTCGGAATGGATTGGTTGTCGTCTTGCCATGCGGTTGTGGACTGCATGGCTAAATGCTTGAAATTTAATATGCCAAACAAGGAGCCTTTTGTGATACGGGGTGACGGAGCTACACCGAATCCAAGCTTGATCTTAGCTTTGAAGGCATCCAAGTTACTTGCAAGAGGATGCAAAGGGTATTTGGCCTTGGTCCAAGATACCACGAAAGCAGTACTTTTATCGACTCAAGTACCGGTAGTGTGAGAGTTCTTGGATGTATTTCCAGAAGAATTGCCGGGGTTGCCGCCCGATCGTGAGATTGAATTTGAAATTGAGCTGCAACCTGGCACCCAGCCTATCTCCACACCACCTTATCGGATGGCTCCGAAAGAATTAAAGGAGCTACATACACAATTGCAAGAATTGCTTGACAATGGTTTTATAAGACCCAACTTCTCTCCTTGGGGTGCACCGGTCCTTTTTGAGAAGAAGAAGGACGGATCTTTGCGGTTGTGTATCGATTATCGGAAGTTAAATAAGGTGACGATCCGCAATCAATATCCACTGCCGAGGATAGATGACCTATTTGATCAGTTGCAGGGCGCAAAGCGGTTTTCCAAGATTGATTTGCGATCTGGGTATCATCAATTAAAGATTCGAGAATCAGATATACCTAAGACTGCATTCCGGACCTGATACGAACATTACGAGTTCTTGGTGATGTCTTTCGGATTAACTAATGCTCCTGCAGCGTTCATGGACATGATGAACAGGGTCTTCAAACCATTTCTAGACTGATTTGTCATTATCTTCATTGATGACATCTTGGTTTATTCTAAGAATTCTGAGGAACATGCAGAACACTTAAGATTAGCCTTGCAGAAATTGAGAGAAGAGAAATTGTATGCCAAGTTCTCCAAGTGTGAATTCTGGCTTGACAGAGTTGCCTTTTTGGGTCACGTGGTATCATCAGAGGGAATCCACGTTGATCCAAGTAAGGTAGAAGCGGTGAAGAATTGGTCCCAGCCTACCTCAGTTACTGAAATTCGTAGTTTCTTGGGTTTGGCTGGATATTATAGAAGAATTGTGCAGAACTTCTCTATGGTTGCTGCACCTATGACTAAGTTGACTCAGAAGGGGTTGAAGTTCATATGGGAGGACAAGTGCGAGCAGAGTTTTCAGAAGCTGAAAGATAGCCTCACTACCGCTCCGGTGCTGGCATTACCTGAAGGCACAAGAGGGTATGTGGTATACTGTGATGCGTCGAGGATCGGGTTAGGGTGTGTCTTGATGCAGCACGACAAGGTGATTGCGTATGCATCGCGACAATTGAGGAAACATAAGAATTACCCGACTCACGACCTTGAGATGGCTGCTGTAGTGTTCGCCTTGAAAATATGGAGACATTGCCTGTACGGTGAGACGTGTGAAATTTATACAGACCACAAAAGCCTCAAATACATTTTCGAGCAGAAAGACTTGAACTTGAGACAACGTCGATGGTTAGAGTTGTTGAAAGATTACGACTGCACGATCTTGTATCATCCAAGAAAGGCTAATGTGGTAGTCGATGCTCTGAGTCGGAAATCCATGGGCAGTCTTACTCATATGAGTGAAGAAAGAAGACCGTTGATCAGAGAGTTGCACAAGCTAGAACAGACAGGGAATCAATTTGAGATTGAGAGTTCTAACTCACTTTTAGCCCATTTGCAAGCTAAGTCCTCTTTGGTAGAAGAAGTGAAGGCTAGACAGGATGAAGATACTGATCTCAAGCAAATCAGGGATGCTGTAACTAAAGAGAAAGGGGACGACGTCCGATTCTCTATGGATGATTTCGGGATACTTCGGTTGGAGGGACGGTTGTGCGTCCCTATGGTTGATAACTTGAAGGAAAGGATTCTTGAAGAAGCACATCGGACAGCTTATACAATCCATCCGGGAGCTAATAAAATGTATTAGGACCTGAAACAACTATATTGGTGGAATGGCATGAAAAGGGACGTTGCAAACTATGTAGCCAGGTGTTTAGTGTGTCAGCAAGTCAAGGCTGAACACCAGAAGCCCGCCAAAACATTACAACAGATAGAAATACCTGAGTGGAAATGGGAAAGAATAACGATGGACTTTGGAACAGGGTTGCCAAGATCACAACGGGGATTTGATTCGGTTTGGGTGATAGTTTATTGCATGACTAAGTCCGCGCACTTTCTGCCAGTTAAGACAACTTACGGAGTGAGTCAATATGCACAGATTTATCTATCAAAAATCGTTAGATTACACGGTGTGCCAGTGTCCATAATATCTGATAGAGGGCCACAATTCACTTCCAGGTTTTGGAAGTCATTGCAGGAAGTGTTGGGAACTAGAGTTGATTTGAGTACTGCGTTTCACCCACAGACCGACGGGCAATCAGAAAGAACCATTCAGATTTTTGAGGACATGCTTCGGGCGTGTATTATGGATTTCGGCGGAAGTTGGGAAAGGTATTTAACTTTGGCTGAGTTTGCATATGACAACAGTTATCAAGAAAGTATCCAAATGGAACCTTTCGAGGCTCTGTACCGTCGTAGGTGCAGGTCCCCGATTGGGTGGTTCGAGGTCGGAGAGGCTAGTCTAATCGGCCCAGAATTGCTACAAGATGCCTTGCAGAAGGTGAAGTGCATAAGGGAGAGATTGCTGACGGCTCAGAGTAGGCAAAAGTCTTATGCAGACAATCGAAGAAGAGAACTTGAATTTGCCATTGGTGAACATGTGTTTCTGAGAATATCACCGATGAGAGGCGTAATGCGGTTCGGTAAGAAGGGGAAGCTGAGTCCTCGGTATATCGGACCGTTTGAAATCCTAGAACGAGTTAGGAATGTGGCATATCGGTTGGAATTGCCTACGGAATTGGAGGGAGTACATGTATCGATGCTTCGGAAATATCTTCCTGATCCCTCGCACGTGATTCAATCGCAAGACGTGCAACTAACCAAAAATCTGACATATGAAGAGGAGCCATTGGAAATCTTAGATCGGCAGTTGAAGAAACTCATAACGAAAGAGATTCCATTGGTTAAAGTTCTGTGGAGAAACCACTCGACCGAAGAAGCTACATGGGAGGTCGAGGGTGAAATGCGCAGGACGTATCCTCATCTGTTTCAAGACTAAGGTTAGTAGTTGTTTGAAATTCTGGGACCGAATTTCTTAAGGGGGGAAGATTGTAATATCCGAGATATTTAGATTTAATTATTTTCATTTTTTATTAAATTTATTTTTCTTTCAGAAAGAAAAATAAATTAAATTTAAGAATTATAGGGTTAAAAATAGAATAAAGAAGAAAGTAATAGGGGATATTTATAATTTATCTAGGACCTAAAAGAAAAGAGGACTAAAAAGCATGAGGGAAAAAGAGGATATAACAAGTAAATAAGTTTTCTAATAAAAAAATAATATATATATATATATATAAAATAATACATATATATATAATAATAATAATATATATATATATATATATTAGAATAATGGGGGGTGGGGCCAAACCGTGACCCCATCCCCTTCCATTATAACTTAATTACACAAATATATATATATATATATATATATATATATATATAATAGCAACACACACCCACAAAAAAAAACGCACGCACACCCATTCATCCTATCACTAACATACCTAAAGAAAATTAATAAATAATAAAGCAAAAGCAAGCAGCCAACACACTAAAACAAAACGCGCACACATAAAGAAAAGGAGAAGCAAACAGAGCAGCACGCACGAGAGCAACCGGGAAGAGAAGAGAGAAGCACGCTCGGCGGGAAAACAACTGGAATCTCGCCGAAAACTTCAGTCCGCCACCGGTGAGGGCCACCGGAGTCCATCCTTCACCACCACTAAGCTCCCCATCACATTAAATCAAGGTATGGAAACCCCAATCTTTCAAAACCTCAATTTCTCCAATTTTGGGTGTTTTAGGAATTCATCAAATACTTTCAATCGGGGCATTCCGGGGTTAAATTTGAGCTTATTGGGTGTTATTGAAAGCTTAGTGAGGTTCAGAATCGAAGCTAAACCGTAGGAATTGACCGGGTATGGAAATTAGGAAAATTTAGCTAGAAAATTTCTATAAAATTCGAAATTAATAATTTGATGCATGTTTAAGCTTGGATTGGAGTAGTATAAGTGTTATAAGTGCTGGAAATAATCAAGGGAATAAATTCTGAGTATTTACCGTCTCAATCGGAACCCAATCCGATGAAAAATAGGCGAAATACAAAGCCACATTGCCGTAAGGAGCTGTGCGGTGGGTTGAACACCTCGGTCTAGTCCGTGGTGGACACCTAAGACCCGCTAAATTGGTTCCAAGGCTCTAAGTATACCCAATTATATTTTTATATATAATTAAAGAGGTAATAATTAAGCTTTTACTCGGCGAATAAGGGAGATGGTAGAATGAGTAAGCTATACTCTCTTTTGAACCATGAATTTAATTCTTTTATTAGTTAAATACCCATATGAACACATGAAGGGAAATTTAAACAAGTGGAAATCTCTAACCTAAGCAATTAGAGGTTCTAAATGGCTCGAAAGTGTGAAAGTCGAATATGGGGCATTCTGGACTTTCAGAAAGAGCAAATAAGACGACGTAACGAACTAAATAATTAGTTCTTGGGAAAATAGCTAGAGGGTGCATAAGCATTAGCATGACACGTGCATGGTTGATGCTTAGTTATGTGTTCTAAATTTCTTAAATAAATGTGTATAGGGCACCACAGGGTAATTAGAGTTTCAGGCACTCCGAGGACTGATCAGGAGGGCCAACGAGGTGAGGGGCTCTCCCATCCCTGCCCCACAGGGTTGGATGACTACGTGGATATGTGGTTTCCTCTATTTGTGTAATTGTTATATGAAATTTATTTATATGAATCAATTTGTGTTACATGAGTATGATTTGCAAGTAACCAGTCAACGTGCAATAGTATATGTGCTTATATGATTAATCTCAAGGTGTATATGTACTATTTTGGCTCACTGAGCCTTATATGTTACCGTGGGTAGGATTGAGTCATAATTTCATATGTGAGGAGTTCAGTAATATTAGAAACCAATCACACCGATCGTCATTGTTAAGACCTTGTTCATATGGTTTGTTGAGGAAAACTGAACCTAGGTTGCTGAATGTGAGTGAGAGGGTTGCATAATTGGAAAGGGGGAAACTAGGCCTAGCTAATTCACACGTGTAATATTTAGTTAGTTATTAATATGGCATCTTTCAAGGTCGAATAGGTTATTTGAACTTGTTTAGGTTAGTTCGGGTAGATCGAGTCGGTTATCCTGGTCGGACAGACAAGATTAAGGTAACAGTAAGTATGCCACATAGTGGCCATTACCTTGGTTTAACCGGGGTCAGACAAGTTGCCGGCTATTACTCTAAGCGTGCCTTGGAGTCAGAAAGTTCCTAGTTTGATCAACTAGGTTCGAATAAGACATTGCCTTCGGGCCAGTATTTCTCTTAGCGTAACGCGGGAGACAGAAAGTGAATGCCTTCAGGCCAGTGTTTCTCTTAGCGTAATGAAGGAGACGAAAATTGAATGCCTATGAGCATAACTATGTATGACTTATGAAAAGATATGATATATGTTTATGATTGGTTTACATGCGGATTAATAAACATGTTAGGAGCATGAATTAGGATTTTTAATTGTGAATATGATATATTGATTGCCTGATCATATTAAAGGTCACAATATAAATCTGTTTCATGCGCATGTGGTTGTGGTTGCTCCCTTCCCCAGCTATAGTGGTAGTCGCTTCTACGCCAGGGATGGGGGAGCTTCTCACTGAGTCTGTTCGACTCACCCCCTGTTTACATGTTTCAGATACAGGTGGTTCAGGAGTCGGAAACGCGTCCACTTCTTCGCAAGGAGGCGGACAACTCTGAAGACCGCACGCATAGTCCGCGTGGGTAGTGTATTTTGGTTTATGTAAATATATCAGGATGTATATATATATATATGACTCCTTTTGGATGTAGCTTTTGTACATATACAAATGTTGTATATATATGTCGACCTCTAGTATTGTCGGCTTCATACAGATTAAAGTTAGGTCTTGGTATTGGGACTTTAGGCTATGATATAGCGTATATCATGTATATGTATATATGACTTCTGCATGCGACTAGGATAGATCACAAGCCTTGAGTTGTGTGATCAATATGTAAATTATATATATGTGTGACTGAATACCTGATCGTATGAAAGTATGGCTTCCGCATGTGAATATGATAGATCACACGCATTGAGGCTTGTGATCAATATGTAAACTATATGCAAGAGTGTGATTGAATATATGTATGAATGTATACAGGACTTCTACATGTGAATAGGATAGATTACCCGCCCTAAAGCGCGCGATCAATATGTATACTATAAGTACGTGTGAGTGAATATGTGTATATATATAGACTAAAGCGGCGTTGAACGAGCCGTGGATTGCACGCTACTTAGGTCATAGGATATGGATGGCCATAAATACTATATATTGTTTGTATTAGAAATGGGTAGTTATAAACATGTGAAAATGTCAATCAGGGATTAGAGGCTTACGGGATAGGAGAAGTCCTACTTCCCGTGCCGGTCACGGACGTCCGATAGGGGGTCGTGACATGTTTGCAGATTACTAGGCATTATACTCTTTTTGTGAGGCGCAACTCATCTAATGGGGCAGCAATATTCCATAGGGTCAAAGCCGTTAAAGATATTCCAACCTGGATGAATTTCCTTACTTATAGGAATGATAAGTTTGTCTTTCACTGTGACAATCATTTTCAGGTTGATGTGAACAGGGGCGTTTGTTACAAGGGCGTCTTCAACTTCCCAGGAGGTGAACTATGTGACATGGTGAAGATTGTTGTCCCCAAGCCACACAAGTGTGTTTTCAAGAGCACTTTATCATGGAACCCTTCGTCCAGGATTATGTAGTACAATATCTTTTTATGTCGTTTGTCTTTTAGTTTCATCTTAGAATATTTTCCACATATAGTAGTGTGGACACGCTATAAACTTTTCTCCTTTTGTTTTATATCAGTGGATAATGTTACATCAATTTCTACATGATTTTAGCCATGTCGCGGCTTCTCATAATTTCGTTCATTCCATAAATGTTTTATATGTATTCATATATATCTTGATTTGTTCATAAACATCACTCATCTTCACGGTTCAGATGTGTTGCATTCTCTTGAACATGCTATTGTTTATTTTAAAAATCTCATAAACTTTTGGGATATTTGATAAGAAGATTTGATAATTTTTATTTCTTTAATGTTTGATTCTTAAAAATTTGTTTATAATATAATATGTCCTCCTTCGAATATCAATTATCAAACATTTTAGTCATTTCATAGTTAATATTTTTCTTGCATATAAATAAGTTTTGTGGAAAATAAATTTTTTATAAATTAATTAATTAACTGCACATTAAATGTTAAATTGAATTATATTAATTGAAATATAATGAATAGTGTATTCTGAATTTGTTTATTTCTTAAATGTTAAGTGTTCTTTTTTTGTTGATTTATTTCTGCACAGATGCAGCATATCATTTCAAACATCTTAAAATTGATTTGTAAAGATAAAACATATAAAACATCATACTATTAAAATATCTCAAAAATCATTAACTCAAAAAAATTTAATTTGATCATCAACTATAAATATCTATTTCAAATCCTAAAATAATATGTACTCCTCGAATTATTTGTCCATTACTGGCAAAAACTTAGTTTACACAAATTTAAAGGTACTAAATTGATTTAAATCTTATATTTTAAAATTCGGATTTGACACTATTATCTTTTAGATAATTCATATAACATAATACTACATTCCACCTCAACGAATAATTATACAATTCATTGAAATTAAATCTACATTAATGTCAGCTCATATTAGTTATAGTTATTTACCATTCATCATTCTATACATAATCATATTGGACCCCTAAATTATAGGTTGATAATTACACTTTAAGTATATTCGAACCTTAATGTTTAATAATTGTTATTATTCTACCTCATACAGATTAATATTAATAATCATTAAATCAATAATCGTTTTATAACATTCTCCATTTTTATTAATTTCTTTGTTTCACGTTCATTAATTATATAAAAGTTTTTTAATAATGTTTGCTATTTATCCTCAATCGGTCTTTACATTTTAATTCTTGCTATATTTTAATGTTTTTATTTCATGTCCAAGATCCATTTCCATTACTCATAATAATACGCATTAATCACTAATTGATCTATAGCAATAATAAGCGAAAAATAATATTTCTAAAAAATTTAAAACCACTATCCCATAACTATAGGGATATTTATTGTTGCTTCAGTTATTCATAAGGATTCCGAGAAGTGCTAATTGAATTCAATCAATTTCTTCATAGTGTAATCATATTTTTCCTTAATTCTTAAACTCAAAGTCCTCTTTATTATATTAAATATTGGTATGATTTAAAATTGAAGATTGTTCATTCATGCATAATTTTGAATTTAGCAATCTTACCCTCCAAAAATTCCCTCCTTTTCTGGATAGCTTTTTTGAATTTCGTTTAATATTTGATCAAGCTTATAGTTTCTTCATTTCTCTAGGAAGCAATCATCTTATTAGTTCTATCACCCCATTTCGAGAAGATCTTCGTGTCAAGGCACATGTAGTTAGGTTATGGTCAGTTCCCAACAATTCCTCCAGTAATTATCCTTCTTCATCCAACCGTTTAAAGATGATTTTATGTGAGTCCCAGGTGCATCTCCTGAAAATCTTTTTTTATACTGTAATAGTTACAATTTGATACTTGACATATCTTACTTCTAAGATTTCAGAATAATAAGATTTGTGCATCTATTAATGGCATCTTCGAAAGGAAATTCAAGAGGTAATTTAACGAGGGAGAAGTCATAATTCGGTCATTATTTGCCGTTGCACGTAACAATGGTAGATTTCGTATGACAAATCACCAATACAGAATCATTTTTCAATTTAGGACGAAAGTACAGAAATCTTCTGTTGACGTTCCTATTCAATATTTTGGTTTCGATTTTGTTAACCTTCGTTCCATTAGATGCGGTGTGGTTGATAGCAGCCTTCTTATTGGTATGTTTTAAATTCTTTGTTTTTTTTGTTCTCATTATTACATAGAAATTTTCTAACCAATATAGATTTGTTAAATTAAGATGTTATAGGTCTGGTCCGCAATATTTCCAAGATTCGACGAAATTTCGTTCATAATTTACAGACAGATCGTATACCTATTGAAATCCATGATGCACGGTACAATTGCTAACCATCTAATTTATCTTTTTTCAACTTTGCAATATATATCTTTTTACATATATGTTTTAATCTATATTACAGTGGTAATGTAGTGCAAGTTGTTTTGTGCGACATTTATTGTCACACTTTTAGAACCTTTATGCGTAAGTTTAGTGGAGGTAGGATCATCGTTGCTATTCAGTGGTGCAAAGTAGCCGATTTTCATGGTTCAACATATGTTACTACTTCTATGGAAGCAACACGTCTATTGATTAACGAGGACATCACCCGTTTTGATGATATTCCTCTAGAATTTCAACAATTGGAGCAGAGAGCAGATCAATTTAGAAACATTCATTTGCCACACTTTCTTTTGAACTTTCAAAAGAACATTTTGCTTGTCACGACCCCAAATCGGGAGTACGAGACCGGCACAGGAATAGAAGTTTACCTCTAAAACCGTAAGCCTTATCCTGTTCACGTGACTATAACTACCCTGCTATACAAACAATATATATCATACTAGTGGCCACACCTCACTGGTGGCCTAATTAACCTGCAATCCGCAGTTCACTCAATACCGCTTCAGCTCAGTCCAGTGTATAGATATATTTATCAGCACTCGTAATGTAAATATTACTATCATATTGACCGTACGTCTCAATACATACGATCTATCCTATTCACATGCAGCAAGCACACATAATATATATCCATATCATATTGACCGTATGCCTCAATGCGTACGATCTATCCTATTCACATGCAGAAGTTTATATATATACATATATCCTGGTTTATCCCCAAACTGGACCCTGTCTTTAAGTACATGTGAAGCCGACAATTCTAGAGTAGGTACATATCAAAAGCTGTAAATATATATATATACAACTCCTACAACTTTAAAATATGTACATCAAGAGAAATCAAAATAACCAAAGGAGTCCACCCACGCGAACAAGAGAGTAAAGATGGTCTGATGTACGTATCACTGTCCGAACGTCGATGCCTGCCCGATCCCTATATCTGAAAAATTGAAGCAGAGGGAGTGAGTCAAACAGACTCAGTGAGGAGCTTCCCATCCTCGGCGTAGCAGCGGGTACCATTACAGCTGGGGAAAAGGAAACACCCACAATCACATGCGCATGAAAGTTCAGTTTATAAAATGTTATATTACGATCAGACAATATTAATATAACACTAAAATCACATATAAACCTACGGATCATGCTTTTCTATCATGCTTCTCGTAAACAAGCAATCACATTTTTAACATATAATAAGAAAACTGTAAATCACTTAACTGACCCTAGTACCAGGCTAGGGCAATGGCCTCAACGGGAAAATTCTTTTAATGTCTAATTGACCCTAGTGCCAGGCTAGGGCAATGGCCTCAATGGGCAAATCCTATAGTCTTTTATTGACCCTAGTGCCAGGCTAGAGCAATGGCCTCAACAGTTAAATGATGTACTCTTTAACTGACCCTAGTACCAGGCTAGGGCAATGGCCTCAACGGGCAATTGTTTTAATTTGTTTCTCTTTTCAAGCTTTCAGCTGGGATCCTGACTCTATCTACCCATTACTATCCTATACTGACTTTACCTAGGTAGTGTGAACATCCCTACGACTCACTAATCAATTAAGAGATCGTATTAATCCTCATATGGTTCCCAAACCCTTGGTTTAGATCATAACCTAGCTCTAAGGACTTCCCTAAGTTCAGTTACCGTGAAACGTCGACGTTTACTAACAACTTCTATACGATTTGTTTAATGAGTTTCTAATTAATAGGGTAAAACAAACCTTGGACTCAATCAACAACTTACCCCCTTGCTTGTACTGTTCGGCGTATCTCATGTCATCACATGGATACCCTCCAGTACCTCTTAACCTATAGTCAAACACACATATACAAATACTTTCATAGATAACAGTTTAGGGACAACAACAGCATGATAACCACTAAATAATTCTTACAAATAGGCAAGTAGGCAAACCACATATCCACATCCTCAATCAACCCTGTAGGGCAAGGATGGAAAACCCCTCACCTGGACGGCTTCCTTGCGCTAGTCCTGGAGTAACTCCCGCTCCAGACGAGTCGTGGTTTCCTAACGAATGCATTCATGTGGTTAATATCTCAAACTATATGCAATTCATATGCATATGACATGCTCGTGCCTAAAAATGCATCTAGGCGTCGCCAGGAACCGAGTTCTTGGTCTTATCCGTCTTCCCTCTCTTCCATGAGAGTCTCAAGTGTTACATACTTGGTTTCGTATAATTATCGCTCACCTTGAATTAATTTTGGAGCCTTGGATTTGAGTTACTAAACCTTGATATGCTTCTAAATTATCTTACTTAAGGTTTCCTAATAATTACGAAGGAATTAAATTGCTATTTTAAATTTTGGACTTTATTGTTCCGCAAGTTTCCATCCTTGAGAAACAAGAAAGTACCTAAAATAATTCTTGATGCTTGATAGCATATTTAGAATTATTCCAGGGTGTTTAAGATTGAAAAGAAGAGGTTTGGAGCCCTCAATATCACCCTTAAAGTGTAATTGGGCAATCCGAGCAGGGACCTGACACTTTAATGTCAAGGTTCCACATTAGTAACCTCGGGCCAGCTCTTCACGAGTCTTATTCAGCTAATATTTCAACAATATAATTTTAGTAATTCCAATCCAAGCCTATTTACTCAAATCCAAGTTCAATCCTAATTATCACAATTTTCCCAATTTATGAATAAGAATTTCAACCCCAAATTCTTTCAAATTCGAATTCGACTAAACCCAAGGGTATAGCCTCGATTCTTACCTCAACTAGGTGTTCAAGAACACCTCCTAGGTCTCAATCTACCCTCGAAACAACCAAATCGAAGGTGGATTGAAGAAATCTCTAAAAATGAAGAAATTGGGGTTACCAACCTTTGATTCGATTGGTGGAAGGTGTAGGAGACGTCGTACCCGAGCTTCGGTGACTTTTCCGGCGTCGGCTAGCTCTCCCCAGTCACTTTTCCGGCGCACCTCAAACCCTTCTCCTTCTTCTCCACGCCTCTCTCTCTACCTTCACGGTTTTCTCTCTCTCTCTCCGTTCTTTCTTCTTTCCTTTCCTCTCTTATACTTATTCCTTTCTTTCTTTTATTTTATACCCACGGCACCTACCCTTTTTTTAAAAAAATAATTAAAATAATATATATATATATATATATATATATATATATAATAAAATAAATAAATAATAACTAAATAATTATTATTATTATAATAAAGAAGAGGTGGAAAATATCCCCAATTTAAATCCTCCTCTTTCCAATTAAAATTTTATTTTCTCTTATATCCCAAATTGTAAATACCCAAAAATATTGTCTACTCTCTTTTCCCCATTTAATTCAGATTTTCAATTCCTTAGGTCCTGAATTAAATCTAAAAATATTTTATACTTCTTTTCTTTCCCTTTCATTTCATTTTAAACTTCGAAAAAAAATTTCTATTATTGCTACTCATGTGGCAAATCAATTTCCACACCTTCAATCCGTTTTAAAATTAATGTTGAAGTTCTTGACACCACTGGCTGGGCAAGATTAATTATTTTAGATCCTGATGCTTCGAACTTCCTCATGATTGATGCTTCAAAACTCCTTCACCCAGAGGTATTCATTCCTGCTTCATTATATTTCATTTTGAAAGACCAGATTCATTTATCCTCAATAGGTATTTCATAACTATGTCATTTTATTTTCCATATTTTGTAATACTCGGGAATATTTTAACTAGCATCAGAAATTAAATTAAATTAATTAATTTAAAAGAGGAAAATGAGGTGAAAAAAAATACACTAGCCTATCACTTATTATATTGTAAATATAAAATTTTTAAGTCCTAATATTTCTATTTTTCTATTTATTTCTTAATAAATCAGACTTATTTTCTTTTCATAGGTATATATTAACTAATTATATAAATATGTAATTATGTAAAAGAGGAAATCATAATATATTTATGTTAAAAGAGGAAATCATAATATATTTATATTTTTTAATTATATAAATATGTATATGTTAGATAAGATGTAAATGAGGCAAAGAAAGAAAAGAAGGAGGCGTGAGGGACAAGAGCCACGCGTACGAGAGGGAAGAGAGGAAGAGAGGAAGAAACGGAGAAACGGAGGGAGAGGCTGGGCGTGGCTGGAGGAAGCTCGACGGGAAGGTGGCCCGACGCACGGGCTGAGCACGGTGGTGGCTGGAGTTCGCCGTCCGTCACCGTCCTTGTGGCTAGAGAGAGAGAGCTCGGGTTAGAGAGAGAAACAAGAGGAAGAGAGCTTCTCGCCGGAAAACGCCGTCTCTTCACCGAGGAAGGTAGCTGGGAGTCTCCTCTACTCCATATCGTCCTTCTAACCGGTTGAATCGAGGTGAGAAGTCCTGAAACTCTCAAACCCCAATTTTATCAATTTTAGGGATTTTTGGAAAGACCCCAATTGATTCAATCTGAGTATTTTGGGTCTTAAATTGAAGTATATGCATGTTAGGAAGTGAGTTGGAAGCTTAGGAACCAGAACCAAATTGATGAAATTTATCCGGGTTGGAAAAAGTGTAGGAAAATGTGGTTGTTAAGGTTTAAGGGTGTTGTGGAATGACTTGGGGTGCATTGAAAGGTTCAATAATAATTATAAAAATTGTTAAAAAATTATTGGAATGTACGAGGGATGAAAACCTGAGTAATTCCCGTCTCACCCGGAACCCTGTTCAGGGAAAAAAAAGACAATTTTCTAATTTTACGCGTATTCGGGTATGTGTATCCATGTGTAGGTGAAGTGTTCAAGGTTATTTTGATAAATGGAAATTTTGGACAAGTAGAATTTATGCTCTTGAGCCATAAATTCGAGACTTGGGTAATGGGAACCTCACATGGACACATAGAGGTGAAATTGGGTAACCTTGCATTCCCAAATTCAACGTTTCCAAATAGTGTGATTTAACAAGGGTTGGACACGATTAGAAGCATGCTAGGTGTTCCAAAAACTAGTTGAGGGCATTCCAAGCCAACAACTAGTCTATGGAATTAATTAGAAAGAACATGAGCATTAGCGTTACATGTACACTATAGTGGTTGAAATTGCAAGTTTCTGAATCTCTCAAGTAAATGTGTATAGGGCACCATACAGTAAGCGGACCTTCGGGCACACCGAGAGCCGATACGAGGGGCCAACCAAGTGAGGGGCTTTCCTATCCTTGCCCTATAGGGTTGACTGCGGATATGGATATATTGTTTGCCTTCTTGCCTATTTGTAGGAATTACATGTTAGATAACATGCTATTGTTGTTCCTAAATTACAGTATATGTGAAAACGTGCTATATGTGTGTATGTGAATTGTAAAAGCAATGGTGGCTCAAGGAGCCTTACATGAAAAAGAAGGTCCTCGGGACCTATACCATATCGGGGGTAGGATCGAGTAAATACTATCTGAAGGGTGTGGTTTTGTATGTAAGTCCTTAAAGAGGATAGACCTAGGTGACTTTGTTCAGAACCAAGAGTCCGAATTAGAAACCACTTGGAAATCTAGATTTGCCTAAGAAGAAGTAAAATGAACAAGTAGTGGTCCATAGGGGTCATTGATGGCACAACGCGGAAACCGAGTCTATCACGGGTGGTCCGGGTAGATTGAGTCTCTTGTCTTGAGTCAAGCCATAGAAATACAGAGTATATGAGTTCACCACATTGTGGCTATTGCCTTGGGTAAACCGAGGTCAGATGAGTCGCCGGCTATTGCTCCAAGTGAAGTCTTGGGGTCAGATTATTGTTCCAAGTATAGTCTTGGGACCAGGGGTTCCTAGAATGATCAACTAGGTTCCCATATTACTCACGTGAGATATTGCCTTCGGGCCAGATTCTCTCCTAACGGAGATATTGCCTTCGGGCCAGTTTATCATTACGGTTAATTAAATATGGGTGACCACATGGAATTATATGTTAAATCATGATATGATGTATGTGTGAATTTAAATGTATGTAAATCCATGCTTTAGATTCTTTATTGTGAATATGATATAAGTTAATTGTCTGACCACTTAATATATGGAAATTTAATCCGTTATATACGTATGTGTTTGTGATTGGCTCCTCTTCCCCAGTTGTAGTGGTACCCGCTACTACACCAGGGACGGGAAAGCCTTTCACTGAGTCTGTTTGACTCACCCCAATGTTAAATGTTACAGACACAGGTGGTATAGGCATCGGGAGCGCTTCCACTTCATCTCAGGGAGGCGGACAGACTTAGAGACCGCACGCATTGTTCGTGTGGGTAGTACTGTTACATGTATTTTGACAGGATATATATGTATATGATTCATTTTGGTATAGCATTGTTTTGCGCAGTTGCTATATGCATATATGTATATGTCACACCCTAGAATTGTCGGCTTCATACAGCTTAAAGATTGGTCTGGTTGTTGGGATCATAGGTTATGATATGATGAATATCACGTGTATATATATATATGGATGTGACTTCCGCATGTGAATAGGATAGATCACACGCACTGAGCGTGTGGTCAATATGTAAATTATATATATGTGTGACTGAATACTTGATTGTGTGAAAATACGGCTTCCGCATGTGAATAGGATAGGTCACAAGCATTGAGGCGTGTGATCAATATGTATATTTTATGCAGGTGTGTGATTGAATATATATGCTTGACTGTATACAGGGATTCTGCATGTGAATAGGATAGATCACCCGCCTTGAAGAGCGTGATCAATATATATATTATATGTACGTGTGATTGATTATGTGTATATGTATAGACTGAAGCGGCGTTGAGCGAGCCGTGGATTGCGTGCTACTTAGGTCACCGGATAGGGATGACCATATATACTATATATTGTTTGTAATAGAAATGGGTAGTTATGCATATATAAGAATGTCAATCAGGAATTTGAGCCTTACGGGATAGGAGAAATCCTACTTCCCGTGCCGGTCACGGACGCCCGATAGGGGGTCGTGACATATTCAGTTCAGTGATGATCCACTTACACACACAGATCTGCTAGAAAATTTAGTCCATAAGGTGTTTTTGTTTAAAATATCCGTCAATGAAGCTTCGTGCGTTCCAACACCATCATTTGACGTTCTATCTATATTTTGGGATGCATCATTGATTGAAAAGTTGTCAGAGAAGGTTTGTTAACGTTGCTTACTAATGTTTCATCAGATTAATTTATTATGTTGTTTGTCATTTACTATGAATTCTTTTATTTTTTTCAAAGTTCTGCATTTAATTTTGATTATTCATATTAGGTTATACAATCGTCCGATGTTGAAAGTGATTACGAATCACAGAATCAGATCTCTCCCACATCTCTTGTATTGACCTCTGCTAATCAAATTACTATACCACATAAGGATCAGGGAACATCATTGAACAAGTGTTACACAGTCGGAGAAGTTACTTATTCTGAGATTGCTTTCACATTAGATCAACCAATTTCTAAAGATCAACTTACAATTGAAATTGATTGATAAACTTCGTAAATTCTTTCTATGTTTCTTTGAGATGAAAATTCGAAGCCCTGAACTTTAATGCACTGTTTTTATTTTTTTCTACAACTATATTGTTGATTTCATATATATTTTTAGAACACCAATTTTGCTGTCAGGGTTCAATTTTAGATTTGCAATTCTTTGTCAATGAAAATTTCGTATTTCAGTCTTTAAGAATTTATTAAGTGTGTCCTTTATCGTTATATATTTTATTTTGATCAAGTTCCACATCTTAATACTTTCTTTGCTTTGCTGCTAAAAGAGTTGCGAATTACATCTAAGGAAATTTATATGACCATTTTTTTTAATGAAATATATGTAGCTATATTTTTATAATGAAATATTGATTTTTTTATCCTCAGATTTTGTTCAACGAAGGTATCAGCATATTTTTGAATTATATGATTCAATCTTATACAAAATCAAATATTGTTAAAATAACCAAATTAAGTAACAAACGGTTTCACATCAATATACATCGTAATCAATAAAATATTATTAAAGTAACTGTCAATTAGTTCAGTATGAAATACTGTAGACGGATTAAATTTTAACTCTTCACTTACCTTACAATAAATTGATGGCTTCATCATTTATGTTTCTGTTACAAAAGTTTTCAATGTTATAATTTTATACCTTATTTAATTACATTAAATCTAATTAGGATATTGACATATCCAGAAGTGTTTAGGAAGATTTTGTTCCACACCCCCCACTCTTCCATTACATTGTAAATGTGAATCCCCACTATTCCATTACAAAATAACCGCTATCTAGCGGTTTTCCTACAAGTATACCATACATCTTATATATTGCTGCCTTCCATAATCCAACATCCTAATTTTCTTTTGCTCTAATACTCTGTTTCTCATACATAACCAAGTTTCTTTATACCCCAGATTCTCTTTCTCTCCAATGGATTTGAGTTTCGACAATGGTTTACAATTTCCTTATGATATTATGATTAATATACTTTCAAGGTATGGTACACTCGATTTGCTGTCAATGAAGTTGGTTTCCAAAAACTGGTTCTTCGGCATTAAGCACCCATATTTCGTACGGAAGCATACTGAGATGGGTCATGATCGTTTAAATTCGTCCTTCTTGGTTGGGTCACGTTTTGTGTCTGCAGAAGAGCATATGATAGTCTGATAACTGTTTCTTCAAATGCTGATGGTGAAGAGATCTTGAATTTACTTCGGCTTCATCCACATATCGAACATAATTTGTTGATGGATCTACTTGGCACTTACAATGGTCTTCTTTTTCTAAAAGTGACAAATGACGATGAATCCGTTAGATTGTTCATTTGCAATCCTGCTACTAGACGTGCACGCCAAATTCAAAATTTCTTACTCCCAATGCCAACTGGTTGGTGCTCATTCACTTCACTTAGAACTATGTACATAATCTATCTACATAAATTATCTTATATTATTTATTTGCTTTAGTTTATTCATAATTCTTAGTCATTATAACTGGACAATACATATATAATGTCACAAAGTAGCGCGAAATCCGGATTAACCTTAATAACACATTTTCAATTTAATAAAATATACTGCTGATTTTAATTTTTATGTTGCAAGTCGTGTTAAGTATATTTTTGCTTCAATGAGGTGTCCTCATCAATGTATATCATGGTAATATATGAGGAAAGCAATAATGCCAATCAACCTAAGTCCATGCTTTATAATTGTCAGTCTCATACTTGGATTAACATTAATCCTCCTGTTGTTCATACAAATATATGGGATTCCAAGTCTATATGCATCAATGGCATTATATACTAGCTTTCTTATCCTACTCCTGGGGTTGCTGAGCAATTTCCAACTATCCTTCGTTTTGATCTGGGTGATCAGATCTTCAGTACTATATCTGGTCCTACTAATAGACCAGTCGTTTCATATATACCTGTGGAGTTCGAAGGTTCATTAGCAATAATTTGTGCTGAGCTACAGGGCCCTGAGTTAGTCCACTACATCACTATGCAGCTCATGTATCATGCCAAGTCTCAACAATACTGGTGCCCTGTACTGTTTTGTCCCTATGCCAATGACAACACACGCTTCGTAGGTTTTGTGGAGAACTAATTTGTAATTCTCCTCTACATGTTCAATACTAGGGACAAAATGACATCATGCTCCTCAATTTTGATAGCACCCGCAGTTGGAGTACACTTCGTGCTATTCAGAAAGACCCATTTGTTGAGATATATCCAGCAAATATTTTTAAGTACTATCCATCTTTGATGTTGGTTTAATGTTCTTGACATCTTCAGCTTTTTTTAGTCTTCGTACTTCTTGATAAGGGACCTTATTTCTTTAAATTTCTAATTTTTAGTTTATATGTAATCGGTTGTGTTTGAACTAATTAAACCTTTATGTTTAAGTTTTTGGAAAGTAAGATTGTTCTTCTAATGTTCATTTGTTTTGAATTTTATAATTCCTTTTTTTTGGTTTTTTTATCAGTTAACTTTTCAGATTTCATTATCTACTTATTATGCCATTAAATAATTCTTTTTATTTGGTTTATCTTTTCGTTTTTGATTTTGAATTCATTCCAATATATGCACGTCTCCATTTAAATACAGTTGATTACAATTTAAATCCTCAATGATATATTTTCATCCAATCTAATGGTGCCAATTTAAATTTAATTGTTTCACACTCATATCCTTTTTTTAAAAATTCCAACGATTGCAATATTTCAAATTTATTATTATTCATTAATATTCCATAATCAAATATTAGTAAGATCCTTTAGATTTAATTGGTAGATCTCAAGATCTCATCAACTGTTGTCAATCAAAACTATTGGCGAGATTTTCGAATTTCCTTTCATCATTATTTTAATATTTACCTTTTATATTGAATCTTAAAGAATTCCAGTGTTTACACCTATTGTCACTGCTCAAAAAGTAGTTATGTCCGCTTGCTGTATTCATTAATCCATCTCCGCCTAATCAATTTCGACCTGTGAAGCTCTTTAGCTAGAGTATTCATCTCTGCTTCCCAAATTTCTCAGATTATTTTGGTTCATTCCTTTCTATTGCTCACCATCCATAAAATCTCACTGTCCAGGTATTGCTTCTCTGGAAGATATTCCATTTTTGTTTAACTTAACATACAACATTCAATTATATTACTCCATTTCTAATCAGTTTTTATATTTCCATTTTCCTGTAAGATCATTTACGTCAATGGATTCCAAAAACTTAACTGGTAAGACCAAGCAACCATTGACGCCGAGGATAAATTTGCCATCTACCAAGAGATCTAAAGGCTAGGAATCTGAGAATGAAGGTTTAGCCATTTTCTTTGAATTACAATATGGTCCCGACTTAGTCAATTCACATTATCATTTGAATAATGATTTTCATTCCACTTATTCTTCCTATTTGTAATGTATTTGAAGGAAATCAACATTTAATGCCAGATAATCTTAAGTTCAGCCAGCGGTCTGCTCTATCTGACTTAACAAATGGTAAATGTGGATGAGACAATTTTATTATATTTATAATAGGCTCTAAATAGGTCTTTAATTAACTGTTTTCAAAATCCTATGTCACAGTAACTCCATATCGACAGATGTCCTTGGCAAATAATTCACCTATCGTTCACAACTATTTCTATCCAGGTATGTCCAATTAATTAATCTTATTAAACATACACAAACAAATTGGTTTGCAAATAAGGCTTATTTTCTATCTCACATTTCCCAACTTAATATCAATTGTTTTTTTTTTCTTATTTCTTAAAGGATACCCAACATATATGCCACCACACATTGGTTTCACACCATTAGTATTAAGTCCTGGTAAGTTATTATTTTATTTTTTATGTACACTACATTCACTATACTCCCTAAAATATTAATTTTTTAAATTTAGCCGTACTACTAAGTCTTATTCTTTGTCAGTTCTTATTGAATTCATTAACGGAAATTGAATCTTTTGTCCTATTTAAATTAGGGAGTAACTCTAACCAGCATATGCAGATCTACACTTCTTCACTCATTGATTCCGGAATACTAAATGGTGTTCACTAATACTTGACAATTTAAATGATTTATCCTCCTAAACGTACAATACAATATGTTTTATATTTGTTTAATCTGAGTTACATGCTATTGATTTGATTGCTTTTTCCAACAATTGCCAATTTTGTCTGACTAATTTTTTTAAATGTTATGTTCCTATCTTTTTTTATCATAGGGTGACATTATACCCATAACATGGAGAACTACACTCCTGTTAACAGTCAATCTCGTAATATTGAATGTTATTCATCTTTATTTTTATAGAATTCCCTAATAAGAAATGGTTCTTACAATAATTAGTACTTCTCAATTGATCTTCTGTTTTACATTTTCTTTAAGATATTACTAACTCAAACACTCCATTGACGGAAAAGAGGTTATTTATTGGCAGCTCATCACAACACACTCAGAAAGGTGTAAGTATATTTCTTGTTTAATCTCTGCAGAGTCATTTCCACCACATCTAAAATATTTGATTCCGAAGTTTGCAGTTCCTGTATATTTTCCTTTCATTTATTTCATTTTCTATTAATCATGTTATAATAGTCAGTGGAGGTGTTCAATGTTCTTCGACCACTCGCTTTTCATTGAATTCAAATATAGCTGGGAAGAATCTATACGGTAATGATAACTTTTTAAATTAATATTATTTATTTCTAGCTATTTCACATCATCAATTTTGCTATTTCAACTCTTGCTCGAATTCACAAACAAACCTTTCAAGTGGTCAACTATAATTATCTCATATAGAATATTAGTGTTGAAAGTTATTTTATAAATCTACAGATGATTTTAATGATGAAGTCGCACGCCAAAAAATTCCTACATTATTTGCAAAAGGTGCGCAATTCTGTTCAATCTTTACTTATTTTTTAACATTATTATCATGGTTAATCTTCATTGTCAATTTATTTATATGAGAATGATTTCTGATCATTTCTTATTATATTAGAAAACCGTAAAAATTGGAAGACTATAATTTCAAATCGACACAATGGTACATCAAAGTCTAGAATGAATGGTACGTTGTTGCATTCTTTTAACCCTTGCTTTATTACATAGATCACTATCAAGCTTCATTATGTCTATCTCTTTATAATTAAGTATTAATAAATGTGTTGGATTTATTACATTGTCTATATTTACCCTTGCTATATAATATACTATTATTTGAATTAGATCAAGAGAACATAATCCTGTCAGAACTGAGAGCATCAAGTGCAAGAGGTAACAGATTATAGTATATATTTTTTCAAATTATATATTTAATTACTGTTTGTTTAACACACCATTTGTATATCATAGTTGCTAGGAAATAAAGGAAGGCAATATTAGTTGAAAAAAGATTGCAGAAGCTTAACTTGAAACCCCATGGTGCGTAGTATTAAAAATACGTGCAAGTAAATCTTTATTGCTCTTTTAATGTCACATATACGATGTTTTCGTAATTTTTTTTAAATCTGTAATTTATGTATGCTTTACTTAGATATGTCTATGACCTCAATGTCCCCTGCCATGGTTCCTAAAGAGATTCATCTTGCTTCTGCTAATTCTGATGTTCGTCCAGAAATAGTCCATAATGGATTGCCTCATTCTACTAAATTAAGCCAAGGTACATATATTAAAAATTACTGATTGTTTTATCTATGTTTAACATTCAATTGTAATATGCATTTTCTTACACCAAATTTGCATTTTTGTATTGGTTATAACCTGTATTCTTTTCCTTTTACAGAATATGTGGACATTGGTTTCCCTAAATATGAATGTGAACATTATTGTGCTATTTTTTGGTATGAGGAACGCGTAAACAAGTCAAGAAATACCAAGAAACCAAAATTTTCTTTGTGTTGTCTTCAAGGGAAAGTCCAACTTCTCAAAAGACGAGATCCTCCTAAAATTCTTGAAAATTTTCTTGCAGATATTTACACAATTGAATTTCAGAAATGTGGTCTCCCACATGCACACATACTGATTTGGCTAAATGCATAGCACAAGTTAAGAAATGAAGCACACATTGATTCCGTTATTTGTGCAGAGATACCTGATAAACAGCAAACCCTAGACTGTATGAAGCAGTTAAAACATTTATGATACATGGACCTTGTGGTTTGGATAGAAAATCTTCACCCTGTATGGTAAAGTCCAGATGTTCAAAACATTTCCCTAAAAAGTTCACTGATAGGACATCATTTGATGAAGATGGTTATTGCAAGTATCGCCGTCGTGATAGTGGTCATTTTATTGAGAAAAATGGGATTCAACTCGATAACAAGTTTGTTTTGCCATACAATCCTACACTTCTTCTTCGTTACCAGGCACATATTAATGTAAAATTCTGCAACCAGTCCCATTCAATTAAATACTTATTCAAGTATGTTAGCAAAGGTCATGATAAGGTCACCACTGCACTTTGTAATCCAGAATCTAATGCTTCATCTGAAGAGAATTCGGATGAGGAAAAAACTTATCTTGATTGTAGATACATTTTACCTTGTGAGGCAATTTGGAGAATGTTTGGATTTGACATTAATTTCTGAGAACCTTCTGTTGAGCGTCTGCCATTTCATCTCCCTGATCAACAAGGTGTTGTCTTTCCTGATAATGCGCCTATCGATTCAGTTGTTTTTAATGCTACAGTAAAGCAGACAAAATTTCTTGCATGGTTTGAAGCTAATAAGAAATATTCCAAAGCAAGGTTTCTAACTTATTCACAATTCCCATCTCAATTTGTTTATAAATCTGATAGTCGTCAGTGGTTTGAATGCAAATCAGGTCAGTCAATTGGCCGTCTTTATTATGTTGCACCAGGTTCAGGTGAACTGCACTATTTGAGATTGTTGTTAACGTTTATAAAAGGTCCAACATGTTATGAGGACATTAGAACAATCAACGGTGTTGTATATCCTACTTTCAAAGATGCATGCTATGTCATGGGATTGCTAGATGACGACAAAGAATACATAGAAGGGATTATAGAAGGTAGCAAATGGTCTTCTGGTATTTATCTCCGCAAACTTTTTGTAACTTTGTTGATTCACAACACGATTTCCAGACTAGCTCATGTGTGGGAGAATACATGGATCTATCTATCTGATGACATTTTGCTTAAAGAAAGACATCATACTGCCAATCCAGGTTCTTATAATACAATTTATTCAGTGTCAAATTTTTATATTTGTATGTAATAAATAGAACTTTTATTCATTCTTTTTGAATTTGACATGTTTTAGTCTACTTGCATTACAATTTTTGTTTTTCATTTCTAAACATTGTAGATCTACACTTGGACAACGATCGTGTCAAAGAAATTGCTCTTGCAGAGATTGGAAATCTTCTTAAAATGAATGGTTGTAGCCTTTTTGACTTTCCACCGATGCCAATGCCTAATGAAGCTCTTATGCGGAATATTGGGAATTTACTGATTAGCGAAGAGCTAAATTATGACAGGAATGCGTTGAAATCTGAACATACTCATCTTTTATCTACATTAACCGGTGAACAGAGGTCGATTTATGACACAATCATGAGTGCCGTGAATGAAGATAAACCTAGTTTTTTCTTTGTAAATGGTTTTGGTGGTTCTGGGAAGACTTATATATGGAACACACTTACATCAGCTGTCAGATCTAATGACGGAATTGTTCTTACAGGTTTTTCTTAGTTTCATATACAAAATCTAAAGTCATCTTAAATTAATTTAATATTTAGGATTATGCTGTATTGATCTAACTTTGCTTGAAAATTGTTCCAGTTGCCTCAAGTGGTATTGCTTCGCAACTCAATCCCTTTGAATATTGATGCCAATTCGACTTGTCATATAGTTCAAGGAAGTGATTTGGCTGAACTTATGGTACACACAAAGTTGATTATTTGGGACGAAGCACCCATGGCGCATAGACATTGTTTTGAAGCATTAGATCGCACTCTTAGAGATATAATGCATTCCCAAAATGCAGCATTAGCAAAACATCCTTTTGGTGGTAAAGTAGTTGTCCTTGGCGGTGACTTTAGGCAAATTCTACCTGTTTTTCCCAGGGCTGCCCGAGAAGATATTGTTTTGGCTTCATTAAATTCTTCGTATTTGTGGTCATCATGCAAGGTATTATCTTTAACCAAAAATATGAGGCTATCTCAAGGTAATAGTGTTGAGGAAAATACCATCATCAGTAAATTTGCCGAATGGATCTTGAGAGTAGGTGAGGGAAATATTGGCAACATTATCAATGAGGAACATGAAATAACCATTGATGATGATATACTCATTGATAATGCTGAAAACCCTATTGAAGCTATTGTAGAAAGCACCTATCCGAAATTAGTGGACAATTTTCAAAATCATGTCTACTTCCGTGAAAGGGCTATATTGTCACCAACATTAGATGATGTTGCTCAAGTTAATGAATTTATGCTAGGCCTATTACCAGGTGAAGAGCAAACATATTTAAGTTTAGATACAATTTGTAATCAAGATCCACAATCTGAACTTGCAGAAGTATACACAACTGAATTCCTCAACACCATATGCGGTTCTTGTAATACCCCGAAAAAATTTCGAGGATTAAAGAATGATTTATTTAAAATTCAAGGATTTAAGAATGATTTATTCCAGGGCTAGGAATTAAAACCTTAAAAAGAATATAGGAAAAGTATGAAGGTTAAGGGAAACCGGAAAGGAAATGCGAAATTCTTCGAAATTTCAAGTAAAAGAAAGGAGTAAAATATTTTGTTTGCAAATTATTCAAGACCTACGAAATTAGAAATCCAAAATAAATAGGAGTGGGAACTAAATCAAAATATTATTAGTTATTATTTGTTTAATTATTAATTAGTTTATTTTTATTATAATTATTTTAAATATTTAAAAGGGGGTTTTTAAGAAAGTAGAAAGTGAAAGAAAAGAAGTAGAAAATAATTTTTGGATTTAATTCGGGACCTAAGAACTTGAAAACCTGAATTAAATAGGAAAAAGGATTAAATTAAAAATACAAATCTATTATTATTTACTTAATTATTAATTTATTTATTTATAATAATATTTGTAACTGTCATTTTTGGCTCAGACAATTGTAATATGAATTTAGGACCGCAAGGGGTCTTAACCATGGGGGACTTATCCTCAGGTGATGCACCTAGGTGCCTACGTACCCTTTTGGAGGGATCAAAGTCCACGTAGTTCGTCATGGTGACGTATATCGGAGCCGTTAGGCAAGGTTGCTACCTGTATTAGGCCGTGTGTGGCTAAGACGTGTCTAAGATACTCCGGGCGGGCGAGCCGCTCTGTGGGAGGTTGCCTTAGTGGGAGAGAGCTATGGTCTCTGAGGGCTGCTGGAAGCCCTGTAAGCGGTGTGCTCCAAGGAGGAGATGAGCCGGTCGGAGGTTGGCCTGAACGGAGGGCCAACGGCGGAGCTCAAGGAGGTGAAAGTACTCGTGAGGTGTATCTGAGAGCGATGGGTGATAATCCTTCAGGTTGTATGTAATTCTATCCAGGGTTGAATGTATATCTGAGTCCCCCGAGTGAGGGCCTATTTATACTTGTGTGGGGAGATCATGCTCGACCCACGACCTCATGGGACGTGGGTCGTCCCACAAGGCTTTGTGGAGATCCCACGTCCGGTTGAGGGGAAGCTCGGTGTGGTGACGTGGGCAAAGGCCACGTAACTAGTGGATGAGTGCTGCCACGTGTCTCCAGCGGGTGCTTGGGCCGTGCTTCTAGAACGTCAGTGCCACGTGTCCCAAGGCAGAATATTCCGAAGTTACATAAGTTCCCCAAGTCTACGTTTGTCGGGCGCCCGTGGACTTAGAGTATGGGTGCTGGCTGTCCGACTCGTGAAGTTGGCCTTCTCACATTGCTCCGTAGGAAAGGAGGTGTCTTGGAGAGGACACGCGTCGCGTCTTGGGTGGCTGGCCTCTTAGCTTCCCTAGCAAGTTTCTGGGCCGTCTCTGCAGGAAGTACGCAGCTTACCGAGGTGGAGTCAACATTGCTCAGAGGGATCTTTCCCAAAATACCCTTTGAGGGTCAGCGAAGGGAATCCAAAGGCCAGGGGCTGCTTTGGTCATTTTCCGAAGAGCTCTCCTCTGGCCAGTGGTTGGCAGCTGACGATGGCTTCCTTGTAGAGGGCTGTTTGTTGAGGGAGCGGGCTTTGTTGCCGATGCCACGCATCGGGGCTTGAACGGGTGCTTCTGTCATTAAAGCGCTTTGTCGCCGTTTCTCCCTCATTAATGCGGGTTCATTTCCGAGTGTAGCCATCATTAGTCCGGGTGGAGAGTTTAGCGAAAAGACCCTCGAATGTTTTCAAGAGACTCTTGGGTTCGCGGGGGCTTTTCGGTCTTTGCATCTCCTTTGCCCTGGCTATGTATCCCGTCCGTTGCTTCTTTCCACGTGTGCGGTTGAGGCAGGCGGTTGCAACTAGGTTTGATTGCAGAGGATAAGAGGTTTTATCTGTTGCGGGATTCGAGGGGTCGAAGTTTTTGAATCGTCGTGCCTCTGGGTGCCCTATAAATGCCCAACGTTTGAAAGTTCGTGACTTTATGCTTGCCTTCACCTTTATCCATTGCCTCTGTTCCTTGGTCTTTTGATCCCCGCTTCTTCTGAATTGTATTTTTGTGATGGCCGGAGGAGGTGACGATTATAGCTATTACCCATTTGATTTCACTGATTTGGAAGATCTTCCTTCCTCTACCCCTCCTCCTCTTCTGGTCCGGGCTCGCGATATTGGTTGGAGTGGGGGAGGAAGAATGGTCAGCAGGGCCTGTCACCGGGGGTTGCTGTTGATGCTTCAGTTGTGGTACCTGCCACGATGCCTACTGGTGGTGAGAGGGAAAGACGGCTTCCTGTGCCTCCGTCCTACAAAGGGGAGCGTCGTCAAGAGGTTCTTCCGAGGGAGAAGAGGAAGAAGGATGGGAATGTCGGCGCGAGCGGACCTCCGGAAGGTGGAAGGAGGGGAACGTCTCCAGCGGAGCCAGCCGAAAGTAGGGAAAGTGGTCCCAAGAGGCGTCCTGTTAGGGGTGACTTGCGACCGTCATCGCAAGTCGTACGACGGAGTACTGACCGGGAGGATGCCCAGGCGGAGGCTCCGGCGGGGGATGCTGTTCCCGTTTTTGCCCCTGTTCCTACCTCTATTACCACTTCCGCTTCCGTCCTTCAATCAACCATGATGGTGATTCTTTCTACCCGTCCTCCCGTCCTCAGCCCTGTTGAGGGGGTGAATCAGCCTCCTGCTAAAAGGGCCAGGGTGGCCGTTGAGGAGCCTGTTCGAGATTTGTCCGTACCTCAGACTGCGGCGAGTGATCCTACGGCTGTAGAGGTCGTTGGGTCTGGAGATGCGGCTGTGGAGGCTAGAGTTCCCTCAGACGGAGGGAATGTTGTGGCGAGTCTGGCAGCTGCCATGAGAGATGTCGTTCCTGGGTCGAGTGCCGGCCCTTCTGAACCCCTTGGGCCACCGGAGGGGGGATTAGTTTTTGAACTGGTGGCATTGGGCACACGCTTCCCCGTGGAGATGCGGGAGAGGGAGGCCAGGGGGCTGGACACTTTGCCCCTAAATATTGCTGTTCGAGGCTTCAGCCGGGTTGCTGAGGCGTTGGCCAACTTCCATCAAGTTGGGCTTGAGTGGGACAAACGTATGGTAAGTTCCCTTGTCTTGGTGTTTCTCCCGTTTTGCGATAGGTTTGTATTCCTGACTCCGCTGTATGTTTGCGCTTCTTACAGGAGGAGATTCGCCGCGACCGGGATAAGTTTTTCGTTGTTGCGGCCTCTAGGAGTCGGGCCCTGGAGGTCTCCCAGAAGCGGTTGGCAGACGTGCGGGAGCAGCTGTCTGCCAAGGAGCTGGAGTGTGAGGGTCAATGACGGGAAGTTAAGTCCTTGACGGAGGAGGTCGCCCGTCTCAGGGCTGAAGCTGGTCACCCTTTCGAGGTTACGTTTCTCCGCTCGGAGTTGGAGAGGGCTCGCAGGGAGCTGGCCGTCCGTCGTGATGACGCTGAGAGTCGTCAGCAGGAGTTGCATTCGCTTCGTGAGGCTCTGCGGGATGCGGAGGCTCGTGCTGCTGAGAATCTTTCTGGTCAGCTGGTGGCTGAGGGCAAGGTTGCCGACGTCGCCGATCGTCAGGAGGAGCTATCCGCACAGAGGATGTATGGCATGCTTCTGGCAGTTGAGCAGCTCGAGCGTCTCCGTGGGAAGAGATTCCCAGCAGAGTGTGTGGCTTCCTTGCATCCTTCCCTAGAGTTTTTTTAGGGTGAGCATCGCGATCGGACGGAAACGGACCCTCCGTTGAATCTTGCTTATCTTCGTCAACTGACGAATCGCTTGGTGGATCACCAAGTGTTGTCCCGAATTGGTGGGCAAGCTCCAGGGATTGGACCTACTTCTCAGCAACTGGCTGAGGCGACCAAGCGGGGGTCGTTGGGAGGTGTTGACCACGTGGAGTCGGCTAGGGCCGAGACTTAGGTAGATCTTGGGGATGCCCAATATTAGGTTTATGTAATTTTTAGGGTGTTTACCATTTGTAAATGGGCAGACGCCCTCTCATTTTTGTATTAATGAGAATGATTTTTGTGAAGAGCTTTTCCTGCTTTCCTTTTTACTTCGGCGTAAAATGTTGTACGTGTTTGCAGTTTCTCTTTTCTTGGTTATCTCTTTACGTCTGGGTAAAAAGTTTTTTTGCATGAGCACCGTGTGATCAGGACGGTTTGTATGCATGTTGCTAGCGTGGTTCGTCGAACATTCGTTTTGTGGTTTTCGCACCAAAGGGGTTTGTTTACCGCGCTTTTGGGGAAATTTTAGCTTGGCCCTGGGGGCTCTTAGCGTTTCATGGGCGATTGAGCCCGTCGTCCGTGGTAGGACTTACACGAGTACTTTGCAAAGTTGAAGTCTTGTCTCTAATCGAAAAAGGAGTGCTTTCAATAACAAACAAAATGAGTACATTCGTGCAGCCTCAGTCGGGCAAGCCATGGGCAGGCTAAAGGTAAGCAAAATGTTTACATTCGGATTGCCTAAGTCAGGCGAGCCTTGGCCAGGCTGAAAATCCTAAATTCAAAGTAGAGATACGTATGACTTGACTTAAAGATGAAATGCAAAGTGCGTTCGGAGTCTTAGGCGGAGGTAAAGTCCGGGCGGGTGGACTCTGGCTTCTTTTCTCCTGACTCTTTAGCCTCGTGGGGTTCCTCGCGTGTTTCTTTGGGACCCAAGCGGGCGACCTTGATGGTCTTGGTTAGGCTAGCTGCGTAGCATGCTCGCGCCAATTTCTAGTCCGCCATGATTTCTCTAACCCCGTGGGGTGTTGGGAACTTCATTGTGAGCTGCGCGGTAAACACTACAGCTCTGAGCTTGTATAGGGACGGTGGCCCTAGGATCGCATTGTATGCTGATGGTGCTGAGACAATGATGAAGTCTACATCAAGGCTCGTGACCTTTGGCAGAGTGCCCATTGTTGTTTGGGCAGTGATGAATCCTTCTGCTGGAACCTGGGCTCCTAAGAACCCAATGAGCGTGCCGGGGAAGGGCCTTAGGCTGGCCTCGTTCAACCCGAGCTTTCTGAAGGTATCGAAGTAGAGAACGTCTGCTGAGGATCCTTGGTCGATCAAGACTCTCTTAACTTCGTAGTTGGCGATGATCGCGATCACTACCATGGGGTCGTCGTGGACTGGTCCCTCTAGGTTAGTGAGGTCGAAGGTGATGGGGTCTCCCTTGGTCTCGCTCTTTTTCTTGTGCTTTGGAGCGTAGTCTAGAGCGAGTATGGATTCCATCCTCTTCTTGTTCTGTGGTAGGGAGGAGGTACTGCGCTGTAATCCGCCCGCTATGACACTGATGACCCCGCGGGTAGGCGCTTGGCCGTCAGCTTCCCGGGGGTGCTCGGAATTGGCCCTGCTTTCCTCCTTGATGAACCTGCCGAGTTGCCCTTTCCGGATGAGGTCCTCGATCTGATCCTTCAGGTGGATGTAGTCATTGGTTTCATGTCTGTGATCCTTGTGGAACTAGCAGTATTTGGACTTGTCCACCGGTCTTCCCGTTTTCCGCCATTTGACTTGCGGGGGGAATGTAAGCATGTCGAAATGATAAATCTCTTCCAACACCCCAACATGAGACCTGTTGAGGGGAGTGTAGCTCGTGAACTATCCTCGGGGAGGTGTTCGTGGTCGAGGAGGCGACCTTTTCCTACCGCTCTTTTCCTTGGGGTCTTGGCTCTCGGTCCCCGTATTCTCTTTCTTCTTTTCTGCTCGTTCCATATCGGTCTTGCTTATCAGGAACTTCCTCATCTTGTCCTTAGCGATCTGGGCGTTCTCCTCTTGAATGAACTATTCCGCACGGTCCATGAGTTCCTGTAAGGTGGAGACGTTGCACCTGTTTAGTTCCCCGTAGAACTGTGAGCATCGAAGACCCTGCTTTATGACAAAGATGGCGACGGCGTCCTGGAGGCCTCGAACTTGGAGCGAGAGTTTGGTGAAGCGGGCCAAGAAGGCTTACAGGATTTCTCCCTCCTCCTGGTGAAAACCGATTAAGGGGTCTTCACTTTTCTAATACTTTTTGCTGCTGGCGAACTGTGTGAGAAAGTTTTGAGCCAGTTGTTCGAAGCTGTGGATCGAATTGGTAGGAAGCAAGGAGAACCATCTCAAGGCGGCTTCCTTTAGAGTTGATGAGAAGACCCGGCATTGTTGGACGTCCGTCATACCCAGTATCGACATGGCCGAGTTGAAGGTATTCAGGTGATCTCGCGGATCGGTTTCTCCTCCATAAGGCTCTATGTGGAAGGGCATCTTGAAACCCATGGGCACGTGCTTGTTCATGACTTGCTGAGTGAAGGGGTGTCTCCCTTTTCCCTGGAAGTCGATCGTGGGCCACTGGTAGGCATTTGCACCAACGGGTGCGTACGGGTTGTAGGCCGCAGCGCATGGCATGTGGAGGTAGGACCCCGGAGGGTAGTTTGGGACTGGTGGTCGTGGAAAGTTCATAACGGGTCATGCTGCTTGTCCAGCGACCATGGTAGGTCCAGGTGGGATCACCGTTGGGGGTGGTGTCGCCGTCAGCGATAACCGTGCGAACTCCATGGGTAAGGTCCCAAATTGAATTGTGGGCAAGCCGGTAGGGTCGCTAGAGGTCCCTGCCGTCGCACCGTGTGGCATTATGGGTAGTTGAGTGCTCACATTTGCTGGGGCGAGGCTCCTGTCCTCTTCCCATCGTTGTTGGCGTAGAGCCGCAACTTTTGCATCAAGGCGGGCGATCTCAGCATCTCGCGGGTTCCTCGCTAACTCTGTCACTTCTTAACCACCGGTTGTGGGGCAAGGGACGTGTGGCATGCCGTACGGGTGCTAAAGGAAAGTTTCCTCTCTAGATGTCGGGTTCTGGACCACGGTCTCCGTGACAGCTATTTGTGTTATTGAGGAGCTTTGAGGCTGAGTTGCACCTAATACGCCTGCCTCGGTTGTGACCGGTTCGGCCGTTCCCTGACAATTCCTCGCGCTGCGCCTCAGGGTGCTGGCGTCAGTCGTGGTGGTGGGGACGTTCGAGTTGGTTATGACGTATCGTGTTCTGTATCTGTATTGGAGATCAAAACAAAAACAAGTGCGGGTTTCTGAGTGTTAGGTGTATACTCCTACTCCCCGAAAAAACAAATGCCATTTAGCGGCAGAGTGCACAAGGCATTGTGGTCTGAATAAGACCGCGGTGGGCGCCACTGTAACTGTCATTTTTGGCTCAGACAATTGTAATATGAATTTAGGACCGCAAAGAGTCTTAACCTTGGGGGACTTGTCCTTAGGTGATGCACCTAGGTGCCTACGTACCCTTCTGGAGGGATCAAAGTCCACGTAATTCGTCATGGTGACGTCTATCGGAGCCGTTAGGCAAGATTGTTACCTGTATTAGGCCGTGTGCGGCTAAGACGTGTCTAAGGTACTCCGGGCGGGCGAGCCGCTCTGTGGGAGGTTGCCTTAGTGGGAGAGAGCTATGGTCTCTGAGGGCTGCTGGAAGCCCTATAAGCGATGTGCTCCAAGGAGAAGGTGAGCCGGTCGGAGGTTGGCCTGAACGGAGGGCCAACGGCGGGGCTCAAGGAGGAGAAAGTACTTGTCAAGTATATCTGAGAACGATGGGTGATAATCCTTCAGGTTGTATGTAATTCGGTCCAGGGTTGAATGTATAACAAAGTCCCCCGAGTGAGGGCCTATTTATACTTGTGTGGGGAGATCGTGCTCGACCCACGACCTCGTGGGACGTGGGTCGTCCCACGAGGCTTTGTGGAGATCCCACGTCTGGTTGAGGGGAAGCTCCGTGTGGTGACGTGGGCAAAGGCCACGTAACTAGTGGATGAGTGGTGCCACGTGTCTCCAGCGGGTGCTAGGGCCGTGCTTCTAGAACGTCAGTGCCACGTGCCCCAAGGCGGAATATTCCGAAGTTACAATATTTATTTATTTATTATTTAATTATTTTATTTTAATTACATTAATTTACTTATTACAATTATTTTATTATTATTATTATTTAATTTGGGGTTGGGCTGTGGGATATATATATATATATATATATATATATATATATATATAGAAAAGAAAGAAAGAAAAAAAGAAGAAGGAAAGAATAGATAGAGAGAGGAGAGACGTGAGGCATTGAGAAAGAAAAAAGAGAGAGAAAAAGTGAGAAGGAGAGAGAGAGAAGACGAGAGATAGAGAGAAGAGGGAGAGAGAAAGCAACGAATGAAGAGGAAGAAAGGGAGGAGGGAGGAACTCGCCGGAAAACTTGTCGGAGAGAGCCATCCGACGCCGGCTATGACCACCGGAGCTTGACTCCGACATCTCCCACACCTTCCACCAATCGAATCAAGGTTGGTAACCCCAATTTCATTCTAAACCCTCAATTTTTCCATTTTTAGGGATTTCTTCGATTGACCTTCGATTGAGTTATTTCAAGGGTAGATTGAGACCTAGAAAGTGTTCTTGAACACTTAGTTGGGGTATGAATTGAGATTTTGTTCTCGGATTTTTCCAAATTCGAATTTGGAAGGATTTGGGGTTGAAATTATAATTATTTTCAATTTGGGGAAATTGTTGATAATTAGGATTGAGCTTGGATTTGAGTAAATAGGCTTGGATTGACATTATTAAAATTATATGGTTGAAATATTAGCTGAAGAAGACCCGTGAAGAGCTGGCCCGAGGTTATTAAGGTTGAACCTTGACGTTAACGTACCGAGTCCCTGCTCGGATTGCCCAAATACACTTTAAGGGTGACGTTGAGAGTTTAAACCTCCTCTCTTCGATCTTAAACACCCAAGGATAATTATGAATATTTATTAAGAATTATTTTAGGTACCTTCTTGTTTCTCAAGGATGGAAACTTGCGGAACAATGAAGTCCAAATTCTAAAATGGTAATTTTATTCCTTCATAATTATTAGGAAGCCTTAAGTAGGGTGAATTAGAGGTGTATTGAGGTTTAGAAACTAGATTTTCTAGAACCCAAGTAGAAACACAAGTTGAATTAAAATGCTTAGACCTTCCTAGAATTTGGATTCCTTCCAACCAAGCTAGATAAGCTTCCTTATATGCGAATACAAGTTAGATAGAGGTCTAGTACTCAAATCCAAGTATGTGAAACACTCAAGTACAGTGTTATATGCGAGTAAGTCAAGTGTCCGAGGAAGGATACGCATATGTTGGGATAGAGAAGTCCAATAAGACCAAGAGCTTGACTCTATTGCAACCATGCACTACAGGTGAGAGTAATGGAGAGATAAATAACAAGTTAAGCTAAGTAATAACCTTAATGAAGTAAATGTTGTTCTTATAGGAACAACGGCACACGATTGAGTGCAATAGGAACTCCGAGGAGACTAAAGTTACAGGAGAGGATTGCATGGAAGGTTGGCCAAGGTGAGGGTTCTTCCATCTCTGCTCCTAGGGTTGTATGCTTATGTGGATTACATGAGTATGTATATTCTCGGCTTGTCTGGTATGTGTTAGCTAGAGATATAGAATGCTAAAAGAATGAAAGAACTAGAAAATAGGTTGTGTAGAGTATAATTGTTTGTTATGATTGGTGTGTTACAAATCCAACTCATACACTCCGGAAGCATGATGAATATTTTATTAAATCTTTTCCACGACGGTGGCAAGAGACCTTGTATGGAAGGATTAAACTTTATTTTGAAAACTCGTCACGACAGTGACTTAAATTAAAATCATGCAAAGGGAGTTATTGGTGGGTTTCGGATTTGGTTATGCTAGCGATGTGATACATCGACTAGAACAACGTCAGATGGCACTTGAGACTTCAGTTTTATAATCACCATGACGATGGTCATTGCCCTATCCTGACAATAGGGTCAGAAAGGTTTTATATTGCTATGACGATAGCTTGAGGCTCAGAGAGTGCATCTGGACGGGTATATGTGTTATATCCTGTTAAGGATACTCGTCCATATTAATAAGGAGAAGAATTGTTGATCCTTTGGGAAAGATACAAAGAATCCTATTAATATGTGAGACATCGACTAGAACAACGTCAGATGGTACTTGAGACCTCAGTTTTATAATCACCATGACGATGGTCATTGCCCTATCGTGGTAATAGGGTCAGAAAGGATTTATATTGCTATGACGATAGCTTGAGGCTTAGAGAGTGCATCTGGATGGGTATATGAGTTATATCCTGTTGAGGATACTTGTACATATTAATAAGGAGAAGAATTGTTGATCCTTCGGGAAAGATACAAAGAATCCTATTAATATGTGAGACTAAGGTAAGGAGACACGGGAGGAACCTACGGGTGAACCGTGAGGCTAGCCTAGTAAAAGAGAAATCATCATGTGGAGTTGGTCCAGGGTGTGTCAGTGGCCATGCTTCGAGACGTCGTGCCGTGCCCGCCATGTAGCCTGGTTGGGTAATGGACGAGTGGGCTCAAGCTATTGCCCCGCATTAAAGGGGCAGGACGTGGCACGTGGTGGCTATGCGTCAGTTGTTTGATAGATAGAAGTTGATTGTGTTTGGTTAACAGAATTGATACGAGGTGACCAGTACCCAAGTGAATGGGTTAAGTATGTTTTGCTACTTGGTGGCCAGCAACCCGAGTGCACGGGTTCGAATTGGGAAAGCCACGTAGTGGCTAATAGAAACCCCAGAGTTGGGGAGACTAAGTAGATGTATGCTTAGCATCTGTGTGTATGTACAAATTATCTGTGTTTGCATATAATTGCTGATTTTGCAGCGTAGTGGTAACGTACAGGATTACGTCACCACACGTCTTGTTTGATTCAGACATGCTGAAACGTGAGAAGACCGGTAGGTAAAAGCCGGCACTATATGTTACATGTTTACTTGCTGACTGATGACGTGGAACAAACTGCTGCATGCTTATATCTGTTAAATGCATGTGAGTGTTTGGGTGAAACTTCTGTTGTGTGATCACCAAGAATGTAGGCTAACTAACAGTAACTAGTTGTTTTTGCATGTGGTTATGTATGACTCCCAAACTCAGCGCTATGGTACCCACCTTGCGCCGGGGATGGGAGAGTTCTCACTGAGTCGCGTGGTTAAGACTCACACCTCATTTTTTACTACACAGAGACAGGTTAAGTATAGGTGGAAGAAGTCTCGGTGGAACGAGGGTTGAGCAACACTTTCCAAGACCCACAACTTGTTCATGTGGGTGAATAAATTGTAATTGTACCCAATTAGATTGTATCACTAAATCTAGAACTGTCAGCTTCACACACCTTAAAGATCAGGATTAATTACACTGCGATACAGGTAGGGGTGAGCAAAAGGTCGGTTCGGTTCGGTTTGGATGGATTTTACAACCAAACCGACTTAATCGGATAACCAGAAAAATCATCCAAACTAATCCGCTCAAGTAACATCAACCGAATCGAACCAAACCGATTACAATCGGTTTGGTTCAGTTCGGTTGATCGGTTTTTGGACCCAAAATTTTTTTTCTCTTCGAATTAAATTCTAAAAAAAATAAAAAAAAAGCTATTCCTAACTATAAAAATCAACATTATAGGAATTAGATTTAGAATGGCTAAATGAGACCTAGGTTAGTAATTAATAATTATAGGTAATTTTATATATTTAAAAAATTATAGTCGGTTGGTTCAGTTGGAATTGTGGCTCATCCAACAACTGAACCGAACCAAATCGGTTGACAAAAAAAAAATCCAATCCATCCGATTATGTAATCGGTTTTGGTCGGTTCGGTTTGGATTGGATCGATTGGTTCGATTTGGATCGGTTCTGCACATCCCTAGATACAGGGAAAATTTGTTTTCAAAATATATATATACATATATCTGCTGCATGTGAATAGGATAGGCAGCATCTTCGGATGTGTAGCCAGTACAGAGGTTATATATATTATGTGTGTTTTCCTATATCTATATCCTAAAGCGGCATTGGCCGTGGATTTGCTTGCCTAAGATAGGCCACCATTTCGGTGTAGCCATGGTATTATAATGCATGTGAATGTATTTTCAATAATAGATATTCTGTCAATTAGGTGATAAGGCTTACAAGCATAGGAGTATTCTCTGTGTCTGTGCCGGTCACGGTCATAGGAGTATTCTCTGTTTTTAGCCATGGTCAGCTTTATGTTGCTGTCTCACGTGTCAGAAAACGGTCAGGTTTGAAGATTCTTGTGACCGATGCCAACCGTCGTCAGATGAAAAGTACTACAAATGTTGTCTTCAAAGAGATATTCCAAAATGCCAAATAGAACTAATATTAATTTCATATCTTCACTTCTAGTATTTTAGTCTTAACAAATTATACCTTCCCATGTACTATACTGATATTATTTTCATACATTCAGTTTCACCGTTTTCTTTATTTACTCTTTCATTATTCTACATCATAATCTTATAAGGGCGCATAGGGAATCATATCTTAGTAATCTTAGTTTTATTGTAAAGGGAATATATTAAATGTTTCATTCAAGTTAGCTGCTCCATCATTATTATGATTAGTTTTGTTCAATTATTTTTCATGAATCATATCATTGAACTTCCTTATCAGTTATAGGAAGTATTGTTGTTTTTCATAGAAATATATGCTTAATTAGTGTTCTTCTATATATAAGGTGCATCCAAATTTATACGTAGATTTATGGCTATTAACACAATGAGTAAATTTTAGCAGTTTCATTTTACAATATAGTCCATTTAGTTCATAAAAAGTTATAACCATAAAACATTCATTTCAAACGAAGTTTTGAAAACATAGGATTAACATAGGACCAATCTATGAAATCAAGTTTTAATTATAAGTTTACGTGTTCCAAAACAATTTGACACAAACCTATGATACTAAGAAGTTAATATAATATTCCTTAATTCTATTTGGCATGACTGCAAACATATCCCGTGCAGGGCACGGGTACAAATACTAGTTCAAACAATGATAATTAGTACATTTCCTAGACTTCATCTATACAATCTTCAAAACTAATAAATATTATTAAATTCTTATAAAAAATATAAAAATTATTAAATTTAAATTTAAATAATTATTAAATAATAAATAGTAAATTAATAATAATAATAATAAGCTTATTTCCTATTAGCCTCATGCCTCACTTACTTTTATTAAATTCAAATTTAAATAATCATTAAATAATAAATTAGTAATAATAATGATAATTAGTATATTTTCTAGACTTCATCTACACAATCTTTAAAACTAATAAATATTATTAGAGTGAGTTAGGTAGAGTCATTTTCTGTTTTCATTTTTACTAAAAATAAAAAAAATAGTTGAAAAAACGTGTTTGGTTGAATTTTTCAAAAGTAATTTTTAAAAAACATTTGTTAAAATGAGATGATTTTTTAAAATATCAAAATATTGTCTCTAAGACTCTCCATTGTTTTCTATTCAAAAGGTGGTGGCAGTGTTGTAAATTAAGAAGGGTTTTGTTACTTTTTTTGTACGGGTTCCAGACATACATTGTCCATGTAGTGGTATATTAAGTGTGGGGAAAATTGTATTTGTGACCTTCTTAACTTTTTTCTTTTCAATTTAATCCCTACTTTTATTATTTTGTGTTTCATTTTTATCCTCAAATGTCAATTTTCTTTTTTTTTCTTTCCTCCTTCCTTTTCTTACATTTTTAAGAAATGAAAACAGAAAATAAATAATATTTTCTTAAAACACACCTTTAAATTCTTATAAAAAAATATAAAAATTATTAAATTCAAATTTAAATAATTATTAAATAATAAATAGTAAATTAATAATAATAATAATTAGCTTATTTCTTATTAGCCTCATGCCTCACCTACTTCATGCTTCAAATTTTCAATCTCTAATTACCCTAATTTATTGTTACAATTTGAAGAAAATAAGATAATATAATAATTTATAATTTATTTTGGGTTTTTAAATATCCCACTATCCAATTTATTGTTACAATTTCCTAGACTTGAGAAGATGATAATGAATGGGTTTTGTCTAACCTATCTAAGGGCCACGATTTGTCTGCTCCTATTGGTACTTTACTTGACAATATTATTGCTATGTGAATCTTTTACTCATGTTCACTTTGACTGGGTGCCTTGGAATGTGAATAAAGTTGCCTATAAGTTAGCCTCACTTTGACTGGAGGACACCCCATATGTGAATCTTTTTTTTTTTTGATAAAACCCCAAATGTGATTGTTGAGGAGTTGGCCTTTGATGGTTTTTGAGTAATATATTCATATTCCTATCAAAAAATAAATAAATAAAAATAAATTTTATTCAATTCAATTTTAAATAATTATTAAATAATAAATTATTAATAATAATGATAATTAGTATATTTTCTAATTCCCATTAGCCTCACAATTTCCTCAGTCCTCACGCTTCATATTCCAAAATCTTCTTCTTCTACAATTTCTATTTTCTTCTACAATTTCAAAATCTTCTTGGTTCTTGGCTTCTTGCTATATCTGATTATCTTCTTTCTTCTACCATTTCTATTATCTTTTTCTTCTACACATCAACAATTTCTACACAAGAAAAAATCAACTTCCTAGTTCCTAACTTCCTATTTGTCTTCTTTTTAGATATGATCTTGCTTTTGTTAGAAATGAGTCTAAGGATTAAGAACCATAATTTGAGATTTTCATATTCATCCATATTCCATAGTCCAAAAGAAAAAATTAAGGGATTTGAACAGATTATAAAAGAAAAGTGAGATCAATACAATATAATATATAATCAAAGCTTTTTTATAAGTGCAGGTAGGGTGGCTTTAATTTCTCAACATAAAGTCTAAATGTACTGCCCTCACTCTGAGGACAGAAATTCACCAAATCTCTCTCAAGATATGGGATTGAGAGAGTACTTGTGCAATAATAGTATTGTACAAGACATCACCACCACCACCACTACTAACCATCATAATACTAATTTCTACTTTCATGCTTCTGAATCAGCTCCAACTTTCATTGAATGGCTGAAACCATCATCAATCCATACCCTCCTTGACAATAATGGAACCAACTCAACAAGAATCAACAAAGAGAGTGAAGAATGGAGATTGGAGACTTACTTGCTAGAAGCCTAGAAGGAGATCTTTGAATCAAGAAGGATTGGAAGGCCAATATTCTTCTTCTTCTTCTTTCAGATTCGCTCCAGCTCTGCTTTCATTGTGTTTCAAATTTTCAGATCTGTTTTGCTCCTTTTTTTTTGCTTTTTATAGTAAAACCGCAACGGAACGGAGTTGCGGAACGGACCGCAACCACAATATTGCAGCCGCAATTTGAAACCTTGAATGGAGGTGCATAATCATGACCCATTTCTCTTCTCTTTTATATATGCCAGCCCATTATTAGAAAGACATAGATATATATGGTCTAATCTAAAGGATATTGCTGCCTCTAATCCCTTACCTTGGTTGGTTTGTGGGGATTTTAATGATGTGTTAAACCAAGATGAAAAGTGGGGAGGTAATCCGGCTTCACTAAATCGTATAAGAGATTTGTGGACTGTGTGGAATCTTGTGGGTTAGTTTATCTGGGGTTTCTAGGCAAAACTTTACATGATGCAACAAAAGGCAAGATGGTTAGATTATTTTTGAAAGAATTGATAGGTTATTAGCTAACGCGTCTTGGCTAGGTTTATATCCAAATGCCATCAATTCTCATCTTCCAAGAATTAAATCCGATCATGTTCCTTTACTTCTCAACTCCATGGGAATGAATAGCCCAAGAACGACTTGACCTTTTAGATGTGAGAGGATTTGGCATAAGGAACCTGAATTTATTAATTTAGCCAAACAAGCTTGGGGAGAAGCTCCTTCCTCTGGTCTGCAATAAAACTTACACAAGAAAGAGCTACTAATTGGAATAAATTTTCTTTTGGAAGTATTTTTCAAAGTAAGAATAAGGTGCTTAGATGCCTTGAGGGAATCTACAAAGCTCTTAGCTATGGCCCAAAACCTCATCTAATTCCTATTGAACATGCTCTTTCTCAAGAATACCAAAAAATTCTTGATCAAGAGAAATTATGGGCTTCAAAAGCCAAATTAGAATGTCTTCAGTTAGGGGATACTGATCACTCACTTTTCACGAATTTGAATTGCTTCGAATCAAGGTTCCAACCGGTCGTCACGATTGTGATCAAATAAAAACCTCAAGCAACACAGGGTGCAACCCAAGGGTCAAATCTCTCGCGAAATCTTCGTATTAACCTGCAATTGGTTAGTATCTCAAACAAATAGGTATTTGCAGACTTAGTAGGGAGTTGATAGGTGTAGAATAATATAAAATAGGGTACCAAGAAGAACAAAGCTCAGCAATTATAGCCAATCAGAAAATATTCAGGTATGATTAATTCATTTGAAATTTATCCTATTCATGAAAGTCATGTATTGCGAAAGCCTATCTAAATATTCATGTTATCCCCGACCGGGAACATCAATAACATGTATCAAAAGAATCTATGATATTATCAATCAAACTAATACCCAACCGAGTCGATTAATTTAATCTAATATTATCGCAATAAGAGATACAAGCAATCAAGAACCCAAAGAATAGAATTGTATTGAATTTCGGAAGCCAGAAAACCTAAGTACCCTTTCGTATAAATCAAGTCTTTACTAATTCGTTATGAAGAATCTAACATATTTATACACGTTCGTTCATGGTTGAATGTAGCAAGATAATGACATACGAAACAAAGCAAATACAATCGTGAACTCGGAAAGGATAAATACAAGCAGAATGAAATTAGTAAACCATATTGAAGAGCCATCGACTCATGCCTACTGAAAACCCAAGAAGAAGTTAGCCGCTCATATTCTCTCTACACTCTAATCTATGTGTCGAATCTCTGGATCTCTAAATTGATCGATGCCCTTGCAACCTTTTGAAGCCTCTATATATAATGCTCTTGGGACCCTTGGTTTGATTAGGAATAGGATGAAGATAAGTGATTATTAGTATGGAATTTGAAATTCAAATCAAACTAATTTAAAACCATCTCTATCTCCTTGTATGACTAGGTCTTCACTTATTTTCGTCCATAGGCTGATTGTCCACGTCATTTGCTGAGTTGGCAGTGGGACTCGCTGTGGCAAGTTGTTTGGCTCCCCATGGTGAGTTCTTCTTGTTTTGTTAGCTATGGTGAGTTGTTTTGCTTGCCATGGCGAATTTTGCGTTCCTGTTGCACTCTTCTCTTGTTCTTGGTTCCTTTGGGTCTTGCTACGAGTTCTTGCTTTAGCTCCGATCCTTGTACTTGGAATATATCTTCACATTGATCCCTGTTATGTTTGCAGCACTCAACAAACATCAAAAGTACCTATTCGATATAGATTTTACGAATAATCAGAAATATCGACAAATAGGGCTTTTTATGGGCATTTTATCATATTTTTAGTCTTATTCATTTTGTCAAGATGTCCAACCTTTTGGGGTAAAATCACATATATTTCTGTATAATTTGTGCTATTTAATACCCTAAAGTTAGGTTGATTTTTGGTGCGATCAAATCTCATACACTTAAACTTTGTACTCCTGGACAAAGAGAATCTAAATCTAGAGCATTCAAGATCAAGCTAACTTAGAGGCTTAGTGCTCCCAATCAGAAATAAGAATCTACCATGCAAGTACTCAAGTGAATTTTGATCCTAAGATCACTTCGGCCAGTTAATCATGCATGAGAATTTCTTCAAGAGTATTTAGGACCATCAATACGTACGCTCATAGCCTCACCAATATATTGGGGTAAGATTTCACTCATAACATACTTACTCGCTTCTTACCTTAGGCTTGTAGAAGGTCTATATCTCCACCGTTTAGTGCACACAGGTTCCCAGTCAGGAGGTCTTTTAGGCTTGTAAGATTGCTGATGGAGGCCAAGTATTTTATCTTGTTTTCAAGAAAATAAAGAAATTTCAAGTCCCAAGGTAATCTAGAAATCCCCAGGTATTGCTCAAGATTAAGAATATAATTCCAACCTTCAACCTTTTTCACTAATCTTGAGAATCTTTATGCTTGTATGTTTTTTCTTAATTTTTCTTTTCTTTTCTTTTTCTTGTATCAAGCATCTTACTATTTCTTTTTCTTTTCCTTTTCTTTCTTTCATAAGTCCTTTGGACTTACTAGATTCTCTACTAACACATAAGGGAGGTAAGAATTTAAAGAGATTGGTAATACCTTGGTTCTTCCTCTTTACCTATGGTACTTGCCTATTTTAAGCTCAAAAAGGGTGACTAGGGATAATTGTGTTTGGGCTACTATTTGGGCATAGGGTTACAGAAAGAACTGCCTCTATCGTCCCAGGTCATTGTGAGCTAGTACAGCCTTTATTAGGACCAACTGCAAGTTCTAGAAGAAAAAAAGTTAAGCAGTTAAAATACTCAATAAATGTATATGTGTAGGACAGTGTTTGGATTTATCCTTCCAACAGGATTAGGTCACTCAGATTGGTCTTTCAATAATCCATCTGACTTCCTCAAGCCTGTGTTAACCCACTAAAGCAAAAAAGAATATCTTACATGGTATAAGAAAATTTCTAATTGGGTTACGCCCGAAATGTCTTACTAAATCAAGAACTTTCTAGTTCTAAATTTCCTAAGTTCAGTTCGGAAAGCCTAAGTGAGGTTCGTTGATTTTCAAAAAATATCTTTTAAGAAAAGCATATTAGTTAATATTTGAAAAAAATTCTAACTGCTAAATGCTAGGTTTGATTCCTAAGATATTAATCTATTTTTGAAAAACTTTAAAATTCACCAAATTATCCGGAACTAAATAATTAGCAGGACCCTGAAGTCTTAAAATTTCTAGACAGAGCGATTTCCCCCCACACTTAAAGCAAGCATTGTCCTCAATGTTTCAAGAACAAGAAGTTTTAAGATAGAAGGGTACTTAGCAAGACAATCCAGCAGAAAAATAATTTAGAGAGAGATATGGCGGCATAAAGTAATGATGGATCAATCATAGGGTTTAAAAATTCAAAGATTTAAATTTAAAAAAAAAAGAATAAAATCGATAAAAAGAGAATTTAAACAAAATTATGGACCCCCCCCCTACACACACACACACTTATTTGACAGTTAATATTTACCCACAGCAGGCCGGGTAATTGGGGAAAGAAATGCTTACCTTGCCCTGTAAAGACTATGACTGAGGAAAAATAAATGTTGTCCCTATTTATTCATATATTGCTACGTACCTGTGCATGTATTTAAGAAAACCAGAACTAGTAACAAATAATTATTAACTAATTTCATGCCCCCCCCCCACACACACACTTTAAAATCAAGCATGTCATGTGTGGGGGTTGCTTTTGTCCATTCCTTTCTGTACCTGTTAGTCTCTGTTTAAAAGGATTGGACACCTGCATATAGAGACATTTATAGCAACAAAAATATTGGCCATCAGTAGCCTTTAGTTAGACAGCATTCATCATTTAGTTATACATAGTCATTCACGTTATGTTAGAAAAAAAGAATAATAAAAAGAAACAAAAGACTCAATCGAAAACTAACAAAATTTTTTTATCTCAGGTTGTTCTATTTTGTTTTCAAGTGAAGGACTAGTGAGCGTGGGTGGATAGTGATTTTCTGTTCTTCCTGCTCCCTCGAGTTCCTCCTCTTCTTGAAGTTTAAACCAGATGGTTTTCTTTTTGCGCTTGGGAAGAGGCAAAACGACTGGAAGTTCAGTTCCCTTTTGTTTTATATCCTTTCCTATCGAAGTTTCAACACCTATAGACTCAATACTTTTCCCAGCATCATTAAGCACAGAGGAAGATAAAGGGGGAAAATCTTGTAGAGTGGGAAGCCACTCATATATTCCTATATTACTAGGTGGTTTATTATCATGGTTGTAAGGGGATAAGGAAAAGGATACTTGTAATTGGTCTTTATAGTTTTTCAAGACTTGGACGGCTAAATCCTCTATCTTCTCATCATTTTTTGTTAAATGTTTTTCTATCAGGAGGAACCATTCTTCCAATTGTACCCTAAGGTTTTCTAGTTTCCTATTGGTTTCTGTTTGCTCTTTTGCAAATGCAACTTTCATGGCCTTGACCCAATGGATGAGCACATCCTTGAGTTATGCCAAGTCATTTGTGATTGGGGGCGATGGGGTTTGGCCTAAAGTGTTTATTGGGTTTGATGCTCTCCCAAGGAAATTTGAGCTTCCATAGGGATTACTTACACTCCAATCTTATTCTTCAGGAAGTTTGCTGAAACTACCCAATTGATGTCCGGGCCATTGCTGATGCATGGTCAGAACTTTCTCATAACAATAAGGTAGTAATCAACTCCATATCCATAGATAGGGTGGAAATAACTATCCATAAAATTTTATTATCTTGAAAAGAAAATTTTTTACAACCTAAATATTATTATTTTGAAGGAAAAATAAAGGACGAATGAGATAATTCGTTATGAAGAATCTAGCATATTTATACATGTTCGTTCATGGTTGAATGTAGCAAGGAAATGACATACGAAACAAAGCAAATACAATCGTAAACTCGGAAAGGATAAAAACAAACAGAATGAAATTAATAAACCCTAATGAAGAGCCATCGGCTTATGCTTACGCTAGTTCTTCGTGGAAACCCAAGAAGAACTTGGCCGCTCATATTCTCTCTACACTCTAATCAATATGTGGAATCTATGGATCTCCAAATTGATCGATGCCTTTGCAAACTGGTGAAGCCTTTATTTATAATGCTTTTAGGACCCTCAGTTTGACTAGGAATAGGATGAAGATAAGTGATAATTAGTATGGAATTTGAGATTCAAATCCAAACTAATTTAAAACCATGTCCAACTCCTTGTATGATTGGGTCTTCACTTATTTTTGTCCATGGGCTGGTTGTCCACGTCATTTGCTGAGTTGGCAGTGGGACTCCCTGTGGCGAGTTCTTTTTCTCTTGTTAGCTATGGCGAGCTATTTTGCTTGCCATGGCGAATTCTGCGTTCTTGTTGTACTCTTCTCTTGTTCTTGCTTCCTCTGCGTCTTTCTACGAGTTCTTGCTTTGGCTCCGGTTCTTGTACTTGCAATATATCTTCTCATTGATCCCTATTAAGCTTGTAGCACTCGACAAACATCAAACGCACCTATTCGATATAGATTTTACGAATAATCAGTAATATCAACAAATAGGGCTTTTCATGGGCATTTTATCATATTTTTAGTCTTATTCCTTTTTTCAAGATATTCAACCTTTTTGGGGTAAAATCTCATATATTTCTCTATAATTTATGCTATTTAATACCCTAAAGTTAAGTTGATTTTGGGTGCGATCAGATGCAAGCACTTCATTCTTCCATGCCTCAATTATTAATCGTAGACGGCAGAATAAAATTTTAGCTATTAAAGACCCCATGGGAAATTGGATTCAGGATCTTGTCGAAGTTAAGAACCACATTTGCAATTACTTCAATAATCTTTTTTAGTGCCATACATGATAGGCTAGAAGCCAATCCCTCAACTAAACCACATTTGCCAGTTTCCTTTAAATTTGAGATCTCCTAAAATAGGGTCTAATCTACATGATAGGCTAGAACCAATCCCTTAACTAAAGAAATTGAGAAAGCCTTATGGGACCTGAAACTATTCAAAGCAATAGGATTAGATGGCTTGCAACCAGGCTTATTCCAAAAATATTGGGAATTTTTAGGAGATAGTTTTCTGAAGAAATCAAATAGGTCTTGGCCTCTATTCCTAGTAGTTGAAACAAATCCATGATTTGCTTGATCCCTAAATTACAGAATCCTTCTGAAATCCGAAACTATCATACCATTAGTTTATGTACTTCCTTGTATAAAGTAGTGTCAAAAGTAATCGTCAGCAGGTTAAAGCCTCTTATCCCTTGTCTTATAGCCTACAACCAGGGAGCTTTTGTTCCGGGGAGAAAACCTGTTGATAATGTTGTTATTGCTCGAGAAGTAGTTCATTCTCTGAAAAGGAAAAAGAAAGTGAAGCATGGATGGATGGTCATTAAGATGGATTTGGAAAAGGCCTATGATAAAGTAGATTGGTATTTTATCTCAAGTACCTTGAAACAATTCAATTTCCCTCCTCATCTTATTAAAATTATTGAGAGTTATATCACTTCAGTCCAGCATTTTGTTCTTATTAAAGGTCGGCTGTTTGATAGAATTTCCCCCACAAGAGGTATGCGTCAGGGAAATCCTCTCTCTCATTTTTATTCTGTGCATGGAGATCTTATCAATCATGATCTCAAATCAAGCCCATATCAAGAAGTGGATTCCTATGAAAGTTAAAGCCTTGAATTTCTCACATCTTCTTTTACAGATGATGTACTGATAGGAATTCTAACAAAGCCATTCAAGATACTCTAAATCACTTCCTAAGTTGCCCAAGGCTTTCCATTAATGTAGACAAGTCTTCCATTTGGTTCTTCCCTAACACCGATGCAAGCACCAGGAGCTTAGTGATAAATACTCTAAAGTTTAGAGCTGTCAATAGCCCGAGAGTTAATGTAGGTTTCCCCTTGGGTATTAGTAATCGGATTAGTGATTATAAATCCTTTGTTGACAAGGTAGTAGGTAAAATGGAGAATTGGAAGTCGAAGATGTTATCCAAATCTGGGAAAATCATCTTGCGCAACTCAATTTGTGGCTCTCTTATCTCTTCTTATATGCAATGTATTCCTTTTCAAAATAAGATTTGTAATGCAATAGATAAACTTCAAAGAGACTTCTTTTGGAGTTCTGGTAACCAGAGACAAGGGATACATATGGTTAATTGGGATGCCATTTGCCAACCCAAATGGAAAGGTGGTTTAGGAATTTGTGAAGTGTTTGAAAGAAACCAAGCAATCCTAGCCAAGTTATGCTGGAGATTTACTAAAGAATACTCACAGCATAGTACCCAAAATTGGGCTAAACTAATCAAGATTTATTTCATTAAAAATCCAAAAAGTGGGTCAATAGTTGGTAAAGGGATTAGAGTTGGTGAAGATCTATTGAAAGAAGTTATTATCACTATAGTGAACTCAACCAGAGACACAATTTTTTTGTACACTTGTTGGTCTGACCTCAACACAATCTAATGCAAAATTCAGGGACCTCTGCAAAGAGTAAAACATTTGATCTCAACAAGTTTCCAATTCTTCCCTGAGATGGGTTTGGAGTTTGTTTTTCCAACCTAAAATCAAGAGTTTTTGTGGTTGTTCACTAGGAATGCCCTTCCTTGTAGAGCTGTTTTACTGTTGAGAGGTGTAATTGTCGTTTTTGTCATAGACAATTTCATAGTATAATATAAGAACCACAAGGGGTTTTAGCTTTGCGGGACTTGTCCTCAGGTGAAGACCTAGGTGCCTACGTACCCTTGTTAAGGGATCAACGTCCACATAGTTTGGAATGCTGAAACGTCCATACGAGCCATTAGGCAAAGGATTTACATGAAGTCGCCGTATGCGGCTAGGACGTGTAACTGCTCCGAGTGGGCGAGCCACCTGTTGGAGGTAATGTGAGTAAAGGTTGAGAGTAGAAGTCTCCAGAGAGATATGATTTCTCTCGTTGTACTATGGTATTCTAAATGTGATGAACTTGTCCCTTGAGTCCCCCAGGTGAAGGTTATTTATACTTGGAGGGGAGAGGAACGTGGTCGCCCCACGCTCCTTCGATCTGTGCACATTCCATGTTTCGATACTCGCCCCATGTCTCCCCTGCTAGAGAGCTTGGGGGAGACGTGGGTGTACAACACGTTTGAGGCCAGCGGGTGGTTCCACGTGTCACTTACCCAGGTTCTATTAAGTTTCTAGAAGCTTCGAGCCATGTGTACTAAAGAGGGAATATTATGCAATTACATAAGTCCCCCAAGTCTATGAGTGTTTGGTCACCTGTGGACTTTGAGTTAGCCAGGTATCTGACGACTGCCTCAAGTGTGCGACTATCTTTGTTTAAGTCACCAGCCGGGTTGGGTTCTTGGGGCACGCTACATCTTTCAAAAGTTTTAAACTTGAAACGACGGAAGGAGTTGAGGGTGTCACGTGTCCGAATCTTGTTGGTTGTCAGTGTTCTTTCCCCACAAGTTTTCGAGGTGTCGTAATCCCATCACTTCATTAGACGTTCACGTCTTTTCAAGGGATGTCATCATTACGCCTAGGGGGTACGTATGGTGTGTTTACAATTTTACCCTTAGGGGTTATTAGGGAATTTAAAACGTCCGGGGGTCTTCTGGTACTTTTCTTTCTCGCGCCTTTTGGTTTTTCCGCTCTTCCTTTATTTTTGGGGTTCTTGCTTCATTCTAGCCTTACTTCTATTTTTTTACTCTTGCTTCGCTAGTTCCTTGCTTCATCCCTTCTCCTTCATCTTCTTAAGAAACTTTGGGAACAACAATGGCCGCTTCTACTTCCTCCGGCTCGCGTCTTCAACCCATGGATCCGAGTATAGAGTTGGTGCTTCTTAAGATTACCGAGGACAAGGTTCAAACCAAGGTGGATTCTTTGATCCAATTGAGGGATTTCGTTGATTTGAGGACCATCTTAGTTTTGGAAGGTGAAGATCTCGCAACGGTGGCGATTCCGGACCAAGTTTCCCGAGATTGGTATACCCCAGAGCTGGAGTTGGGGTCTACTGACAACAATCGTCCACCAAGCGGAAGAAGGTTTCGTTGGTATCTTCGGGTCACGCCATTAAAACAATTTGGGAAGAACGTTTTACCCTGGCCCATCCTAAGGGATATCAGATAAGGGCCATGGGAGACGGCGAGACCATTACTTGGAGCAACGGTGCTAGCTTTGTGTTACCCACTTGCGTACCCTACAATGCTGCCATCATCCCTCCGTTCTCTGCCTTTGTGGAGGCGATGTTGAATCTTCTCAACGTTTTCCCGGCTCAGTTGACCGCGAACGCCTAGTATCATTTGAGCTCTTTTGATCAGTTGTGTTAGAGAAATAATTTTGTTGCTTTACCCAATGTCTTCCTTCATTGTACAGCGTGCACGAAGGGAATGGCTGGTTTTATTTCCAAGTTCACATGGGAGAGTTTGCTTTTACTGATCTGCTAAGTAATAACAAAGATTAGCGATCGTATTTTTCAAAGTCGTTCCGGTCATAGGTGTTTGTCCCTGTTGGGTGCGCGCCGAGGATTGTCATCCATCTTTACTCTCAAGTGATCAAATCCGGTCACCCGGATAAGATTTGAACAGGAGTCATACGAGGACTTTGTTTACCATATACTCAGTGGCTCGGAGGTGGTCGCCGTTGAATTGGGTAAGATTTTTGACTTTGTAGCATGTTTCCTTTGGCTACGCCATCTGACTGAGTTATTGATAGGATTGGACTTAGGCGGCATAAAATTGAGGATAGGTGCTCATCATAGGGAGTGGAAGAAGAGAATGGTTGGGGGTCCTATAATGCCGAGCAAGAAACGGAAAAAAAAAATTGGCTGGTGTGGGGTGAAGGCGGGCTGAGGGGTCTCAAACCGTTGAGGAAAGAGGGACAGTCGACCACAAGGTGGATACTCGACCCCGGATTCCTTATACCCCTATACCCCTTGAAGAGATGCTCGTTTGCTTTTCGTCAAAGGGTATCTCTTATAAAGGTGAGACATTTGCTTTTGATGCCGAGTGCATCATTTTGGCTTTCTAATATTTTTCGTTTAAAAATGGTGATGAATTTGTGTTTAAGAGCATGGCAAAGGGGGTGGCTCGCTTGTCGAGGCGTTTGGCTGGCTTAGAGTATCAACGGCAAATGGAGAGGGTACGTCCGTTGTTTGTTTTAAGTTTCCGTGTCTTTCCTTAGTTGAGAGCGTTATTTTTGCTATGTAGACTATTTTTGATTGTTTGGTGGACGAGAATGGAGTCATCGAGAAAAAGATCAAGGTCTTGGAGGCAGAGAGCTTCAGGAGAAAGATATAAAGCTGAAGACAAAAGACGAGGATTTGAAGAGGGCTTCTCGTCGTGATTTTTTGTGTTTTTCCAATAATGGGATGAAGAATGGCATAGTGCAGCTCGAGGATCTTTTGGGCATCAAGGTTCTCCCAGAGATCCGGGCACAACTTCATCCTTTTAGGAGAAGTTTGGGGATGAGTTTCGTGTTCGTCATCACACTGACTCGTCCTTGGACTTGGACACCCACTATATTGCACCCAATGCTTCTCGTTTTGCGAAGGCGACCCCAGAGGTTATACAACCCATTGTGGAGCGACCTCTGAGCATGTCGGCGAATAGATTGGGGAGCCGGCGTCTGTTCAAGACATTCTTTAAGGCGAAAACCCTCCTTAGGAATCTTAGTCTTGTTTTTATGTGTTTTTTGTTTAGGGATATTCCTCTGTTGATGTAAATTTGGGTTGGTTACCCGTATTTTCTAAATGAATTTGAATGGAAATACGAGTCTGTCTCTCATCTTTGCGAAATATGATCTCTGCAAATAATGAAACAAAACATTTAATTGGATTTTCAAATTACACCAAAGCAAAGTATTTCTTGAGACTAGCAATATTTCAAGTGTTGGGAAGTGGTTCCCTCGATAGGTGGGCTAGTGTGTAGGCGTCGTGCGAGGCGATTCCGATAACTCGTTAAGGGCCTTCCCAATTTGGGGCCAGCTTTCCGTGGAGGCGAACTCGCCTATTGTTTATAGTTGTCCTCATAATGAGTTCGCCTTCCTTGAAACTTCATGGGAAAACTCTTTTGTTATAGTTTTAAGTTAGGTGTTGTTTGTCGGCTGCAGCTTTGAGGGCTGCTTCTGCTCTCCGCTCATCTTTTGCATCTAGGCTAACCAGAAGGCTCTGAGGATTTCAGACAGAGTAATTCATGATGCGTTCAGAGAGCACTCCGATATCTTTTAGGAGTATTGTATCCTGTCCGTAAGTGAGCACGTATGGGGTTTCACCAGTGGCTGTGTGGATGGTAGTTCGGTAAGACCATAGGACGAAAAGGACTTCATATACCCATTCGTCCTTGGCTTCCTCCAGGTGTTTCTATAGTCCTTCTAGTAATATTCTGTTAGCTCACTCTGTTTGTCCGTTTGTCATTGGGTATTCTACCGAGGTTGTCCAATGGTCAATTCTCCATTCTTCACAGAAATCATTGAATTTCTCACTGTCGACCGTTGTCGGTTATTAAGGCGTGTGGTGGCCTGAAATGAGATATTATGTTTTGCAAAAGAAATGTTTGGATGTTTCGAGAGGTAATAGTGGCCAGGGGTTATGCCTCGATTCATTTGGTGAAATAGTTTAATGCCACAACCAGGAATTTTCTCTGTAGGGTGCCCTTTGGAAAGGGCCCTAGGATGTCCATTCCCCATATATTGAACGGCCAGGGAGACTCGATGACTTTCAGTTCTCCTGGAGGTAGGTGTATAAAGCTGGCGTGTCATTGACATTGGTCGCAATTCGTGACCAATTTTTCGAAATCTGCTCTCATAGTTGGCCAGTAGAAACCTGAGCACAGGGCCTTTTTTCTTAGGGCCCCGACAGATTGATGAGTTCCGCACACCCCTTCATGGATTTCTCGGAGTACATAGTTAGCTTCCTCTGGGGAATGCATCGTAGGTGTGGGGAGGAGAAGCCTTTTCTATACAAGTTTTCTCCCCAGACGAAGTAGTGGGCGGCTTTTCTTCTTATCTTCCTAGCCAGCTCTTTATCTTCAAGCAGTGTACCTTCCCTCAAGTATGTTTTTATTGGTGCTATTCAAGAGTCATCCACGGCTATAAGGAGCACTTCTTGTAATATGTTGTGTCTGCAAGGTGGTCCGAAGGACGAATTTAAGGCCTGCTTGGGCGGGCATGGTAGCCAATTTAGAGAGGGTGTCTGCCTATGCATTCAGATTTCGGGTTATCCGTGTGATCAGGACGGATTCAAATCTGTTGATTTCTTTCTTGGTGCATACCAAGTATTTGGTAATCGTGGCGTCTTTTGCCTCAAACTCCCCGTTGAGCTGGCCGACCACGAGTTGAGAATCGCTAAATAATTTGACCCTTTTGGCGCCTAGGTTGTGAGCTAGCGTCAATCCAACAATAAGCCCTTCATATTCAGCTTGATTGTTAGATGCTGGAACATAATGTGCAAAGCTTGTTCCACTTTGACTCCGTTAGGGCTTTCAACTATGATTTCGGATCCCACAGATTTCTCGGTTGATGAGCCCTTTACGTAGACTAGCCAAGAGAGTTTTTCTGGCTGTTGAGTTTTTTCCATCTCTGCTTCCATTGTCGGGGCATCCCCCTTTGGGCATTCTGACGGTGTCATTTCGGCCATGAAGTTGGCCAATGCTTGGGCTTTAATTGCTCGTCTAGGCTCGTACTTGATATCAAACTCGGAGAGCTTGATTGCCCAATTGGTCATTCGTCCTGCGAGGTTTGGTTTCTGTAGTATTTGGCACAGGGGTTGTTCAGTCCGGATCACCATTGTTTGTTGTTGCAAATAGGGTCGGAGTCTTCGTGCTGAGTGGACCAGGGTGAGTACTAGCTTTTCCACACATTGGTAGCACTGTTGGGCTCCCTGCAGGACATGACTTGTGTAATATACTGGGTACTGCTCAAATCCTTCTTTCCAGGTTAAGGTCGAGTTTATGGCGTGATCGGTGGCGGCCAGTATAGTATCAGAGCTTCTCCTTTTATGGTTTTTGCTAGTATTGGTGGTTTGACCAGGTAAGCTTTGAGGTCTTGAAAAGTTCGCTCACATTGCTCCATCCACTAGAAGGATGGCGTTGTTTTCAAGATCTTGTAGTAAGGATGGAAGGATGGTGGTTTTTGCTAGTATAGGAACCTATTGAGTGTGCCCAACCTACCGTTGAGTCGTTGTATGTCTTTGATGGAGTGGGGTAGTTCCATATTTAGGATGGCGGCACACTTTTCAAGGTTGGCTTCGATTCCTTTTTGTGTGATCATGAATCCTATGAACTTTATTGCCAATACTCCGAAAGCGCATTTAGCCGGGTTAAGCTTCATTTGATTTTTTTGCAAAACTAGGAATATCTCTTCTAAGTGTCGCAGGTGTTGTTCAACCTCTAAAGATTTTACTGCCATATCATCTACGTAGACTTCTAAGTTCCAGTCGTTCTGGTCCTTAAAGACCATGTCCATCATCCTTTGGTAAGTAGCACCTACATTTTTTAGACCGAAAGGCATGACCTTGTAACAGTAAACTCCTTTGTCTATGATAAAAGAATTCTTGTCCTGATCTTTTGGATTCATCTGGATTTCATTGTACCCAAAGAAGGCATCTAAGAAGCTCAGCAGGTGTCTGGCGGTCCCATCTACCAGTTTGTCAATGTTGGGGAGTGGGTACGCATCTTTGGGGCAGGCCTTGTTTAAATTGTTAAAGTCTACACACATTCGCCATTTGCTATTCGCTTTTTTCACCATAACCACGTTGGATAACCACTCGAGGTAATGTGATTCCCTAATGAATCCTGCGTCTAAGAGTTTATGTACTTCCTCGTTGATCGCCCGTTGTCTTTCTTCTCTGAAGTATCACTTTTTCTGCATCACATCGGGGCCTTCTTTGGTATTGAGGGAATGTCAAATGAGCGATGAGTCGATTCCGGGCATGTCTGATGAGTAAGATTCTTGTATCGATTGTGACGTTAAATCATTGAAACTAATTAAACACAATGCATACCTGATTTCGTCATCATTATTTGCAAGAACTCCTGAATGAATACCCAACAACGGGCAGCTTCTCTACCGAATACCTGAGAGCTAGGTCTTCCTCTCTATTACCCTGGTCGTGCAGCAGCTACAATGGGGAGACTTACTGTGTTAGGGTTAGAGAGGGGACCTAGCCAATATATAATTGTGTCTTACTGGGCCCTCCCATTATGGGCTTCAGTAAAACCCTAAAGGCCTACACATAGCCGCCTATCAGACTTTATCATAATGTGTGCTAAAGCCCAAGTGATTGCTTTATACTTTGGGCTTCCCTTTTTATTTGGACCGCCTATCAACCCGTATATTTATAAACCAAAAATAAATACATTAAATAATTAATGTGAGCCCACAAATTAAATATTTTTCTAACATTCTCCCACTTGGGCCACATTAATTGTGCTTAAAACAAATTTTAATTCTGTTAAAAGACTCTCGGGTTAATAAACCTTTTATGCGCGCGAAATGGTCCAAATAATACAGCACAACGTACCAATCCGGTCCAACATAACTATCAATATGGGATCATGGAAATCGTTATGCCCTTTAGCAGCATAGGATCAATCCATAGTCACACATACTAACAACTATATCGACATGGATCATAAGTCTGAAAGTGTAGTAAGAAATAGCTCTCAAGTCATTTAGGACGCACTATTTCTTATCGGTCCTCCGTATGATTTCTCAATACTTTTATGCTTAATTCGCAGGTGAAATCTCTTGGCTTAAAAATCAAGCCCGTATGTCTCATTCCTTATTTCGCGAATACAAATTGGTGCCACTAGAGACATACCACACCATATATAACTGTCACTCTTAAGACAAAAATCCTAAGGCACATGTTATATACATCTTTCAACACAACTGTCACTCTTGAGGACATACACTATGTCCTAAGGCACATGTTATGTACGTCTTTCAACACAACTATCACTCTTAAGGACATACACAATGTTTTAAGGCACATGTTGTGTATCATAGTTTACAACGGTCACTCTTAAGACAAACACTATGTCCTAAGGCACATGCTGTAACTAATATCTTATTAGATACAACGGTCACTCTTAAAACAAACAAAATGTCTTAAGGTACATGTTGTATCATACTCTATAAGACACAACGGTCACTCTTAAGACAGACACAATGTCTTAAGGCACATGTTGTGTTTAATACTTTATCAGATACAACGGTCACTCTTAAGACAAACAAAATATCTTAAGGCACATGTTGTATCCACCTTTCTTTGCATAAGCAAAGTATTAATATACTGATAATAACATATGTAGTGGAGGCACTCTCCAAACCTCAAGTGCACAGAGCTCCCACTGATTCGAAAGATCATGAGACTCTTAAACTTTAAGTGCACAAGACTCTCACTGATTCGAAAGATCATGAGACTCTTAAACTTTAATTACATAAAGCTCCCACTAACTTAAGAAATCAAAAGACCTCCAAACACACATAAACCTGGGTGTGTTCTTCCAACTGTATGGGTCTTTACCTTTTGTTAAGGGATAAATTGATCATTAACCGTATATCAAATCTGAAAGATTTGTCACCTTTGGGAAGGCACAACTTTCAAAATTTAAAATATCAATGTAACCTAAAAGGCTCTTAATACACACAACATCCCCCTTTAGGCAGGTAATTATATGCATTAATTCAATTAAATTCTATCAACAAGAGATTTGCACAATTTGAGAATTTTGGTGGTTAAATCACTTTAGTGATAAAAACCTCAACAATTCACAAAAAAGGCAAAATTTTTCAAACTAGAATTTATGTATAAAATTGCCCTACTTCCTATCAACATAAAGATTTAAACAAATTTATGAATTTTGATGAATGAACTACCTTAGTGATAAACATTCTCAACAATCCAAGAAATGTAAAAATCCCAGACTAGGAATGATAAATTTATGATTTCCTATCAACAAAGCGAATTAAACTATCTTGTAAAATTTTGATGTATGAATCAATTCGATGATTACATACTCAACAACTTTACAAAATAATATCCTCAGACTAGGAAAATCAAAATTAACAATACACAAACACAGCATATTACCCTTTTAAATCTTTTGTTCCATTTAGGTTGTGTTTGGTTCTTTTAGAATATCATAGAATTGAAACTAACCATATGAGCATTAATTATTTCCAATATTTATTGCCACACAAAATAATTCGTGCAATAAATAATACCCTTTCAAACTCCCTTTATTTATCAATAAATAAGCTTTTCAAGACATTGATTTCTTCTTCACAGCTTTATAAAGTTAAATGATTGAAACTCAATTGCAAGAATTAAAATTCTTACATTTCTAACTTTATGAATTTACAAAATTCTCCTATCAATCATAACTTTAGAATCTAAGAACCTTTTCCTTTTGACCAACGAATTTCAACTTCATATCAAAATAAAACTAGGAGATGCAAACAAGAAGTACATATGCAATCATTCTCCCCCTTTTCTCACTTTAAGCTAATAGCTTAAAATAAGAAAATAATTATCAATGATATCATCCCACAGGTTAAATTCATTTCCCAAGATAAATCAAAGTAATTAAATTAACATCAATCATAGCTGTTGCTTAAAAGCTTTACGGCTTAATATTTAGCAAAACCCTTAAATAGTTTTATTTTATTGAAGTCTATAACTATATCCTTAATTTGAAACATGTCATACATAATTAGATTGTCAACGAAATGACATATGACATCTATAGTTTATCAGAGAAACTATATTGCGGAAGCTTTTAATAATTAATATAAGATATTAATTATTATGAGATAATTCATTTTTAGCCCAATGTTTTTGTATCCATATTTCATTTCTTATAATCTGAGCCAGGCATCTTTTCAAGGGTGGCATTATTGTTGTTTACAGTGAAAGTAACAACTTGGACATAATTAATATGGTAAATTAGTGAGGCAATTAAACTTGAAGGAAAAACCCTTTGCATCATTATAGACTCCCCTTTGGGCAGAGAAAATAACATGCCATTTGTTTCCTTTCTTTTATGAAGCAAAATAAAGACTATAAAAATTTAAAGAATTAAATCACCTTTAGGCATATGAAACTCTTTAAATTTTATATCCTAAGGCAATAAGAATATACAATTTAGAAAATTTAATCACCTTTAGGCAGAATAATTTTTCACAATTATATATACTCATCAATATGCTCCAAACTAACCTGAAATTAATATACATAATAACCACCTTTGGGCAGGAAATTATATATATTAATTTAATTACCAATTCTATCAACATGGAATTTTATTCATTTATGAATTTTGATTACTCACCACCTTAATGGTAATGGTCGCAACAATTCATAAAAATTATCCCATACTAGAATTCATAAAATTGCCTCTCACTTCCCATCAACAAGGAAATTTAACCCTTTTATGGATTTTGATGAATAAATCACTTCAGTGATACATATTCTCAACAACCCAAAAATAAAATAAAATTTCCAAACTAGGAAGCACCATAAAAATTAGTCATACATTAATTAAATTTTTAACAACAATTTATGCACCCTTTAAAGAATTTAAATATGTAATTTTTACACATTTATTGCATTAATTATTGATAAATATTAAATTGATGCCCTTAACAAGCCACGGCATGCAATGTTAGAATCGTATTCTAAAACTTTGATCCTTTTACTCGGATCACATACTAGTGATACCTAGCTCAACATATTTAGAAATAGATAGCCTCATAGAATTTCACCAAAATTCACACAATTTTAGGCATTTTATATATTTCTTAACATTGCGCTAGAGAGTACATAATCCAAACTATTTAACTAGGGAGAGTGACTAGTTCCAATAGATCCAGAGGGTGCTCAAATATTTTTTTCATGATTTTTTCATGTCAAAAAATGATTTAAAAATATTTATTTTGAAATTTAAAATATATATATATATATATATATATATATATATATATATATATTATAAGAAATTCAAAATAAATATTTAAAGTTGTCCAAAAAATAAATAAAAATATGGAAAAATCAAGAAAAAGGCCGCTAAAATCACCTCCATCGGAGATGAGAGTGGGTACACGCGCCACCCTCCTAAAACTCGAGATTGAACCTTACCAAAAGACCAAATCTGATCATCTTCGGCGGGTCAGCCCATTTAAGAAAAACGAATTTTTAACCCGGTTCAAAATCCACGCCAAAGTTGACGTTTTGCTCCGTTTTGATCAACACAAAGTTTGTGGCTTGATTCAGTTCTCTAGTTATTAACATTTCTATGTCTTAAATTTATGGAAAAAGTATTGTAATACCACGAAAATTTCGAGGATTAAAGAATAATTTACTTAAAAATTTTGAGGATTTAAGAATGATTTATTCCGGAGCTAGGAATTAAAACCTTAGAAAAAAATTAAAATAAAATAAAATATATGTGAAAGTTAAAAGAAACCGGAAAGAAATTTTTTCGAGGTTTAAAATAAAATGAAAGGGAAAGAAAAGAAGTAGAAAATAATTTTCAGGATTTAATTCAGGACCTAAGAAATTGAGACTTAATTGAAAAGAAATTTCTGAAAGTGGCAAAAACTATAATTTTTCCCAAAAGATAATAAACACACTCATAAACCCCCATCTAGCCACCATTCAGCATAACACATCCATTTTTCACATTTTAGAGAGAGGAAGTGAGGGTTAGGGTTTTGGAGAGAAGGGAGAACAATTGGGAGGAAGCTTGAAGGTTGAAGGTGAAGGGTGGCCGGTGGCCGGAGCAACACTCAAGTGACCTTTTCAAGCTTCATCTTCATCTATATTCATCCATCAAAGGTAGGTTTAGTAATCTCCTCCATCTATGATTTTTCTAAACCTCACCATTTCTTGAATTTATGAACAATGGAGGCTCAAACTTTGCATTTTTGATGTTATGAACATTTCTATTGGATGTTTTAATTGTTGGTTGTGCTGAGATTTTGCTGGGTTAGAGGTTCGAGTTTGTTCATTATGTTCTTCTAAAAACAACAATCTTTGATGGTATAAGACACAAGAAATTCGTGGAACATGTTTTTTGTCAAAAACTGAGTTTTTGAATCTGACCTTGCTCTGTTTAAACGTGTTTTCTGAATTCGTTTCTTGATGGATTTGCATGATTCAAAATCCATATGAAAGCAAACATCCTACGCTTTCTAAATCATATTTTTCAAAAATATTCCAACGGTTAGATCTTCTGGAAATTGCCTCGAAAGTCAGCGGTTCTGTTTTCTAAACTGATGCGGAATTTTTGTATGATTGGCTACTGTTTTTAAATTACTGCTCTTAAATGGCTCAAATCCTTTCTGTAATGAATTCATAATTAGAATATTTTATCTCTAAGCTTGATTTAGAAAGAAGAATCAAATAATTTCGTTAAGTATGGAAGGAGATATGACCATTTCAGTGAAGCTTGCCAAATGTTGCATGCTGTTTTGAATCCGATCTTGCTCTGTTTAAATGTGTTTTCTGAATTCGTTACTTAATGGATTTGAGTGATTTCAAAGCCATATGAAAGCTAACATCCTAAGCTTTCTAAGTTGTATTTTTACTAAAAAGTCCAACGGTTAGATTTTCGGGGAAGTTTCTCGAAAGTTAGCGATTCTGTTTTACACACTACCAAGTTTCTAGTTTTTGAAAAGTTGTTATTTCTTCCTTAATTTGAATGGTTCCTTTTCCTTCAACTAAAATGAGTTTAACCAACTTTTAAGTGTCATTTCAAAGATCAAACAACATCCTAAAAAAAATTTGTTGGTTTGTTTGGGTTCCAAATGAATTGCTTACACTTTTTAAATGAAATGAGAGATTGCCCAATGGTTGGATTTTTTTTTTATGTGTGGACCCATGGTGAGAATGAGAAGTTTCCATATTTGGCAAAATCCTTTGAAGGAGCTTGGAGAGTGAGCAATTGGCGAGACTTGTTTACTTAAGCATAAATTGTTTTTAACTTAAAAAGAACTCTAAATGATGACCTTAGCTTAATAGGGGGGTTTTGGGTTAGCCTTGAATGTAGTTTTAAGTTGCTATGTAATTATGAATTAAGAATATGGTGGAAATAATTATATGTGATAGGACTTATGTGGTGAAATAGAAGTTGATGTATGAAAATTGATATGGATTGAATTGGTTGTATGTGATAGGATTCATGTACTTCCTTGGAAACAAGAGTGCTCAAAGGGAATGTTAAGTAAAGTGACCAAGGTGAGGGTTCTTCCATCTCTGCTCCTAGGGTTGTATGCTCATGTGGATTACATGGGTATGTATATTCTCTGCTTGTCTGGCATGTGTTAGCTAGAGGTATAGAATGCTAAAAAATGAAAGAACTAGAAAATTGGTTGTGGAAAGTAGCTTGGATAGTAAGACATAGGAGTAGAGTATAATTGTTTGTTATGATTGGTGTGTTACAAATCCAACTCATACACTCCGGAGGCATGATGAGTATTTTATTAAATCATTTCCACGAAGGTGGCAAGAGTCCTTGTACGGAAGGGCTAAACTTTATTTTGAAAACTCATCACAACGGTGACTTAAATTAAAATCAAGCAAAGGGAGTTATTGGTGGGTTTCAGATTTGGTTATGCTAGCGATGTGAGACATCGACTAGAACAACGTCAGATGGCACTTGAGACCTCAGTTTTATAATCACCATGATGATGGTCATTGCCCTATCCTGACAATAGGGTCAGAAAGGATTTATATTGCTATGACGATAGCTTGAGGCTCAGAGAGTGCATCTGGACGGGTATATGAGTTATATCCTGTTGAGAATACTTGTACATATTAATAAGGAGAAGAATTGTTGATCCTTCGGGAAATATACAAAGAATCCTATTAATATGTGAGACTAAGGTAAGGAGACACGGGAGGAACCTACGGTTGAACCGTGAGCCTAGCCTAGTAAAAGAGAAATCATCCTGTGGAGTTGGACTAGGGTGTGTCAGTGGTCATGCTTCGAGACGTCGTGTCGTGCCCGCCATGTGGCCTGGTTGGGTAATGGACGAGTGGGCTCAAGCTATTGCCCCGCAGCAAGGGGTCAGGACGTGCCACGTGGTGGCTACGTATAAGTTGTTTGATAGATAGAAGTTGATTGTGTAGAATTGTCACGAGGTGACTAGTACCCAAGTGAATGGGTTAAGTATTGTTTGATTTACAAAATTCTCACGAGGTGACCAGTACCCGAGTGAATGGGTTAAGTATATTTGCCACGTGGTGGCCAGTAGCCCGAGTGCACGAGTTTGAAGTAGAAAAGCCACGTAGTGGCTAGTAGATACCCCAGAGTTGGGGAGATTAAGTAGATGTATGTTTAGCATCTGTGTGTATGTACAAATTGACTGTGTTTGCATATAATTGTTGATTGTGCAGCGTAGTGGTAACGTACAGGATTACGTCACCACAACGTCTTATTTGATTCAAACATGCTGAACGTGAGAAGACCGGTAAGTAAAAGCCGACATTATATGTTACCTGTTTACTTGCTGATTGAAGACGTGGAATAAACTGCTTCATGCTTATATCTGTTAAATGCATGTGAGTGATTGGGTGAAATTCCTGTTATTGTGTGATCACCAAGAATGCATGCTAACTCACAGTAACTAGTTGTTTGTGCATGTGGTTGTGTATGACTCCCAGTCCCAGCGGTAAGGTACCCGCCTTGCGCCGGGGATGGGAGAGTTCTCACTGAGTCGCATGGTTAAGACTCACACCTTATTTTTACTACACAGAGACAGGTTAAGTACAGGTGGAAGAAGTCTCGGTGGAACGACGGACAAGCAAAACTTTCCAAGACCCACAACTTGTTCATGTGGGTGAATAAATTGTAATTGTAGTTTTATTTACTTTATTATTGTATCATAAAGTAAAGGGTAGACGTACCCAATTAGACTGTATTACAAAATCTAGAACTGTCAGGTTCACACACCTTAAAGATCAGGATCCATTAGATTACGATGCAGGAAAAACTTGTTTTCAAAATATATAAATATATATATACACATGTCTGTTGCATGTGAATAGGATAGGCAGCATCTTTGGAGGTGTAGCCAGTATACAGGTTATATATATTATGTGTGTTTTCCTATATCTATATCCTGAACCGGCACTGGCCGCGAATTTGCTTGCCTAGGATAGGCCACCATTTCGGTGTAGCCATGGTATTATACTGCATGTGGATGTATTTTCAATAATAGATATTTTGTGAATTAGGTGATGAGGCTTACAGGTTCAGGGATATTCCCTGTGTCTGTGTCGGTCACAGTCCTCTAAACGGGGGTCGTGACAAGTATTCAATCATTGCTTTTTTGACTTTAGGGCTCAATAATGATATTAGTTTCGATTTTTATTCTTATGTAAGGATTTAGCATGTCATAATCCAGTCAAGTATACCAACATTACTGAAATCACATTCTGAGCATACTAGCAACCAATTTGATTGCAAATCAAGTGGATTTCATTTTTTTTTCGAATTTCATGGTCATAGTAAGCTTGATATTAAACTTTTTCCTTACAACACCAAATAAGACATAAAATATACCAAATCGAAGCTTATTTTGAGAGGAATCTAGCATAAACCCAAAATTGGGGTTCGAAAAATTGCATGTTCATCAAGTAATGTTCATCGGCCCATAACTTTTCAACCATAGCTCCGATTCGCACAAACTATATATCGATTTAAAGCTTATACAAAGGAGAATAAAACCCATAAACTAGAATCATACAAGCACGCAAGATCTGATCAAAAAATGAGCTCGAATTGCAGAAAAAACCATGCAAAATTCCAGCAACATATTCAAGTTCCAGAAAATTCAGCATGTTCATAGGGCTCAACTTTAGCATGTGATTTCTCTCAGTATACAACACGAAATTGGGCATACGATATATCAAAATAAAGCTTGTATGGAGACGATTAAAACCATATAATTTGTTTTGAACAAACAAGCCAAATCAGATGCGAAAATTTGGATGCAATCTTCTGGAAAATCATGCGAAAAATTCCAGAAAAATAAAAATTTCAAGATTTAACACCACAATTAAACCAGGCTCTGATACCAAATGTAAGATTCTTGGATCGATTGTAATGTTAAATCATTGAAACTTATCAAACATAATACGTACCTAATTTCGTCATCATTATTTGCAAGAACTCTCGAATGAATACCCGACAACGGGCAGCTTCTCTACCGAATACCTGAGAGCTAGGTCTTCCTCTCTATTACCCTGGTCGTGCAGCGGCTACAATAGGGAGACTCACTGTGTTAGGGATAGAGAAGGGACCTAGCCAATATATAATTGTGTCTTACTGGACCCTCCCATTACGGGCTTCAGTAAAACCCTATAGGCCTACACATAGCCGCCTATCAAACTTTATCATAATGTGTGCTAAAGCCCAAGTGATTGCTTTATACTTTGGGCTTTCCTTTTTATTTGGACCGCCTATCAACCCGTATATTTATAAACCAAAAATAAATACATTAAATAATTAATGTGAGCCCACAAATTAAATATTTTTCTAACATGATGCGGTCAATGCGAAAACATCCCGATATTGTATTAGTAGTTCTCGTAATTTCTTCCTAGTTGAGTGGTCTAGGAAGGCTCCTATATGAACTTCTTTGCTGCCATCTCCTTCGTGGATGTCGACGCCAATAAGATCCTCCGTGGGCTGTGGGATTGTCCCTGGTATTTCGTCTCGGAGGTCTACGATTTCTGGGGCTTCCTTTTCCTCGTCGGGGTTTGTTTTGGGAGGTTCTGAGTTTCTTGTGAGATCAACCAAGTAGCAAGTATATGCTTCTTCTTTATCATTTCGGATTTTTTCTACCCCGTAAGGTGTAAAAAGCTTGATTATGAGGTAGGCAGTAGATATGACCATTTTGAGTTTGTTGAGAGCCAGGCGACCAAGGATCGCATTGTAGATTGACAGTGTTGTCGAGACCGTGAATTTAGTTTCTATTTGGGAGACTTTAGGGAGGTTCCCTATGGCGAGCCATGCTCTAAGACTTTGCTTCCTGAGAAGTCAGTGAGAGTTCCTTCGCTGAGTATCAGTTGTCCTCCGTGGTCGTGAATTTTTTGTCAGACCTTCTTCGAATAGCACGTTGACTATAGATCCCGGGTCTATGAGTGATCTTCTGACTTCGTATCCTGCTATGGTGGTGGTGATAACTATTGGTTCGTCATTTTTCGAGTAAGAATGCATGTCGTCGTCGTCGAAGGAAATGAGTGTCATCTCCTTTCTCCTGTTGCTTTGAGGTTTCGCCGGCTCTTCTCACGGATGGTGTGATCTAGGTTTGTTATTGTCAATCATTTTGAATTGTGAATGTTACATGTGAGAAAACATGAACAAAATCGTTTCTTGAATGATCGTGTAGGGATATATTCCCATTCCCGAAAAAACGAGAGGACCGTGGTGGGCGCCAATGTAATTGTCGTTTTTGTCATAGACAACATCAAAATATAAGGACCATATGGGGTTTTAGCTTTCGGGGACTTGTCTTTAGGTAAAGACCTAGGTGCCTACATACCCTTGTTAAGGGATCAAAGTCCACGTAGTTCGATATGGTCAAACGTCCATAGGAGCCGTTGGGCAAAGGATTTACCTGAGGTCGCCGTATGCAGCTACGACGTGTAATTGCTCCGGGCGGGCGAGCCACCTGTTGGAGATCATGTGAGTAAAGGTTGAGAGTAGAGGTCTCTGGGAAGATATGATTGCTCTAGTTGCATTATGATATTCTGAATGTGATAAACTTGTCTCTTGAGTCCCCTGGGTGAGGGTTATTTATACTCGGAGGGGAGAGGAACGGGTCGCCCCACGTTCCTCCGATTCGTGCATTTCCCATGTTTCAAAACTCGCTCCACGTCTCTCCTGCTGGAGAGCTTGGGGGAGACGTGGGTGTACAACACATTCGAGGCCAGCGGGTGTACCACATGTCACTCACCCAGGTTCTATGAAGTTTCTAGAAGCTTCGAGCCACGTATACCAAAGAGAGAATATTATGCAATTACAAGAGGTGTGCATATTGTTAGCCTATGCCCTTTATGGAATAATGAGAATGCATCTATTCTCCATCTCCTAAAAGAATGCCCTTATTCTATTCAAGTTTGGAACAACATGAGAATTTCTCTTAAAAGCCAAAATTTGAATGATCCTTTGAGTGATACTTTTCATTGCTTGTTTAAGTTGAATGCAGTGGAAACAAATAAGAGTCTCATGAATGTTTATCATGGTACCTTATTTGTTTATGGTGCCTGGTCGATTTGGCAGGGGCTCAATAAGAAAATTTTTTAGAATTAAGATTTTGATCCTAAGATGATTGCTAAATGGGCGGTTAGTAAGGCTTCTAAATTTTTTCACCTTGCTGGCCCTTCTAAAGTTGATCAAACTCTAACTTCTTCATAACATGGCAACCACCCCCTGTGCTGGGAAAGTTAAGTGAATGGCCGTCTAGATCCGGACACGTGGCATCCTTGGCTATCAACTCCTGACAAACTCTAGAGCAGCGCAAGTGCACGCTTGACCGCCCCGTCTCCTCTGAGTTGCGGTCAATCTAGCTCTACGAACAATTCATGATGGGCGACCTCGCTCCCAATGTTCTGCAAAAGGCAACTTAATTCCACAAGCGCACAGCACTCATAGACTTGGGGGACTTATGTAATTCCATAATATGCCCTCCTATGGACATGTGGCACTGGCCTTCTAGAAGGTTTACCGAACCTCAGATCAATGACACATGGCATCGCTCGATGGACTCAGACGTGGCCTCTCCCCACAATCACCTGCATACTCTCCCGCATTGGAGACGTGGGTTAACTCTCCAGATCGTGGGTCGAGCTCAAGGCTCAAGAACGTGGGTCGACCACGTTCTTTCCTACTTCGAGTATAAATACCCCTCACCCGGAGGACTAAAGGGAGACATTCCATAAGCAACACAATAGGCAACCCATAAGCGAACATAGTAGTGCTCACGACACTAAAAACATTCAACGAGCTCATCGTTACTTGAAGTCTTCCTAAACAGACATCAGCCCATACTCGCTCCATTGACAGGATACACATATCCTCTTGCTCTTAGCATCATCAAGAGACCCGTGCTCTCTCCCTCTACCTACGAGGTACCTCCAACAGGTGGCTCGCCTACCAGAGAACACATTCATGTCCTAGCCGCACACGGTATTACAGGTAACACTCCTGCCTAACGGCCACCATGGACATTCTCCCTTCGAACCACGTGGACTTTGATCCCTACACAAGGGTACGTAAGCACCTAGGTCTTCACCCAATGACAAGTTCCCCAAGGCATCAACCCCATGTGGTCCTTATTTGACACTATGAATTGTCTGAACCAAAAATGACAGTTACGATAACCAATGACTTCTATGTACTCTTGTTATTGTGATTTAATATAACCATCTATTTACAAAAAAACAAAAAACAAATTGTTGGTGGCACCAAAAAAAGTAAAATTTATCATCCCAAATTTATCTTATAAATGAGATCACGATCTAGTTTTCTATATTTTAAAAACGTCTTTGTTTAATTTATATTTATTGTAAATGCACTTAACCTTTTCTATAATTTGATAGAGATATATTTTCCTTGAAAAAAAAAAGATTTTTCTTTGATATATATTTTGTAAAGATTTCTTGATTACTGATTAGTATGAATTCTCACCATTATTATAAGGCAAAAGTACATTTCCTAACCCCAACGTTTGGGGGTCCTGTCAGTTTCGCCCCTAACGTTTTTTCGCTGTCAATTGTACCCCTAACGTTTTACGTTTCTGCCAATGTCACCCTTTTCACTAACACCGTCAAATATTTAACGATTTTTGCTGACGTGGCATCCTATGTGGCAAAACGTTTTTTTTTCCTGTCAATTGTACCCCTAACGTTTTTTTTTCCTGTCAATTGTACCCCTAACGTTTTACATTTCTGCCAATGTCACCCTTTTCACTAGCACCATCAAATATTTAATAGTTTTTGCTTACGTGGCATCCTATGTAGCAAAAATATCTGACTTGGTATATTTTTTTTCCACATCAGATTTTCTACTCATCTTTTCCCCATCAAAGTTGTGTCGTTTTGACCTCGGCCTATTCCTTCTAAAATATAACTCAAACGCACGCGCTATTTTGCTCATAAAAACATTGGAGACGTTATCCATTCTCTATTTTAGGGTAACGTCTCCGACAAAGTAGAGAATGGGTAACGTCTCCGATGTTTTTGTCTGCAAAATGGCACGTGCGTTTGAGTTATATTTTAAAAAGAATATGGTGAGGCTAAAACGACACGGTTTTAATGGGAAAAAGATGAATAAAAAATCTGGTGTGGAAAAAAATATGCCAAGTCAGATATTTTTGCCACATAGGATGCCACGTAAGCAAAAACTATTAAATATTTGATGGTGCTAGTGAAAAGGGTGACATTGGCAGAAATGTAAAACATTAGGGGTACAATTGATAGGAAAAAAAATGTTTTGCCACATAGGATGCCACGTCAGCAAAAACCGTTAAATATTTGACGATGTTAGTGAAAAGGGTGACATTGACAGAAACATAAAACGTTAGGGGTACAATTGACAGTGAAAAAACGTTAGGGGCGAAACTGACAGGACCCCCAAACGTTGGGGTTAGGAAAGGTACTTTTGCCTTATTATAATTTTTATTAAAATTTCTGTTAATATTTTCTTGTACTAATTTCACAAATTAACAGTTATCTATATATCTATATAAAGCTGAAGTTAAAAATTGTGGTGCTGACACGTGGACATCCTAGATGAGCTCCATTCTTTTTTTTTGGTCACTTAACATCTCCATTGAATTGCCTCTTTTCATTGGTTCTCATGTATGAGTAGGTGTAATTTCATGGTTCAATGTTTGACTTTCAATTTATCTTTTTCTTTTTTATTTATAAACATCTCCTATTTATGCTGATGTGTACACATGTCACTTTGTGCTTCAAAGTTACCTCAATAGTGAATTTCTATTTTCTTTTTCATTAAAATAATTTGCATTTCATAGAGTTTTGTGATATCATTACTCTCAATTTAAAATTTTCATACTTACCACACTTCCCTATGTCAGATATTTAATATTCCTATCAACTATGCTTACCACCCTTCTCTTAAATTCTTTTCAAATTTCAAATAAATTTTGAATTTTGTCACTCACATCTCCATGCTTTAATTTTACTGTTAACATTGGCCAATATATGTACTCATCTCTCTCTACATATACTTCTATTTTGTCTCTCTCCATTCTTATCTAGATCAGATTTTTTAATTCATAGTTCCCAAGATCATTTTCAACTATTATTCTTATCAACACTTTCCCATTACACTCTTCCCCAAGTCAAAATTATAATTTCACTCTCTCCTAAGTTATATTTTTAAAATTTTAAATTAACTCTCTTTCATTATTCAAATTTAAACTTGAAAATAGGAATAGTTTAATATTGCCATTAAAAATGATCAATAGATGAAGCACTCTTTCTCTTTCTCGCTCCATCTCTCTCCCTCTCTCCTTCCTCTAATCTCTCTATATATATCTTTCTAGCATGTGTCCAAATTTGTGAATGAATGTTAGTTTTTAATTCTCACTTTCTCTGCTTTTCTTTCTCTCCTTCCTTTTTTTAATTTCATTCTTTTTGTTCATGCTTTCTTTGCTGATTGTTGTATGTTTTTATGTTTTCTTCTTTTTTAGAAAGTGATGAAAAATCAGGAACATCTAAAGGAGATGGTAAAACAACAAGAACATTAGTCGTATATCTTACTATGACAGAGGTATTCTTTGTTTATTTTTGTTGGATCAAGCACCTCTTATTATATCTTCCTTTGTTTTATCTAATTATATCAATAACTTCATTTTCTCCTTCTTTTCAAGTTGAATTTTCTCCTTCATGTTTTTTCTTCTATGAATCATTTAATCATTTGTTTTATCTAATTCTATCAATAACTTCATTTCTCCATCTTTAAAAGTTGAATTTTCTCCTTCATGTTTTTTCTTCTATGAATCATTTAATCCTATGTGATATTTCGTCCATGAATAAGCAGGGGTTTGGACTACTCAAAGGTAAAAAATATATGTGGTTGTCAATTATGAGATTTGGCAAGATTACTATTTCAATACAAATATTAGCATATTTGTTAAGAATATGTTAGTTGTTTGCTCAATGAGTTTGGGCAATCCCTGGGGTATGAAGTTGTGAAGAGAATGCACAAAACTCAATTAATTGTGTAAAACTGAGTTTTTTTAGTAAGATGCGTGGTTCTCTAACTTTATTTATAATGTTGAACTATTATGTATTGATGTACTATTTTTATATCTAATATAAAAACATATAACAATATTAATTATTCTCAATAATTCTATTTATCAGACTCATTCCATTATTATTTTATCCAAGCTGCATATATATATATATATATATATATATATATATATATATATATGTATGTATGTAAGTTAGATGTTACAATCCGGTCTCTATATGCAGCACATAGAAATTACCATTTACCACTTCTTTTGACAAATTTAGATATAATGATCTCGGTGTTATTGTATCAATTGGCATATAAAATAGAAGTTGTGGGATAAGACCTCACTAGAGACAAGAAGAATTAATGAAGAAGATATATATTAAAAAATGGAGATAAGAAGAAATTAAAAATTATAAGAAAAAATACATAAATAAGGAAAAGAAAATAAAAGAATATAAGATATATTTTAAAAATCATTGGAAAAAAATTATAGAGAAAGATTGTACGGAAATTATGAATATAATTTAATATATTTAAAAATTAGTATCAAATTTGGAATAAAATTAATTTTAAATATCGAATTTTGATTTGAAAATTTGGAATGAAATTTCAATGTTATTTTTAAAATTTGAAAACTAAACCAGTTTTATTTTAACTTTCGAAATTTAAAATTAAATTAAATTTTATAATTCAAAATTCAAAATTTAGTTTAGTTTTAATTTAATTTTTAATTTTTAATGTTAAAATTTTAACTAAATTGAAATATATTAGTAAGATAACAATATATATATATATATATATATATATATATATATATATGTATGTATAATTGGAAGGAAAACTAATTAAAACAAAGTACTACAGAAATTAATATTTTAGAATTTGAATTCTAAAATAATTACAATCTAGAGAAGTTGTATCAACTGGTATAAAAAAATAAAAGCTGCGAGAGAATATCTCACTGGTCTTCATGCGTGCACATGGAGTTTGTATTTTCTTTTATTGTTTGTGAAATTGAAAGACAAATAGCATAGTTAGCTTTAAATTGAGTTACCAAGAATTCACCTAAAATTAATAATATAAGTAATAAATTTTCGCATATTTGACTTGCGAGTAGTTTTTTTTTTACATAAATCTTGCTTCTATTTGAAATTTAAAAAATAAGAAATTAAATTAAATTTAAAAATTGAAATTTATTCATTTTAAAATTATAATTCAAAACTAAAATCGAAATTGAGGACTTGGTTAGAAGTTTTGAAAAAAGTAAGATGGGGTGATTATTAATGGAGTGAGGTGGGTGGAATGGTTTAAACAAGCCATTCCATCTATTGGAAGTTCTTAAAAAATTAGGATGGAGGTGAAACTGAAAATTTTAGTATTATTTTTATAATGAATAAACAAACCATGGACGAATATAATAAAGTCATCTTCAATTTTACAAAAAAAATATTGGAATTCATAAAAAAATTTATCATATACTAAGAAAATAGATTGAGGGTAATTTATTTTTATAAAAAATAAGAAATCTCATTTCATAAAGATGTTTTATACAACCTAATAATAATAAATACTTTTTGAGAACATAACATGGAGAACTCCCTTCTTAAACTTAGCACTCATTTATTTTGGGAAATAGAGATTATGTAAGAATTAATAAAGATGATATTATTGAAAAAAGGAGATAAGAAGAAATTAAAATTATACGAAGAAATACGTCAAATAAGGAATAGAAAATAGAGATTCTCCCTTTTGAAACTTGACACTCATGTTTCTTGAGAAATAGAGATTGATACGGCAGAGCCCTCTTAACAAGCCCTCGGCCTCGGCTCTGCTACGAGGGCGCCCAAGGCTCGGATCCGATACGAGGCCCCAGCCTGAGGTCCGCCATCGGACCCCTACGGCTCCCCTCGACCCGAGGGACCACCCGTCAACGTCACGGGTGTTATTCACGCCGCCGCACTTTCCGGGTAGTTATGCTGACATGGACTCGCGCCAAAACGACTTCCCTGGAAAGGCCCAAAACACCCCTGGCGAAGCCTATATAAGCGAGGAAGGTTTCACCAGAACAGGTACTGAATCTATACTCACTCACCATATACTCTTACTTCCGATCACTGACTTTAGCATCGGAGTCCTACCACGGGAGCCCCCTCCCGTCGTGGTTTGATTGCAGGTCGCGTTCTGGGAGCAGGAGTTGGACCGGAGGAGACTAGTTCACCACTGGCGCCGTCTGTGGGAAACGTTTTCACACCCGAAAACACCACGTATCTTTTCTTTCTTTTCAGGAATTCGACATGGCGACTCAAAGGATAGAAGGAGGAGCGGCCGGTGGACCCTCACAGGATCGAACCACCGCCTTGCTGGAAGCACTGACGGCACGAAGAGCTGCACAGGAGAGGGCGCGAGAAGCTGGGCCAGGAGGTACTCCGGAGCAGGGTTCGGTGAACCTACCTCCAGATCCAAGGGACGATGTAATGATAGCCCTTCTTGAGCAGCAGAAGTTACTCCAGGAGGAAATCCAGGAGATGCGTAAGAAGATGGGAGGTAAGGAAGGAGAAGGGGACAACTCAAAGAGGCAGGACTCCCACAAATCTGGTTCTCGAAAGAGCAGCAAGCGGTGAGAGGCACGAGGAGTCGAATGGGAGTTCGTCGGAATCCAGATCGGGGGAATCAAGTTTTTCCTCACAGTCCTCCGACTACATGCCCCCAAAGAAGAGGAGGAGATATCCGTTCGTCGATCGCATTATGGATGTGGCAATGCCAAAGCTCAGAACTCCAACGCAGCTGAAACACTATGATGGAACTTCCGATCCAGTGGCCCATGTGAATTCCTTCAAGGCGGCAATGCTGTATGCGGGGGCGCCGGAGGAAGTGATGTGCAGAGCCTTTCCATCCACTCTAGACGGGGATGCGCAGCTCTGGTTCTCTGACTTGCCGTCAGGAAGCATCTCCTCTTTCAGGCAGTTATCTAAGAGATTCACCTCCTACTTCGCCACCAGTAGGACGATTAAGCGGACCGCCCACTGCCTGAAGAATGTGGTGCAGGGGAAGGAGGAATCCCTCAAGGATTTCCTCATTAGGTTCACCAAAGCGGCCAGACAGATTCAAGGACTGAAGATGGAGGTCGCGCTTAGCTACCTAACGAATAACCTGCGGAGCAAGTTATTTTGCTGCTCTATCACAAAGAAGCCCCCGAAAACCATGGCGGAACTACTGGCGAGATCCACCAAGTACATTGCATTTGAGGAAGTGCAGCAGGCTAAAGAAGGAGGGCAGTCCAGGAGGGAGGAGTCGGAGCCTTCTAGGAGCCGGAATGACGGATACAGAAGGGAAGACAGGAAGGAAGATCGGAGGGATGATCGGAACCGAAGGGAGCGGAGACAAAAGCCCTCCCGATCGTTCGGACCCAGGTTCAGCTCGTACACCCCCCTCAGTCAGAGTCAGGCCCGAATCTTGGAGGAAGTGCATAGTTCCAATATCATCCAGTATCCTCCCCCCAAAGCTGTGTCAAACCACGCAGATCGTAACAAGTATTGTAAGTTTCACAGGAACTTTGGCCATGACACGGAGGCATGCGCAGCCCTGAAGGATCAATTGGAGGACCTGGCAAGAAAGGGCCTCTTGAAGCAGTACTTAGAGAAGGGTCGGCAGGAAGGAGCGGGGGATAGGAGAGATCAAAGACGCGATGACCGTAGCCATCGAGGTGGCGACCAAAGGCACCGAGAAGACAACACAGATAATGTGGCTGGGACTATACATGTCATAGCAGGAGGAGTAGTGCGGGGCACTGAGGCGGACCCCCACACAAGGAAGCGGCAAGTTAGGTCCGTCATGAGATTGGAGCACGAGGCCAAGAAGCCAAGGACAAAGCAGCCTTCCCCGCGGATTACTTTCTCGGACGAGGACTTCGCGGGGCAGGACCCGGAGCATGAGGACCCCATGGTTATTACAGCAGTTATCGCAAACTTTGCGGTAAAGCGAATCCTGGTAGACCAAGGGAGCTCAGCTGACGTCCTTTATTATGACACATACAAGCAGCTGGGGTTGCGGAGCGAAGGCTTGAAGCCCTTCCCAGGCATGTTGGTGGGATTCGCAGGGGCTACCGTACAGGCAGAGGGAGTAGTTCGCCTACGAGTGACCATCGGAAAGGCTCCGTTGAGCAGAACAGTTGAGGCTGACTTTATCGTGGTTGCTGCACCATCAGCGTATAATTGCATTATTGGCAGGCCCACCCTCAACAAGCTGCAGGCAGTAGTGTCTACAAGCCATTTAGTAATGAAGTTCCCAGTGGGAAATAATATCGGAGAGGTGCACGCTAATCAAAAGGAGGCCAGAAGCTACTATGCTGCTAGCCTCGTAAAGATATCCAGGGCATCGGCAAGTGCCGGAGACCTAGAGGGGGCGGAGAGTCCCTCTGGGGTCATGAGCACAGAGTTGGTAGACCCTCGGGAAAGGGAGGAGGAGCGACGTCCCAACCCGGAGGGGGAAATGGAGGCAGTGGCCTTGGCAGAGAAGGACCCCACTAGGACCACTAAGGTTGGAGCCAACCTGGATCCGCTGCTGAAGAAGAATGTGGTGCAGATTCTCAGGAACAATGCGGATATCTTTGCATGGACGCCAGCAGACATGCCTGGCATTCCCAGAGACATTGCGTGCCATTCCTTGCCAACAGACGGGCGGAGCCCTGTTAAGCAGAAAAAGAGGAGCATGGGAGCGGAGCGGCAAAGGGCCGTAAAAGAAGAGGTGGACAAATTGCTGACAACTGGTTTCATTCGGGAAGTGCAGTATCCCGAATGGTTGTCAAATGTAGTGCTGGTGAAGAAGGCCGACAGGGCGCTGGAGGATGTGCGTCGACTTCACGGACCTGAACAATGCCTGTCTAAAGGATTCCTACCCACTACCCAATATTGACAAATTGGTAGACGGCTCCTCGGGGCATCAACTGCTGAGTTTTTTGGATGCTTTTTCTGGGTACAACCAGATCAAGATGAAAAAAGGAGACGAGGAGAAGACATCCTTCATCACTGAGTATGGGACCTATTGCTACACGGTAATGCCGTTCGGTCTGAAGAATGCTGGTGCCACTTACCAGAGGATGATGGATAGGGTCTTTCGGGAGCAAATTGGTCGAAATTTAGAAGTATACGTGGACGATATGGTGGTAAAGAGCGTCACCAAGGAAGAACATGTAAGGGATTTGGAGGAGATTTTCCAGGTCCTGAGGCGTAACAGCATGCGTCTCAACCCTTCAAAATGCGCCTTCGGGGTGCAAGCAGGAAAGTTCTTGGGCTTCATGATAACGCATAGAGGAATTGAGGTGAACCCAGAGAAGTGCCGAGCCATCTTGGAAATGCAGCCTCCCAGGAACGTCAAAGAAGTTCAGCGCCTCAATGGAAGGGTAGCGGCTCTCAACAGATTCCTTTCAAGAGCTGCGGACCGGTGCCTTCCACTATTCAAATCCGTGGGAAAAGGGAAGCCTTTCACGTGGACGGAGGAATGCCAGAAGGCATTCGCAGACCTCAAAGCCTACCTGTCGGCTCCTCCGATACTGGCCAGGCCCAAGGAGAAGGAGCCTTTGATTGTTTATCTGGCAGCGACAGAAGTGGCAGTCAGTTCGGTGCTAATCATTGAGGGAGCAGACGGGCAGCAACGGCCTGTGTATTTCACAAGCAAAATCCTGCAAGGGGCAGAAGTCCGGTACCAGCGAATCGAGAAGCTAGTATTCGCACTGTTAGTCTCCACCAGAAGGCTCCGTCACTACTATCAGCAGCATACTGTAGCGGTTCGCACGGATCAACCTCTCAAACAGGTGCTGCAGAAACCAGATTTGGCCGGAAGACTGATCAATTGGTCAATAGAGTTGTCTCAATTCCACATTTCGTATGAGCCCAGACGAGCAATCAAGGCACAAGCGTTGGCAGACTTCGTGGCGGAGATGACTTTTGCAGAGCCATTGGAGGAGCCCTCCGTTTGGACAATATTCGTGGATGGCTCGTCAGGAAAGAAGGGGAGCGGAGTCGGAGTTACCATCCTGACTCCGGAAGGAATCGCGGTAGAGCAGGCCCTACAGTTGAACTTCAAAACTACCAACAATCAGGCTGAGTACGAGGCCCTTATTGCGGGCCTGAGGTTAGCAAAGGAGCTGGGAGCCAACAGGCAACAGTACACAGTGACTCGCAATTAGTGGTAGGACAGCTCAATGGAACGTTCGACGTTAAGGAGCCCACCATAGCTCGGTATGTTGACCTGACGAGGCGGCTTATGGCTCAGTTTCAGAAGGTGGTAGTGGAAAGGGTCCCCAGGGAGGAGAACGATAGAGCGGACAGCCTTTCTAAGTTGGCGAGCGCATCAGCACGTTCCGGGGCCAACCCCATCCTCAAGGCCTCGTTAGAAACTCCTAGTATTGACGTACCGGAGGAAGTTGGAGTAATTTTTGAAAAGGATGATTGGAGGGTGCCGTTGATCAAATACCTAGCTAAAGGGGAGCTACCACAGGAGGAGGAGCCCCGTAAGAAGGTCCTAAGGCAAATCCCTCGTTTCTACTTGGAAGGGGAAGAGTTGTACAAAAGAGGCTATCTGGAGCCGGCACTACGGTGCATCAGCCTCTCTGAAGGGCAATATACTCTGAGAGAAGTGCACGAGGGAGTGTGTGGCTCGCATCAGGGGCCGAAGTCGCTCGTACGGAAGGCGTTATTGGCAGGGTATTATTGGCCAAGTATGCTGGCAGACGCAAGGGAGCTGGTACAGAAGTGCGAGCCATGCCAAAGGCATGCCCATATACGGCATACGCCCCAAGAAGAATACCACAGCATCACGGCGCCATGGCCCTTCGACACATGGGGCATGGACCTCCTAGGTCCCTTCCCGACAGCTCCAGGACAGTTCCGGTACTTGATAGTGGCTGTGGACCTGTTTACGAAGTGGGTGGAGGCGGAGCCGTTGCCCACCATAACGACAGAGCGAGTCCGGAGATTCGCATGGAAGAATATAGTCTGCCGATTTGGAATTCCCAAAGCTCTGATCACTGACAACGGCACGCAATTCGTCAGCGAAGGCTTTAAGACCTTTTGCCAAGAGCTTCGCATCTCCCTGAAAAACACGTCCGTAGAACACCCGGCCACCAATGGTTAGACAGAGTTGGCCAATCGCATTATCCTGGAGGGGCTAAAGAAGAGATTGGGGGACGCAAAGACGGAGTGGGTCGAGGAGCTACCATCTGTGCTATGGTCTTACAGGACCACTCCCCAGACCTCCACAGAAGAAACCCCTTTCAGTCTTACCTTTGGGCATGAGGCAGTCATCCCAGTGGAGATAGGGACTCCCTCAGACAGGCAGCTGGCATATGAGCCTAGTAGTAACAGGGAAGCGCTAGCCGTAGACCTGGACCTACTAACAGAGAAGAGGGAGATGGCTGCTATTAAAATCGCTGCTTATAAGCAGAAGATCGCTCGTTACAGAAATAAGCGAGTAAGGAAGCAGAGCTTGGAAGCTGGAGACTTGGTCCTTCGCAGGACTGATCGACCCAACCCGGGGAAGCTCAGAGAAACGTGGGAAGGACCTTACAGGGTTCGTTCTTGCATCCCGGGGGGAGCTTACAAGCTGGAGACTATCGATGGGAAGGAAGTGCCTCGCAGCTGGAACATAGCAAAGCTTAGGAAGTATCATTGCTAAGGAAACGGCTCCAACGCCATGTTCCTACTCTTTGTATTTACCAGTTCCACTACACTTAATAATACGGGCACTGACCCACCTTTTCCTCTTTCAAAAGCTTTGTCTTTTAGATCAATGAAAGCAGCAAATCAAATGCGCCATTGTCGGAGCTTTAAGGCATGGCCGACCTAAGCGTCTTTAGGGTCCACCAAGGACCTGGCCACGTGGTTGGCCTCAGCGCCCAAGGGGCTTATCGCCTAACCACTGCAGGAACATATTCGCCAAAAGGCAACAGAGCAAAGCCTTACGGCACGGCCGACCTAAGCGTCTTTAGGGTCCACCAAGGACCTGGCCACGTGGTTGGCCTCAGCGCCCAAGGGGCTTATCGCCTAACCACTGCAGGAACATATTCTCCGAAAGGCAACAGAGCAAAGCCTCACGGCACGGCCGACCTAAGCGTCTTTAGGGTCCACCAAGGACCTGGCCACGTGGTTGGCCTCAGCGCCCAAGGGGCTTTTCGCCTAACCACTTCAGGAACATGCGCGCCAAAAAACAGCGGAGCAGAGCCATATGGTCTGGCTGACCCAAGCATCTTTAGGGTCCACCAAGGACCTGGTTACATGGCTGGCCTCGACGCCCAGAAGGCTTATTGCCTAGCTACCGCAAAACATACTTGTCAAAAAAACCAAGAAACCAACAAAACAGGAAGCAAAGGAGCAATATTTAATCAAAAGGGGGCACCAGTATCCGGTAGCCCTCAACATATATCCCCGAAGAAAAACGGGTACAAATTAAACAGAATATCCGGTAGCAAGGAAGCAGTAAAAATAAAAGAAGAGTTTACAAAAACATTAGTCCGCCAAAATGCTATTGGCGAACTCTTCACTAATAATGCCAGGTTTCGACTCCGCAGCTTCTGCCTCTTTGATTGATGGCTCCACTCGGGGGCCCTCCGACGGCTCCGCTAAGGTAGGGACAGAAAAACCAACCCCCTCCTCAGCTCCTTCGACCACTTGTGCGTCCACTCCCGGCAAGGTTTCCTGGGCGACAGCTTTTTCACTCGCAAGGGCAGAAGGAGACGCAGGGGAGGGCTCCGAGGTTAGGGCCTCGGAGGGAGTCACATCCAGCATATCGTCCGGGGACAGCTCCTGGGAAGCATCAAAAGGCCCCTTCCAAAGAACCGCCCGCGTGGAGATGTCAACAATGTTGTTTTCTTCCACCTCATGGTGCAGGTTGATATGGCGGAGCTCGAGGTCAGCCTGCGGATTGAAAAAACGCACTTGCCCTAAGCAATTGCTCCACCCCCATTCCATGGCACCGGAACAGTCGCTCGCAAGAGCCTTCACAACCTCTCTCTCCTCTTCCAAGGCATCCTCCAGTTGAGCGTTTTCGCTGCTAGCCTCGCGGAACTTCTGAAGCAGACTCTCATATTCGCCCATGAGGGAGCTGTGATCCGCAACAAGTTTCCTCTGACCATCAACAGCAGACTCTTTGGCACGCCTCAGAGCCTTATTTTCCTCATCCAGGGCAGAGGAGCGGTCCTTCCATACCTTCAGCTCCTTCTGAGCATTCTCCAGCTGGACTTTAAGGAGCTGCTCGTTCGAGCGAAGAGAGGCTACCTCGGGCCTCAGCTGCTCTAACTCTTTCTCTGCAGCAAGAAGAGCCTTCTCCTTTTCGACGCCCTCTTCACACCGCTTTATCACCTCTTTGTTAAGCTCCTCAAGCTCGTGAATATGGCGGACATGATTGCTAATCACTTTGTCTTCAGTGTCAGCAAAGGCGGCGTAGAGGCTGTTAAGGCGCAAGAGTTCTTTCCCCATCACATCCCGAAGGGCCCAGGGACCATACTTAGCAGCAAAACGATGCAGCGCACTCCGGTCCGCCGCTGGCACCACATGTTTCTCAGCAAAATTGGGAGCGTAGTAACCTTTCCCGAAGAGAGAGCCACCCTCGGAGGGGTTCACAAACTCCTGCAACTCTGGCCAGCTGGGAACGAGCTCGCGGTTGCCCATGTATCGGTGAACGGACGGGTTAAATTCAAAGTGCTCGAAGGAGGAGCCCTCGTGGGCAGGAGCCTTGTCAAAGGACGTAGATCCAGGAGGAGCAGTAGCGGTAATGTCATCGAAGCCCGATGCCTCAAAGCGAACGAACGAAGGAGAGGGAGCAACAGGCGGAGGAGACCCGACCCCTTGGCGAGCGGTAGCATCGGAGCCCTGAGGACGCTTCTCGGTGGCCGCAGCAACAGGAACGCACGGGACTGGAAGGCTAGACCCATCCTTGCCAGCAGACTCGGGCGCGGAAGCGGGCACCTTCGCGCGTTTTGGAGAAGGGGAGCGAAGCTCGGCATCCTTCCCATGGCGACGTTTGTGGCTAGGGAGCCCTGAAGCTTTGGACCCAATGGAGACGGAGACCTTGCCCTTGCTTCCAGAATGGCCAGAATGACCTTTGCCGTGGCCTTTTTTAGGATCCTCATCTCTCGGATCCCCCCGGGGTTTTGAATGATGAGCGGAAGAGGAGCCGGAGCGGTCGGCGGAGCGGCTCTTGCCGTGTTTAGCCTCTTCCCTCTTAGTAAGAGCAAGGATCCGCGCCGGGTTGAACTTACCACCTGAAACCAAACAAGAAAGCAGTTAGAAAACAACAACAAAGCGGAACAAAGGCGGCAAAAGGGGGAGCTAAAACAGAGGAGCAAAAGGGGATACCATTTTCGTCAGTGATAAAGTAATCATCTATATCTAAGCCAGGAGGCAAAGCACTTAGAACCCTAACCGTCTCCTGAGTAGTAGCAGAGCAACCCTTAAGCACAGGGCGGGGAATGGCCTCAAAAGGCTCTACCCACTTAGTGGGAAACAACGGGGAACCGTCCTCTCAGAACCACCAGGTAGGCTGGCAGCCCCTCCGTGGACGGACCAAAAAGAAGTCCTTCTTCCAATCCTTAGGGGGGTCCCTCAGATCCCGGAACAACTTTTTTGCGTGGGGACCCCGTCCGCGCGCTTGGAAGTAGAACCATGACCCCTTTTGGGGAAAGTTCATCTGAAAAAAGTAAAAGAAGGCCTCCACCGTGGCCTCCACCCTGTGAAAGTTACACAACGCCTCAAAACCCCCCACCAGCGTCCAGGAGTTGGGCATCATCATTGAAGGGGCACAACCAGCGCGGTTCAGTAGGGCAATCTCAAAATCCGTGAAGGGGGGCATGGCCCCGACGCTGGTAGGGTAGGTGTAGAACCCAAAAGAATCGGCAGGGCCATCTAGAATGGTTTCACCGTTCCTTACAGGAGAAAGCCCGAAATCGAAAGAAAATTTGGAGACAGCTTCTCCAGGGTATTCCCTCCCTAGCTCTCGGCTCACTTGCTTCTCCAACACAACAAAATAACGCTCCCACAGTGAAGAGACTTGGGCGTAAGTCTCTAGCCCGTTATGGAAGTTCCGGAAGGATCTACCCACCCAGTCCCAAGGAAGCCGGACTACAACGTCATCCTCACTACGTGCTATAACCCCGGCTATGTCGACCGGAGGATCTCCAGTCTCCGAGCGGACATTGGTATCGGCCTCGGCATTATCAGGATCCCCTGAAGAAGCGAGAGAGGGCCCTGAAGGCGAGGGAGGACCATTTTCCCCCGGAGAATGAGTCTCAGTGAAGGATCTGCCAGGAGGAATGACCCGTAGAGCAAACTCTTCAGCTCTAAGAGGCTCCTGAGAGGAGCTAGGCGGAGTTCGTCCGGATGACCTAGTTCGAGCCCTAACCTCTTTTAGAATCCTAAGGGACGCGTCAGAGTTGGTACTAGAAGAGCCCGCGGAACTCAGTGAATCATCGGAGAGATTCATGTAGCTCCGACCAGACTCCTCAGCAGAAGAAACACCAGTCATCGAAAATCAGAAAGCTGGGAACAGAGCGTACCTGACATGGAGAAAAGAAGGATGAGGAGGAAACCAAGAAAGCCGGGCAAGCAACCTAAGCACCGCAAGGCAAGGAAACGCGTTAAAAGCAAGCTCGAAGTCAAAGGGAGGAGAAGAAGGAAGCTATACTTACAAAAAACGGCGCGAAGAGGAAGAACGTGCAGCGAAGCAGAGGCAGAATGAAGCAAATGAGCGTAAACACAGTGAACGTGGGAGAAGAAGGGGCACCGGACTCCAAAGGGACTACAAACCAAAATGGATGAATGCTTCAAATCCGCGGAAACCCAACCGTCGGAACCGCCCACGTCTGAAAGTGGGGACTACGCGGGACATGTGGCACTAGAAGGACCAACACGGAGGGACCACGAAGAGCAAAAACTGAGGCGCAAAATCAGGAGACGTTACTCGAAGGCGGAAATCTAGCCTGAGGGCGGAACTTTAAAGTTTCGAGCCTTCCCTGCGGTGAAAGCTCAAAACTTGGGGACTAGTGATACGGCAGAGCCCTCTTAACGAGCCCTCGGCCTCGGCTCCGCTACGAGGGCGCCCAAGGCTCGGATCCGATACGAGGCCCCAGCGTGGGGTCCGCCATCGGACCCCTACGGCTCCCCTCGACCCGAGGGAGCACCCGTCAACGTCACGGGTGTTATTCACGCCGCCTCACTTTCCGGGTAGTTATGCTGACATGGACTCGCGCCAAAACGACTTCCCTGGAAAGGCCCAAAACACCCCTGGCGAAGCCTATATAAGCGAGGAAGGTTTCACCAGAACAGGTACTGAATCTATACTCACTCACCATATACTCTTACTTCCGATCACTGACTTTAGCATCGGAGTCCTACCACGGGAGCCCCCTCCCGTCGTGGGTTGATTGCAGGTCGCGTTCTGGGAGCAGGAGTTGGACCGGAGGAGACTAGTTCACCAGAGATAATAATAAATAAATTGATAAAGAGAGAGAGATATGTAAGAATTAATAAAAATTATATGTATTGAGAAATGTAATATAACAACTCAACACAATAGTGTTATTCTTAAATTGTTTCCCTCTTTTCGATAGTATTTTTTAATTTTATCAATTGTCAAATAAAAGCTATTAATTAATTATGATAAATTGTGTTTGATCAATTGATAAGACAATAACATTATTGGTTTGAAGTTTGATTTTGAATTGTTTTTATTCTTTTTATTTGAAATATTCACCTATTTATGCTACTATATACAAGTGTCCTTTTGTGGATCCAAGTTACCTCAATAGTGAATCATCCATTTTTTTTTGAATTAAAAAATTTCCTTATTTTCTATGGAGATGTACATGTGTCCCCTCCTGAATCAAAGTTACCTCAATAGAGAATTTTTTATTTTCTTTTCCATTTAAATAATTCGTATTTTTTTAGATTTGTGTGATACCATATTACTCTCAATTTGAAAATTGCATGATTATATATCACCCTTCCCTAGGTCAGATATTTAATATTCCTATCAACTACTCTTAAATTCTTTTTTGAATTAATATCATTACTCTCAATGTATCAAAAGAATTTTTTTGGATTAAAATGATTAAAAGTACAATATAAAGATGAAATTTAAGAACCAATAAATATATGTATCTCTTTATTAAAATATCTATAGTCTATCAAACTCATTAATCAATGAAAGTAATAACTATAACATTAATTAACTCTACACTTTTTTCATTTATGCTACTATTTCCTATGTCACAATTAAAATTTCACTTTCTCTCATGTTAGACTTTTAAATTTTGTAATTAATTCTATTTCACTATTCGAAATATAATCTTGAAAGAACTCAGGTTTTAATTTTGCTGTAAAAACTGCTTAATAGATGAACTCATCCTTAATTTCTTGATGCTCTCTCTCTTTATATATATACTTACCTTATTTTCAAAAAATAGATGCTTTTTAATTTTTAGTTTTTATTTAAAAAAGTAAGTTAAATATATTAAGTTAGAAGAAAATATATGTGGCTATCAAGAGCACTTAATGCACATTTTATCAATGGTACTTTACACTTAATAGTAAGTAATTCTTTATGGTAAAAAAGGTTGATAATTACTCTTTACCATTGTTCCTAATAAGGGTTCTTATTTTTCTAATCGGTTTATAACACCAATTAAATCTTCATAGTGGTACTGCATTGGAAATAAAAAATATAGTGTTATTATTATTTTTCTGATGTTTAAATTTTTATTATAAATTTATAATTTATTAATCTTTTTAAGTTCATTCATACTTTAGTTTATCTTATATTCTTTTAAATGATAATATGATTAATTATGTCTTTTAAACTTTAATTTTATTTAGATGTATACTTAAATTCATATTTTGGTGTAATATTTTTCTAAAGAAACACCAAATTTTTTATTACATGAAATAACTCGAATTTGACATATTAAAATTTTAATTTTTGTCATCATTGAGAAAATTTTACAAGAAATAACTCGAATTTATAATATTAGCATCAATTATAAATAAAAAAAATAATTTTTCAATATCTTTTCTAAAAAGATGTCATACCTTAACAAAAAGAAAAAGAAATTAATTCTACAAAGGTTATAAATGATTGTTTATATATTAGATTTTTTAGAATATGATAAAGTGTCAATAAAATCAATTAAATAAATTTTTTGATTAAGGGATGTGGTGTGAATTATTATAGTCTTAAAAAATTTGGTTCCTACAACTTTAAATATGTTTATTTCTTTTAATTCTTATTATCCGTTGTGGGGAGTTTACAACTTAGAGCTATATTTTTTGTAAAATAAATATGTTTATTGATTTTGATTATAATAGCTAGAGCTGTCAAACGGGCCAACCCGGCCCGTACGGGTTGGCCCGTCGCGGGTCACGGGCCAAATGAGCCAACCCACACGGGTCAAAACTTTTGCGGGTTGAGAAAACACCAACCCGACTCGTATATGCACGGGTTGCGGGCTAAACGGGCCAAACGGGCCAAATTTATTTATTTTAGATATCAATTTTTTTTTTGTTTTTTTTTTTACTTTTCTAATTTCTAAAAGGGTAAATAAGGGGAATATGCTTATGGGTATAATTTTTTTGGGTAAAAAGAGTGCAAATTATAGTACTAAAGATACATAAAAGCATTACCAAAATAGTCCCAATACATCAAAATATTATTTTACTCATTCACACTCTGTCACTCTTCACTAAAAAAAAAAAAAATTTTTTTAAAAAAAAACGGGTTACCCGCGGGTTACCCGCGGGTAACCCATCAAAACCCATATATAAAATGGGTCAAACGGGCCGGGTCACTTTTTTCACGGGTTCATTTTTTAGTACTTCAACCCGCCCATATTTGCGGGTAAACGGGTTCGACCCGCGGGTCGAACCCGTTTTGACAGCTCTAATAATAGCTATAGGACTATTTTCTTTATACTATTTAATATAAATTTTATATTCTAATTATTATAGTCAAATATTACAGTATTACATTTTATATTTTATTCTGTAGTGTTTACATTAATAAATTCATAATTATCTATGTAATGTCTATATATATATATAATTTAAAAATTTTCGATGGGTATCCACGGGGCTAAATTCTAAAGAGAAAGCTAGAACATTATTTTACAAGAAAAAATAGAGTTTTATTTATTGTGTTCTTTTTCTTACTAAGATTGTTTCATTTTTTATAGTTTAATATATATTTTTTATTATAGTGAAAAATTTAACTATTGAATTTAAAATTCATCCTACATTATATTTCAATAATCAATTCATACTGTTTTATTTAAATCATATATATTCTTATGAAAAAATCATATATATATCATACTTAAAAATCCCCGTGGATTAATTCTAGTTGTATACATATAATTAACACTCGTATATACCAAAAAAAACGCTATAACACTAATTTTAGTAATAATAGTACCCAATACCACTTTTTTTTTTTTTTTTGCGTTTTTTTATTCAGAAATTGAGATACAACACAACACATTATCCCTACAACAGATTTCCCACAACCACAACCAAATTCTTTATTCAAAGTTCAAACCCACTTAATCGCTGTCCACAGATTTCCTTTCTCTCACCACTACTATCCATCATAACAGGAAATCTAGAAATATCAGATTCTAAAGCTCTACCACCACCACAATTTTGAAAACTGTCATCAGACCCAAAATGGTAATAATTGAAACGAAAAAGGAGTTGACGCATACGGTTCTTGTCTCTTATCACCCTTATCAGTACCTGTAGTGGGGAGGCTTGTATGGCCCTTCAACGGGCACACTAATGTAGTCAGCCTGCTCTTTTGTAAGTTTTGTGAGCTTAGCACCGAGCTTGCCAAGGTGAAGAGCAGCCACCTTCTCATCAAGGTGCTTGGGCAACACATAAACCTTCTTTTCGTATTTTCCGGTGCTCTTCTCCTTCCACAACTCGAGCTGAGCGATGACCTGGTTGGTGAAGGAGCAGGACATCACAAAGCTAGGATGTCCTGTGGCACAACCCAAGTTCATCAAACGACCCTCAGCCAACACGATGATGCCCGAGTTAGTCTCCGGGAAAACCCATCGGTCCGTTTGAGGCTTGATGGTGATACGCTTCACTCCGGGGTATGTCTCGAGCCCGTGCATGTCGATCTCGTTGTCAAAGTGACCGATGTTGCAAACAATGGCATTGTTCTTCATCTTCCTCATGTGGTCAATCATGATGATGTCCTTGTTACCAGTAGTGGTAACAAAGATGTCAGCCTCAGAAACAACATCCTCAAGCGTCAGAACTGGGAGACCTTCCATGAGAGCCTGAAGAGCACAAATGGGATCAATCTCTGTGACTATGACACGAGCCCCAGCTTGCTTCAGTGCAGCAGCACAACCCTTGCCAACATCACCGTACCCGCACACAACAGCCACCTTCCCGGCAATCATGACATCAGTAGCTCTCATAAGTCCATCAGGAAGAGAGTGGCGGCAACCATACAAATTATCAAACTGATGGCATACACGAAGCAGAAAATTTGTTAGAATCGGACCAGAAAATAACAGATGCGAATCCAAACTTTAAGTAGAACTAGAACACTAATGCGTTATATGTTCAGAAATTCACGAGTCAACCCAGATTTTTTCATCATTAAGCCCACTAATGTGTTATATGTTGAGAAATTTTCCAAAAAAGAAAAAGAATTTGATTGATGACCGAACCAACTGATGCGAATTACACGGAGAATTACCAGAGAAAATTACGGGATCCAATTTAGTCACAAGTACACATCTAATTGCCGAGTTCATTTTAATTTTTTGAAAGCCTCTTGATCTGACCAAAGTCACAATTTTCTAACATATATTAAACACAGATCATAGATTAAAAATTCCCTTTTTCCCCATTTTTCCCAAGTACCAGGCATATTCTGTCTTACTTGGGAAAACTGACACAGAACCCAGTTCATAAGATAGATCTGATACCCAAAAGTAGAGGAATTTTGTTGCTAACCATAGAAAGGACAAACCCGTTAGATCTGAAGATCTGACTCCGAAGTCAACTAAGGGCATTAAGATAAACTCAACAAAATCTCGAATGTGAAATAGATCCATCCAGAGCTACGAAAAGCAGTATTTATATGTTACCTTGCTCTTAGTGACAGAGTCGTTGACATTGATTGCAGGGAACAACAAAGTGCCATTAACCTGCATCTGGTAGAGCCTCTTGACACCAGTGGTGGTCTCTTCAGAAACCCCAACAAGTCTCTCCTTCATCTTATGGTACCTCTTGGGATCCGTTTTCAACCCATCCCTGATGATGGTGAGAACAATCTGGAACTCAGCATTATCAGTGGACGACGGATCTGGCAACTGACCAGTCTTCTCGAACACCTCCTCGGCCTTCACACCTTCATGGATCAAAAGAGTAGCGTCACCACCATCGTCCACAATCAGATCAGGACCGCCACTAGGGCCCCAATCGAGGGCACGCTCCGTGCACCACCAGTACTCCTGAAGGGTCTCGCCTTTCCAGGCGAAGACGGAGGCACTGTCACGTGCGGTAGCGGCAGCAGCGTGGTCCTGAGTGGAGAAGATGTTGCAGGAGCACCAGCGAACTTCGGCGCCGAGGGCGGTGAGAGTCTCGATGAGGACGGCGGTTTGAATGGTCATGTGAAGGGAGCCGGTGATTTTGGCTCCTTTGAAGGGTTGGGAAGGACCGAATTCGGCACGACAAGCCATAAGGCCGGGCATTTCGACCTCGGCGAGCTCGATCTCGAGGCGACCGAAGTCCGCCTGAGACATGTCTTTAACCTTGTACTCGCGGCCACTGGTGGTTTTCTCGACCAGCAGAGCCATGGCTTTGGCGACGCGAAGAGAAATTGGCAAGTAAAGCAAGAAAGTCCAAGTGGTAGAATAGAGAGTGAGAGAGGCGAGCAGCAAGAGAATGTGAAGTGAGAGGGGGGATTAATAGGTTGAAGTGTTGAAATGGACGGTGGAGATTGTCTTGGGGTTGGTGGAGTGGATTTCTGATTTCTGATTTCTGATTTCTGATTTCTGATTTCTGATGTTGTTAACTTATTATTGGTCAAGGCCTTGGTGTTTGGTAGATAGAAAACATGATGAAAAGAAAGTGAGATATTACTTCTCTCTCCTTTTTTTTTTATCAAACAAATTTTATTTTTTGTAATATGATGAAATTATATTTTTATTTTTATTTTTTTAATCACTTTATTCCATTATCACTTTTAATGTAAAGATAAAATTGTCATTTTACCTACTTTTATTCCATTTACATCACATCACATCACATTGACATGATATTTTCATTCCCTCATTTTTTCTATTCTCATTCTCTCATCTTTTCTCCCTACCAAACACATATTATGTTCTTTTTTAGAGAAGAGGAGGGAAAAAGTTCGCACTTCTCTTTTAATTCTTCTTACCAAATAAACCTCATTTTTTTCAATGTTATGAAATTATATTTTTGTTCTTGTTCACTTTTATTTTATTCTTACTTTTATTGTAAGGGTAAAATAATTTTATCTATTTTTATTTCATTTACATCACATCATATTGACATGACATTTTAATTCCTGCCTCTTTTTTCATTCACATTCCCTCCTCTTTTCTTTAAAAGAACATACTCTTAAGTCCATGCGCTTTACATATATGGACTTCAATTTAAGCCCAAACCTCTATAGTTTAATACCCATTATAATGAGTTAAGTATTTATTAAAATCTATTGCTTAAGCCCAAGCTTAGTCCATTATTATGCATAATAAAAATTATATATATTTTGATTTTGATTTTAATTGCTTAGAACCAGTGTTTTAAGAATTAGACCGGCCGGTCCGACCGATTGAACTGGAACCAGTCAAGTGTCCAATCTAGTTCGATGCAAAACCCCAATTTCTGATTGTGCCAAGTTAGACCGATCAAAATCAAATGACCAGTAAAAAATTGGGAATCAGACCGATTTTAAATGTTGACCTGGACAAAATCAGAAAATTGAGTCTAAATCAAATTTGCTTCTATTGAGAGCAAATTTTCTATCGAGAATCTCTAAACTAAGTGTACTTTTTGGGTTTCTATAAGGAAATATCATGCTTTTTTTTCTTATACAACATTTTGGCATCTTTTAAATCTTAATGATCAAACTATACCACTTTCACTGTGCAGCCTCCAATTCGTCATTACCAACAGCAAGTTGGGATTTTTTTCTCCCCAAATCGCCTTCTCTAACGGCCAGTTGGTGGTAAACGAAACTTGCCCCCAATTCGTCGTTAAGGAAGGCGAGTTGGGTTATTTGAAAAGTCAAGCCCATGTGGGTTGCTGACATGTCCACCTCGCTCTCCCTAACGGCGAATTGGGTACATGGGGGGCATCTCCACTTTTTGACTTAATATCTCGCTGGACGTTGCAAACTACGAAAAAGCAGACCAAAATTCCCTCCCCCAATTTGCCCTTACTAACGGCGAGTTGGCTTGCCAAAAATTCAAATTGCATTGTCTCTCTCTCACTCACTCATTCTCTTCCTTCCTCTCCCTCACTCACTCACACTCTCTTCTCCCTCTCCCTCTCCCTCTCCCTCACACTCACACTCACGACCCCTTACCCTCACTCACATCATCCTCTTCTCATTATCTCTCTTCTTCTCATCATCATCCTCCATTCACATCTTCTCATACATGGGTGTTGGAGTTACTACCTCCATTTTTCGGCGTCGGTCATCGTCTCCGGCATGCTTAGGTAAGGACATCCTTCCTTTTTTCTTTGCTTAGTTATACATAGAAATAATAATTTTAATTAGTAAATAATATTAAGTAAAAATTAGTTATTTATATAATTAAATAAATTTTATCGTACTAAATATTATTAGTTATTAAACTTTATTACTTAATAATAATAATAAATATTCGTAAATAATATTAATAATTAACTTTGACATAGAAAAATTGTGATTAGTAAATAATATTAATAAAAAATTATTTATTTTTTTAGAAAAAAATTTTATATTAGTAAACAATAATAGTTAATATTCGTACATATATATTAGTGATTAGTTTTGACATAGAGAATTTTTTTTTTGTTACAAAATAATAAGTAAATAAATTTTAGATTAGTAAATAATAAGAGAAAATATTCGTAAATAATATTAATAATTAATTTTGACATTGAAAAATGTTTTTATTAGTAAATAATAATAGTAAACAATTATTTATATTTAGTAGTAAATAATAGTGAACAATTATCTATTATGCGATAGTCGCCAACAAGCCCAAGTCAATGGCAGAACTCTTGCAGAAAGCCGAGAAGTTTGTAAAGAAAGAAAAATCCTATCACATCGAGAAGACACATAAATCCCCGATGATGAAAAAGAAAATTCCAAGAAAAGGAAAGATGAGTCCCAAAAGACGGAGGAAACCAAAGAGAGGGAGAGAAGAAGTCCGTCGAGTGGCAAATTCCCTGAGTACACACCGCTCACCAGAACTCCCTCTAACTTCCTAGAAGAAGTCCACACGACCGAACTGCTCAAGTTTCCACCTCTGGCAAGACCAAAGAGGCCAGATCAGAAGATCAAACGAAACAAATATTGCCATTTCCACAGGAATTACGAACATACTACAGACAAATGCATCAACCTTAAATATGAAATCGAGGAACTCATATGACGAGGCAAACTGCAGAAGTTTGTGCGAAAGGATGAAAGGATGGATGAGAGAACTCCTCCACGAAGAAACTCGGCATAAAGAAGGCACCAAGAACTGGAACGCCGAGAAGACAGATATAGAAGGGAAAATAATGACAGGCGTAACTACCATAGCGAAGAAGACAGGGAACCCCCAATTCGGGGAATTGTGGAGGTAATCGCATGCGGTATTCAAAAAGGAATCGCAACTCAGACTCAGTCCAAAAAGAAGATCAAAAAATCTATCATGACACTAGGCTATCCAACAAAGAAAGGAGGACCAGAACAAGATAAGGATTCGGAGCCGATCACTTTCAATTTCAGTGACTTTTGAGGAATAGACCCGGATCACGATGACCCTATGGTGATCACTACGACAATTGATGGATACAAGGTAAAGAGAATCTTAGTTGATCATGGCTCCTCGGCAAACATTCTATACTACGAGGCTTTCAAGAAGCTTAGCCTTTACAAAAGAGATCTTCAACCTTTCAAAGGATCCCTTATGGGATTCTCCGGTACACAAGTCCCGACAGAAGGGGTAGCCAGAGCATGAGTACTAATCGGGACAAGCCCTAAGGTAGCTTCATTCCATGCAGACTTTATCGTCATTTCGGCTCCAACAGCCTACAACGCCATACTCAGCAAACCCACGTTGAACAAACTTCAAGCAGTAATCTCTACTGCACACCTCTTGATGAAATTCCCAACTCCACGGGGAGTAGGCCAGGTTAGAGCGGACCAGAAAATAGCGCGAGCCTGTTACACGGCCAACCTGTCCAAAACGTGGAAACCTCTCGCGAATCACACCAACAAGGAGAAGCATCGAAGTCCAAAACAAGAGGACCCAACAAAGTAGAAAAGTAGGTAGTTCTCCCTCCTCTAAATGCCAAAATCATGAATTAGGCTAGATCTTACCTTACCTCATCCTTATAAACATTCATTCTTCTATATTCTCATACTATAAGGCCCTCGGGCAGTCCAAAGCCCTCACCAAGAGGCACCCAAAAAGTCATCGTCTATAAGGCCAAGGGCACCCCCAAAAAAGTCCCAGCCTATAAGGCCCTTGGGCAGTTCAAAGCCCTCACCAAGAGGCATCCAAAAAGTCCTCGTCTACAAGAAAATTGTTAGGAAAATGCACAGGCAAACCCACCTGACAAATATTTCACATGTTCGACACGTTGCGATATTGTCCTAATAATTTCTAGTTCCATGGGCGTCACATCTTCGTCCTTGGTACTAGGGAGTTTTTCCGAATCACTCCAAATGAGAGGAAATAAGGGACGGCCTTGCTTGTCCAACCAAAAAGGATGTGTACCTCTTAGAGGAACAATACGAACAAAAGATTCTTCCCATCCCCATAACTTTGACTCAATCCCTTTAAAAATTACAAGAGCCCCAGTCGCTCTGGAAAAGTGCCAAGGCCGTCCTACGTCACTCCTTCTGAATTGATAGAAGTAATAAAACAACTTGACATTCGAAGGAATCCCCACACAATGGCAATGCAGTTGAAAATCGGCCAGTAATATCCAAGAATTACCGGTCAGTTGTGTGGGGCAAAGGTCATATTGGCTGATAACAGCCATTTCGAAAAGGGTCAAAGGGGGGGCTTCACACCAAAATCCTCCATAACGGAGGTATACATCAGAAACGCAGCTCCGTCGGAAGACATAATGCGAAGAGGCTCCCTATCCCCACCCGCAATTCCATACGTATGTGAGCCAGGACACGAAGCTAAAACCCGCTTCCAGAACTCCCTAATCTCCTCTGTACCGCTAAGTTGCGACTTATGCTCAAGATAATCCTTGTTACCACGCAGCAAACACTCTTTGGGCACTCGACATATAGGCCGGAGTGCACCCTTCTTGCTTAATTGGGGCAAGCCATCTATTATAGGAGCATCAAAGGGGGAGATCCGACGAACGCGAGACATAACAACAGGGGCTCGTGAAGCCACTTTTGTGCACTAGGCCTGCTCGTGCTTCTAGTCTAACTCAGCAGGGTCAAACACGAAGGGAGGAGAAGATGATACATCTCTCTCCCCCGATGGAAAAGCTTCAGATTCAGCAACTCTAGATTCATGATCTTGGGATATCACGAGATAATCTGACGACACCTTCGGAGGCCAAGCGCCACCGAGACCCCCGACGACGAACAATGCGTGAATCAGCGGAGGACTCTGAAACGTTAGAACCCTCAACAATGTAGCGAGGTCCCTTGAGATGAACAAGACGATGTACCATCCCTCCAAAAATAAAAATCAAAATGCAAAAGAAATAATTAGAAGAGATAAATACCTCCAGCCATGGCAGAAAATGCAAATATTCGTTGAAGAACAGAAAAACCTAGCAGCAAGTACGATGAAGGAACCCTATGAAATCGAAAGGGGGAAAAGTAAATACAAAGTTATGATAAATGCAATTTAAGGGTAAGAGATTCAAGGCAAAAGGAAACTTACTTCGTGTGAGACGAATTGACCATCGATATCAAAAAATAATGGCGCGGCAGCAGAGCGAGGAAAATCGCAAATGGTAAACGCAAGGGAGACAAAGGAAACTGAAAGGTCTAGTTGCTGGAGAATAAGCGCCAAAATATGAAGAAAGACGTCTATGAAAAGACGAAAATGCCCTTGGAGAAGAAAAACCGCACCATCGCGCATGAAGCCACATAGCCACAAAATTCACCATAATGAAAATGCTGCCACGATGGATGCTCAAGAAGCACAAATTTCGCTCTCAAACTTCTTTTGTCTCAAATAGACACAAACTCGCGGAAGAGCCCCAGGAGTTAAAGTCTTATGGAAATTTAATCTCATGCTGAGTCTTTTCTAGTGTGTTAAAGCCTAAGGCTCCCTATGGAACCCTCGGGCTTGGGGGACTTATGGTAATATGGGGTCCGACATGATCAATGACTCAGCACTTAAAGACACCCGACATTCGGCCTTAGATTTAAATCTCTCCCTAACCGTTTTTCCCACTCCTACTTGAGGCATTTCCCTCTCATCCGAGCCTATATAAACCAGGCCTTGCCAGGCCACTCCCAAGAGACATACGATATTCCTAGCCACTAGAGCACTCGGTTGCACATGGTGCCTAGCTCTCTTACCTTCTTGGCTCTCTACAGCCTAGAGGCTCCCCACCCTCGTGAACTATGAGGACTATGATCTCTTTCGAGTACATAGGCTCTCGAGTTCATAGCTCGGGTCGAGTCCACCTCTTTTAGCCTATAATCGCTTCTATTCCAGACCTCCGAGTCATTGGAATATCACGAACCAAACCGATAAAATTCAAAACCGACAAGGTCCACCATTTTTTAAGCAAAATCGAACCAAACCAAACCTTTGAATACCCCTAAATTCTCAGGAATATAGTCTGTGTCGATGGGTTCTTGTTGTACTGCAGATATGTTTGCACAAATCTCCATGACCAGTAAGGATAAAAATGGAACACTTCGAGAATGATAGCCCAACATGGCATTCACCCCGCCGTCGTCCATTACTCTGCAGGGAAAAAATCTCACAAAATTGCTCAGAAAAGGCATCTTGTATATTATCTCGGACATTTGCTGGTTGGGCTGTAATTTTAATGTTTGATGCACCAATTGCCTCAGTCCTTCAAAGCTGATGCCTCCATTGATGCTCGTCAATTTCGGATGGTTGCTGCAATGAAATGCTACTTTATTGGCCTCCTCACAAAGGACGACATCCTCATAAATACATATGGTCAATGTATCGTTCATCATTGTCCCTAAGTTGCTTAATTGCTGTAATAAGAGAGTTGAATTTGTGGTGGTGGTGGGGTAGGAAATGAATGTATATATTCAGATTGGTGGGGATGGTGGGTGTGTGTATATATAATGGTGGAGGAAGTGGAGAAAGGAGCATTTTAATTGCTCCTGCTTTCTGCACGCCACCCTTGCATGACCTTTGATTGAAAGGTCATGCAGGGAAGCAGGTTACCAGCTACAAAATCATGTTTCAAGTCAAGCTCCAACTCGCCATGAGCAATGGCGAGTTAGGGGAAGTGAAAATATCAACACAATTTGCCGTTGCCAACAGGGAATTGGGTAGGGTTTCTTAAGGTTCATTAGGGTTTAAGAGGGGTTGTGCATGGCGGATTGCATGCTAACATAAACCAATTCGCTATTAGGGATGACGAGTTAGTGTAAGGTCAAATCAGCCAGGCCTACCACTCTACGAGTGCCCCCAACGTGTCCAATTTGCCGCTAGGGAGGGCGAGTTGGGCACGTCAGCAAGCCATGTGGGCTTGACTTTTCAAAGAACTCAACTTGCCTTCCCTAATGACAAATTGGGGGCAGGTTTCATTGACCACCAACTCGCCATTAAGGATGGCAGTTGGGGAGAAAAAAAATCCCAACTTGCCGTTGGTAATGACGAATTGGCGGTTGCACAGGGAAGGTGGTATAGTTTGATCATTAAGATTCAAAAGCTGCCAAAATGTTGAATAAGAAAAAACAACATGATATTTCCTTACAAAAACCTACTTTTTGCCCTCATTGGTTGACAAATTCCCACCACTCTCGAAGCACCGGGCGGTAGAAATTTTTCCTCAATAGTAGCAAATTTGATCGAGACTCAATTTGTAAGTACAAATTTTTGGTCATTTTTTCAAGAATTTTTCCTCGATAAGAACAATTTACTAACTGGACAATGAAAATTAGGCTAATTTATTTACATATAATTTTTAAAAAAATTAATTATTAAATTACTATATCTTAAATTTAATTTCCCAACATACTACACCTACAAATTTTTTTTTTTACTTTTTCTATCCTATGTGTCAGTACATTCGCCCCACAGTGGGGCAAATGCATTGACACAAGGGGCCTTCGCCATACTCTAGGGCGAAGGCCCCTTGGCTTACATATATATATATATATGTGTGTGTGTGATATATGATATCACATATATTGAAAGGAAAAGTAAATGAAGAAACTTGTATTGTATTGCAAAATATTTTAAGAGACAACTTACAAAAAGACCTCAGAACTCTCTCTTACTCTCAAAGAACCTGCCTCCTACTAAAGGCTTAGGGCCTTTTATAGAAAACTAGGGCAACAAAGAGACTAAATTGCTACATGGAAATATAAAATATTGGTGCAACATGATAAGGAAATCTTGTATATCACATATTATATATATATAATAATATTTTATGGTTTGAAAGTGGTGTGCAGTAACTTAGAGCTTTTAGTCTTTAATTGATATTTTAATAAATGAAAAATTTAAAATAAATTACATATTATATATTATTTAATTTATTTTAACTTATTTATTTGTTACTTTTGTTTATTGATTATATAACGATAATATTAAAATGTTTACCACAATTATCATATAATTTGTATAAACTATTCTATCTATCTCACTTTATACCAGTGTTGTACGAACCGGACCGGACGGACCGGTTCAACCGCTAATCGAATACAAATTAAAGACGAGTCGGTTGGACCGAATTTAACCGGGATTCAACCGGTCAACTGGGTTAGACCGTCCAACCGTCAGTCCAACCGGTCCAATTTTTTTATTAAAAAAATAACATCAGAAAAGAAATTAGAAAAATCTTAAAAATTAAAATTAGAAAAGTGTTGAAAATTAAAATTTAAGAAGTCATGGTTATCAAGAATTTAGTGTTTGGTTTGATCAAATTCTTTAAGAGTTTTACAAGTCTTGAAAATTAAAATTTGAGAAGTCATGTAATTTAAAACTTCAAAATTATGTATATTGAAACCTAAAACATGAGTGATGTCATTTTATATATTAAGAATAGTTAATATTTATTATTTATTGCATCATCCGGTTTGACTAGTTAAACTGATCAGACCATGAACCGAACACTTGTACAAATTTTTGTCCGGTTCAATTCTTATAACATTACTTTACACTACTCTAATAATAAATACTCAAACCCACTATCTTTAAAATTACTCATCAACAACTAAAATATTTTTTTTATAAATAAAATATTTTATATATATATATATATATATATATATATATATATATATTTATATTATATATATAATATAATACTATATAATAAATGATATATATATATATATATATATATCTATATTAATATGGTTGTGGGGTCTTCCCGTCAACGGTCTCTTAAAATAGTCAATTAGTTAATTAAAAAAGAAAATAAAAATATGATGTGAGAAGATCATGGGTGAGAGAAAATAAGAATAGTGATAACTTCCAGGATTCCATTTATTATTTTAAATATAATAATTATTTTATTTTATATTTTAAAATTTTAAAATAATTTAATATTTCATTTTTTATTAATTTAAAATATAATAATCGTAATTTTATAATATATTTTTAAAAAAATTTATAAATAAATTACATGCACGGTACGTGCATGCGAAGCCTTTAGTATATCTATATATATATGGCTTTGGAGTTTTTGGTGTCACAAAAGCAAAGTGTGACACCAAAAAATAACTACTCTAACATACATGCATTATGGGTAGTTACTAAAAAAATGTAGAGGTGTTGGAGGGATTTGACTCTTTGAAGAATAGAATAAGAAGAAATGAAGAAGAAGAAAGGAAAGTGATGCACAATGTCTTCAAGGCGTGGACAACACTTTCCTTTAGACTTAATTTGCCCCCACCTATTCCTATTTTATATAGGGTGCTAGTTGGGTAGACTGGCAAATTTCCTTTAGGATACAATGAAAACCCTTGAGTATGAATAGCACTTCCAATACTCAAGCCAAGACAACAATAGTATTTACAAAGTGATAGTTTGTCTTTATCTTTGTGTGCACTCAAAGACAAAGGCAATGAATTTGATGTGTTGAATTATGGAATGGTGAAGGGTTTATATAGACCATGAAGTGATGCCTTTGAAAAGTCACAACTATTCACTTAAATGAAGAGTCTTGTCTTTTCATATTAATTAATTAATTAATTAATTAATTAATTAATTAATTAATGTATGATACAACTCTTCAAATAAATAAACATAATAATTAATTAATTTATTATACAACTCTTCAAATAAACATAAATACATGACTCTTCAATTAATACATCTCTTCAATTTAAAAATATTCCAACAATCCCCCACCATTTTAAAATGAACCCAAACTCTTATCACTTCGAAAATCTCATGTTTTTAGTAAAGGTATCTCAAGGATTTGAACCATTACCTAAGTAAGCCATGTTTTCACCCATTCGAAATAATATGGTAGACTATGCTTTGAACCAACTATTCCATATGAAAAGGCGTGCATGACTTACGCATGAGATCTCGGACCATTCTATGCCACTTAAATGACACATTTATGGCCTTGTGTCCATATCCTTTTCATGAGAGTTTTAGAGTCAAGCCCTTAGACTCCTAGAAGCGGCCCCACTTCATTCTCATATAGGTAGACTCTGTCAAGAACATCACCATGATTAATGCTCCAGCAAATATATGCTAACAGATCTATTAAGAGCCAAATTAAAGTTCAACCTTCCCCATTTAATCTTGTAACACCTGTTTAATTCTAAGATTTAATTAAATTAGATTAATTAAAGAGATGGTTGTTAATGTTGTGTTTTAATTTAAAATGCTTTTGTGTGACATTGGTTGATGCATTAGTTGCATATAGTTGTGCTAAATTAAGAATAGGGACTAAATTGATAACAAAGATGAAAGTTGAGGACTAGAATGAAAATAGATTATTGAGGTTGGACAAGAGTTAAATTGATAGAAAAGATGAAGAAATGAGGAATTGAGTGAAAAATGATTTATTAGATAGATGAGAAATTAAATTGACAAGAAAGGTAGGAATTGGGACTTTAGAGAAAATAAATAGAACTTTACGGGGTGAAAGAAAATAAGAATAGATAGTTGAGGGAGAAAAGAGTCATTTTCCCCTAGTCAACATTTTAAACCTCCCCACCCTCTCTTAGTCGACACCCTCACTCTCCAAAATAGAGAAAGAATAGCTTCCAAACCCTAGGAGAGCTCAAAGGGAGAAACTTGGAGATTTGAGGTGGTGGCTGGCCGAAATCCGGTGGCCGGTGACCGGAGCAACACTCAAGTGGCATTTTCAAGCTTCATCTTCATCTATATTCATCCATCAAAGGTAGGTGAAGCAATCTTCCTCCATTCTTGATGTTGTTTTTGAAGCTCATTGAAATATTTTTTCACTTTGATGATAATGGAGGCATAAACTTGCATTCTTAGTTTTTTTACATTTCTATTGGATGTATTTCATGATTGATGTGCTAAATTTGTTGGTTGTATAATTTGGGATTTAAGATTCATCATGTTCTTCACTTTCTAGAGATTGAAGACTTGTTTGATGATGTTGGATCTTGTTTGAGCTTAGTTGATGGTGTTTTATGGAAGGAAAATGTTGTAGGAATCTAAGAAACTAAAACCCATCATTTAAATATAAATTTTAAGGATTGAATCATTGGATTCATGGAAGGAAAGAAGGAAAAATCGGGTTTAATTTAGACAAATTCGTAGAGCATGTTTACAGCCATAAACTGAATTGTTTTGAATCTGAGCTTCCTCTGTTTAAACATGTTTTCTGAATTAGTTTGATGATGGATTTGAGTGATTCCAAAGCCATATGAAAGCTAACGTCTCAAGCTTTCTAAATTGTATTTTTCCAAAAAATTCCAACGGTTAGATCGTCTGGAAATTTCCTCGAAAGTCTACGGTTCTGTTTTCTAAACTGATGCAGAATTTTTGTATGATTGGCTACTGTTTTTAAATTACTGCTCTTAACTGGCTCAAATCCTTGCTGAAATGAATTGATAATCAGAATATGTTATGTCTAAGGTTGATTTAGGAAGAAGAATCAAATCATTTCGTTAAGTATGGAAGGAGATATGACCATTTTAAGGAAGCTTGCCAATGTTGCATTCTGTTTTGAACCTGACCTTGCTCTGTTTAAATGTGTTTTCTGAATTGGTTACTAAATGGATCCGAGTGATTCCAAAGCCATATGAAAACTAACATCCTAATCTTCCTAATTTGCATTTTTACTGAAAATTCCAACGGTTAGATTTTCTGAGCATTGCCTCGAAAGTTGGAGGTTCTGTTTACACACCACCAAGATTCTAGTTCTTGAAAAGTTATCATTTCTTCCTTAATTTGAATGGTTTCTTTTCCTTTAACTAAAATGAGTTTAATCCTCATTATTATCTTCTTTTAAGACTCAATTCTTCCCCTATTTCAATTGAACTTTGTCCCCTCATAGCTAATGAGTTTTATAACTTCTTTTGGAATTATTCCTAAGATGCAACCTTTTACTTTCAAATGAATTTCCTCCTTCTACTTCAAGTGACTTTCACTCTTTCCTTCAACTTCCTTAAATGAGTTTAACCAACTTTTAAGTGTCATTTCAAAGCTCAAACAACATCCTAGATAAAGATTTACATGATGAAAATTATGGCAACATTGATCATTGGATTTTAAAAAGGGAATTAGAGCAAGAATGATAGAGAAATGAGGGGAGTAGTTCTAGTGCAATTCTAGGGAGAATAAAGCTTATGTTTAGATGACTGGTGGTTGGTATGGGACAGTCATCGGTTGTCCCACGGAGAAGACTTAATTAAATTATTTTTGAAAACCCGTGTTGATTGTGAATTCTAAGTTAGTGAACTCTCATGGCCATTTAGAGGGTCACGTACTTAGAATTAGGCATAATCATGGCTTAGGCTTCATTACCCTAGTGATTGTATTAGTGACTAGCGTACCGGGGAAATGATCCACCACAGAGGGTGGTGATTCCATAGCCTCATGGCCCGAACAAGAATGGGAAACGGTCATCGGGATACGATGGTCCGGGTTATTGGGATACATTAACCAAACCCTATAATTCGGGGCGGGTGTGATCTATCTTTTGATGAAGGTAGTGATCTCATGAGATGAACCAATATGGAAGGGAGTCATTCGGGATACGATGGCTCGGATCATTGGGATACAGTGGTAACCTTCTATTTGGGTAATGGCCATTCGGGATACGATGGTCAGGGCCTTTGGGATACATTGGTCCAGTTAGTACTCGGATTCGGCTGAGGGACGCCTCAAATTGTACTAGAGTTGTGGCAAGCTACCACAAAGAGAATTGTTTTCATTCATGTGTGCTGTAGGGGTACGTGGAGTTGTTCACTGGGCGACGCTCCCGATGACTCTTGTTTTCTCTTTGATTTGACATTGATGTGTCATTATATGTTGCTCTTAATTCCACATATGTATAAGATGGATCATGTTACAAGATGATGTATGATTTATTTGAAATTCTCTATATCTCTTATCTGTACAGCCGTAGTAAGCTCAACACATATGTTTTAGTCATGGCTGGATAAGCATGACGTCAGGTAAAGGAAAGTTATATTACATCCAATAGTTAAAGTTTTCATATTTTATAAAGAATAAGAATGCAACGATTTTCCGTAAAGAATACGGTGGTACATGCCAGTAGTTTCTAAACTTAGATTGCTATACCTACTGAGATTTATTCTCACTCAGTGCTGGCATGTATCAGATGAATAGGTGACTGATGGGGATTGGAGCTTGAGGTAGATGGGTACGGACCCCCACTAGTTTTAGTTATTTTGACATGCATCATAGGAGCTTCTGACAAATAGACTTTATGAGACTTGTGATTGTTCTAACATGGTCTTTTGGAGGGATCCTGAGTGGCAGGATTGTTGCCTCCGGTTCCCAAGATTGACTAACTTATATAAATACTATTATCACACTATATATATATTTATGTAAAAGATGGTCCTGCATGTGTATGAATGTTTTTAATTGTTTCCTAATTTTACATTTTTCTCCCGCTATAAGAATAAGGATAGAACCCGAGAGAGATGACCCAAATCGAAATGACTATTTTGTAATAACTTGGTAAAAGTTTTAAAAATTACTCGGGTAGAGGAATTAGTAACACACTTATCCTATGTAATTTACTTATATATATATATTATTAATCCACTAAAATGGACCTTAGGATAAGAGGGTGTTACAAATCTCATGGTTACCAAGTACTTTTCAACCTTGGGATGTATAAATGTCAAGTACTTGCAATTACTCTAATAGTGTACTTTCACCATTGAACTCAAGACTTGATATGATGGTCAAATGTGAGTTGGGTTTCCACTATTGGTAATCAATGTTTTTTAAGGCTTTAAACCCATCCCCTGTGATGTTTTCAACACCATATCCCTTGTCAGACCTTTCGTCAAAGGATTTGCAAGATTTAATTCAGATCTTATATAATTTATGGAGATTACTCCGTTCATAATCAAATCATTCACCATAGAATCATATCAAATTTCATCATGTTATTAATTTTACCAAAATTAACATGACCCAAACGATAATGCCATAAATCACCAAAATCAACAATATAAGCAGAACTATAAACATTATTATTAATTTTAGCAGTATTACACCTAAACATGTTCTCACAGAAATAACCTTGGCCTACAAATGTTCCACCCTTGGTGAGAACAAACTTGTCTCCCTCAAATACAGATTTAAACCCAAACTTATTAAGTAAGGGTACAGAAATTAAATTCTTCCTAACTTCTGGTACATAATAGACATCTTTTAAAGTAAGAATTTTTCCAGAAGTAAATTCAATTTCTACGGTCCCTTTTCCCTTAACTTGGACACTTGAAGAATTTCCCATGTATAGCACATCTCCGTCTTCTTCTTCTTCTAATGTTTTGAAGAAGTTCTTATTCTTGCACACATGGCGTGTTGCACCAGAGTCTACTCACCATGACTCATCATTGTCAACTAAGTGGATCTCTGAAATTACTGCCACAAATTTGTCTTCTTTTGTGGATGACTTGTTATCTTTATCTTTCTTCTTTTTGAAGAAATGACATTCTTTCTTGAAATGACCAGCCTTTCCACAAAAGAAACAATTACCTTTCATTTTCTTGTTTTTATGACCATCATGTGCTTGAGACTTGTCTTTATCCTCCCCTCTTTTCTTTGAGGTTCTATTGGACTGCCCTTCCTCCACCATATGTACCTTCTCTTGAACATTCGTTTCTTTTTCAGCATCTTGCTTTCTATATTCCTCTTCTAAACGAAGATGATTTCCCAATTGCTCAAGAGAAATATCTTCCTTTTTATGTTTGAGATTCTTTTTGAAATCTTTCCATGAAGAAGGAAGTTTGTCTATGATTGAGGAGACAATAATGGACTCATCCATGTGCATGTTATGTTGTTTAAAATTATTTAAAATATGTTCAATTTCATGCATTTGCTCCGTGATAGACTTTCCATCAATCATTTTATAATTATTAAAGCGGGTAACACGGAATTTCTTACTTGTTGCATCCTCTTGCATGTACCTTGCCTCAAGTTTGTTCCAAAGATCCTTTGTAGAGGTTGAATCTTGATAAACATCAAAGAGAGCATCACACAAACCGTTGAGGATATGCCCAGTGCAGATATAGTCATCATTCTCCCACTTTTGTCTCTCTCTGATTGCAGCAATGGTTTCTTCCTCTCTTTCTTGAGGCTTGGTAGTAGTGAGGACATAAGCCACATTCAAAGTTGTTAATAGGAATTTCATTTTCCTTTGCCATCTTAGAAAATTGCCTCCTTCAAATCTTTCCAACTTCATAAAATTTGTAGTCAACTCCTTCAAAGAAGTCATTTGTACTTGCAACAAATTAAGCCTAAAGATTGTTGGAGGGATTTGACTCTTTCAAGAATAGACCATGAAGTGATGCCTTTGAAAAGTCACAACTATTCACTTAAATGAAGAGTCTTGTCTTTTCATATTAATTAATTAATTAATTAATTTATGATACAACTCTTCAAATAAATAAACATAATAATTAATTAATTAATTATACAACTCTTCAAATAAACATAAATACATGACTCTTCAATTAATACATCTCTTCAATTTAAAAATATTCCAACAAGAGGTGCATATATATAACTTCCCATTCCTTCATTTAAAAATATAACAATTTTATTCAAAAATTAAAAAATAAAAAATATCAAATATTATAATTTGATATTATTTTGAAATATCATTATTATTTTATATAATTTTAAAAAAAAATTGCATGCACGTATGTGCATGCGAAGCCTCTAGTATATATATATATGTGCGTGTGTGTGTTAAAGGAAAGAGAGAGAGGGAGAGAGCTAGATTTTAATTTTGAATTTCAAAATTTGATGATAATAAAGATTGTGGATATATTTAGATGCATTTAACATCATTTAAGAGATTTAAAACTAATTAAAACAGTTGACATGTTATATATATATATATATATATATTAGTGACTAAATAATAATTTATTATTTAAAATGTTTAGGTCATGTATATTTATTTATTTTTTGATAAAAAAGCATTAAAGTTTCATTATATTGTAAAAAAAGCCAAACGACACTTACAATAATTTAGAAAACTCCAATCTAATAATATTGAAGAATAAACCCTAACAATTATTGAACTAAGTAAACAAAGTGTAAGCTCAGCTGATCCTATTTCTTCAGGATGAAAAATCTCACCGTCCTTGGTGTTGCCAACAGAGTTGTTACTCTTATACCTCCTGCATATTAGATCTGAAGTAATCTTCAAAGTTGAATTTGTCGTAGGCTCTTCCAACGTCATGATGAACGAGTGAAAATTTTTTAACATAGATGATTCATAGATTTAGATATGATTATAACAAATCTTGAATCCAGAATCACCTGATTGTCAAAAAAATTCACAAAAGAAAATAAATACACACAAAAATAAAACAAGATCCACTTACTAGATCTGAATCGATCTAACAATGGGAGACTACACTCTCACAAGAGAGGACTAAAAAACTCAGAAGTAAATCTGGAAGAAAATCACCACCAAAATTGGGGGAAAGAATATCTACCTTATTTATGAAACGTAACGACGATAACAAAAGAAGAAGAAAAATAGGGAGGGTTGCCAGGTTAGATTTGCAGAAAGAAACTGGTTGAAGAACGAACGTAGAGAGAAGAGAGAAAGCGACTGTCAGGGTTTCAGGTCATGTATATTTATTTAGTAATAGATATAGATATAGATTTTAACTAGTATATATATATATGATGGACCTACGTACGATCCATCATATATGATATACGTATATATATATGGAGGCCAAGGGGCCTTCGCCCTAGAGTATGGCGAAGGCCCCTTCTATCATTCACCGTACTGTGGGGCGAATGTACTGATACATAAGTGTAATATGTTGGAAAATTAAATTTAAAATATAGTAATTTAATAATTAAATTTTTTAAAAATTATATGTAAATAAATTAACCTGAAAATTATATATATTCGAAGTTAAACTTTATATAATATAATTTAAATATTCCTGTGCAAATGTCATTCATATACCATACCTATCAATATATAACTTTAAAATGATGAAGTTGTAAATGACTACATCATATGCCCTTGAATATTTTGAAAAGGAAAATCTAATTTACTTTAATTATTTTATAATAATGTTCAACGAATTGTAGGCAGACAAAGATTGGTAAATGTCGAAAAAGATTGGTAAATGTCAGGAAAATATCTTGAGTAAATTACACTGCCCTCCCCTGAGAGATGCTGAAATTACACTGCCCTCCCCTCTCATTTGAAAAATTACATTCCCCTCCCCTCACACATGATAATGGTCTACAATTCAGTCCAAAGTGCACTTTTGGTTGACTTTTTCATAAAAAAAATTATTGATTTATGTACATATCATCAATTTAACTTATTTTTTACTATTTTGCCCTCACTTTGTGATGAAAATATTATGCTTACTTAAAGTTAGATGCCCCTTAATGAAAAAAAAAAAATACATGTACTTGTTAACCAAAATATGCCTAATTACTCGTTAATAGTTTTGTACAAAAATACAAGTTATCAAAATAATTTTACAAAAGAACTATTAATTAAAGAAATGACTTGTTATCAAATTTGTAAAAATAATTTTTTAACAAAAAACACAAAATTATAAAAAAAAAAATTAATAGTTACAAATTTACTTGTTAACAATTTTTTTAAAGTTACAAGCTATAATTTCGTTATAAATAAAAAAATTAATTTATAAAAAATAACTATAGAAATAACTTGTTAAAAGTTTTTTAAAAATTAAAGTTATAATTTTTTTATAAAATTATAAATTTATAAAAATTTTAATTACGTAAATTTTTTGTTATAAGAAATTCCTAAAACAACACAAGTTAATTTTTTTTTAAAAAAAACTATTTATTAATTATATAAATTAATGTTAATAATTTTATAAAGTATACTAGTTGTAAGAAAACAATTTACAGAAAAATTACTAATTACAGAAATTACTTGTTATCAAATTTGTAAAAATAATTACACGTTATAAAATTATAAAAAATTACTGACTAATTACAAAAATTACCTTTTAACCGTTTTTGTAAAAAATTAAAAAATATATTTAATAAAATAATAATAGACAGTATTATAAAAAAATGACTAACTAATTAGTTAGTTAATATAGAATTATCATAAAATTTAATGAAATAAAATAATAATAATAATAATAATAATAATAATTGTAAAATACAATAAAAAATAATAATATTGACAAATTGATCATATTTAATCACAAATTTCTGGCCAAAAAAATATTTAATCACAAATAGGAAGCCAAATTATGTTGGAGAGTTCACTAAAGGGCATTTAGGTAAGCATAATATTTCAATCACAAAGTGAGGGCAAAATGGTAAAAAAAAGTTGAATTAATGATCTGCACATAAATCAATAAATTTGGATGTAAAAGTCAACCAAAAATGCACTTTGGACTGAATTGTAGACCATTATCATGTGTGAGGGGAGGGGAGTGTTATTTTTCAAATGAGAGGGGAGGGCACTGTAATTTCAGCATCTCTCAGGGGAGGGCAGTGTAATTTACTCAAATATCTTTGATGACTTAGGGCCCGTTTGTGCATGCTTATAAAAATTGCTGATTTTCAAATAACTTCTTTTTAAATGGAGTTTCTTTAAAAGTGCTGTGAAAGAATAGCAATTTGTGTTTGACAAATTGACTTGAGAAGTACTTTTATCAATAGCTGAAAAATAATTTGTGTTTGGCAAAATTGTATAACTAATTACTTTTGACTGTAAAATTACCAAGAGGGGCATGTATAGATTATGATGTTATTAATGTTATTAAATAAATAAATTGATATCAATATTTAATTTGTTAATTATTATTAAATAAATAAAAATAAAATGTTAATTTATTTATTAATATATTAAAATGTTAATTGAATAATTATTGATTTTACTTAATGTAATTTTGTTATCTATGATTAATTTTTTATTAATTAATATTTATTAATTTATTAAAATGTTATTTAATATTTATTATTAGTGACACGGTAAAGGAAGAAGATGAAGACATGAAGTGAGATGGTGAAGGAAGAGGAGAAGCAACGTTGAAGAGACTGATTGTAAATTGTAGTTGTATAGGTCAAAATTAGGTTTAAAATAATAACGGGTATAATGGAAAATACAAAATTTTATTGAGGGTATTTTTGTCATAAATTATTTAAATTTCAGCTTCTGCTACTAGCTAGAAAAAGAAGCTCCAATTTCTAGCTTGTAATACCCGGGAATATTTTAACTAGCGTCATTAATTAAATTAAATTAATTAATTTAAAAGTTGAAAATGGATAGGAGCACCCACTATCCTACTACTTATTAATTTGTAGATACAAGTTATTTTAAGTAATAAGTATCCCAACTTTTAATATTATTATATAACATCAGATTTTTTTTAATAAGTATATATATATATATATATGTATCATATAAGTGAGAATAAGAAAAACAAAGAGGAAACAAACCAGAGAGGGAAGACGCACGAGAGACACGGAAAAAAAAGGGAAGAGAGCAGCTTGAGGCAAAGCACGAACGGGAGCTCGTGCACGGAGGAAGAGAAGCGTGGTGGTGGCCGGACGCACGCGTGGTGGCCGGAGTCACCGTCCACCGGAGCTGGAGAACGCCACCGTGTGCTAGAGAGAGAGAGCTCGGGTTAGAGAGAGAAAGCAAAGGGGGAGAGCTTTCTCGACGGAAAACTCGCCGGAAAATGCCGTTTCTTCACCGGGAAAGTTAGCCGGGAGTCTCCTCTACTCCATATCGTCCTTCTAACCGGTTGAATCGAGGTGAGAAGTCCTCTCAAACCCCAATTTTATCAATTTTAGGGATTTTTGGAAAGACCCCAATTGATTCAATCTGAGTGTTCTAAGTCCTAAATTGAAGTATTTGCATGCTAGGAAGTGAGTTGGAAGCTTAGGAGCCAGAACCAAATTGATGAAATTTATCCGGGTTGGAAAAAGTGTAGGAAAATGTGGTTGTTAAGGTTTAAGGGTGTTGCGGAATGACTTGGGGTGCATTGAAAGGTTGAATAATAATTATAAAAAAATTGTTAAAAATTATTGGAATGTACGAGGGATGAAAACCCGAGTAATTCCCGTCTCACCCGGGACCCCGTTCGGGGAAAAAGAGACAATTTTCTAACTTTACGCGTATTCGGGTATGTGTATTCATGTGTAAGTGAAGTGTTCAAGGTTATTTTGATAAATGGAAATTTTGGACAAGTAGAATTTATGACTCTTGAGCCATAAATTCAAGACTTGCGCAATGGGAACTTCACACGGACACACAGAGGTGAAATTGGGTAACCTTGCATTCCCAAATTCAACGTTTCTGAATAGCGTAATTAAGAGAGGGTTGGACACGAATTAGAAGCATGCTAGGTGTTCCGAAAACTAGTTGAGGGCATTCCAAGCCAACAACTAGTCTATGGAATTAATTAGAAAGAACATGAGCATTAGTGTTACATGTACACGATAGTGGTTGAATTTTCAAGTCTCTGAATCTCTCAAGTATATGTGTATAGGGTACCATACTGTGAGTGGACTTTCGGGCGCACCGAGAGCCGATCAGAGGGGCCAACCAGGTGAGGGGCTTTCCTATCCTTGCCCTATAGGGTTGACTGCGGATATGGATATATATGGTTTGCCTTCTTGCCTATTTGTAGGAATTACATGTTAGATAGCATGCTATTGTTGTTCCTAAATTACAGTATATGTGAAAATGTGCTATATGTGTGTATGTGGATTGTTAAAGCAATGGTGGCTCAAGGAGCCGTATATGAAAAGAAGGTCCTCAGGACCTATACAACATCGGGGGTAGGATCGAGTAAATATTATCTGAAGGGTGTGGTTTTGTAAGTAAGTCCTTAAAGAGAATAAACCTAGGTGACTTTGTTCTGAACCAGGACTCCGAATTAGAAACCACTTGGAAAGTCTAAATTTGCCTAAGAAGAAGTAAAATGAACAAGTAGTGGTCCATAGGGGTCATTTATGGTACAACGCGGAAACTGAGTCTATCACGGGTGGCCCGGGTAGATTGAGTCTCTTGTTTTGAGTCAAACTCACAGAAATACAAAGTATATGAGTACACCACATTGTGGCTATTGCCTTGGGTAAACCGAGGTCAGATGAGTCACCAGCTATTGCTCCAAGTGAAGTCTTGGGGTCAGACTATTGTTCCAAGTATAGTGTGACGGACCGCTTCTAGAAGGTTCTAGAATTCTCTAGAACACTCCGGAATTCTCTAGAAGGTTCTAGAATTCTCTAGAACACTCTAGAATTCTCTAGAAGGTTCTAGAATTCTCTAGAACACTCTAGAATTCTCTAGAAGGTTCTAGAATTCTCTAGAACACTCCAGAACTTTCTAGATTTATCTTGTATATACTAGACTTATGTAGAATACTCTAGAATGACCTAGAGTAGTATAGAGATCTCTTGTACATAGTAGAAAAGTAGAGAATATTCTAGAGAGTTAATCTTGACCATTGGATCAAGATAATCTCCACCATCCATTAAGGAGGTAGGAGGCTATAAATAGGGGGAGGCCCCTCATTTGCAAACAATCCAAGAATTGTAAAGCATTCTCAAAGCAATACAAAGCATTCTCCAAGTTCTCCAACACTAGTGTTCTTCCAAGTCATTCTCACTAATCTTCTTGAGTTAGTGGTTCGGTTAGGCTGACTAGCATTTGGAGAAGATAAGTGCTAGTGCCGCACGGTCGTTGGTAAGCTAAAAGTCCAAGTCCGTGACAGTTGGTATCAGAGCCAGGTTCGAGTACCTTGGGAAGACTCTGCCGGAACAATGGCCGAAAGGAGTGAGACTACTCACGAGGAGCAAGGTGCGAAACACGGCAAGAAGGTAAGAACAGGGTCAAGGGAAGCCTTGGCGGACGCTGAAGCTAGGCTAACAAGGGTGGAGCTTGCCATAGCGGATGGGGAGGATAAGTTCGAGGAGGTCAACCAACGCATCGAGGAGCTCGACAAGGGAAAGGAAGAGCTTCGGGAAGCGATGCAAGGTGCTTTGAACTTGACCCTTGACAAGTGTCTAGGCCAAGTAAAGACCTTGGAAGAGACCTTCAAGGCTGAGATCGTTGCACTGAAGGAGGAGCTCGTGAGGGTCACAGATGAGTTAACTCTCTGCAAGAAAGTAATTGCACAAGGAGGTCATGTCGAGGTAACCCCTACCCCTTCTAAGCTAGATATTCCTAAACCAAAGTTTTATAAGGGTGCTAGGAACGCAAAGGAACTCGACAACTTCCTTTGGGGCGTGGAGCAATACTTTAAGGCTCTCGGTATTACGGAGGATGCTTCGAAAATTGATACTACCACCCTATACCTAGATGACACTGCTAGGATGTGGTGGAGAAGAAGACAAGGGGACGTCGAAAAAGGTACGTGTACCATTAACACCTGGGCTGAGTTCAAGAAAGAACTCAAGCTACAATTCTATCCCGTGAATGCTGAGGAGGAGGCAAGAGCCAAGCTAAGGCGTCTCCAGCATAAGGGAACTATCAAAGACTATGTCAAGGATTTCACTGAAGTGCTCCTGGAGATCCCTGACTATCCAGACAAGGAAGCCTTCTTTGCCTTCTCCAATGGGCTACAAAACTGGGTGAAGATGGAGATCCAACGATGGGGTGCCCAAGACTTAGCCACTGCTATTTCCGTTGCCGAATCCCTTATTGAATTTAAGAAGTCTGACAAGCCGAAGATTAAAGACAAGGGAGGCAAGGGAAACAGTGGGGGAGAAGGTAACCAGAGCAAAGCAGGCTCGCACAAGCTAGAGTCATCCAAGGGATCAAAGGAGTTTAAGATCGGTGAGAAGCCACCTCTCAAATGCTTCCTGTGCGAAGGGCCACATCGAGCTAGAGATTGTCCGAAGAAGGCTAAGCTTTCAGCCCTTGTGAAAGAATCGGAGGAACGTGAGCAAGAGGAAACAAAGGTAAGTTCCCTCCAACTCCTCAGTGCTATTAAGGCTAAGGTAGAAATGCCCGAGAATGGGAGAAATGGGCGTATGTTTGTAGAAGCCAAGGCTGGTGACAGAGTCACGAAGGCCCTCGTAGATTGTGGAGCTTCTCATAACTTCCTCCAAGTAGAAGAAGCTAGGAGACTGCGCATTCATTATAAGGATGAACGAGGATGGCTAAAAGCCGTAAACTCTGACCCAATCGAGATCTTTGGGGTTGCCTGAGGCATCACGGTCAGTCTAGGGGAATGGACTGGCCCTGTTGATTTCTTTGTTGTCACTATGGATGACTATCCAATAGTGCTTGGCATGGAGTTCTTGGATAAAGTCAAGGCTGTACTCGTTCCATTTGCCAACACCATGTGTATCTTGGAAGAAGGTAACACATGCATGGTCCCACTGAGCGTGAGGCCAAGTTAAAGGCAAAGAGCATTTCAGCCATACAGTTGGCTAAAGGCATGAAGAAGGCACAACCTACTTATGTGGCAGCAATAAAGGAAGAAGAAGACCCTTTGTTAGGAAGTGTGCCCGAAAAAGTCCAGAAGGTTCTCGAGGAGTTCATGGACGTCATGCCTCCTGAGTTGCCAAAGAAGCTCCCACCGAGGCGTGAGGTGGACCACAAGATCGAGTTGATACCTGGATCCACCCCACCAGCAGCCGTGCCTTACCGTATGTCTCCCTCTGAACTTGAAGAATTAAGAAGACAGCTAAAAGAGTTATTGGAGATTGGCTTCCTTCGTCCTTCGAAAGCTCCCTATGGTGCACCGGTTCTCTTTCAGAAGAAGAGTGATGGGTCACTCCGGATGTGTGTCGATTACAGGGCGCTCAACAAGATCACTGTGAAGAATAAATACCCGATTCCACTGATTGCCGACCTCTTTGATCAATTGGGAGAAGCAAGGTGGTTTACCAAGCTAGACTTGAGGTCAGGATAGCAGAAGGGGATGAATCGAAGACCGCCAGTGTTACCAGGTATGGTTCCTTTGAGTTCTTGGTTATGCCCTTTGGACTCACTAATGCACCTGCCACGTTCTGCACTCTCATGAACCAAGTACTTCAGCCATTCTTGGACAAATTTGTCGTAGTGTACTTGGATGATATTGTTATATACAGCAAGACAATCGATGAGCATGTTGAACACCTGCGACAAGTTTTCCAAGTGTTAAAAGCAAACGAACTTTACGTGAAGAAAGAGAAGTGTGCTTTTGCTCAACGTGAAGTGAAGTTCTTGGGACACGTGGTCGGTGAAGGCAAGATACGGATGGACAAGTCCAAGGTGCAAGCTATTTGTGATTGGGAGCCACCAAGGCGGGTGACTGAGCTACGATCCTTCCTTGGCCTCGCCAACTACTATAGAAGATTCATCAAAGGTTACTCCTCCATTGCATCCCCTCTAACAGATCTCTTGAAGAAGAACAAATCGTGGGATTGGGATGACAAGTGTCAACGGGCTTTCAAGAAGCTAAAGCAAGCCGTTACTGAGGAACCAGTGTTGGCACTACCCGACTACGCCAAGCCGTTTGAAGTGCAGACCGACGCTTCTGACTTTGCCCTTGGTGGAGTCTTGATGCAGGACGAACATCCTGTCGCTTATGAGAGCCGTAAGCTAAATGATGCCGAGCGCCGCTACACCGTCCAAGAAAAAGAGATGACGGCCGTGGTGCATTGCTTAAGAACTTGGAGGCATTATCTGCTTGGATCCAAGTTCGTGGTAAAAACTGACAACGTTGCCACTAGCTACTTCCTCAATCAGAAGAAGCTAATGCCGAAGCAAGCTAGGTGGCAAGACTTCCTGGCGGAATTTGACTTTGTGATGGAGTATAAGCCAGGGAAGGCTAACGTTGTAGCCGATGCTTTGAGCAGAAAAGCGGAGCTGGCCGCCATCACAAGCCCTAGTTTCCCCTTGGTCGATCAAATAAAGGAGGGAGGGACTTGAGCACGACCCACAGGCCAAAAGTTTGATGGAGTTGGCAAGTCAAGGCAAGACTCGCCGATTTTGGCTCGAAGATGGGGTGCTCATGACCAAGGGAAACCGAACGTACATCCCTAAGTGGCAAGGCCTAAGAAGAGAAATCATTAAAGAATGCCATGACTCAAAATGGGCAGGACACCCCGGAGTAAGGCGAACGCTGGCACTGGTGGAACGCGCCTACTACTGGCCTCATATGAGGGATGACATTGAGCTGTATGTAAGGACTTGTCTCGTATGCCAGCAGGACAAGATAGAGCAAGCTCAACCTACCGGATTATTAGAGCCACTGCCGACACCAGATAAACCTTGGGAAAGTATCTCCATGGACTTCATTACTTGTTTGCCTAAGTCCGAGGGATGCGGCAATATAATGGTGGTAGTGGATCGATTCAGCAAATATGGAGTGTTCATACCAATGCCCACAAAATTCTCCGCAGAGGATGCCGCGCGGATGTTTTTCAAACATCTGGTGAAGTATTGGGGCCTACCTAAGACAATAGTAAGTGATCGAGACACTCGCTTCACCGGCAGATTCTGGATGGAGCTATTTAAGATCTTGGGGTCTGAGCTCAACTTCTCTACAAGCTTTCATCCACAGACTGATGGCCAGACTGAAAGGGTGAACGCCTTGCTGGAGTTATATTTGAGACATTATGTTAGTGCCAACCAGAAAGATTGGGCCAAGTTGCTTGACATTGCCCAATTCTCTTATAACTTACAAAAGAGTGAGTCAACGGGAGCAAGTCCATTCGAGATAGCTACGGGGCAGCAACCGATGACTCCTCATACCCTAGCTGTTGGGTACACGGGTCCTAGCCCTGCCGCATTCAAGTTTGCCAAGGGATGGCATGAGAAGTCGGATATGGCACGAGCGTATCTAGCCAAGGCCACAAAAAAGATGAAGAAGTGGGCTGATACAAAGAGGAGACACTTGGAATTTGAGGAAGGAGACTTGGTGATGGTGAAACTCCTTCCCCATCAAACTCGACGGTTTGCCAAGTTGCACAAGGGACTAGTAAGACGATATGAAGGACCGTTTCCCGTTGAAAAGCGGATTGGCAAACTAGTCTATCGCTTAGTTTTGCCCTCTCACTTGGAGATGCATCCTGTCTTCCACGTGAGCTTGTTGAAGCCTTATCATAAAGATATGGAAGATCTGAGTCGGGGCGAAACACGAAGAGCACCAACAGCCATCACAGAAGTACCTGAACGCGATGTTGAGGAAATATTGGCGCATCGTGTTGTTCCACGAAGGGGCAGCCATTCGAGTTACGTAGAGTACTTAGTCAAATGGAAGGGAGCCCCAGATAGCGAGGCTAGTTGGGAGCACGAACTGACCTTGTGGAACTTCAAGGATCTAATAGAGGCATACAAGCAGGAAGCGACGAGGACGTCACCAGATTGAGTGGGGGAGAATGTGACGGACCGCTTCTAGAAGGTTCTAGAATTCTCTAGAACACTCCGAAATTCTCTAGAAGGTTCTAGAATTCTCTAGAACACTCTAGAATTCTCTAGAAGGTTCTAGAATTCTCTAGAACACTCTGGAACTTTTTAGATTTATCTTGTATATACTAGACTTATGTAGAATACTCTAGAATGACCTAGAGTAGTATAGAGATCTCTTGTACATAGTAGAAAAGTAGAGAATATTCTAGAGAGTTAATCTTGACCATTGGATCAAGATAATCTCCACCATCCATTAAGGAGGTAGGAGGCTATAAATAGGGGGAGGCCCCTCATTTGCAAACAATCCAAGAATTGCAAAGCATTCTCAAAGCAATACAAAGCATTCTCCAAGTTCTCCAACACTAGTGTTCTTCCAAGTCATTCTCACTAATCTTCTTGAGTTAGTGGTTCGGTTAGGCTGACTAGCATTTGGAGAAGATAAGTGCTAGTGTCGCACGGTCGTTGGTAAGCTAAAAGTCCAAGTCTGTGACAATAGTCTTGGGACCAGGGGTTCCTAGAATGATCAACTAGGTTCCCATATTGCTCACGTGAGATATTGCCTTCGGGCCAGCTTCTCTCATAACGGAGATATTGCCTTCGGGCCAGTTTATGATTATGATCACTTGAATACAGAGGACCACATGGAATTATATGCTAAATCATGATATGATGTATGTGTGAATTTAAATGTATGTAAATCCATGCTTTAAATTCTTTATTGTGAATATAATATATGTTAATTGTCTGACCACCTAATATATGAACATCTAAACCCGTTATATGCGTATGTGTTTGTGATTGGCTCCTCTTCCCCAGTTGTAGTGGTACCCGCTACTACACCAGGGATGGGAAAGCCTCTCACTGAGTCTGTTTGACTCACCCCAATGTTACATGTTACAGACACAGGTGATATAGGCATCGGGAACGCTTCCACTTCATCTCTAGGACTCTTAGTTAATTTAGGACTCTTAAGAAAATCGTTTTCTTTGAGTGAAGGAATCAGAATAAGGGAAGGGTTGCACACACAATTTTGTTGGAGAGGTTCACTACTCAAGTTTGCTTGAATAGCTACGTCCTCCACCCTTTGGGAAAGCACACTTGCTTTTACACTTCCCTTACAACAATATAGGACTCAAACCCGCAACTAACTTAGAACCTAATATAATAAGTTTCTCCAGAAACCTTCCCCAAGGATCAACCTCCTCACTTGGCTTCCACTCAAATTCAATCTCAGGATTCTCGAGCACCCAATACCTTAATATAAATACATCCTTCCACCAACCTTGTCTACCCACAAGGATCAACTCAACTAGCTTTTACAGCAAGGATACTCAGTGTATTAAGTTCTTACATTCACCTTAGTCCTCAACAGGACTCACCTAAGTATTTAATGATTGAATACTTATTTGCAACCTTGTTCACCAACAAGGATCAACCACTTCTTGGCTTTTACACTTTAAGATACTTCAATCTTTAAATACTTATCACAAGTAAGAGAGAGAAATAAATACAGCAGTCTCCTAATGACTACTACAAATTACAGCACAAGGATTCCCACAGAACCCGCACACAGGAGTCACTCAGGCTCTTCTTCACTCAGAAGATTTTTGCCACTCTTGAAAGCTTGGAACACTTAGTTGAAGATTTCAGCTTCCTCTGTCATAGCTTTAAATAGGCAGAGCAAAGATCTAAATGTTGGAGCCAAGCATTTGAACTTCTCCATCTTCCTCTAGCCGTTGGAGCCTTCTGCATTTAATGCACCTTAGAATATCAGCGCAGGACTCAGAGAGAGAGAGAGAGAGAGAGCAGGAAGCTAGCCGTTACTCATCCATTTTGAATCTCCTCTTTTTCTTCCTTTTCTTTTCATTAGATGTGAGAGGCTCCTTGCATATTTCCGACGCTGAACTTGCAGAGAGAAAAGTTAATGGATGGGGTGAAAACATTTTGAATACCACCTTATTTCTTCTTTATGGTTTGAGAGTTGATGGGATAAAGCCTACCCTTCCTTTTGCTTCTTCATAACTTGCACACGCTAAACCTACCAACTCCAATTTTTGGTGAGATATGACATGCATAAAATAAGGGAGGTAGGTACACCTTTTTCATATGCCCATGTGATGTAAACAAGGAGGTAGAGAAACTTACATTCAGAATTCAAAATGTATGGGCCAAGTATTTTTTCTTTTCTAATATGGGCTTGAAGTCATGTGGGCCAAATATGCATCATCTATTTTTGGGCTCAATTATTATCTTATATTTGGACCAAGACCATTCATGCATCAAAACACATTTAATTAATGCCCAATATTAACAAGTCCAAAACACACAAGAATTGTTGACATATTAAAACTAAGGTTAAACCTTAATTAGTCATTTTTGGTTCAACAATTTGTTATGAGCAAATAATAAAATTAGTATTTTAAATCCAATCAATGGTATATTAGTAGCAAGGAATAGCAATTACGAAGTAACACTTGACAAATACAATTAAATGGATTGTTAAGATGTATTACCTTATGGGTTTATGTTACAAATAAGTATAAACAAAACAAATTTACAGTTGAAACACCAAGTAAGCTTAACAAATATATAGTAATATTCACCATGTGTACATTGTACAAACTACTTAATATTATGAAAAACTTTTTTGTACACAATGTTAGATGTGTATTGACTAAAAAAAAGTATACTTCTCCGGTTCTCCCAACTCATCAGTAAATTCACATTGTTCGATCTCTCTGACAATGTCATACAAAATTTATGTATAAAAAAATTAAAACCATGTAATATGTAAAACTTATACATTGATATAAAAAAATAAGACCAAAGGAATTTATTATTATTTAGGGAATTGATTAACATAAATAACAACCATAAATCGATAATTTTCAAAAAAGTTTTAAATAAATTATTATTTAACGAATTGATTAACATAAATGACACACATTTTGTCTCTGACGCATGCACAAGGTAATTTATATATACTAAAGCCAAAGGAAAACACACAAGTATATAAAAAACTGAAATACACAAATAAAACATTATAACTATTGGAATTTATAATTCACAGACGTAGTATATATACCACAACATAATGTGACACATGTGATAGAGATTCTTGTTGGTTATTTATGGACTTATATATATTAAATAAAATATTGTATGTCAAATGTTATCATTAGAAAAAGTACTTGGCCCAAATTAAACGTAATCTAATTTGGTTAAGTATTAATGTGTCTAAATTATATGGTAAAGTAAGAGCCTTAATGTGTAGATACTCTCATATGATTTCTAATTTTATGATGGGCTAAATTAGAAATTGGAACTACTAGTCCAATTAGGATTTCTAGTTTAAATATATTAGGGCAAGTATGATTCTTTTCTGTAATCCCATCACCGAAAAAGAGAGAAACCTTAGTCTCTAAAAGTCATGCTTATTAATTTGGAAGACCCATCCATAGCTGTAAGACCGAAGAACTCTTATGAATTCAAGTACGCTTCCGCTTTCAGATTTATTTTCTTAATGATTTGACATGATTAAACTGCATGTGAGTAAATTAAAGTTTTATGTATTCGGGGGATTTTTCCAACAAGTGGCATCACCAAATTTTACAATGCTTAATTAATTTATTGATATATCAAGATTCAAGAATAATGGAATAGACGACTACTTTAACGATGGTTTTGTTGGTTTGCAGGTAGGAATATGTGGCTAATTTGGTTGGTAGATTTATTTTGAGTGAATGGGAATGGGAATGAGAATAATAGTTATGTTTGGTATAAGATAAATTGGAGGGTGAGAAAGAAATGAGATTGAAGTAAAATGATAATTTTAACTTTCATTAAAAAATTAATAAAAATTATTTTCTTTTATTTCTTCTCCCTCATGCACGTCTAGGTAATGTTGGGAATAGGTAAATTTGATTTGGGAGAGCTATTTTGGTCTTTATCAAGTGTAAAAGTGGGGTTAAAGTGGTAAAAAAAAAATTTCAAACCCTCCTAACTCCTCCCAATTCCTTCTCTCAAGGAGGTATGAATATAGCCTTTATATAAGGATTATGTTCAAACCCTTCTAAGTTTAAACTTTATACTAATACACGAGTCTGTGAAACCCATACTCATTACCTCCTATAGTTTCTATGAACCAAACTTACCAATGATTCTTTCACTTGATAAATTAAATGTGATTTGGCCATAGGGTTCCAATATTACCTTCATCTTCCCATTTTCAAAAGATGATAAAATAGAATAATTACTCAAAGGAAAAAAAAAAATTCTTGTTGAAGGTGAAGAATTGAAATCGCGGTGTAGTTTTTCTATTATAACAAAAAAAATATTAGTATCAAAATTATTACTCACCATGATCATCATAAGAGGATGGGTGAAATTAATATTAATTAAGGAGTTAAGATGACGAAGTGTGTTGGGAAATCTCCCGAATATATAAAACTTTAATTTACCCACATGCAGTTTTATCATGTCAAATCATCAAGAAAATAAATATGAAATCGGAAGCAAAAGCGTACCTGAATTCATAAGAGTTCTTCGGTCTTGCGGCTATAGATCTTCCAAATTAGTAAGCATGATTTTAAGAGACTAGGATTTCTCTCTTTTCTGGTGATGAGATTACAGAAAAGAATCACACTTATAATTTGGGAACTATAACCCTAATATAGTTGGAATCCTAATTGGAGTAGGAGTCCCAATTTCTAATTTAGCCCATCATAAAATTAAATTAGAAATCGTATGAGAGTATCTACACATATAGACCCACACTTTACCACATTATTTAAGCCCAATAATACTTAACCAAATTAAATCACTTTTAATTTGAGCGAGACACTTTTCTAATGATAGCATTTGACATATAATATTTTATTTAATATATATAAGTCCATAAATACCTAAGAATCCGGATATATCAAAAGGAATGCAATTTATGTGCAGTCAATGCATTCCCAGCAGAGTCAACTTTGTGGAATAGAATGAATAATTATTGTATTAACTCTGATTGCTAAGAGACAGCATAGAAAGAATCAGAGGGTAATAAATGCACGTAATTGTCTTATATTTCCGTTTCAAACATTATCCCATTTAATGGCCTTACATTTATTTGATTTGAAACGTGATTTGATTGGCTGATGCATATTAAAAGGCTGTTTCAAACTCTTTAGGTAGAATTGTTAGAATATGTTGACATGGCAGGTTTGTGAAGAAGGTGTTTTAGGACACATGTTTAGTTTTTAACCCATGCATATTACTTTAGTAATATAAAGTAATATACTAGTATTTGTACCCGTGCCCTGCACGGGTTATGTCTACAGGTATTTAGATATTATTCTGAAAATTGTGTTGTTTAGGCAAAATTAAAACGCTTGAACTCAAAATCTACAAACAATATGAAAAGTGAACATGGAACAAAATATTACCATTAAACACCAATGAGGGATTGCTTGCAGGAGTGGAATAGTATAAGTTCTGATGATATTGTAACCCTATAGAGGTAGAGCAACAATGACTGTTTTGAACAGACTAAACCGTATATCATATTTAAGGAATCTAATTTGCAAAGTTGTATCAAATAAAAATTTGTATGTAGTAAATATTTCTAAAACTTTTAGAGTCTCAATAATAAATCACACGTGTAATTAAACAGACCAAGGATATAGAAGATGATAAAGGATGGTTGGTCATATACATGAATGAATAAAAATATAACTGCGAAAGCAACGAAATTGATTATCTAGCAATTTTGAATAGAAGATAATTAGATAAATTTCCTTGGCAAAGATAATAAAACGAACATGGGTAGTACAATGGGATATAATTTTAGACTATTTTATAATTAAATTTAAAAATTATAAGCTTCTATTAATTTTAACCTATTAATAAAAATACATAGTACAAAAAATACTTTGGCTCATCCGATACCTGACAAATATTATGATATTGATTGTTTAGATGTATAACCTTATCGATTGATCATATAAATATAAATAAATTTAAACAAAATATATATACGATGTAAATACGTGAAAAATATAACAAATATATACTAATATACACAAATGTATGGTTTTTTGCCACATATAGCACTTTTGCATTTCTTATTATCATCATTATCACTTTTGAAATCTTATTTTCCAATCTATACCAAACGCACTGTTCACGTCCCAATTGGCCGTTGGGGACGGTGAATTGGCCGTTGGTAACGGCGAATTGGGAGTCAACAAAAATGCCCCCCAATTCGTCGTTGGGGACGGCAAATTGGACCCACTGGGCAGCCAAGCCCACGTGGCTGCTTACGTGCCCAATTCGCCGTCCCCAACGTTGAATTGGGAGCCACATGGAATCTCCACTGTTTGGCTTAACACCTCACTGACGGTGCAGACCACGGAGGGTGTGCAAGATTCTGCACACTCAATTCGCCCTCAGCAATGGCAAATTGGGCTTACGTTGAATGACTCCCATGCATAACCCCTACTAAACCCTAATAAACCCTATGGGAATCCCTAAAAAACCCTACCCAATTCACCGTAGGGAAAGGTGAATTAGGTGGGAAATTTTCAAGCTCCCCAATTCGCCGTTGGCAAAGGCGAATTGGGAGCTGATATGAAGCATGGCAGGGCAACTAGTGACCTGCTCCCCTGCATGACCTTTCAATCAAAGGTCATGCCATGCAGGGGGTTTGGGACGGTGAGAAGTACACCTTCTCCTTCCATTTCCTCCACTTCCCTCACCATTATATATACAGTCACATTCACCATACCCCACCACCTTCACCAATCTCCATTTTTCTTCACCTTTACAACCACAAAATCAAACTCTCTTCTTACAGTGATCATCCAACCTAAAGAAAATGATGACTGATGGATTCACCGTTTGTATTTATCAAAAAACTGACGTTTGCGAGGAGTCCAACGGAGTGGCATTCCGTGGCAACAACTTTCCAATAATGACGAGCCTCAATAGAGCCATCGATTTTGAAGGTCTGATGCAGGTGGTGCATCAGACATTAAGATTACAACCTTACCAGCAGGTGTCCCACTTAATATATAGGATGCCTTATGTGAGCGATGGTGTGAGATTTTTTCCCTGCGAATTGATGGACGACGGCGGGGTGAATCACATGTTTGTCCGTCACGCTATTTGTCTTCTGTATTTACACATCCCGGTCATTGAGATTTGTGCACAGATAACCGGAGTACAACAAGATTCTGTCGGCGGGGATTACATTCCTGAGGCACCTCTGCAAACCGTTATGTCTCAGGAATTTCTCGGAAGTCAACCTCCTGCAGATGATGACGAATACGGAGGTGCAATCACGGAAGTGGAGCGGCTCCTCAGCATACCGACAGTGGCCCCGAACGACGACATAGGGGACGAAGAATATGAAGATCAATTAATGGGAAACGACATTGAGGACGGAGACTACGAGGAAGAGGATCCTAACAACTATGAACGAGAGGATCCCTACCAGTACGAGGAAGTCGACGTGGGCCACATTGGCAGCTCGAGCGCGACTGAATTCCGCCCCACTCCACACCAATCGCAAATAAATCTTTCTGGCGTGCGAGGTACGCCGAACGATGGTGACACGAGCATTAGTACCTGGACGGAGGATGAAGACCTTAGAAGCGAGTTGGTCTTCGTGGACAAGGATGCCGTTCAGGATGCTTTGAACTTGTTCTCCCTTAAACCCACGTTGACTACAGAGTGACGCGTTCAGCAGAAAAATTCATCGAGTGCAAGTGTCTGCACCACGCCAAGGGTTGCAAATGGAGGGTTCGAGCAAGTTACAGGGTGGACCTTCAGCCGTGCATCCACAGCAATCGCGAAGGACCACCCGAAGCCCGACTCAGACATGATAGCAGGGGTAATAGCAGACTTGGTTGCAGAGAAGGCAGACATCCCCATTTCACTAGTGGTTGAGACTGTGAAGAAGGCAAGGGGCTTCACCGTCTCGTACAAGAAGGCATGGCGGGAGAAGCAGAAGGCCATAGCCCGTGTGTACGGTAGCTGGGTAGCTTCGTACGACAAACTGACGGGTTGGATGGCGGCTGTGCAACAAGCCATGCCGGGGACAGCGGTGTCATTCCAGACTATGGACATGCCGGGGGATGATAACGTAGTCTAGTTCAAACGTATGTTTTGGGCGTTCAAACCTCGTATTGATGCGTGGTGGCAACTAAAGCCTATGCTACAGGTGGACGGGACATTCCTGTACGGCAAGTACAAGCACTCGCTATTGATCGCGATGGGGCAGGACGAAAACAGGAACATCGTCCACGTCGCGTTTGCACTCGTGGAGGGGGAGACCGAATCTGTGTTGTCGTGGTTTTTGTGGAGGCTCCGAGAGCACGTCGCGAAGGATCAAGAGGTGTGCTTGATTTCTGACCGTGGAACCGGATTTCTTGCGGCTCTAGACAACCCAAGAACTGGTTGGCGACCACCACTAGGGCACAACGTCTTCTGCATCCGCCACGTGGCGAGCAACCTAAACTCCAAGTTTAGGAATAGGGAGATCAGGGCATTGTTGATGAAGGAAAGACACGAGTACACAGATTGTGGTTGTCAGAGGAGGCTGGAGGCCATCCGTACACTGAACAAAGACGTCGCACGTTGAATTGAAAATATTCCACGAGAGAAGTTGGCCCGTGCATACGACAGGGGACAACGTTACGACCACATGACAACAAACCTCGCCAAATGCATGAACGGCGTCTTGAAGGGGGTCTGTTGTCTTCCAGTCACGGCGCTGGTGCAGGCGACATTGTACAAGGTTGCAAAATTCTTCAACAACCAGCGACAATAAGTTAAGGCGCATATCAATGCGGGACACGTTTTGTGTGAGGAACTGCGGGATACAATTTTCACGAACCTTGAGATCGCAAGGATTTGCAAAGTAACGCTGAGGAATGAAGACCTGGGTGAATTTGAGGTGGAGGAACCCTACAACCAGTAGGAACGGAGGCCCGGCAGGCCCTGTAGGGTTTACCTCGGTCGGAGGTTGTGCGATTGCGCGGAGTTCCAACAACTCAATCATCCTTGCATCCATGTACTGGCAGCATGTGCGGATGTTACGCATGAGTTCTGGCTTTATGTCGACCCAGTATATAAGCTGGAAACCATGCTCATGGCATATAGCCAACCATTTCATCCCATCGGGGGGGGGGGGGGAGGAGTATTGTCTCAGGCAGACCAGTGATGCCCAATCCAAAAGCGTTGCGCCTGCCAGGACGACCACGATCAACAAGGATATGCAATGAGATGGACTGGAAGGAGCTTGGGAACAAGCCAAAGTGTAGCCTGTGCAGAGTCGAGGGACACACCAAGAAAAAATGCCCCAACAAGAAGCCCATGCAACCATAGATGTATATACACTTTGGCTATTTGTTTAACTCATGAGTTAATTATTTCACTTTGGCTGTTTGTTTAACTCATACTTTTTGGTTTAATTCATATGCAACAGCCATAAATGTATATACATAATGTTAAAAAAAATGGTTGTTTGTTTTTTGGCCTGAAAATTGGGTGTCTGTTTAATTGATACTTTTTGGGTTAAAATGAGTTAATAATTTCACTTTGGCTGTTTGTTTAATTCATACTTTTTGGGTTAAAATGAGTCAATTCATTATAGTAATTTTTGGGTTAAAAGGAGTTAATTATTTCACTTTTTTTAAGTATTAATTTAATTTAGATTTTGTACAAATGAATAATCACCAAATAATTTTGCAACAATTAATATGACAAATAAAATATATCATTATATTAATCAAATAATGTTTACAAGGATGCAATAAAAAATTTACAAATATACATATGCGCAAATAACTTAACACCTAAATGCGCAATCAAAAGTTTACAAAGATATAATTATCCAATGCAAGAGAAGTAATATCGACCTGCATTTGGTACGAGAGGGCTCTTGGTGCTACTTTCTCCCACCTCAATCGGGCAGGAGTGGCACCTCCTAATCGGGCAGGAGAGGTACTTTTTCCACCAAATCCTCACCCTGCGATGAGGCAGCCCTCGTGCTTGCTTGCAAAGAAGGAGACTGGGAATCCTTTTCCTGGACTTTTGATTGAGTTGACCAGGACGGACGAAAACTCAATTTTATCTCCTTCTCATCCTTGTACGTATTTGGTTGATCGTTACATCCGGACCTGAAATAATATTTAAGATTGTTAATAATGCAATCAGAGAACTTTAACTGCTTCAGTTCATTGTGTCCTTCAGGATGGCGCGTTTGATCTACACGATGCACCAACCTATCAACCAAATACGAACAAGGGAACTGTGGCCTTAATCATGGTGCAAGTGACTTTGCCAAAGGAGAATAAGGAAGACAGCTTCACGTGACTTTCCATCTGTTGGCAGGATTGGCTGTTCAGGGAAGCCGAACCTGCGACTGTGAGCGCAATGCTAAACGTGTAGGCTTGCGTAAACAGTGGCAGGTTCAACCCTCCTGAACATCTAATCCTGCTGCCAAACGGAGAGTCAAGTGCAATGCCTTCCTTCTTGTTCCCTGCAATGGCCCAAGCATCATGTCATAAGACCACGCCTCCCATGAACGTATTTGGCTCAACGGCGGGTGTATGTATATCATATGGCCATATCACCAACCCTGTACGAAAGGGCATGAGGACGTCAAGACGAACAATAATAATTAAAGGAGTTACGGTAAAGTGACTACAGTTATTAACACTCTTACCTCACATGTTCGAAATATTCAAATCCGGACGCTGGTGGAAATTGGAGGCCAAAGCCCGCTGCGCATATAAAAATAATTCACTATGTCAACAATTACTAATATTATTTACATATACTTCCTATCATTATTTAATTATCTAAATTTATTTGGTGACATTTTTTAGTAATAAATGAATTATCCTATATCACAATTTGTATAATATTATTTACTAACAACAATAATATTTATTAATAAATAAATTTTACTATGTCAAAATTACTAATATTATTTACTAACAACAATAAAATAAATAATATTAGTAAACAACTTAATAAAATTTTTTTTAGTACTAAATAAATTAAACTATGTCACAATTACTAATATTATTTACTAACAACAATAATATTTATTACTAAATGGAGGGTAATATGTCACAATTACTAATATTATTTACGGTTAGTAAATAATATTAGTAAACAATTTAATCAACTTTTTTTACTAATAAATAAATTATCCTATGTCACAAGTAATTACTAATTCTAGTTTTATTATTTAATAATATAAAATTTCTTTATTTAAAAAAATAATTGATTAGTAATATTATTTACAAATACCAAAAATTTGACTATATTTAAATTAATTAGTAGTATTACTTACATATATTTACTATTATTATTAACCAATACTAATTTAATAACTACTAATATTAGTTTTATAATAGTTATTTACTAATTAACATAATTATTTCTATGTGTAACTAAGAAAAACAATTATGGATATCATTACCTCAGCATGCCGGATATGATGACACGGCTGGAGACGATGACCGACACTGGACAATGGAGGTTGTAACTCCACCATGCATGCTTCATGATGAGAAGAAATGAGGAGAGGATGATGTGAGTGTGGGTGAGGGAGACATGAGTGTGTATGAGGAAGAGGAAAATGCGGGTGTGACTGAGCATGAGGAGGAAGAGAAAAATGAAAATGTGAGTGTGGGAGAGGAAGGTGAGTGTGAATGAGAGTAAGAGAGTGGGAGATGGGAGATGGGAGTGTGAGGTTGAGTGTATGGGTGAGTGATAGAGTTTAGGAAATGAGAGTAAGAGAGTGGGAGATGGGAATGTGAGTTATAGAGTTTATGGTGTAAGAGAGTGGACGGTTGGGGAGGGATTTAATGCGTGAATTTTTGAACCCCAATTCGCTGTTGCTGAGGGCGAATAGGGTGTGCAGAATCTTGCCGTCTGCACCGTCAGTGAGGTGTCAAGTCAAATAGTGGAGATTCCATGTGGCTCCCAATTCGCCATTGGGGACGGCGAATTGGGCGTAAGCAGCCATATGGGCTTGGCTACCCAGTGGGTCCAATTCACTGTCCCCAATGGCGAATTGGGGGGCATTTTTATTGACTCCACGGCGAATTGGGACGTGAACAATGCGTTTGGTATAGATTGGAATATAAGATTTCAAAAGTGATAATTGTAATACCCGAGAAAATTTTTGAAGTTTGAAATAAAATAAAAAGAGGAAGAAAAGAGAGTAGGAAATATTTTTGGGTATTTAATTTAGGACATAAAAGAAAATAAAATTAAATTGGAAAGAGGAGGGATTAAATTGAGGATATTTTTTTTTCAACCTCTTCTTTAATATAATAATAATTATTATTATTTAGCTATTATTTATTTTATTATCTTTTTGTGTTGGGTGCCGTGGGAATGGGTTGCTAGGAGAAAAGGAAAGGAATATAAGGATAGGAAAAGAGTGAGAGGGCCACACAAGCAAGAGAAAGAAAGGAAGGAAACAAGAGAGAGAAAGAAGAGAGAGAGAGGGAGAAGAGGCGTGAAGGAGAAGAAGAAGAAGAGGTGGGTTTCGCCGGAAAAGTGACCGGTGGGAGCTAGCCAACGCTAGAAAAATTCACCGGAGCTCGGGTACGACGTCTCTTACATCTTCCACCAATCGAATCAAAGGTTGGTAACCCCAATTTCATTCGAAACCCTCAATTTGTCCATTTTTAGGGATTTCTTCGATCCACCTTCGATTGGATTGTTTCGAGGGTAGATTGAGATCTAGGAAGTGTTCTTGAACACTTAGTTTCGAATTTGGAAGGGTTTGGGGTTGAAATTATAGTTATTCCTAATTTGGGGAAATTGTTGATAATTAGGATTGAGCTTAGATTTGAGTAAATAGGCTTGGATTGGTATTATTGAAAGTATATTGTTGAAATATTAGCTGAACAAGACCCGTGAAGAATTGGCCCGAGGTTACTAAGGTTGAACCTTGACGTTAACGTGCCGGGTCCCTGCTCGGTTTGCCCAAATACACTTTAAGAGTGATGTTGAGGGCTCCAAACCTATTCTTTTCAATCTTAAACACCCTAGAATAATTCTAAATATGCTATCAAACCTCAAGAATCATTTTAGTTACTTTCTTGTTTCTCAAGGATGGAAACTTGCGGAACAATAAAGTCCAAAATTTAAAATGGTAATTTAGTTCCTTCGTAATTATTAGGAAACCTTAGGTAGGATAATTTAGAAGCATATCGAGGTTTAGTAACTCAAATCCAAGTCTCCAAAATCAATTCAAGGTGAGCGATAATTATACAAAACCAAGTGCATATCACTTGAGACTCTCATGGAAGAGAGGGAAGACGGATAAGACCAAGAAATCGGTTCTTGGCGACTTTTAGGTGCATTTTTAGGCACGAGCATACCATATGCATATGAGTTGCATATAGTTAAGATTGTTAACCACGTGAATGCAATTGTTAGGAAACCACGATTCATCCGGAGCGGGAGTTACTCCAAGACAAACACAAGGAAGTCATCCAGGTGAGGGGTTTCCCATCCTTGCCCTACAGGGTTGATTGAGGATGTGGATATGTCGTTTGCCTAGTTGCTTATTTGTAAGAATTATTTAGTGGTTAACATGCTATTGTTGTTCCTAAACTGTTATATATGTGTGTTTGACTATAGGCAAAGAGGTACTGGAGGGTATCCATGTGATGACATGAGATACGCCGAACAGTACAAGCAAGGGGATAAGTTGTTGATTGAGTCTGAGGTTTGGTTTACCCTATTAATTAGAAACTCATTAATTGAATCGTAAAGAAGTTGTTGTAAACGTCGACGTTTTATGGTAATTGAACTTAGGGAAGACCTTAGAACTAGGTTATGATCTAACCAAGGGTTTGGGTACCATATGAGGATTAATAAGATCTCTTAATTTATTAGAGATTCGTAGGGATGTTCACAATACCTAGGTAAAGTCAGTTTAGGATAGTTATGGGTAGATAGAGTCAGGATCCCAGCTGAAAGCTTGGGAAGAGAAACAAGTTAAAACATTTGCTTGTTGAGGCCATTGCCCTAGCCTGGCACTAGGGTCAGTTAAAGATTAAAACATTTGCCCGATGAGGCCATTGCCCTAGCCTGATACTAGGGTCAGTTGAAGATTAAAACATTTTCCCGATGAGGTCATTGCCCTAGCCTGGCACTAGGGTCAGTTAAAGATTAAAAGAAATTGCCCGTTGAGGCCATTGCCCTAGCCTGGCACTAGGGTCAGTTAAGTGATTTAAAGTTTTCAAATGATATGTTAAAAGTGATTGCTTGTTTACGAGAAGCATGACAGAAAAACATGATCCATAGGTTTATCTTTGATTTTAATGTTATATTAATATTGCTTGATCGTAATATAACATTTGATAAACTGGATTTTCATGCGCATGTGTTTGTGGGTGTTTCCCTTTCCCCAGCTGTAGTGGTACATGCCGCTACACCGAGGATGGAAAGCTTATCACTGAGTCTGTTTGACTCATTCCCTCTGCTTCAATGTTTCAGATACAGGGATCGGGCAAGCATCGACGTTTGGACAGTGATACGGACATCAGACCATCCTTACGCACTTGTTCGCGTGGGTGGACACTTTCTATTATTTTGACTCTTTTGGTTGTACATATTATAAGTTGTAAGAGTTGTGTATATATATTTACAGCTTTTGATATTTACCTACTCTAGAATTGTCGGCTTCACATGTATTTAAAGACAGGGTCCAGTTGGGGAAAACTAGGATATATGTATGAGTATATAAACTTCTGCTTGTGAATAGGATAGATCGTGCACATTGAGGCGTACGGTCAATATGATATGGATATATATATTATGTGTGCTTGCTACATGTGAATATGATAGATCGTACGTAGTGAGACGTACAGTCAATATGATATGAATATTTATATTATGAGTGTTGATATATATCTATACACTGGGCTGAGCTGAAGCGGTATTGAGCGAACCGCGGATTGCAGGTTAATTAGGCCACCAGTGAGGTGTGGCCACTATTATGATATATATATTGATTGTATAGCATGGTAGTTATAGTTATGTTTACAGGGTAAGGCTTAAGGGTTTAGAGGTAAAAGTCTATTCTCGTGCCGGTCACGTACTCCTGATTTGAGGTCGTGACAATAATGATGATAATAAGAAATGCAAAAGTGATATATGTGGCTAAAAACCCAAAATGTATATGATACAGACTATTTAACATCCGAAAAACTTATTTTTTTTGTCAACAAAGTATTTTAAAAAAATTTGAATCCAAATACAAAAAATAATTTTTATTTAATTTATTAAATATTGCTCATTCTAACTATAAATAAAATATGTAAATATTTAATGATAATGATTAACACAAATTGTAATTGCTTAAATATAGAATATATGTAGTATAAAATTATATAAATTTAAATAAATATATTAATGATATTGAACACTTCCTATAAAAAAATGATAATGAACACTTAACATTTATAATTAAACACATGCATAATAAACTAACATCCTACTTTTAAATAATTATAGAACAACAATATTTCTTCGTTAAACCTGCACTTTTCACACATATTTAAATCACTATCTTCATCGTCGCAAACAGAAAAATTTTCATTGAACCTTATACCAACTTTTTCCACATAATAAATGATTACAAATAATCATCTTTTCTCCAAATATATGATTAACTCTCCATGTTGTTTGTCGAAATGCTCCGCACAGGTGTCACCTATACAATAGAATATTATCTAATCATTCCTCAAGGGCCGAAAATATTGTTGTTTGTGACTTCTTATTTGTACTGCTGTATACAAATAAGAATAATATAAACGAAATACAAAGAGAGTTTGTGACCTCTACTTGCAAATCTCTAAGCAAAACAAATGCATAGCACTTGCTTTAACAAAGCTATCTTTTTATCAAAAAAACAAAGCTATCAAATGCTTCCATGAAATGTGAGTACATATCGCCATTAGATCGATCCATGTGTAAGAGATTTATGAAAGACAGTGAAAATTTCTTGAGCTTAAATGTTAGAAGAACTTTACAAATGCTATCATCCTTAACTTTATATTAATTATTAATTACTATAACTGTCATTTTTGGCTCAGACAATTGTAATGTGGAATTAGGACCGCGAGGGGTCTTAACCATGGGGGACTTTTCCTTAGGTGATGCACCTAGGTGCCTACGTACCCTTTGGAAGGGATCAAAGTCCACGTAGTTCGTCATGATGACGTCTATAGGAGCCGTTGGGCAAGGCGATTACCTGTATTGGGCCGTGTGCGGCTAAGACGTGTCTAAGGTACTCCGGGCGGGCGAGCCACTCTTAGGAGGTTGACTTAGTGAGAGAGAGAGCTTGGGTCTCTGGGGTCTGCTGGAAGCCCCGTAAAGGGTGTACTCCAAGAGAGAGATGAGCCTGCCGGAGGTTGGTCGGAATGAGGGGCCTGCGACGGAGCTCGCGATGTGTAGAGGGATTGCGTGAGGCATCTGAGGATACTCTGGTTACCAGGAGAGTATGTGAGAAATCGCAGAGTTGGTGCAGTAATCCTTCAGGTTTCATATCCATAGTTCCCCGAGTGAGGGTCTATTTATAATTAGTGTGGGGAGGTTGTGCTCGACCCACGATCTCGTGGGACGTGCCACGAGACTTGTGGTGTTCCCACGTCCGGTTAAGGGGATGCTCTGTGAGATGACGTGGGTAAGGGCCACGTAACCGGTAGATGAGTGGTGCCACGTGTCTCTAGCAAGTGCTTAAGCCTGCCTTCTAGAAGTTTAGTGCCACGTGTCCCAAGTCTACGGGTGTCAGGCGACCATGGACTTAAGTTCCCTTGTCTGTAAGATACTTAGGAATTTTTTGTTGCCTTTACTCATGTGATAGCTCGTCCGCTTAGAGTCACGTTTATGGGAACTGGCCGTCCGACACACGAAGTGAGCTCCCTCGTATCGTTCCGTGGAAAAAGAGACGCTTTGGAGAGCATGCATGTCCTGTTTCTGATGGCTGGATGATTGACTTCCCCAGCAAGTTTTTGAGCTGTCTCTGTAGGAAGTACGCGACTTACCGATGTGGAGTCATCATTGCTCAGAGGGGCATTTCCCGAAATGCCCTTCGCGGGCTGGTGGGAGAAATCCAAAGGTCAGGGGCCGTTTGTTCGTTCCCTTTATTTTCATAGCTGTTTCGTTTTCGCGCCTCTTTGGTTGGGCTACAAAGCGTCTGTTGGGCCTCCTTTTTATCTGTTGAGAGCGGAAGACTTCCTATTCTTTTGCTAATCTCCTTCTTCCCAAACTTTAGACCTTGCGATTTTTGAATCCCCGTTACTCGACAAATGGCTTTCGCTAGTGCCGCCGCTTTTGTGTGTTCCTCCATAGACCTGGATTTTGAACGGTCCCTTCTGCTGGTGGCCACGGAGGGAGTCAGGGAGAGAGTGGATACTCTCATCATGTTACGAGAATCCGCGGATCTTCGCGAAGTTTTCTCTGGGGAGGATGGAACGCCGGCGGCACCTCCTCTGACTGCCTCCGCAGGTTGGTATTCTGCTGAGCCAGAAACAGGTTCGACGTCAAACGTATCGGCGGCGGATGCCAGTGTGGTTTCGTGAGTGCTGCCGGGAGCCGGCATTGAGAAGGTGTGGGAGGAGCGCTTTGCTCCCTCATTCTCTGGGGGCTACGAGATAAAACCAATGGGAGAAGGGGATACAATTCTTTGGAGCGACGGTGTTGGCTTCGTTCTTTCCCTCTACGTCCCTTACAACGCCGCCTTCCTTCCTCCGTTCTCTGGTTTTGTGGAGGCCATGCTCAACCTACTGAACTTTTGCCCTGCCTAACTGACCCAGAATGCGTGGTCGATACTCAGTGTCTTTGACAGATACTGTCGGTCACACAGGTTGGAGGTTCTCCCGAATGTGTTTCTTTCTCTCTACCACGTCCGCGAGGCACACGGATGGGTGTATTTTCAGTCACGTGTCAAAGGCTTCACCATCACCGACCTGCGGGCAACAATCATGCCTGAAGGTCATACTTTTTCAAGGGGGTACCCAAGAAAGGCTCTTGCCTGCCTTGGATCCGACCGCTCGACTGGCGTCTGTGCTTTCCCCTCAAGTGGTCCAATCCTGTTCTGTGGTTTCGGTATGACCGAGAGGAGTACGAAGAGACAACTTTTGAGTTCTTGAAGGGAGCTGTGGTTTTGGGTGCAACTTTAGGTAGGGTCTCGTTGTTGATCTTGTGTCCCTACCTTTTTTCTTCCATTTTCACCAAATTTTTGGATGTCTATGTCCCCTTTTCGCAGGGCTAACTCTAGGCGACATTCAGGGGAGGTTGAATCCTCCGCCCAGTTCTCGGAGCCGGAAACGCGAGCGATCAGAGTTGGTGAGTGCTGCTGTTCCACCCTTAGGGACGGATGAGGATGTCGAGCCGAGCGGAGATCCTACGGAAAAAGGTGTTGTGGCTCCGAATTAGGTGGGTGAGACCAGCTTAACTCGTCTCAACCGTAGGAAGGTTCCTTATACCCCTATAACCCCCCGAAGAGATGCCTGTCCAACTTCTAGGTAAGGGTGTCTCTTTTAGAGGGAAGTTGATCCCATTTGAGGCGGAGCGGCTCATCCTGGCTCGTCAGCATTATCCTGTCGATTATGGGGAAGATTATGCTTTAGAGCGTATGACCAGGGAGACCATGCTGTTGCTAAGCCGTCTGGCGGGCTTCACGTATTAGTGGGAGCTTGAAGGGGTAGGACGCTTTTTCCCTTGGCTTTGATGTGTTTCGTTGGTGATGACTGATCCTCTTGTGACTTTGTGCAGGAAGTTGTCGAGGAGTTGTTGGAGGAAAACACTCGACTGGCTGCGCAGGTGGAGGAACTGGAGGGCGAGCTTCAAGAGGGCAAGGCTAGCGCCCTGCGGGTCCGTGTCAGGACTTTCTTTGTTTCGCAAATTTCGGTATGCAGAATGGTATAGCCCAGCTAGAGGATTTGATGGGTATCTCGGTTCCTCCAGAGGTTAGGGCTAGAATGCATCCCTCCTAGGAGAACATTGGCGGGGAGTTTCGCGTTCGTGCTCGAGGGGATTCTCTGTTGAGGATTGAGGATTATGAGGTGCCTCTGAATCCTCGAAGGGAGCCACCGCAGTCGGACGGGCCTCCGCTTTTATCAGGGGGGATGCCTCTTAATTTTATGCTGTTGTTTTTGCGGTTTTGTAATTTTGGGGCAATAGACCCCCTATGTGAATATAAAGAAATTTTGAGCACGAGAGTTGGTCAATCGTATTGTATTTCATATTCCTTTAAACACATAGCGTAACTGTCTCGGGACTGAGACAAATTAGTAATACATTTGTCTTGGGACTAAGACAAGGCAAGGGGCATTCGTCTTAGGACTAAGACGTGGTGAAGTGCCCGCGAGCATGGACCTTGGACTAAGGCATAAGGAAACATTATTGACTAAGATATAGCAAAATATTTCTTGAGGCTGCTAGCGTTCCAAGTGTTCGGGACGTGCTCGCCTGTTAGGTGTGCTAACTTGTATGCGTTGTGCGAAGCGATACCAATAACCATGTGCGGGCCTTCCCAATTAGGGGCGAGCTTGCCGTGTTGGCGGTCGCGCCTATTGTTTATCGCTGTACGCATGGCCAAGTCATCACCTCTTTCGAATTTGCGGGGTCGGACGCCCCGGTTGTATTTTTGTCCCAGCAGCTGTTTGTACACGAAGTTTCTGAGTGCCGCCGCTTCCCTTCGTTCTTCGACTGTGTCGAGGCTGACCAATAGGCTCTCTGGATTTGAATCATATTATTTTAGCACCCGATCCGAGGGGACACCGATGTCGGCGGGGACGATTGCTTCCTGTCCGTATGTCAGAGCAAAAGGGGTTTCCCCTGTGGCTGTATGCGCTGTGGTTCTATATGACCACAAGACTGATGGGAGTTCGTCCACCCATCTTTCCTTTGCGTCTGCCAATCGCTTCCACAGCCCTTCGAGGATGATACGGTTTTCTCTCTCCGTTTGTCCATTGGTCGCCGGATATTCGACTGAAGTAGTTCTGTGGTCGATACTCCATTCTTTGCAGAAATCTTCGAACTTCTCGCTGATGAATTGTCATCCGTTGTCGGTGATCAGCGTGTGCGGGGGCCCGAAGCGAGTGGCGATGTTCCGCCAAAGGAAGTTTTGAACATTTTGGGATTCGATGGTGGCCAAGGGTTCGCCTTCAATCCACTTGGTGAAATAGTCAACAGCCACGATGAGGAATTGTCACTGGAGCGTGCCCTGAGGGAAGGGGCCCATGATGTCCATGCCCCAAGTGTCGAAGGGCCATGGGGATTCGATGGGCTTCAGCTCGCCTGGGGGCTGGTGTATGAAGACGGCGTGGCGCTGACATTGGTCGCAGACTCTGGCTTCTTTCCTCCTGACTCTTTTACCCTCGGGGGGTTCCTCGTGTGTTTCTTTGGGACCAAGGCGGGTGACCTTGACGGTCTTGGTGAGGCTCGCTGTGTAGCATTCTCGTGCCAGTTTCGGGTCTGCCATGTTTTCTCCAATCCCGTGGGGCGTTGGGAACTTCATTGAGAGCTGTGCGGTAGACACTACAGCCCTGAGTTTGTTTAAGGACGGTCGCCCTAAGATTGCATTGTATGCTGCTGGTGCTGAGACATTGATGAAGTCTACATCAAGGCTCGCGACCTTTGGTAGGGTGCCCATGGTTGTTCGGGCAATGATGATTCCTTCTGTTGGAACCTGGGCTCCTGAAAACCCTATGAGTGTGCCGGGGAATGGCCTTAGGCTGGCTTCATTTAACCCGAGTTTTCTGAAGGTGTCGAAGTAGAGAACATCTACTGAAGATCCTTGGTCGATAAAGACTCTCTTGACTTCGTAGTTGGCAATTATGGCAGTCACCACCATGGGGTCGTCATGGGCTGGTCCCTCTAGGTTGGTGAGGTCGAAGGTGATGGGATCTCCTTTGGGTTCACTCCTCTTTTTGTGCTTTGGAGCGTAATCGAGGGCGAGTATGGAGCGTTCCACCCTCTTCTTGTTCTGCGGTGGTGAGGAGGTTCCTCTCTGTAGTCTGCCAGCTATGACGTTGATGACCCCGCGGGTCGGCGCTTGATCGCTGGCCTCTCGGGGTTGTTCAGTATTAGCCCTGCTCTCTTCCTTGATGAATCTACCGAGCTGTCCTTTCCAGATTAGGTCCTCAATCTGATCCTTTAGGTCGATGCAATCGTTGGTTTTGTGCCCGTAATCCTCGTGGAACTGGCAGTATTTAAACTTGTCTACCGCTTTTCCCGTCTTCCGTCTTTTGAATTAAGGGGCGAAGCTGAGTATGTTCGAGTGATAAATTTCTTCTAGCACCCCAACATGGGATTTGTTGAGGGGAGTGTAACTTGTGAACCGTCCCCTGGGAGGCGTCAACGGTCGAGGAGGTGACCTCTTTCTGATATTTTTCTCCTTGGGGGATTGGCTTTCTGTCACCATCTTTTCCTTCTTCTTTTCCGCTCGTTCCATGTCGGCCCTGCTTATCAGGAACTTTCTCATCTTGTCTTTGGCGATCTGAGCGTTCTCGTCCTGGATGAACCATTCTGCGCGGTCCATCAGCTCCTGTAAGGTGGAGATGGGGCATCTGTTAAGTTCCCCGTAGAACAGTGAACATCGAAGACCTTGCTTTATGAAAAAGATGGCGACGCCGTCCTGGAGGCCTCGGACTTGGAGCGAAAGTTTGGTGAAACGAGCCAGAAAGGCTTGTAGGGTTTCTCCTTCCTCTTGGTGGAAACCGATGAAGGAGTCTTCATTTTTTTGGTACTCTTTGTTGCTGGCGAACTATGTGAGGAAGTTTTGCACCAGTTGTTCGAAACTGTGTATCGAATTGGTAGGCAGCAGCGAGAACCATGTTAGGGTGGCTTCGTTTAGGGTCGACGAGAAGATTCGGCACTGTTGGCCGTCCGTCATGCCCAATACCAACATGGCCGAGTTGAAGGTGTTCAAGTGATCCCGCAAATCGGTTTTTCCACCGTAAGGTTCTATGTGGAAGGGCAATTTGAAGCCCATGGGCACATGCTCATTCATGATTTACTGGGTAAAGGGATGTCTCCCCTTTCCCTGGAAGTCGAACGTGGGCCACTGGTAAGCATTCGCACCGCAGGTGGCGTACGGGTTATAGGCTGCTGCCCATGGCATGTGGAGGTAGGATCCCGGGGGATAGTTTGGGACTGGTGGTCGCGGATAGCTCGTGACGGGTCGTGCTGCTTGTCCGGCGACCATGGTTGCTCCTGGTGGGATCACTATTGGAGGTGCTGGTGGCGTCAGTGATAATCCCACGAACTCAATTGGTAAGGTCCCGAACTGAATTGCGGGCAAGCTGGTAGGGTCGCTGGAGGTCCCTGCGGTCGCGCCGTGCGGAATTAGTTGTAATTGGGCGCTCGTGTTTACTAGGGCGAGGTTCCTGTTCTCCTCCCACTGTTGTTGACGTAGAGCTGCTACTTCTGCCTCGATGCGGGCGATCTCTGCGTCCCGCAGGTTCCTTGCTGGCTCTGTCATTTCTTGATTGCCAGTTGTGAGGCAAGGAATGTGCGGCATGCCATACGGGTGTTGTGGGAAAGCTTCCTCTCTAGGCACCGGGTTCTGGACTGCGGTTTCCGCGATAGCTACCTGCGTCGTTGAGGTGCTTTGAGGCTGGGTTGCGTTTGATCTACCTGCCTCACTTGTGATCGCTTCGCCCGTTCCCTGCCGGTTCCTCAGGCTGCGCCTTAGAATGCTTGCGTCGGTCGTGGCTGCGGGGGCATTCGAGTCGGTCATGCTGTATTATATCCTGTGTATCCTGTATTCAAGACAAAAACAAATACGTGTTTCTGAGCGTTAGGTATATACTCATACTCCCCGAAAAAGAAATGTCGTTTAGCGGCAAAGTGCGCAAGGCATTGTGGTCTGTATTAGACCGCGGTGGGTGCCACTGTAACTATCGTTTTTGGCTCAGAAAATTGTAATTTGCAATTAGGACCGCAAGGGGTCTTAACCTTGGGGGACTTTTCCTTAAGTGCTGCACCTAGGTGCCTACATACCCTTCGGGAGGGATCAAAGTCCACGTAGTTCGTCATGCTGATGTCTATAGGAGCTGTTAGGCAAGGCGGTCACCTGTATTGGGCCGTGTGCGGCTAAGACGTGCCTAAGGTACTCCGGGTAGGCGAGCCATTCTTAGGAGGTTGCCTTAGTTGGGAAAGAGCTCGGGTCTCTAGGGCTGCTAGATGCCCCGTAAGTGGTAGACTCCGGGATGGAGGTGAGCTTGTCGGAGGTTGGTCTGGGCGGAGCCTACGGTGGAGCTCGTGATGCGTATAGGGATTGCGTGAGGTATTTGAGGGTGCTCAGGTTACCGAGAGAGTATTAGGGATCTTAGATTTTGGTGTTGTAGTCCTTCAGGTTGCTTATCTCTAGTCCCCCGGGTGAGGGTCTATTTATACTCGAGTGTGGGGAGGTCGTGCTCGACCGACGATCTCGTGGGACGTGGGTCATGCCATGAGGCTTGTGGAGTTCCGACGTCCGGTTAAGGGGATGCTCTGTGAGGTGACGTGGGTAAGGGCCATGTAACTAGTAGATGAGTGGTGCCACGTGTCTCTAGCGGGTGCTGAGGCCGGGCTTCTACAAAGTCAGTGCCACGTGTCCGATGGTGGAATATTCTGTAGGTACAATTATTGAATGTGATATTTGTTTATTTAAAATGATTTGAATTATTGAGGATATATGCAAATTATTATGAAGGGATAATTTATATTGGATTTAGATTTGAATTATTAAAATTCAATATAAATGCAAGCATCAAGGGATTCTTAGTAGATTGAAACAAAAAAAATTTGATAATCAGATTCGGTTTAACTAACACACATTAGCAGCCAGCCAGACGCCAAGGTGGCGACCAGTCAGTGCCACATGCTTAGAAAATAGATGTTAAAAATGCTTATGTGGCATGATGAGGCTTTATGCCTCTTCTTTTATATAATTATATAGATATAGGTATAGATATATAGATATATATAGATAATCTTATATTTTTAAATGAACACAAACATACGCCATGATTTGCATATATATAGTAAGTATATTAGAATTGAATGTTAAATTTTTAAATTTAAATTCGAATTTAAAATTTTGTATTTTATTTTAAAATATATTTTAAATGTATATATATTTTATAAGTGGACTGTATATTTGAATTTATTGACGTTAACTGTGAACAATATAAGTAATTATATTCATTTTGATTTTAATTTTATAATTTAAGTTGTCCATTGGTGCAATAAAAGACTGGAAGGTTATTATTGATAGACTTCCTATTTTGATGCATATTACAATTAGATGGTGTGTTATATGAATACCAGCATTAATTTTAATTAATTATTGATTCATAATCTTCATTCCCGCCATTTGTTGAGGCGGGAATTCACTACATTAGAGGGGGTGAAGGACTCGAATTAAATACTCAATCATGAAGTGGCAAATTTAGGAGCCATGTATGTTGAAATATATATTTACTAGTATTGAACCCGTGTGATGCACGGGATATGATTACAGATCATTTTATACTAATTTGAATTATTTCATACATTTAAAAAAGTAGATATATAATTTGGAGTATAAGAGTTTCTTAGTGTTTTTATAAATAAATAGAGTGCATTGTTTATTTGTTAATAATTTTATACAGGTATTAATATTGTTATTAAATACTCTGCATCTTACAATGACATAACACTTCAAACGTCCAATCCAAAAAAGGTGATACTTAGCATATTAATTGCAACTGTTGTTTTTGGCTCAGACAATTGTAATTTGCAATTAGGACCGCAAGGGGTCTTAACCTTGGGGAACTTGTCCTAGGTGATGCACCTAGGTGATTACGTACCCTTCAGGAGGGATCAAAGTCTACGTAGTTCATCATGATGACTTCTATAGGAGCCGTTAGGCAAGGCGGTTACCTGTATTGAGCCGTGTGCGACTAAGACATGCCTAAGGTACTCCGGGCAAGCGAGCCGCTCCTAGGAGGTTGGCCTAGTGGGAGAGAGCTCGGGTCTCTAGGGCTGCTGGAAGCCCCGTAAGTGGTAGACTCCGGGATGAAGGTGAGCTTGCCGGAGGTTGGAAGGGCGGAGCCTACGGCGGAGCTCGTGATTTGTAGAGGGATGTCATGAGGTATCTGAGGGTGCTCAGGTTACCGAGAGACTATGAGGGATCATAGATTTTGGTGTCGTAGTCCTTCAGGTTGCGTATCTCTAATCCCCCGGGTGAGGGTCTATTTATACTTGAGTGTGGGGAGGTCGTGCTCGACCCACGATCTCGTGGGACGTGGGTCGTGCCACGAGGCTTGTGGAGTTCCCACGTCCGGTTAAGGGGATGCTCCGTAAGGTGACACGGGTAAGGGCCATGTAACTAGTAGATGAGTGGTACCACGTGTCTCTAGCGGGTGCTGAGACCGGGCTTCTAGAAAGTCAGTGCCATGTGTCCCAAGGTGGAATATTCCGTAGTTACATAAGTCCCCCAAGTCCACGGGTGTCGGGCGCTCGTGGACTTAAGTTCCTTTGTCTGTAAGATACTTAGGAATTTTTCGCTCCCTTTGCTCTTGGGAGAGCTCGTCCACACAGAGTCACAGTTATTCGAGCTGGTTGTTCGACTCGTGAAGTGGGTTCCCTCGTATCGTTCCGTGGAAAAGGAGACGCTTTGGAGAGGATACGTGTCTTGTTTCGGATGGCTGGCTGCTTGACTTCCTCAGCAAGTTTTTGAGCCGTGTCTTTAGAAAGTACGCGACTTACCGAGGGGACGTCATCATTGCTCAGAGGGGCATTTCCCGAAATACCCTTCGCAGGTAAGTGGGAGAAATCCAAAGGTCAGGGGTCGTTTGGTCATTTTGAAAGGCTCTCCTCTGGCCATGCTCGGCTGTGGTGGCTGACTGGTGATTTCTTGCTGACAGTTGTCTGTTAAAGGAACGGGGTTGTTGCAGGTGCCACGCGTCAGAGCTTGAACGGGTGCCACTGGCGTTGGGTGTTTTGCCACCATTTCTCCTTCATTAAATGCGGGTTCGTTTCCGAGGGTAGCCATCATTAGCCTGGGTAGAGAGTTTTCCGAAAAGGCCCTCAGGTTTCTCCAGGTGACTCATGGATTTTCGAGGGTTTTTCAATCTTTGTGTCTCTGTTTTCCTGGCTGTGAATCTCGTCCGTCCTTTCTCTCCACGTGTTCGGTTGAAGCGAACGGTTGTAGCTGGGCTCGATTGTAAAGGATAAATTTTATCCGTTGCGGGATACGAGGGGGTTGATATTTTTGAATCGTCGCGCCTCTGGCCTATAAATTTCCAGCGTTTGAATGTTTGTGACTTTACATTCGCATTCACCTTTCTCCGTTGGCTTTGTTTTCCTTTGTTTTGTTCTCTCTGATTCTTGCTTTTGTCTAGCCTTCACAATGGCTGGCAGTGACGATTATAGCTTCTACCCCATCAAATTCACTGATTTGGAGGATCTTCCTTCTTCTTCTTCTCCTCCTCCTCCCCCTCTGAGCCGTACTCGCGAGGTCCGTCGGACTAGGGGGAAAAAGAACGGCCAGCAGGGCCTTTCTCCGGAGGTAGCCACCGATGTCCCCGCTGTGGTACCTGCTGGTGGTGAGAGGGAAGGACGGGTTTTCGTGTCTCCATCTTTCGAGAGAGAGCACCGTCATGAGGTTCTTTCGAGGGAGAAGAGGAAGAAAGACGGGAGAGCCGATTCGAGTAGACCCCGAGAGGGGGAAAAGATAGGAGCCTCTGCGGCAGAGTTGTCCAAAGGCAGAGAAGGAGGGCTCAAGAAGCGGCCTTCCGATGTGGAGTTGCGGTTGCCTTCGCAAGTCGCACAGCGGAGTTCTGACCAGGGGAATGTACAGGTGGAGGCTTCGGTAGGAGATGCTGTTCCTCCCTCTGTTCCTGTTTCTGTTCCTGCCTCTGTTCCTACCTCTGTTCCCACTTCCGCTCCTTTTCATCAATCACCCATGAGGGTTATTCTATCTACTCGTCCTCCCGTCCTTAGCCCCGTTGAGAGGGTTGATCAGCCTGTCGCTAAGAGGGCCAGGGTGGTCATTGAAGAGTCTGTTGGAGACTCTCCCGTGCCTCAGGGCATAGCGGGTGAACCTGCGACTGAGGAAGTTGTGGAGTCTGGTGATGCGGCCATGGAGGCTGGAGCCCTCTTAGATAGAGGTAATGTAATGGCGAGTCAAGCGGCTGCCACGAAAGATCTTGTCCCAGGGTCGAGCGTCGACCCTTCTAAACCCCTTGGGCCACCGGAGGGGGGATTGCCTTTTGAACTGGTGGCGTTGGGCAGGCGCTTCGCCGTGGAGATGCAGGAGAGGGAAGCCAAGGAGCTGGACACTTCTCCCCTGAATCTTGTTGTTCGAGGCATCAGCCGGGTTGTTGAGGCGTTGGCTGACTTCCACCAGGTCGGTTTTGAGTGAGAGAAGCGTATGGTGAGCTTCTGCATCTTGGTGTTGCGTTTTTTGGGTTATTCTTTGCTTTTCTGATGATCCGTCTCGACCAGGATCAGTTTTTTGGTGTTGCGGCCTCTAAGAGCCAAGCTCTGGAGGTTTCCCAGAAGAGGTTGGCAGACGTGCTGGTGAGCTGTCCGCAAAGAAGTTGGAGTGTGAGGACTAGGGATGCGAGATTGAGTCTTTGACTCACGAGGTTGCCCGTCTTAGGGCGGAAGCTGGATATCCTTCCGAGGTTACGCTCCTTCGCTCGGAGTTGGAGAAGACTCGTAAGGAGCTAGCCGTCCGTCAAGAGGATGCTGAGAGGCGTCGCCAGGAGCTGCATTCTCTCTGTGAGGCTTTGCGGGGTGCGGAGGCTCGCGCTACTGAGAACCTTTTTGGCTGGCTGGTGGCCGAGGAAAAAGTTGCCGACGTCTCTGATCTCCAGGGGGAGTTGCCTACGCAGAGGATGTACGGCATGCTTCTGGCGGTCGAGCAGCTCGAGCGTCACTGTGGGGAGAGATTTCCAGCGAAGTGGATGGCTTCCTTGCATCGTTCTCTGAAGCTCTTCGAAGGTGAGTTTCATGGTCGAACGGAGGTAAATCCTCCGCTGAATCTTGCTTATCTTCGTCAACTGACCGACCGCTTGGTGGAGCACCAAGTGTTGTCTCGAATCGGCGAACGAGCTCTTGAGATTGGACCTACTTCTCAGTAGTTAGCTGAGGCGACCAGGCTGGGGTCGTTGGAAGAGGTTAGCCGTGTGGAGCTTACTAGGGTTAAGGCCTTTGTAGATCTTGGGGATGCCCAAGAATAGGTTTATGTATTTTTTAGGGTGTTTACCCTTTGTTATGGGTGGACGCCCTCTCATTTTTGGCATCTAATGAGAATGATTTTTTGTAAAGAGTTTTTCCTGCTTCCCTTTTTACTTCTAGGAAAAAATTCATACATGGTTGCAGTTTCTCTTTTTGTAGTCATCTCTTTACGTCTGGGAGAAAAGATTTTTTGCATGAGTACCGTGTGATCAGGACGGTTTGTATGCGATTTGCTAGCATGGTTTGTTGAACGTTCGTTTTGTGTTTTTCGCACCCAAGGGGTTTCTATCGCACTACTGGGGGACTTGTCCTTAGGTGATGCACCTAGGTGCCTACGTACCCTTCGGGAGGGATCAAAGTCCACGTAGTTCATCATGATGACGTCTATAGGAGCCGTTAGGCAAGGCGGTTACCTTTATTGGGCCGTGTGTGGCTAAGACGTGCCTAAGGTACTCCGGGCGGGCTAGCCGTTCTTAGGAGGTTGCCCTAGTGGGAGAGAGCTCGGGTCTCTAGGGCTGTTGGAAGCCCCGTAAGTGGTAGACTCCGTGATGGAGGTGAGCTTGCTAGAGGTTGGCCTGGGCGGAGCCTACGACAGAGCTCGTGATGCGTAAAGGGATTGCGTGAGGTATCTGAGGGTGCTCAGGTTACCGAGAGAGTATGAGCGATCTTAGATTTTGGTGTCGTAGTCCTTCAGGTTGCGAATCTCTAGTCCCCCGGGTGAGGGTCTATTTATACTTTAGAGTGGGGAGGTCGTGCTCGACCCACGATCTCGTGGGACGTGGGTCGTGCAACGAGGCTTGTGGAGTTCCCACGTCCGGTTAAGGGGATGCTCCGTGAGGTGACGTGAGTAAGGGTCATGTAACTAGTAGATGAGTGGTGCCACGTGTCTCTAGTGGGTGCTGAGGTCGGGCTTCTAGAAAGTCAGTGCCACGTCTCCCAAGGTGGAATATTCCGCATTTACATTAATCATACTAGCTTTTGGCCCGTGCACATGCACGAGAAAGTTTAAAACTTCTAACAATAGTGATGTTAAAAAGTTGACTCCATTTACACTTGAAAATAGACACCAAATATATTTGTATAACATTACATGATTGTTAGGAAACTTACACGTATATAGAAGCAATCAAGATATGAAAGAGATATTATAACATATAGAGTCAACCCAATATAATTAACTCGAATCGTAATGATACTATTTGGAAATAGAATTTGAAAATATTAACTACACGGCTAAGTGAAATATTTCTATAAAATTTGAGAATAGAACATATGTGAATGCAATATATATATCAAAAGAGAACAAAGTTTAAGATTTGGTATCTGACAATTTGGTATGGAGAGCAATTTTGTTTACATCATAGAGATTGTTTTTATATTGCGACACGTGAGATACACGAGAAGTTTTCATTTTGATTGATTTAAAAGTTTAAAAAAATAATTAATAAATAATTATATTTAATCTTTACTTATATAATTACAAAGAAATTACTATTTTCTACCAATATATAATTATAAATTAACAACTTAATTTATAAATATCTATAAAGTAATATATAACTAATTGTGTGTGTGTGTGTGTGTGTGTATATATCTTGCAATATAAGAAAAATGAGTATTTTTAACAATCTATATTTCTTTGGTTGACTAATTGTTAAAAAAATATAATTTTGTCAATAATAAAATTTTGACCGTCAAAATAAGTTGTTGAAAAAGGCAATAATGGTATCTTCGACGGTCACCAATTGTCGTTAATAATTTTTTTTACAATACTTTTCTCAATGCTATTTTTTTCGACGACCGTAAATGACAAATATATATTGTCGAAAATAATATTATTGACAAATATCAACAATTATTGACCGTAAAAAATACTATCGTTGACTTTTTTTCAACAACTTATTTCAACGACCATAATTGATGCATCTTGCATTATATATATTTTAATATTACAAATCAAAATATTAGTTGATGCATCTTGCATTATAAGAAAAATGAGTATTTTTAATAATCTATATTTCGTTGGTTGACTAATTGTTAAAAAAATATACTTTTGTCATAATAAAATTTCGACCTTCGAAATAAATTGTTGAAAAAGGCAATAATAGTATCTTCAACGGTCACCAATTGTTGTTAATACTCTTTTTATAATACTTTTTTCAACGCTATTTTTTTCGACGGTCGTCATCAACAAATATATTGTCGAAAATAATGTTATTGAGAAATATCAACAATTATTGACCGTCAAAAATACTATCATTGACTTTTTTCAACAACTTATTTCGACAACCATAACTGCATTGTTCAAAGAAAGTATTTATTTCAACGGCCAAAATCTAATTAGTAAAACAATGTATCTCTGAACACTTGTAAGTATCATGACAGAGCTTCTTTGTATTTGACATAGCTGTAACTTGTAAGTATATTCTGATTACGGATAAAAGTTTAATACTACCGTACTATTGAAATTCGGTACATCTCACCAATCATGTAGAGCCATTTGTTAATATTAATATAAATTCACATTAATAAGGATCCATCTTGAATAGTTTCGGGACCAACTAATTGAAAGAATGTACTAAAGTTCAGTACTGTCGTACTACTTTAACATCTTCTCATTACATAAACAATGGTACACAATTATTCATACAAACTTTTGTAAGTATATTCTTATTTTATTACCTTATGTATACAGTAATTATTTATTTGTGAAATGAATATATGAAGAAATAATCATTAATTATTAGGGATTTTCATTTGGGTTGGGTTAACCCGCTCAACACAAATGCGGGTTGGTTTACGAGTTGATTCTGTTTGAAAATTTTAACTTATTGTGTTATTGGTTTGGATAACGGGTTTGAGAATTTTTAACCGGCTCAACCCAAACCAACCCTTGAACCCGCCACTTTATAAAAAAAAGGTAAAGTTTTGTAAGTATAATGATACTTAAGAAAATTTTTATTATGTAATTAATTATTTATTTATGACTAATGAAATATGAAGTATCTTATTTTTAATTTATATATTAAATATAATTGATACTTAACTAATTACTAATATGGTTTTGTAAAAGGCCCTTCCGTTTTGAGAACTTGTAGCTAATGTTTGATACATGTAAGCAAGTGGTTAGTAATAGTTGGGACATCAGTATTAATAGTTCTCCAAATATTATTTTGCATGAAAAATTGAATTGGCTGAGAGGTAATCTTAGATTCTGGAATAAAAATGAAGTTGGAAATATACAACAAAAGATTAAGGACCTCTCTTTTCAACTTGAGAAAATCCAAAATAATGTTAATGACGATGCTTCAATCCTTGTTGAAAAATCCATTAGGCATCAACTTGAGTTCTATTTAGATTGTGAAGAAGCTCTTTGGGAACAAAAGGCTAGGCAAACATGGCTAGTTAATTGTGACAAATGTACTGCATATTTCCATAACATTGTTAAGAATAGAAGAGTACAAAATCAGATCAATGCAATTCAGGATGATAGTGGTAAGTGGATTGATGATTATCAAACAATTGAACAAATTGGAATTGCATATTTTAAGGATATTTTTACAGAGAGAAGTTCGGTTCAAGTGAATGATATTGTTAAAAAACTACAAAAGTACCAAATCCCTTCTCTTCAAAATGACCACATAGACATCTTGAATAAGCCTTTTACTGAAGAGGAATATATATGTGCCCTTCATCAAATGAAATTGGACGGAGCTCCAGGCCCGAATGGCTATAATGTCAGGATTTATAGGAAATTTTGGGACATTGTCAAAGTGGATGTGGAAGCCATGTTAAATAGTTTTTTCAATCGGCAAGTATGGATCCACACCTAAATAATTCCTATATTACCTTAATTCCTAAAACCATTGCCCATCAAAACTTCAAGGATTTTAGACCCATTAGTCTTGCCAATGTCTCTTACAAGCTAGTCTCCAAGGTCATGTGCAATCGGCTTAAGGCTTTTCATCCAGATATTATTGCTCCAAATCAAAGTGCTTTCTTAAAGGGTAGACTAATTAGTGATAATATCCTTCTAGCCACTGAAGTTATGCAAACTACTAGAAAAGTTGCGTTTAGTGACCGCCGAATCGGTCACAAAATAGCAAAATCGGTCACTAAATGGAGCTTTCGTGACCGATTTGTGACCGACGGCGGCGGTTGGTATTTCGTTAGTCACTAGAAATTTGTGACCGAAGAGTCGGCGGTCACAACTTTAGTGACTAACTAGGCGGTCACAAAGCAGTTAGAAATCATCCAACGCTTTTGTAGTCACAAATCGGTCACAAAATTACTGTCACAAAGCGGTCACAAATTTGTGACTGACCTGCGGTCAAAATTTGGTTGGAAACTTTGGGGACCCCTCAGTCACAAAACTTAGTCATAAATCGGTCACAAATTTGTGACTGGCATGCAGTCAAAAAATAGTTGGAAATTTTGGGGACCCCCATAGTCACAAATCGGTCATAAAATTCAGTCACAAAGTATGAAACCCCTTAGTCACAAATTTTGTGACTAAATCTATCTCTAGTCACTAATTTGTCACAAATAACAATTTAATAATAAATAATAATGGAAAATGATATAAACCACTCATTATATATATATATTCATAGTGACACCTGAAAATACTTGTATCTTAAACATATAAGTCAAATAATCTCATGAGAACAAAATACAAGCCTCAAACATTCAAGTCTAAAACAATCTCATGAGAAGCAAAATACAAGTCTAAAATAATCTCATGAGAAACAAAATACAAGTTTAAAACAATCTCATGAGTCACATACATAAAAATATATTTATTATCTCTACTCAGGTAGATTAGAGCCACTAGTAGGTGGATCATTAGATGAAGTGCTCATCCCATTTTTTGCCAAGAGTTGTTGCACAATTGTTTCAAGGTTTTCTATCTTCCTTTGCATCTCTTCCTTCTCCCGCTTGTCCTGTGCAACCTTTTCTGCCTCTTCATGCATCACTTTCATTTGTTCAAAGCTATCTTCATTATTATTAGGGACATAGCTTGAACCTTGGGATGGTATAGATTGAGCAATTTGACAACTAATTATGGAACCCTCTCCAAACCCATAAATTTTTCCTTTTCTTGGACCACCAACAACTTTGTTCCAAAGTGACGCCTCTTTCTCAATTGTTATAGATCCACTAGCTTGAACATTGACATCTTCCTCATTTGATATGTCACCAACTGACTCTTTGATCTCACTTTCAAATTTCTCCTGAAAATCATGTTTATAACATTAAAAGAACTTCAACCACTATTCAGCACAAAAATGGTAGCACAAAAATAAGAGGAAGGAAGCATGCACTGCTCTAAATGAATGCTTGTAAAACAATATATATACACACATCCAATTGATCATTGGTTCTGTTTTTATTGTATTGTAAAGTAGATGTTGAGTGGTGAGAAGGAATTGATTAAACTTGGCGAATAAGAAAATGTGACGAAGAATAAATAAGTGGCATAAGTTTTGTCAATACAATCCATCATTCTAAACAAGAAAGCCAAATCAATAACATTAAGGCCTAAACAAATATAGCACCTACAACTATTTCCAGCACGTTTCCAGTTGTAAATTTATATTAAAAAATTTCTTAACAAACACTTAATCAAAACCTATTAGTTTTCACATTTAAAAGACACCGATTCAAATTCTCATGAGGTCAACTACAATCCAGATCAACCCAATCCAAATCAACCAAGCCTAAAAAAATAAACAAAATTCAACTTACAAATCAAGACAATCCAGATCACATCACATCATATTCATCTTACAAATCAAAGTTCTTACCCATACTACTTTGGATTTCTTATCAACAAAGTTTCCACTCCCTTTGCTCTTATGGGTGATCAAAAATAATTCTGATGGACGAGCTTCTCTTCCTGACATTGCCTCCTGTAGTCATACAACAACAATATTAAAAATGAAGGTTAAATAAAAAATAAATTTTAAACAATGGATATATAAAGTTAGTACATATTTTCTCTTATGCTTTGAATATGGAATTGACCCTCCAGCATGACATGATATTCCATGTCCATCCTTGTTACTCAATCTATTCTTTGAGTAGGTTGCAGATTTTTCCAAGTATTTTGGGTCTAACCATATTTTTTTTAAGAGCATCCCAATTATCATTATTAATCCATGAGGGCTGTATATTTTTTTCTTTGAAGTCCTTCCTAACTTTGAAAGTGATAGACTTGTGTCTTTTTGGTCCAATGACATCCTCAAAAAGCCTCTTGATCTCGACATAAAATCTGTCCTCCCAAATACCATAGTAGTCAACTTCAAACTCATTATAGGTACTGCCTTTAACACATACACCACAATTCATAGTGGATCTTGTTGAGTTATAAGCACGTGTATGAAACCTAAACCCATTAACATAATATTGAGGCCAAGTGCGAACTTCAGTAAATGGTCCACAAGCTAATTCTTTTATGCGACCATCAACCACATTGTTCTCTAGATCATGGACCTAGGCACACAACAAAACAAGATCAAAGGACTAACCAATCATATTGCCTTACATAACTAAATGGACATGTATTTATGAGAACTATAATTCTTTCAACTTACATATTCCTTTAACCACTTTGCAAATTCACTATTCCTCTTATTCTCTATCTCCTCCTCTGTTATATGAGGAGTTATTTGCTTAAGCTGTTCTTCGTAGATCCTACATTGTAATTATAAACAAAATATTGAGTGATTAATAATTGATATTCATTTATAGAAATTGTATGGACATACTCAACAAACGGTTGAATTTCTTCGCAGTTGAGGAGGACATAAATAATGGCAGCGTTGAATTCTTCTTCTTTCAAGTATCGTTTTTTCTCTTTCCCTGCCGGACGACCCGGGTGAGTAAATATAGATAGACATCCATCAGGGCAATCTACTTCACCCCCATCGTCACTTCGATCCACCTTATTTAGCTTGGTTTGAACATGAGGTTCAAAATAGTAAGAACAAAATGTAGATGTTTCTTCAAGAAGGTATGCTTCACAAATAGACCCTTCCACACGAGCTTTATTTTTAACCCTTTTTCAAATGATGTAAAAACCTATACATAGATCTTGTTAGTAAGTATTCAATATAAGTTAAGATCATAATTATTTACTGGAACGTATATATTTTGTAATGTGCCTCTCAAATGGATACATCCAACGATATTGAACCGGTCCACCAACTCATGCTTCATATGGTAGGTGAATAGGCAAGTGTTCCATAGAATCAAAGAAACCGGGAGGAAAAATCTTCTCCAATTTGCATAAAGTTACAACAATGTTCTTCTCAAGTTGCTTCATTTGTTCCTCTTGAATCATGGTGGGACAAATGTCTTTGAAGAATAAACTTATCTCAGTTAAAACATTCCAGACGGGCTCAAGCAACAGATCTTTAAAAGCAATCGGTATCAATCTTTCCAAAAATACATGACAATCATGACTTTTCATTCTTGATAACTTACACTCTTGCATATCAACACATTTTGACAAATTTGAAGCATATCCATCAGGAAACCTCAAATTTTTAACCCATTCGCACACTAACTTTCTTTGATCCTTTGTTAAAGTATATGACGCTTTTGGCATAACTATCTTTCCATCCCCTTGAACTTTCAGTTCTAACTTCTTCCGATCATAGTGCATAGCCAAGTCTCTTCTAGCATTTGCATTGTCCTTTGTCTTGCCCTTCACATCCATAACAGTATTGAATATGTTATCAAACACATTCTTCTCAATATGCATAACATCAAGATTATGTCGAATTAAGTTTGTATCCCAATAAGGCAAGTCCCAAAATATAGAACGTTTAATCCAATGATGGCGGTGGCCATATCCAGACAACTTGTCTTGGTCATTAGTTATTTCCATCATCCTTGGTAAGGTACAAACTCTCTCCCATAAGTCATCACCAGAAAATCTTTGAGGAATGGGGGATTTTTCAACACGACCTTTAAGAAATGATTTTTTGTCCTTGCGCATTGCGTTATCTAGTGGCAAAAATTGACGATGACAATCAAAGAAAGTTGTTTTGTGCCCCTTTCTCAAGTAGAACGCTTTACTATTCTCCATGCAAATTGGACATGACATATTACCATGAGTGCTCCATCCAGACAACATACCATAAGCAGGGAAGTCGCTAATAGTCCATAACAAGGAAGCTTTCATTTGAAAGTTTTGCTTGGAGCATGAGTCATAAGTTAGGATGCCAGTCTCCCATAATTGTTTCAACTCATCAATTAATGGTTGCAAATAAACATCAATCTTTTGGCCTGGATTCTTTTCGCCAGGAATGACAAGAGTTAGAAACATATAGGGGATTTTCATACACATCTCAGGGGGGAGATTGTATGGTGTAACAATTACAGGCCAACATGAATAGGGATGTGCAGACTGACCAAATGGAGTAAATCCGTCTGATGAAAGACCTAACCTAACATTTCTAGGCTCTGCTGCAAATGAGGGATGGCATTGGTCGAAATGTCTCCACGCCTCACCATCACATGGGTGGCATAGGTCCCCCTCTTTTCTCCTAGTTTCATGATGCCAAGTCATGTGCTTAGCTGTCTTTGTAGACATATAAAGCCTTTGCAACCTAGGTGTTAATGGGAAATAACGTAAGATCTTGTAAGGTATGTCTTTTTTGTTTGGGTCATTTCTTTTTCTAGGCTTATAGTGAGCATGACCACATACCGCACAATCACTTCGTTCTTTGTTTTCCTTATAATATATCATACAACCATTCTCGCATGCATCTATTTTCTCATAACTCAAACCGAGTTTGTCCACCATTTGTTTACTCTTGTAATAGTCATCGGGCAATTCCGAATCATCAGGTAACATTTCTTTCACGATTTGCAAGATCTGATTAAAGCAAGACTCACTCATGTTAAACTCTGACTTGATATTTAACAATCTTGAGACTGCTGATAAAGGAGTGTGTCTACTACAACCTTCATATAGTGGCTTTTCAGTGGCTTTCAACAAGTCATAAAACTTCTTAGCATCTTGGTTTGGAGGTTCATCAAATTCGACATTTGTGTTAGGATTGAAACTTGGTCCAGCGGCTTCTAGAATCATGGTACGATACGGATCTGTCAAATTGACATCAACCCTCTCCACATGATCACCGTCTACCATTTCCTCGTTTTCAGCTTCTACCCTTTCCTCCATAGCACCGCCAATTTGACATTCCTCGGTGTAATGCAAAGGTTCCCCATGAAAGCTCCATTGGTCATAGTTAGGGATAAAACCTCGACTATAAAGGTGGACTTTAACAGTTTCCACATCAAAAAATTTTGTATTGTCACACCTTGAACAAGGACAACGTATTTGCCCATTTGACACAAAATTAGGTTGAGATAATACAAATGATACAAATTCTTCGACTCCATCAATAAATGCACAATTAAGACCCTTTCTACTTTGGTCACGCCGATTATACATCCAAAGTCGATCGGGTCTCATGTTTCTACATGACAAGGAAAAAAAAAGGAAATAATGAACTTCTAATGAATGGTGGCAACATATATTGAAAGGGTGATTTAAATCTGGGGATCAAATTGTTCAAACATATATATTAAATTGATCAACCATATATCTAAAGACAAACATAATCAACTACTACATTAATACAAAGTAAAGAATGTGCACTAAATAACTAACCTATAAGGAGTCTCCACCAAACTTGTTTTGATTAGCAAATCCAGATAGATGCTTTATGTAACCACCACCAAACTCGATTTCTTGCTCAAACTTTATAGAATGCTAAAGGAACAAAGAAAAAAGAGAAACACTAAATTTTTAAAAACTCACTAAAGGAAAGAAATTAAAAGACACGCATATCAAATTAAAATAAGATTCATTGGAAATTGGAAAAGTGGACTAGTTGGATTGCATGTCAAGAAAACTCAAAGGCAAAAGTGGTTCTGCAGCCATGGTTCTGCAGCTGCAGAACCATGGTTCTGGTTCTGCAGCAGAACCAGAACCGGTTCTGGTTCTAACTTTCTTCGTACCCGTAGATTCAAGTGTCGGATGTTTCCCAGGATTGCAACACGAAAGAAATAGTTCCCCTAAACAACAAATTAAATTTAAAAAAGAAAAAGAAAAAAAGAGAGAGTTAAGTTTTTTTATGCTATATTAATGAATGATTCTCACTTAAAAACAATATCCTCTAATGAAGAATAAGACAACCATGATACTTTTTGTTTTCTCACAAATATCTTACACCCTAAGTTTATTCAGATTAATGAAACTGCAAATCATTCTAGAATAAAAATGTCAATTATTAACTTATAGTAGACAGGACATAACCATGGTTTAGTTGCACCAACATTAAAAATAAAATAAAATGAAACCATGGTCCAGTATCATTCTTTCATTATGATTTTTGTCGTTTTAGAGGGGGCCGCCTACAGTGAAAGTCTTGCCTTTCATTATGGTTCTGGTTCTGCTGCAGAACCAGAAATGGTTCTGCTGCAGCAGCCATGGTTCTGCTGCAGAACCAGTTCCATGGTCTGGTTCTGCAGCAGAAATGGTTCTGCAGCAGAACCAAGCCATGTGATATCCAAATAATTAGTTATGAGCATGAACATTTTCCATGAATTTAGCTGCTCTGTCCATTTTCCAACACTATCAATTTATTCTCCAACCATACAAATTTATTTGTGTTGTTTATTATAAGCTAACTAGATAAGCATCCCATGAGATATATATATGCTTCAAGAAAGACAAAAAGAAGAAAACAGATAACATTACTTATATCAATCAATTATTTCAAAATAATATATATATATATATATATATATATACAATCAGTGAGTGACCTTTTCTGTGATCATTGTATAATTCACTAAACTTTAGTTAATTAATACTAATTTTAATGCAGATTCTGGTTTACCCACTACGAACATTAGAAAAGTTCTTAGGTATATTTGGTGTCCATCAATTTCAGAGTAAAACTAATATTTAAGGGATCAATACTTAATTAGTATTTCTATTTGTTTTTAAAGTATATGTGTCCATTTTCACTCTCACCATGTGTCTTATAAATAGTAAAATATAAGTGTTCTCTTAATCATTATTTTTTGAGTTTCATTTTAGAGAAACGAGTGTAGAATCTCTGTCCCCAACAATATATCATGTGATATCCAAATAATTAGTCACTACACTTAATCTGTTCTGATGGATATACGATTGACTCAAAATTTATAAAGTCAGCTAATTAAAAATTTTTTGGACTTAATTATAAATGAGTTAACTTAACTCAATCCTAAAAAGAATAAGATGAAACCGAGTTGGTCCATTTTTATAAAAATATTTTGGCCTTTCTGCAGCAGAACCAAGCCATGGTTCTGCAACAGAACCAGACCATGGAAATGGTTCTGCAGCAGAACCATGGCTGCTGCAGCAGATCCATTTCTGGTTCTGCTGCAGAACCAGAACCATGGTTCTGCAGCAGAACCAAGAACCAGAACCATGGTTCTGCAGCAGAACCAAGCCATGGTTCTGCTGCAGAACCAGTTCCATGGTCTGGTTCTTGGCTACTCACCAGAAAAGGTATCTTCATACCCACCAGAAAAGTGATGCATACACTAAGAGAGGTTTTGCCACAAGATAGGCCCCATGAAAGGAGATATCTGATTTTGATGTTAACGTCATCACACACACACGACCCAATAAGCTTAATCTAATGTTTCAAGAGTATCAACTGGACTCCAAAAATTTGTGTGCCTAATGTATAACTGTACACTTGAGGCATGCAAATTAAATGAAAAGAGAAACCTGCAGAGCCAAATGAAGTTAGAATAATTATGCAAGGGTTTGGATATGAAATTGCAAGTGTGAGGAAGGAGCAGGACACATTGCATTAGCTAGCAAAAGATGCTGAAGAGAATTTTTCATGTTTTCATGTCATGGTTGTCACAAGCAACAATGCAGCAACAAGAAAAGGAAAACGTGTAATATGCTTATATTCACTACATTCTAACAACAAGAGACAATTCTTAAGGAACTTAAAATAGAGTATTCTATTTTTTCAATCAAGGCCAGTGCTTATCTTTAACAGAGTATTCTAGTAGAGCTGAGACTTGTCACAAGACAATGAAGAGACATATCAATTATCAACCTCAGAGCATCCGCCATCACATAAAATTATATTTATATCCTTGTTTTATAAATTTCGTAAAAGGAGGCTAAGTGAGTGCGTGCAAATGAATAATATTGAATAATCATGAGACAATAACCATTCCTTATTTTAAGAGTTATAACCTACATAAATTGCTGTAGTTTTCAGTAACAAGGATTAAAACAAGATTTTTGGTATCCAGTTGTCCAATGAAAATTACTAATCTAACCCCACTGGACAAAAACTCAATATCACTACTCACTAGCAAAGCTGAAAAAGAAAGATAAGAAAGATCCTTGTCTAGTGTGATAATAATTGCAGCTTTAAGATATTAAGCTTTACAAAGTGATCAGATTAAGAAGAAAAGACAAGATCAAGACTATGACAAAATAGCAATAGATGGGGTAGTACGAGGAAAAAACAACATATATAGCTAGGTTGCTGAATTTACAACAAACATTACATACTGTCCTGAAAACATAGAAAAAGGATTCAGCAAATAAACCAACAGAACTAATCCATCTACAACCTAATTGCGTACTTATTCTTCTGAGCCTAACATGTCATCAGATCACTATAATTATATTACCTAAAGAGACGGATGCGAAGATGTCAAAGTCAAACCAAGGTTCTGAGCTTTGAACCGACTACGGTTTGAGCATTGTGTGTGCTGCTTAACGTAAGCGCTGGATGGCAAAGGAAAGCGAGATATCAATGTCTGCAGTATGGGCTTCTTAATTATACAAGAGAATTTTGATTTGAAGAAGAAGGGAAGAGAAAGATGTAATAGAGTTGAATGAATTTCTCACAACACATAAACAAAAAAACGGAAGAATGCAATGCACTTACAGTGATGCAAGAATCGGAGAGGCTGAGAACGAAGAGGACGAGGAGGAGACGAGGAGGAGAAGAGCGTCGAACGGTGAAGTGAACGATGCTGGAGAAGACGAGGAGGAGAAGAGCGTCGATTCAGCGTTAGGGCAAGGTGTGTGGATTTGTGCTTCAGCGTTAGGGCAAGGCGTCGACTAAAATTTTTGTTTTGTGGAGCAGGGAGCCAAAAATTTCATTTGGAGCCAAAAATTTTTTTTTAATTTAGTTTTTTTTAAAAAAATATAATTTAGTCACTAAATTTATGTTTTTTTATGATTAAATAATTTTTTTAATTAAGTGTATTTTTGACTGAAAATTGACCGATTAGTAACTAATTAGTGACTGATAATTTGTAACTGACATTTCAGTCACTAATTTTAGGAGTTTTAAGAATTTACTAACTGATTTTTACGTTAGTCACAAATCAGTTAGTATTTCATGATTTTAGTGACTGATTTTATGTCAGTCACAAATAGCGGTCACTAATAGCAGTTTTTCTAGTAGTAAGATCAGAAGTACTGGGATTGGTAAGACTGGGTGGTGTGCTCTTAAGCTCGATGTTCTTAAGGCCTATGATAAACTTTCTTGGAATTTTATTGAGGCGGTGCTCAGATGTATGTCCTTTCCTGAAATTTGGAATAGGTACATCGTGCATTGTATCACATCGGTCAGTTATCATCTGCTCTTCAATGGTGGGATTACTGATAATTTTAAGCCTTCATGTGGTATTAGGCAAGGAGACCCAATTTCTCCTTATATCTATATATTGTGCTCTAACATCTTATCTTGTATGATTAGAAGACAAGAAGATGCCAAATTATGGAAGGGAATTTAAATCGGAAGGAATGCAGTTCCTCTTACCTACCTTATGTATGCAGATGATACTCTGTTATTTTTTTAGGCCAATGAGTATAACTTGAGGACGGTGGACTCAGTTCTGGTTGAGTATGCAGAGCTTGCGGGTCAAAGGATGAATGTTACTAAGTCTTTCCTTGTTTTTAGTCCCACTATTCGCCACAATAACAAGAAACACATGGCAAACTTCTTCAATTTGAAGTTTCATGCTACTCTTGGTAAATATTTGGGAACCTATATTGACTGTAAGGAGAGTAAAGCACATGTTATTCATGAAACTCTCAACAAGATAGAGAGTAAATTACAAGTCTGGAAGTCTAAACTTCTCTCTCAGGCTACCAGGTTGACTCTTATTAAATCTGTAATTATTTCATACCTGATTTATCCTCTATCTTGTATGCAATTCCCAAAGGACAAATGTCGCAAGATTGAGGGTTTAATGTCCAATTTCTTCTGGGGACATAATGGAAATTCGCCAAAGATACATCTACAAAATTCGAATCATCTCTGTAAACCAAAAGAGGCAGGTGGTCTTGCTCTATGTAATGTAAGTGCATTCAATGGGGCTTTATTGGCAAAATAGCTTTGGAGGATTTTGAACAACAATAACAGTCTGGCTCTTTCAACTCTGTCTTCCAAATATCTGAATGCTAATGGCAATCTTAGTGTTTCCACTAATGCTTCTTGGCGTTGGAAGGCAATCTTCAGATCTAAGGATGTTATCTTTTCTAACTTACAATGGCAGATTGGGGATGGTAAGTCGATTAATTCTAACCACCAGGCTTGGTGGCCCATGCTTCGAGATCAACAGCTGATTACTACTACAATTGCGGATCTTATAAAGCATAATTGTACATGGAATGTTTCTCTTCTTAATAAAGTTCATGACACGAATACTGCTGCTCTCATCGCTAACATTCCTCTGTCTGTCACTGGGGTTAGAGACAAATTAGTCTGGACAGGTGCATCTGATGGACATTACAGAGTTAAAGATGCTTATAAGTGTATTGTGGCTAGGACTTCTAATCGTAATCCTCCTTCTCCTTCGGGTACTCCGGGTACGCATACTTATCCTATCTAGAGAGTTATCTGGAATCTTAAGCTTCCATTCAAAATTATTATGTTCTTATGGAGAGTGTTAAACAACAACTTGCCTGCTTGTTCTGTTCTCATAAAGCACCATATGAGCCTGGACGATGTCTGCGTTGCTTGTGGTGAAAAGGGCGAATCTCTAAATCATATTTTTCTTCATTGTTCCTTTGCTAAAGCAGTTTGGTTTGGTTCTCACCTCAGTTAAAGACCTCCCAATTTTGATATCACTCTTCTTCAGTGGTTTAATGACTGCTTTATGTCTGTCAACAGAGAAGACCACCACATCCTCGCCTTTATGGTAGTAGTTCTCCAGGTGTTATGGAGATGCTGTAACCTTAGAGTTATGGAAGGAAGGAAAGTTGATCCCCATGCTGCAATAAAAATGATATACTCTTCTTGGAATTTTTATACTCTGAGTTTTGCAAATCATAATCACGCCACTAATCAGGCTAATCAGGTTTCTCAACCCTCCAATCACAGGAAGTGGTCAACAATTGATAGCTTGCCTCACTCTGGAATTTCAATTGTCATAGCAGTTAAGAGATATGGCAATGGCGGTCATGGTCCAAATACTAGGAGAATTTTCATTAAAGTCTTCAGGTCTAGAGAAGTTCTTTGTCATGCTGTTTATACTCTTCGGCAGCAAGAGGATTTGCAGTTGAAGAATCTTATGGTGATCAGAAAAGGAATCCATCTGGCTATTAACATCTCCTCAAATAGGAGCTGTTGCAACATTGTGGTTCTTCAGAAGAATATTGCAGATTTGGTTCAGTCTGGTTATAAGTCCAATAGGAGGTTACAAGTTGTTGGGACTGATATCAAGAACTTATTGCTTAATTATGGTACTTATAATGTCTTCTTTTTCAGGTCTGTTAATTTTAGAAATAGTTTTACTAGGAAGCCTTGTAATAGTTTAATGGTTGGGTGGACTATTTTGTAATTTGTTTCCTCCTTGTATCGTTTTTATAGTATTTATAAAAAAAACTACTTTTTTGTTTAAATACACTATAACTCATCAATAAGAATAATTATATTCGGTCCATAAACTTTGTGTCCATTTTGACTAAAAAAGAAAAAGATTACATTAAAAGTACCTTTTATGTCCCCAAACTTAACACCAATTTTCAATTTCTTCCATAAACTTTGTTTACAGTCAATTTTGTTCACAAAATTTCAATTTAAAACTGATTTTCATTTTTTTCATATATCCATTTTAGTAACTTCATATATATTATAATTCATAAACAAAATTATAATTTTAATCCTAAACCTACAATCTTTTTCTCATTCACAATTTCACTATCTACTATATCTCTTTTTTCAAACTCCATCAATGATTTTTCACTCCAAGTTGCTTCAAGTGTCACAATTATTGTTGTAGATGCTGCCTTAGGATGTCAAAAAAGCTAACATCATGTCATTTGTATAAGCTCATGTTTGTTACTCATTATCTTGCCGTCATAAGAGGTGCAGCTTCATCACCGGCTATTTATAGTAGATATCACATATGTTACTCACCGTCTAATTGTGATTAAAGATTGCAAAAGCCACCATCCTATTGAACCAACTTTTAGGTAGGTCTAATATAGGCCTCCACATGGTTTGTTAGTTTAGTTTCTATCACAACCTTAACTTTATATTAGCTACAAATTATCTCTTGTTTCTCTCTCGCCATATTATAGTAATATTTAGATTTTATTATTAGAAATACACACATGAATTTGTCTAATTAATAGAATGTATAATTGAAATGTATTATTACTGTAACTGTCGTTTTTGGCTCAGACAATTGTAATTTGGAATTAGGACCGCAAGGGGTCTTAACCTTGGGGGACTTGTCCTTAGGTGATGCACCTAGGTGCCTACGTACCCTTCGGGAGGGATCAAAGTCCACGTAGTTCGTCATGCTGACGTCTAGCGGAGCTGTTAGGCAAAGTTGTTACCTGTATTGGGCCGTGTGCAGCTAAGACGTGCCTAAGGTACGCCGGGCGGGCAAGTCGCTCTTAGGAGGATGCCCTAATGGGAGAGAGCTATGGTCTCTGAGGGCTGCTGGAAGCCCTGTTAACGGTATGCTCCGAGGAGGAGGTGAACTTGCCGGAGGTTAGCTGGAATGGGGGCCAGCGACGGAGCTCGAGGATCGGAAAGGACTTGCGTGGGGCATCTGAGGGTGCTCAGGTACCGAGAGAGTGTGGAATATCAGGGACAAGGTATGGTAATCCTTCAGGTTGCGTACAGTTCTCTTGGGACTGGATTGCCTGCTTAGTCCCCCGAGTGAGGGTCTATTTATACTCGAGTGTGGAGAGATCGTGCTGGACCCACGAGGCTTGTGGAGATCCCACGTCTAGTTGAGGGGAAGCTCCGTGAGGTGACATGGGCGAGGGCCACATATTTGATAGATGAGTGGTGCCACGTGTTTCTAGCGGGTGCCGAGGTCGTGCTTCTAGAACGTCTGTGCCACGTGTCCCATGGTGGAATATTCCGTAGTTACATAAGTCCCCCAAGTCTACAGGTGTCAGGCGCCCATGGGCCTAAGTTCCTTTGCCTGTAAAACACTTAGGAATTTTTCGCTGCCTTTACCCGCGGGATAGCTCGCCCGCTTGGAGTCACGATTATGGGAACTGGCCGTCCGACTCGCAAAGTAAGCTCTCTCACATCGTTTCGTTGAAAAGGAGACGTCTTTGGGATGGCTGGACGCTTGACTTCTTTTTGAGCCGTCTCTGCAGGAAGTATGTGACTTACCGAGGTAGAGTCATCATTGCTCAGAGGGGCATTTCCCGAAATGCCCTTCGAGGGCTAGTGGGGAAACCCAAAGGTCAGTGGCTGTTTGGTCACTTTGTAAGGCTCTCCTCTGGTTGTGTTTGTCCGTGGTCATTGGCTGACGGCGGTTTCCTTGCTGAGGGTTACCTATTGAAGGAGTAGGCTTTGTTGCAGCTGCCACGCGTCAGAGCTTGAACGGGTGCCCCTGTCGCTTAAACATTTTGCCGCCGTTTCTTCTTCATTAAATGCGGGTTCGTTTCCAAGGGTAGCCATCATTAGCCTGGGTAGAGAGTTTCGCGAAAAGGCCTTCAAGTGTCTTGAGGCGACTCTTGGGTTCTCGGGGGCTTTCCGGTCTTTGTGTCTCCTTTGCCCTGGCTGTGCATCCCGTACCGTTGCTTCTTTCCACGTGTCTGGTTATAACGGGCGGTTGCAGCTGGGCTTGATTGTAGAGGATAATAGGTTTTATCCATTGCGGCATACGAGGGATCGAAGTTTTTGAATCGTCGCGCTCTGGGTATCCTAAAAATGCCCAACGTTTGAAAGTTTGTGACTTTATATTTGCATTCACCTTTCTCCGTTGCCTCTATTTTCCCTACCTTTGCTTTCTGATTCTTGCTCCGATTCTTGCTTCTGTCGAGTTCTCGCAATGGCTGGTGGAGGTGATGACTATAGCTACTTCCCTTTTGACTTCACTGACTTGGAAGATCTTCCTTCATCTTCCCCTCCTCCTCTGAGCCGTACTCACGATGCCGGTCGGAGTGGGGGGAGGAAGAATGGTCAAGAGGTTCTTCCCGTGCCTTCGTCTTCCGAGAGGGAGCGTCATCAAGAGGTTCTTCCGAAGGAGAAGAGGAAGAAAGACGGGAAAGTTGGCGCGAGCTAACCCCGGGAGGGGGAAAGGAGAGGAACCGCTGTTACGGAGTTACCCAAGGGCAGAGAAGGAGGGCTCAAGAAGCGGCCTACTGGAGTTGACTTGCGGTTGTCTTCGCAGGTCGTACGGCGGAGTACTAACCGGGAGGATATACTGGTGGAGGCTCCGGCGGGAGATGATGTTCTTGCCTTTGTTCACTACAAGGAAACAAGCATATTTTTTACCGTGGCTAGAACATTCCTCTAACGGCGGTTGTGACCGTGGCTAGAACTCTAGCAGCGGTTGCGCAACCGTCGCCGAACGCTGCGTCAGGACCACTTCTAGCGACGGTTAAGAAAACCATTGGAATAACCGCCGTTAGGCATATTTTTGACCTAACGACGGTTACAACCATCGCTAGAGGGCCAATTTCAGCTCCCATATTTTTGACCTAACGGCGGTTGCAACCGTCGTTAGAGTAAATAATCTAACGGCAGTTGGAACCGCCGTTAAATTAGCAAATCCTAACGGCGGTTGCAACCGTCGTTACAGTAAATAATTCTAACGGCGTTGCAACCGCCGTTAGATTATTTACTCTAACAACGTTTGCAACCGTCGCCATATTTATGGTGTTATGTTTCCTTTGGCGACGGTTACAACCGCCGTTAGAATCGTTTTTTTTACAAAAAAATTTTTAGGTCTTTGTTTCTTTGTATCGTTTATACTCAACCTATTCAAGAGTTGACACATCAATAAATAAACTCCAGCAACAATAACAATAAATAAATCAAACCTAATAGAATTTAAGATAAATTCAACACTACTAATAAAATTTCATCTGCATATAAATTCAAAATGAAGTCTTGACAACATAATAGAATTTGAGATGACTTCAACAACTACTAATAAAGTGTCAACTGTATATAAACTCAAAATAAAGTCTTCACAACATAATTCTCAATCTCAAAATATAAAGGATACATTAATAGCAATTAAAAAGTTTAGTACTAGCAACAAAATAAAACTAATTAAATATAACTAACATCATAATAGAACTACATAAATATATAAGATCATGGATCATGACTAGCTCCAGATGATCGTCGACGTGATGCTTCTGCGCTGCCAACATTAGGTGCATGTAATTAGAAAAAGAAAGACAGTTAGATTTTATAAAAACGCGTAGTGTCTATTTTAACATTGTTGTAAAGAAAAGAAACATTTATGTTACCTGTGTTGCAGGACATGGTACCTCGCCAACAATCACAGATGGTATTGTTACTCCCATGTGATCAGCTAAATATTTGACCATGTGATATTGCTGAGCTTTCTCCATTTCACGCTCCTTTTCTAGAGCTGCAAACTTTTCTTTCATACGAGCTTGCTCCATTTCACGCTCCTTTTTTAGAGCTTCTAACTCTTCTTTCACTGAACTTAGCTCAGATTGCAAGGATCCTTCATTTGAATGTGCACTACTTGTAGAACTGAAATTTAAGTCGTTGAACTGATATTTGGGTAGCCCAAAAACTTGAGAAGGGCATGGACCTAGTCCTAACCCTCGAACTCATCCAGAATGCTCTTTGCCTAGCACTTGCCCCAATGCATCATCTGATGAAACCACACCAGTGTATGATTCTAAAGATTCTTGCTCACGATGCTTTTTTGAAACTTTTTCCTGAAAATTCAAACATGCATTATTTTACCCATCAACATATCCAATAGACATATTCTAACAGCACGCAGAAGCATGATGGAAAAATAAAAGTAGTTCAGTAAGTATATTAATAACAATATAAATGATTGTGTACATGGTTCACCATATGCTAAACTTGTTGATAAGTGGTAACTATTGCATTTAAACCACAAACAATAAAATAATGTACAAAAGCAACAATTGTTAGAGCATTTTTTGGTTAAGGTTGTTTGGTTACTGTTGTTCATCAGGTTAAGACTATTGTGTATATTTTGAATCAAATAGCTTTTTTATGGAAATAAAATATAGTTCATCCAACATAAATCCTCACTTCCCAGCCTTTAGAATTATAATGATAAAAACAACAGACAGACATTCAAATTTCCAACACTAAAATATAAGATGTCTCTTCACTCCTCTAAGTCATGTATAAGTGAAGTTGTCAACCCCAATCCCAGGAAAAATAAATAATAAAATAAAACACAGTAAAACATACTTAAAAATATAGGAATTTTATATCATTGTGATATTAGAGCCTAATGTACAAGATGAAGTTATAGGCTTATAGCAAGGTATAAACATTTCAGAAACTATATTCAAATTAAATCAAAGGATCTATTCTACCACCTTAATCCAAATGTTCTAAAAACTACCTGAACCATTACACAATCTTCTTTGTAACAAACCATTATATGCAAACCAAATAATGCATTGAGTTAACAGATTATGGCCCATTTGTAGTTACCTAATCAAAGCTAAAAGTTAATAAAACTATATTTAACACCAACTCAAATATTTCTTACAAATACTCATAAACTAAAGCTAAAGCTAAGGTAAAAAAAACATATTAAAGCAAAAAGAATAGAACTCAAAATACATTACCATAGTTGCTCTGGCATCCTCATTAACATAGCTCCCATCCTTTTCTGTGTGGGTTGCAATGAATAACTCAGCTCGGCTCACTGGTCGGCCTTTTTTTACTTCCTAAAAAACAAGAAATAATGTTGGTGTTTAAGATTTTTAAAAAAACTAGCAACTAATATATGAACAAACAAAATTTTAAATCACCATTTCATTCTTTCTTCTCGCGTTGCTTTTGGAACTACCTGTGTGAGGAAATTTTAATTTCTTCCTATTCTCTTGGTTCTGAATGCACATCTCCTATACATGAAAGACAAATAAAATTAGTCATGTTATGTAAAAAAAATTAAATTACAAGTTATATATGAAATCTTACAATGCATTTGTCACTTAGTCGGTAGTCAACAAAGCTATTCCACTAGTCTTGGGGTACTTTTGGAGGACGCTCTTTCATGATCTCGTCTCTTACTTGAAGTTTTTTATTATCCCGGATAGCTTACTTCTATAGTCCCTTTTCTCCCCTAACGATCTCCAAGCCCACTTTAATCCATTGCGTTCTGAAAATGCAATCTTACTTTGAATTTAAAACCATTGAAACGTTAATTACATGCAAGTGGATAAAAACAAATAAAGATGAACAACGAAAAATCCACTTCTTACCTCAATGAGTGAAACTGCATCATTAAAATATTGTTCAGGCACTACCTTCCAATTACAGAAGTTTAGAGGAATTAGCTCACAATCCGTAGCCATATTTCCGAACCAGAATCCAATTAAACCTCCAGCAGCACCAAGCCCTTGCCCAAATTTATTAACCTGACAAATCACCTTCTTTCCCCTCGGTAAATTCCACACATTGTTTGCTTTCATCCTCTCTTGTGTAATAAGTCCATTTTCATCTTTCATGCATAACATAAAATAAGACAATAACAAAAATATATATATTGTAATAGATCAATAGAAATAAATTCAAACTGGATACTTACAAATAATGTCCACTGTCCAGTCTTTGTTCAAACCTTGCTCTTCACTGGGAACTCGTACAGATGCAGGTTCAGCAGAATCCACATCTGCCTGTTGGGAAGAAGTACCAACGGGTTGTGTAGGAGGAGCAGCTACTGCAGGTGGGGCCTCAACTCGAGCAGAATTCACAGTCATTTCCTATTGGGAAGATGTGCCAAGTGGTTGTGTAGGAGGAGGAGCTGGTGCAGGAGGGGCCTCATATATTTTTTGTAGCAATGCATCAACATTTAGTCTAGTTCTAGATGACCATTTATGCTTATTATATCGCATCCTGAAAGACAATAAAAAAGATATGATTAGAATAATATAATAGCAAAACCATGTAAAATATAAACAAAACTATGATAGACTATATATGTAGAACAAAGAAATAAACAAACCATGTCATCTTCATCACTATTATCAAACACTCCATCAACATTGTTAGCTGGTTGATCAGAAATATGTTCTTCATCACCCCTTAACAATTGTAAGTTATCAATGTCAACAGGAAAAATTGAATTTATTTGTTGCTCTATATGTGTCTGTTGAATTTGACGACCATTATCTTCTTCATCAATGTCTACTTCATCACCCATTTCATATAAGTCTCGAGGCTTCACATGGATTGCAACACTCCATGGCAAGTTTGTTTTGTCATCCACATAAAAAGCCATTTGAGCATCTGAAGCCAATATGTAAGGCTCATCGTCTACATGATCTCCAGTATGAATCAATCGGGAAAAATTAACCAAATTAAATTGAAAGTCATCCTTCTTTATCCCTCTAGTGTTAGCCCACAAACATTTGAAAAGCATAACTTTCATATGACCATAGTAGTTCAATTCAATGATATCTACTAACTTGCCATAGTATAAGAGGTTTGCAAGTGCTACATTCGCATCTTTTGCACTTGCATAGCATCTAGTTTGTGATGACACCCATACACCACTATTTTGGGTTTTCAATCCTTCTTCTCTTACTAGTGTTCGAAACCTAAAGCCATTAATATTTACTGCACTGAATCTCCTAGACATTGATTGATGACCACGTGCAAGGAATTTTACGATTCTTCATGTCAACACATCTAGAAATGTTGGATGCATAACCATCCGGGACTATCGCATCCTTTAATGCTTGTAAGAAAACATCCTTTTGCTGATTATTCGTAGTAAAACAAGCAGATTTATATTTCCCATTTGCATCTGGCCATAACTCTGGTCTCACTCCTAAACATTGCAAATCTTTTCGAGCATTCAAGTTATCTTTTGTCTTTCCAGCTTCATTCAACAAAGTATACAACACATTGTCACTTACATTTTTTTCAATGTGCATCATATCTAAATTGTGTCGCAACTTAAGATTAACCCAATATGGCAATTGAAAAAAATACTTCTTTTTTTCCATTGTTGGGTCTCTCTTGCACGTGGTCTTTTTCTTACTGAATCTGACTCTGGAGGCTTACCAAATGTCACATTAATGCCTTCTGTTTGATTCAGTATCTTGGCACCATCTAGTTGAATTGGAGGATCCCATCTTTCTGTTGTCCCATCAAAACGATTTCGATTAAATCTATAACTATGTTGTGCTGGCAAGAATCTACGATGACCCATGAAGCAGGACTTTTTCCAATTGGTGAGTTTCATAGGCTTTTGATCAAAGTTGCATGATGGACAAGCATAGCCGGTGTAGGTATTCCATCCAGATAGATTACCTAACCCTGGGAAATCACTTATAGTCCATAACAATGCAGCCCGCATTTTGAACTTCTGGTTAGTTGAAGAATCAAATGTTTCAATGCCCTCGACCCACAAATCATTTAATTCTTTTATTAGTGGTTGTAAATACACATCAATGTCATTTCCAGGCATTTTTTCCCAGGCACGATCATAGACAACATTAAAGATGTTGGCTTCATACACATCCATGGTGGAAAGTTGTATGGAATCAAAATAACCGGCCAAATGCTATAATTAGTGCTCATTGTTCCAAAAGGATTAAAACCATCACTAGCCAACCCAAGTCTAAGATTTCTAGGTTCTTCAGCAAATCCTGGGTATTGAGCATCAAATGACTTCCATGCTTCACCATCTCTTGGATGTCTAAGAAGACCATCTAAGTTTCGATCTGTAGCGTGCCACCTTAAATGCTCAGCTGTTTTAGTGGACATATACAATCTTTGCAATCTTGGAGTAAGTGGAAAATAGCGTAACACCTTTGCAGGTCTCTTTTTTCGTTTTTTATTTCCACCACGTCCATTGTTACTATCCACCCTTGTATTTGTCTTCCACCTAGAAGTATTACATGTTTTACATTTGTCATGTTCAGCATCATCCCCCCAATATAGCATACAATCGTTTGGACAAGCATGGATAGTTTAATAATTAAGACTCAACTTGTTTATGGTCTTTTTGGCATCATAAAACAATTTCGGAAGCCTTGCATTTTCAAATGCATCCCTCAACAATTCCAAAATCATGTCCATAGCTTTATCACTCACTCGACATAAGCATTTAATGTGATAAAGCTTAACCAAAAAGGAAAGCTTTGAATACTGCGTACAACATTCATACAATTCTTGATTTTCATCATTCATCAAGTAATTGAATTTGCAATTTTCCTCATTTTTTCCACTAGTGGAACCAATGTGCACCTCACTATTTGGATGGTGGGATGACCCTGGTTCATCAATATTTCTTTCACTAAAGACCCCAAAGGCATCGTGTAATAAATCTTGCATTTGCCCACCCACTTGCTCCACTTGTACCAAAGGAGTAGTAGGAGCATCTTCCTCTACCTGTTCACCATGCCTAATCCAAGTAGTGTACCCCAATGGAAACCCATTGCATATCAAGTGATCAAACATAACGTCCCTCGTAAACCACTTTTTAAAACCACATGAGAGACATGGGCATTTCACAATCCCTTCCACATAAGGCCTAGAGAATGCAAAATCGAGAAAACCTTCTACACCAGCAACATATTCTGGTGAATAGCGCGGCCTACTAATCCAACTTCTATCCATAACCACACCTAATTCAAAATAAGAAATCAATTCAATGCTTAACCTAAGATTAATCTACTTATTCTATAACCTAACCTTGTATAACACTTAAATTTGAAGGAAAAAAAGATAAAGAACAATATAAATTAAAAAAATGCTTGATAAAACAATACGGGTATATATAAGCAATTTTTTAGTGGTATACAATCAAGTTCTGCCATCCTCCAAGGCATAAAATTGAAAGTTTAATAAAAATGCATAATTTGTGCAAAGTGAACACAACAATAGAACTATATTAGAATTAAAACATGTCAACAAACTTTTTGAGCTAAAGGTTAACTTAGAACTAAATGTAGCAAAATAGCAATGCAGGAAAATATGATCATATTTCAATCAAAGAGTTTAATAATAAAATATTTACTTTTATCATACTTACTTTCAAGTTTCGACTATATTGATGTAGTTGGAAATGAATGCACAACTTTAGAAACCTTGCAATTTAGTCAAGCCGCAATTGAACCTACGAAAAATAAGTTTTCACAAGAGAACAAAATAGGAAGAAGTCATAATGGGCTAAGGATAATGATAAATATATAAGAAACTATAATCTCAGTTGTTGCTCATTAAAGAATATGAAAGAAAGATACCTTTTTTTTTAGAAAAAGAACAATTGAAATGGAATATTAAGAAATAGCAAAATGAAAACAAAACGCAAGGCAAGTTGGAAATATGGCCTAATGGGAATCTATACATTTAGGGAATCTCACTAACTTATGCACCACAGCTAGTTTTAAAAGTGAATTCCCTTAATCACTTTCAACAAGGAGTTGAGAATATATAACAGAGAAGGAAGAAGATGATTTAACTAGAAACTATAGTCTAGAGTATAGTGGTGCTACTGCAGCAGGGATGGAATATATATATTTGATGATTAATATTAATAAATATTTTGTTAATTAATTAATATGTACTCTAAGAGCTTATTAATATATTTTTTTATTGATTGAAAAAAATTTGTAGACATTAACAACTATGTTAAGGGAAGCAATTGATTAAAATGATGTACTGAAATTCAATATTATTGTAACAGTGAACATGCTCTCTTATTTATGATTGGTTTTATTTTTATTTTTTTAAAATTTCTCAAAAAAGTTAACATTGAGTTAAATACAAGATTAGTGAATGAGTAAAACTTGAAAAATAAAAAGATCAAATCCCTACCCTACCCATGATGTGTACATGACTTGCAACAAGAAAAATAGATGCAAGATTAAAAGGTATCATCTATCATGTAATGTTCCAAAGTAGCAAAATTATTGATCAAATTCAAAGGACCAACCTAGTGCTACATCATAGTAGACTTGTAATTAATAGTAACACCAAACACAAAGATACTGAAAAGCAATATAGTAGAACATTAATTAACAAAAAGCTACTAAATATAGGAACTTTGTGAAAGAATATACAATGAAAGCAGCAGTAGACATGACAGTAGCATATATATATAATGATTACAGAAAGCAATGTAGTTTATTTTGAAAACGTAGCAACACTCTTTAGAAACCTTAATAATAGAGTTTTCCCATAAAGAAAGAAAGAAAGAAAGAAGTGCATATATGATGATGATGATGATGATGATATATCCCCCATCATCATGGATCTCAAGCTGCTTGCAGAGTTACGTTGTTCAAAATCTAAGGACACGAGGGCGGTCCCATTCTGCCACAACAGTCTGTGAGATTGATCATACTAATGTGTCTCAATCAAATCATCATTAAAATATACATTAGGTACTTCTATTAATTATGCACCACATGATTATCAATATTCTATTATTAAATAATAACATATGAAGTCAATTAGTTTGTACAAAATGGACTGAATTTATGTACAAAAATTGGTGAACATGTTTTCCTCTGAAATGGGGCACTTGTATGTGGTGAGTGGGAAGAAAGGGGCCAAATGTTTAGTTAATGAGGTCATTAGTAATGGGGCACTTGTACGTGGTGAGTGGGAAGAAAGGGGCCAAATGCTTAGTTAATGAGGTCATTAGTTAAGACTTGGGTCATTACCCATTTGAAAGGATATTTACATTACAGTCTGTATAATGGTGCCTGTATTTTTTGGAGTGTGAATGTGGGTGTGAGTGTGAATGTGAATGACACTCTGTTAAGCTCGGATCTCAAACAGTGGAAGAAGACTCTCTTTTGAAGCATTAATAAAAAGTCTTAGTCTTACCCACCCAGCCTTCACATAACATTCACTGCCCCTAACATTGGTTTAAAATCCAAGCACGTTTACTTTGTGTTAGAGAAAGAAAGAGATTTCAATTCAAATATTTCTTGGAAACAGCCTAATTTCAAAGAAATTTAGTTCCACAGACACTGAATCTGATTCTGTACTGAGGAATATGCCTTTCCAAACAGAGCATGCTAGATTTTCAAATTTTTAAGCTACATTAATAGGATACAAGAATGATAATATTGATTCTAATTAGCATTATAAAGAGATACATCAACTTCACATCATGAAACAAAGACACTAAACAAATAATTAGAATATATGTCTATACTATTAACAAATAAACTATAACTCCAGATATTTAGCATAGGGACCACAAACCACAATCCCTGCACTATATGCTCATGGTTATCAATAAAATCCAATCCAGCACAAAAAGGCACTCACAGCAACAATATATAAACACACACACCTCTTCTTGTTCGAAACACACACCATCGATCAAATTCGTTAGAAACTTACCTCAAACACTTGGTGTGCAGATCAATGGAGGACAACCGAAAGCGAAGCCGAGGATTATTGAAGGGAAAGCTAATACCCTTCTATCGCGCACCAAAGCCTCTAATTAGCATGCAATACGGTAGCGGCAAGACGAAGGCGGTTCAATCATCAGCAGCGTTGCGGACAGCAGAAGAAGCTCAGAGCCAAACAGAGTTGAAGTCAGCGAGAAATTGCAAGCATGAAAGAAGAACAAGCGATTCGGTGCCGCTCGCTCGATTCGGTGCAGAAGAAATTGATGGTTTGTGCATTTAGGTCAGAGAAAGAGTTTGGTTTGTGGGTTTAGGTCAGAATGAAAATTGATTTTGGTGGAGATGGGTTTGGGTCTAAACTGGCGCGATTGTAAAATGAAAAACGCGCCTATTGAAAAAAAAAGCGGCAACTCTTTTTTTTTAATTTTTAACCACGATTGCGACTATAGGTAAACAACCGTGGTTAAAAAAATTTCAGCTTTGTATCTAACCATGGTTATCCATAACCGTGGGCAGGTAACCGCCGTTAAAAGTCTTGTTTTTTGTAGTGGTTCCCGTTTCTGGTCCTGCCTCAGTTCCTATCTCAATTCCCACTTCGGCTCCCGTCCGTCAGTCACCCATGAGGGTGATACCATCTACTCATCCTTCTGTCCTTAGCCCCGTTGAGGGGGTTGATCAGCCTGCTGCCAAGCGCGTCAGGGTGGTCGTTGAGGAGTCTGTCGGACACTCCCCCGCGCCTCAGACTGCGGCGGGTGAACCTGCGGCTGAAGAGGTCGTGGAGTCTAGTGATACGGCCGTGGAGGCTCCCTCAGATGGAGGGAATGTAGTGGTGGGTCAAGCGGCTGCCGCGAGAGATCTTGTTCTTGGGTCGAGCGTCGGCCCTTCTGAACCCCTTGGGCCACCGGAGGGGGATTGTCTTTTGAACTGGTGCCATTGGGCAGGCGCTTCCCCGTGGAGATGCGGGAGAGGGAAGCCAAGGGGCTGGACACTTCGCCCCTGAACCTCGCTGCTCGAGGTTTCGGTCGAATGGCTGAGGCGTTGGCTGACTTCCACCAAGCCAGTTTTGAGTGGGAGAAGCGTGCGGGAAGTTCACTCGTCTTGATATTCTATTCCCTTGTCTTGATTTTTCTCCTCATTTTGCTTTAGCTCGTGTTTTTGACCTTAGTCGTATATACGTGCCTTTCGCAGGAGGAGATTCGTCACAACCGGGACCAGTTTGCTGGTGTTGCGTCTTCTAAGAGCCAGGCTCTGGAGGTCTCCTTGAAGAGGTTGGCGAACGTGCGGGAGCGGATGTCTTAGGGCTGAAGCTGGTCACCCTTCCGAGGTTGCACTCCTTCGCTCAGAGTTGGAGAGGACTCGCCGGGAGCTGGCCGCCCGCCGGGATGACGCTGAGAGGCATCAGCAGGAGTTGCACTCACTTCGCGAAGCTTTGCGGGGTGCAGAGGCTCGTGCCAACGAGAACCTTTCTGACTGGCTAGCGGCCGAGGACAAGGTTGTCGACGTTGCTGATCTCCAGGGGGAGTTGCCTGCGCAGAGGATGTATGGCATGCTTCTAGTGGTCGAGCAACTCGAGCGTCTCAGCGGGGAGAGATTTCCAGTGGAGTGGGTGGCTTCCTTGCATCCTTCCTTGGAGTTTTTTGAAGGTGAGCTTCGTGGTCGGATGGAAACGGACCCTCAGTTGAACCTTGCCTTCATTCGTCAGCTAACCGACCGCCTGGTGGAACACCAGGTGTTGTCTCGAATTGGTGGACGGGCTCAAGGGATTAGACCTACTTCTCAGTAGCTGGCTGAAGCGACCAGGCAGGGATCGTCCGAAGGTATTAGCCATGCAGAGCCTGCTAGGGTCGAGGCCTTTGTAGATCTTGGGGATGCCCAAGAATAGGTTTAGGTAATTCTTAGGGGGTTTACTCTTTGTAATGGGCGGACGCCCTCTCATTTTTGGTATTCAATGAGAATAGTATTTTGAAAGGTGTTTTTCCTGCTTTTTCCCTTTTACTTCCTGGCAAAAAGTTGTGTATGTTTGCAGTTTCTCTTTTCGTAGTCATCTCTCTACGTCTGGGTAAAAAGATTTTTGCATGAGTGTCGTGTGATGAGGACGGTTTGTATGCATTTGGGTAGCGTGTTTTGTCGAACGTTCGTTTTGTGGTTTTCGCACGAAAGGGGTTTTTTACCGCGCTTTTGGGGGAAATTTTTGCTTGGCCCTGGGGGCGCTTAGCGTTTCTTAGGACAGTCGAGCCCATTGTCCTGTTAGTAGGACTTATGCGAGTACTTTGCAAGCTTGAAGCCTTGTCTTTAGTTGAAAAAGAATTACTTTTGATACTAGACAAAATGGTTACATTCATGTAGCCTCAGTCGGGCTAACCTTAGTTAGGTAGAAAGTAAGCAAAATGTTTACATTCGGACTGCCTAAGTTAGGCGAGCCTTTGGTCAGGCTAGAAATCCTAAATTCAAAGTAGAGACATGTGCGACTTGACCTAAAGGTGATAGCGCAAAGCGCGTTCGGAGTCTAAGCGGAGGTTAGGTCCAGGCGGGCGGACTCTGCCTTACTTTCTTCGGACTCTCTACCCTCGGGGGGTTCCTCGCGTATTTCTTTGGGCCCGAGGCAGGCGACCTTGACGGTCTTGGTTAAGCTCGTTGCGTAGCATGCTTGCACCAGTTTTTGGTCCGCCATGATTTCTCCAACACCGTGGGGTGTTGGGAACTTCATCGTGAGCTGTGCGGTAGACACTAAAACTCTTAGTTTGTTTAGGGACGTCGCCCTAGGATTGCATTGTATGCTGATGGTGCTGAGACAATGATGAAGTCTACATCAAGACTCACGACCTTTGGAAAGGTGCCCATAGTCGTTCGGGTAGTGATGATTCCTTCTGCTGGAACCTGGGCTCCTGAGAACCCTCTGAGCGTGCCGAGGAATGGTCTTAGGGTGGCTTCATTCAACCCGAGCTTTCTGAAGGTGTCGAAGTAGAGAACATCTGCTGAAGATCCTTGGTCGATCAAGACTCTCTTGACTTCGTAGTTGGCAATAATAGAGGTCACTACCATGGGGTCGTCATGGACTGGTCCCTCTAGGTTAGTGAGGTCGAAGGTGATGGGGTCTCCCTTGGTCTCACTTCTCTTTTTATGCTTCAGAGCGTAATTGAGGGCAAGTATGGAATGCTCCATCCTCTTCTTGTTTTGTGGTAGGGAGGAGGTCCCTCGCTGTAGTCCTCTGCTATGAGACTTGTTGAGGGGAGTATAACTCGTGAACCGTCCTCTGGGAGGTGTCCTCGGTCGAGGTGGTGGCCTCTTCCTATTCCTCTCCTTGGGGGCTTGGTTCTCGGTTCCCGTCTTCTCCTTTTTCTTTTCTTCCCGTTCCATGTCGGCCCGGCTTATTAGGAATTTTCTCATCTTGTCCTTGGCGATCTGAGCATTTTCCTCTTGAATGAACCACTCCGCACGGTCCATAAGCTCCTGTAAGGTGGAGACGGGGCATCTGTTCAGTTCCCCATAGAATTGTGATCATCGAAGACCTTGCTTTATCACAAAGATGGCGACGGTGTCCTGGAGGCCTCGGACTTGGAGCGAGAGCTTGGTGAAGCGGGCCAGGAAGGCTTGCAGGGTTTCCCCTTCCTCCTGGTGGAAACCAATGAAGGAGTCTTCGTTTTTTTTGTACTCTTTGCTGCTGGCGAACTGTATGAGGAAGTTCTGTGCCAGTTGTTCGAAGCTGTGGATCGAATTGGTGGGCAGCAAGGAGAATCATCTTAGGGTGGCTTCTTTTAGGGTTCACGAGAAGACTCGGCACAGTTGGTTGTCCGTCATGCCCAATATCGACATGGCCGAGTTGAAGGTGTTAAGGTGATCCCGCGGATCGGTTTCCCCACTATAAGGTTCTATGTGGAAGAGCATTTTGAAACCCATGGGCACGTGCTCATTCATAACCTGTTGGGTGAAGGGGTGTCTCCCCTTTCCCTGGAAGTCAATCGTGGGCCACTGGTAGGCATTTGCACCGTCAGCTGCATACGGGTTGTAGGCCGCGGCCCATGGCATATGGAGTTAAGATCCCGGAGGGTAATTTGGGACTGGTGGTCGCGGATAGTTCGTGACGGGTCGCGCTGCCTGTCCAGCGACCATGGTTGGTCCAAGTGGGATCACCGTTGGAGGTGGTGCTGCCGTCAGTGACAATCGTGCGAATTCCATTGGTAAGGTCCCAAATTGAATTGTGGACGGGCCAGTAAGGTCGTTGGAGGGTCCTGCCGATGTGCCGTGCGGCACTAAAGGTAACTGAGCGCTCGCATTTGCTGGGGCGAGGTTCCAGTCCTCCTCCCATCGTTGTTGGCGTAGAGCTGCTACTTCTGCCTCAAGGCGGGCGATATCAGCGTCCCACGGGTTCCTTACTGGCTCTATCATCTCTTGACCACCAATTGCGGGGCAAGGGACGTGCGGCATGCCATACGGGTGTTGAGGGAAAGTTTCCTCTTTGGATGTCGGGTTCAGGACCACGGTCTCCGTGACGGCTACCTGCATTATTGAGGAGCTTTGAGGCTAGGTTGCACTTGATCCGCCTGCCTTAAGGCATTGAGGTCTGAATTAGACCGCGGGTGGGTTGCATTTGAATGTCTGCCTGTTGCTGAGCGTTGGGTGTATACTCCTACTCCTCGAAAAAGAAATGACGTTTAGCGGCAGAGTGCGCAAGGCATTGAGGTCTGAATTAGACCGTGGTGGGCGCCACTGTAACTGTCGTTTTTGGCTCAGACAATTGTAATTTGGAATTAGGACTGCAAGGGGTCTTAACCTTGGGGGACTTGTCCTTAGGTGATGCACCTAGGTGCCTACGTACCCTTCGGGAGGGATCAAAGTCCACGTAGTTCGTCATGCTGACGTCTATAGGAGCCGTTAGGCAAGGTTGTTACCTGTATTGGGCCGTGTGCGGCTAAGACGTGCCTAAGGTATGCCGGGCGGGCAAGCCGCGCTTAGGAGAATGCCTTAGTGGAAGAGAGCTATGGTCTCTGAGGGCTGCTGGAAGCCCTGTTAACGGTATGCTCCGAGGAGGAGGTGAGCTTGCCGGAGGTTAGCTGGAATGGGGGCTAGCGACGGTGCTCGAGGATCGGAAAGGACTTGCGTGGGGCATCTAAGGGTGCTCAGGTACCGAGAGAGTGTGGAATATCAGGGACGAGGTATGGTAATCCTTCAGTTTGCGTACAGTTCTCTTGGGACTGGATTGCCTGCTTAGTCCCCCGAGTGAGAGTCTATTTATACTCGAGTGTGGGGAGATCGTGCTCGACCTACGACCTCGTGGGACGTGGGTCATCCCACGAGGCTTGTGGAGATCCCACGTCTGGTTGAGGGGAAGCTCCGTGAGTTGACGTGGGTGAGGGCCACGTATTTGATAGATGAGTGGTGCCACGTGTCTCTACTGGGTGCTAAGGCCGTGCTTCTAGAACGTCTGTGCCACGTGTCCCAAGGTGGAATATTCCGTAGTTAAAATTACTTTTTCCTTATAAATAACTAGCTTTTGGCCCGTGCACATGCACGGGAATTTTTTTTAAGTTTTGATATAGTAATATAAAAAAAAAATTCATCATTCATAACCAATAACGGAGGCTAAACATATTTTTATACAATAAGATGGTACTACGAAACCTTACACTTATGTAGTAGTATTAAATTTTTGAATTTGCTATTATAACATGTATAGTCCAATTTAACTCTCATTCAATTCTCTCCTTCAGTAAATAAACCTTAGCGCCTCTTCAACTTCTGCTTCTTCTTCATCCTCCAGCGCCTCTCCTCTTGCAGATAACTGCAAGAGGGATTGCTACAACTTACAAATTTTTGTAAGTTTAGCAACCCCTCCATATTTTCTTAATTTTGTTTATTTTCAGTCTTTAAAATAAATAGATCTTTCAGATCTACATCATCCCCCATTTTGGTGGTGTTTTCTTCAAGATCTAGTCTGTGCCTTTGTCTTTCTTTAGAAAAGTTTAATCTCTAATTACTATGTCTTCTTAGATCTAGTAACTGAAGGTAGTTTTTGTTATTTTCGTTTGTTGGGAAGGTTTTGCAGATCTATATCTAAAATTTATAGATCTTTATGTCAGAAAGCTCCCACTCCTTTATCATGTTGTTAAAAAATTTCAATGTACTTTTGACTTTGAAGATTACTCCAAATCTAATATGCAGGAAGTTTAACAGTAAAAACTTTGTTGGCAACACCAAGAATGGTGCAGTTTTTCATCCCAAGTTCATCTTACAATTGTGATCAGTTGACCTTTTTATTCGCCTTTTAGTTCAATATTCTTTACAAATTATTTCTTCAATATTGTTGGAATGGAGTTGTTTGATTTATTATAAGTGTCCTTGGACTTTTCTATAATTTGATGAAATTTATTATAAAAAAAATGTATAGTCCAATTTGATATAAAATAGTGCATTACAATTCATTATTGATTGGCAACATAATTCAGAGCACTTAAAGCATAATAACATTGTAAAGAAATTAAATTAAAAAGTAATAACGTGTACTGCATAATGAAATTCAAACATTTGGATAGAATGTCAAAGAAGAAATCATTCCGTCATTCGCAGAAGCTCATGTTTCTTACTATTTGTCTTGTCGTCGTAAGATGCAATTTCATCACCATACCGACCGTTCGTAGCAGATATTGCATCTGTTACTCACATTCTCACCGCTATTGAAGGTTGCAAAAGCTTATGTTCTGTCGAACCAGCTTTTAGACATGTCTGATCTAGGAGTAGATGTTCAGTGGTACGGTAATACTGAACTTCAGTACATCCCTCCAATCAGTTGGTTCCTAAACCATTCAATGTGGGTCATCATTAATGTGAATTTATATTAATATTAACAAATGACTCTACATGATTGGAGGAGTGTACTAAACTTCAGTACTACGGTACCATTAAACTTTTATACCTGATATAAGTCTCCACATGGCTTGTTTTTGTTACATTTTTATCACAAATTATCTTTAATCTCTCTCACCAGTTTTATAACTATCTATTATATCCACTTTTTCTCACATATAATCCAATCATATATTTTATTTTATGTTTTATTAATTATTAAATAGATATATATTGTGAGACTGACGACTATATAAAAATGACTCTAATGAAAGTTACAATCAAATATAAAGATACGTTTTGATAACTACTATATCGATGTAATATCTACACTTTCTCTCTATATATTTTGATTACTTCAATAAACGTAAAAATTGATTACCTTATTAAATTTTATTTTGTTATTCATCTTATGAAATTGGCATCCCGTGTCCAGCCATATTTGCCAAGAGTTGATGGGCTGTGAAGCTTATGCATTCACGGTTGAATTCAATGTAAAGAATTCAAAAGTTTTTATCTTGTTTAGAATAAACAAAATTTATAATTTTATTATGTTATTAATAGAATAATATTTAACAAAGTTCATTTTTTTTGTCATTTATTTTTATAAAATACTAAAGGCAACGTTGAGACACGCATAAGTCATAACTATTTTTTTTCTCAAATTATTATATCACTTTTCTTTTTAATTCATCCAATATTATTTTAATGTAAGTTAAGCGAAAACGTGTAAGAATAGAATAGAGACTTGTAAGGCTGTAAGTTAGGTAAAAGTAATATAACAATTAAAAATTTGAAATTAAAATAATATAACAATTAAAAATTAGATTTTTATTAGAATTTTTAAAATTAGCTGATTTCAAGAAATATATTAATAGTAGGTGAGTGTAGCATGATTAAAGGAAAACATGAATTTTAAAATTAATATAAAATTAATTATTAAGCTGATTTGAAGGAATATAAAAATCATATTACATTAGCATGAATCAAAGAATTTATTACAAAATTAATTGTTTAATTAATTTAAATTATGATGATTATTTAAAATAAAAAATATAAAGAAAAAAAATAAAAAATTGAGATAACTGGCAACTCAAGCTGATTTTAAGGAATATAAAAATCATATTACATTAGCATGAATCAAGGAATTTATTACAAAATTGATTGTTTAATTAATTAAATTATGATGATTATTTAAAATAAAAAATATAAAGAAAATAAAAAATTGAGATAACTGACAACTCAAACGTATGTGAACAAAAATGGGGTGTTTAGAATAGCAACTATATATTAATATTAAGGACAAAAATTATATGTTGTTGAATACATGCTTTTGCTAAGGTTAACCAATTAAAAAAAGACATGTGTCAAAATTGACACATGTCTTTTTTTAATTGGTTAACCTTAGCAAAATCATGTAAGCAACATCATATAAATTTTTTCCTAATATTAATTGATTTTCTATGAGTGAGGTACATACATGCTTTATTAAAAATCGTAGGAAAGTAACGTTCAAACCTTCAAGGGCATCAACCACAAAATAGCAACAATATATTAATTGATTTAATTTACTTTGAGAATAAATATCAGTATATTAAATATAATAATTAAGTATATATATATATCTAGCATATTAATATAAACAATAATAAATTTTAAAAAATTTAATATTAACAATAATAAAATAATGGGTATAATACATATATTACATTGACTAATTAACTGCTTGCTCTTTATAATGGGTATATTCTTTCTTCACACATGAGTTATGTATGCATCCTTACAAGCCATTGAAATTTGGTCTTGTGATTTTCCATCACCTGCAGATTAATGCATGTTTGAATTGATTTATTAGGAACAAACCAAGAAGTTGGTCTTTCCAATTTGGCAGTCACCGAGGAGGTTGATTTTCAAAGCAACCAAATCAGATAATAGAAAATAGAAAGAAATAAAATCAAAGATTTAATAGTAGTTATAGTTATAGAATATATTAATTGATCAATTTAATTTTATATTGATTGTCGAAATCATAAATAATTAATAGATGTTTTAAGAATAATGGAGATTGAATTCTCAATTTGAAATCAAATTATGAGAACTCTACCGGCAGATCCAAATTTATAGCCAGATCCTCACCACGCGAACCTTGATAATCCAATCTATTTTTGTTGGATTGATAGCACTGATGGGATCAACTCTACTGGCAGCCATTGATTGCAGCTTGTGAGAACTCTTCCTTGAATTATATTATAAGCTAATTTTGATTATAATGGTGTATAAAAGCACTGCTGTGTCTTAGTATATATAGGGCTGAGAGAGATTGACAAAATAACACATAACAACAATTTAAATTTTGAGTTGGAATATGATTCTGATAAGTATGAATTAGAAACCACTATTCAAATAATTCACATTTAAATAACTTATATACTGAATCAAAATTCGAATTTAAATATATTTTCAGTTTACAAAATATTTCAGTTAAGATACATTATTAATATATTATCAAATCTCTAAGCTAAATTTAATTTTGCATTTAGAATATTCTTTTATATATAGTCCAAAGAATAAAATATATTATATAAAGCTGATTACATCAGAAAATTGATAGCACATGTCAACAACACGTCAGCAATATATGTCAGAGGATTAAAGATGTTTACACGCTGATGTGGCAGTAATTGCATTAGCGTCTCTACCTTTAAGTATATATAATAGATTGATAATTGATACGATTTTAATAAATTTGATTAGTTTGTTTAATTTAAAGAAAATTAAATTTGACTACTTTTTTTCTATTTTAACTTGTCATTGGAGGAGCTTGTACTCACATATTGTAGGCTTTATTTGTTCACCAAGAAAATACTATCCTCTAAAGTTTGAAGATCTTTTAAAAAACCTTTTAGGGTTTTGTTAATTTCATGTTGGATGGAAGAGTGTTTCTAGCTTTCACAATATTCCATCTTCTAAAAAATTTTAGAAAATTGCAATCAAATTACTTATTACTATTTGTAATTATTAATATTTCTTTTAATTGATGGTTAAAAAATACCTCTGAATTGCATCGGTGAAAGTAACAACAAAAAAATTTATAACTTTAATCTACTAAGCTATACTTGAAGACAAAACAACAATAATTATATATTTCCTTCCGCATTATAGGTTAGAGTGCAAAAGTAAAACACAATCAACTTAAGAAAGGATAGAAAACCAATATATAGAAGCCAACTAAAAATGCTATACAATAAATTTAAAATACATAATGTTATTCCACAAGAATCAATTGCCACCCCCTAATTCTAGTCATAACAAATCAAAAGATCAACAATCATCTCTCAATTCTATATTAAAGTTTGCTTCATATACTAATTATAATTAATTCAGATGGTTTATTATAAAAAGAAATTAAGGGTATGCTTAAATAAGATTATTGTTTAAAAAATGTTTTTTAAAAAATTATTATTTTTGTATCTTAAAACTAAAATAAAATAATAGATCTATTTAAATTCAAAAACAATTTAATCTACCATTATTATTTAAACTTCAATATAAAAAGAAGTAATTGTATTTAACATACAATTATAGTTTTTTTTATAAGTAACATACAATTATAATTAATTTCATAATGATTATCAAAATTTAGGGCTTAGTTGGGAGGATGGTTTGAGAGTGGGTGGGGTGGGGTGGGGTGGGGTGGTTTGAAGCTCTTAATCCTTGGTTGGGAGTTTAATGAGCAAATGGTGTGAGATGATTTATGATGGTTTGCAAACTATCCTAAACCACTGAATATCCCAAATTCCAAATCCCTTCAAATTGGGGATTTGGGATCATTTGCATATAATACATTCTTTAATTCCATTTTTAAACTTTTTTCAAACATTCATTTATTTATTATAAGGGTAATATTAAAATTTTTACCGTCACCACCCTCTTCATTTTTTAACCCCGAATCAGTGGAATGGTTTGTCTAACTCACTCCACACACCTCCATTACTACCACTCAACTCTACTCCAAAACTCCCAACCAAGCCCTTTTAAGGTAAAATAATTTCAATACAAAATTTTAATTTGTTTATCTCATCTCTTGCGAAGAGACTATGGTTATGGTTTATGTCACGACCCCAAATCGGGAGTACGTGACCGGCACGGGAATAGATTTTTACCTCTAAACCCGTAAGTCTTACACTGTAAACATAACTATAACTTCCCTCCTATACAATCAATATATACAACATAATAGTGGCCACACCTCACTAGTGGCCTAATTAACCTGCAATCCACGGTTTGCTCAATACCGCTTCAGCCCAGTATTGAGATATATCTCAACATACATAGTATATATCTATATCATATTGACCGCACGTCTTAATACGTACGATCTATCCTATTCACATGCAGCAATCACACGTAATATATATATCCATATCATATCGATCGTACGTCTCAATACGTACGATCTATCCTATTCACATGCAGCAGTTTATATACTCATATATATATCCTAGTTTTTCCCCAAACTGGACCCTGTCTTTAAGTACAAGTGAAGCCGACAAGTCTAGAGTAGGTACATCAAAAGCTGTAAATATTTACACAATACTTACAACCTAAGAATATGTACAACAACAAAATCAAAATAACTCAAACTGTGTCCACCCACGCGAACGAATGCGTTAAGGTTGATCTGATGTCCGCTTCACTGTCCAACGTCGATACTTGTCCAATACCTGTATCTGAAACATTTTAGTAGGAGGAGTGAGTCAAACAGACTCAGTGAGAAGCTTCCCATCCTCGGCGTTGCGGCGGGTACCACTACAGGTGAGGAAAGGGAAACACCCACAATCACATGCGCATGAAAATCCAGTTTATCAAATGTTATATTACGATCAGGCAATATTAATATAACATAAAGTCAAAGATAAACCTACGGATCATGCTCTTCTATCATGCTTCTCGTAAGACAAACAAACACTTTACACATCTTATTTGAAAGCTGTAAATCACTGTATTGGTCCATGTATCTCACGATCGACAATGGCCTCAACTGGCAAATCTTTTAAACGTTAACTGACCCTAGTGTCAGGCTAAGGCATTGGCCTCCATGGGCAATTAAATGAATTGTCCCTAGAACAAGCTAGAGCAATGGCCTCCACGTGCGACTTTATCTAACTTACTTTTCTTTTCGAGCTTTCAGCCGGGACTCCGACTTCATATACCCATTCCTATCCTACACTGACGTTACCTAAGTAATGTGAAACTTCCCTATGACTCTCTAATCAATTATGAGATCGTATTTATCCTAATTTAATACTTAAACCCCCAGTTTAGATCATAACCTAACTCTATCATTTCTTTCCTAAGTTCAATTACCGTATGACGTCGACGTTTATAAACAGTTCTTTTGCGATCAATTTAGTCAGTTTCTAATATATAGTGTAAACTAGACCTTGGACTCAATCAATAACTTACCCCCTTGCTCGTACTGTTCGGTGTATCTCATGTTGTCACATGAATACCCTCCAGTACCATTCTGCATGTAAGCAATCACACATATACAAGTACATTCATATAATACAATTTAAGAACAACAATAGCATGTTAACCACTAAGAAATTCTTACAAATAGGCAAGTAGGGAAACCACATATCCACATCCTCAATCAACCCTGGAGGGCAAGGATGGGAAACCCCTCACCTGAACGACTTCCTTGTGCTTGTCCTGGAGTAAATCCCGCTCCGGGCAAATTGTGGTTTCCTAACAATTGCATTCACGTGGTTAACAATCTTAACTATATGCAACTCATATGTGTATGGTATGCTCATGCCTAAAAATGCACCTAGACGTCGCCAAGAACCGAGTTCTTGGTCTTATTCGTCTTCCGTCTCTTCCATGAGAGTCTCAAGTGCTTCACACTTGGTTTCGTACAATTATCGCTCACCTTGAATTGATTTTGGAGCCTTGGATTCGAGTTACCAACCAAAATATACTTTTAAATTATCCTACTTTAGGTTTCCTAATAATTACGAAGAAATAAACTTGCCAATTTAGAATTTGGACTTTATTATTCCGCAAGTTTCCATCCTTGAAAAACAACAAAGTATCTAAAATGATTATTGATGCTTGATTGCATATTTACAATTATTCTTGGGTGTTTAAGATCGAAATGAGGAGGTTTAAAACTCTCAACGTCACCCTTAAAGTGTATTTGGACAAACCGAGCATGGACCCGGCACGTTAACGTCAAGGTTCAACCTTAGTAACCTTGGGCCAGCTCTTCACGGGTCTTGTTCAGCTAATATTTCAACAATATAATTTCAATAATACCAATCCAAGCCTATTTACTCAAATCCAAGCTCAATCATAATTATCAACAATTTCCCCCAAATTAGGAATAATTATAATTTCAATCCCAAATCCTTCCAAATTCGAATTTGGGCAAATCCGAGAATATAATCTCGATTCCTACCCCAACTAAGTGTTCAAGAACACTTCCTAGGTTTCAATCTACCCTCGAAACATCAATCGAAGGTGGATCGAAGAAATCCCTAAAAATGGAGAAATTGAGGGTTTAGAATGAAATTGGGGTTACCAACCTTGATTCGATCGGTGGAAGGTGTAGGAGATTTTGTAGTGGAGCTCCGGTGAGCTTTTTCGGCGTCGACTAGCTCTCCTCCGACGAGTTTTCCGGCGAAACCCTCCTCTTCCCCTTCTTCCTCCTTCATGTCCTCACCCTCTCTCTCTTCTTTCTATTTCTTCTTTCTCTTTCTCTCTCTCTCTCTCTCTCTCTCTATTCTTTCTTCTTTCCTTTTTATTTCTTTCTTTCTAACTCACGGCACCTACACCCCAATTAATTAAAAATGAATAAAATAATTAAAATAAATATAATTAAAAATAAAATAATTAATAATTAAATAAATAATAATTAATATGTATTTTCAATTTAATCCATTTTCCCTATTTAATTCAGGTTCCCAATTTCTTAAGTCCTGAATTAAATCCTAAAAATTATTTTCTACTTCTTTTCTTTCCCTTTTATTTTATTTTAAACTTCGAAAAATTTTCTCGAGTATTACAATCTTCCCCCCTTAAGAAATTCGGTCCCCGAATTTCAAATAACATACTAACCTTAGTCTTGAAATTGGTGAGGATATGTCCTGCGCATCTCCGCCTCAACTTCCCACGTTGCTTCCTCGACCGAATGGTTTCGCCATAGGACTTTCACCAATGGCATTTCCTTTTACCTCAGCTTCTTCAACTGGCGATCTAAGATTTCCACTGGCATTTCCTCAAAAATTAGACCTTCAGCTAGTTGTACTTCCTGGGGTTGGATTACTTGAGAGGGATCTGGTAAGTACTTGCGAAGCATAGATACGTCAAACACCGGATGAACTCCTTCCAATTCCGCCGATGATTCTAGATGGTAGGCAACATTTCCCACGCGTTCTAGAATCTCAAACGGTCCGATGTACCTTGGACTTAGCTTGCCTTTCTTGCCAAATCTCATCACGCCCCTCATTGGTGAAATTTTTAAGAAAACCTGCTCACCCACATCAAATTCTAAGTCTCTTCTTCGGTTGTTGGCATACGACTTCTGCCTACTCTGAGTCGTCACAAGCTTTTCTCTAATGGACTTTATCTTGTCAAAAGCATCCTAAACAAGTTTCGGACCAACCAACTTGGCCTCTCCGACCTCGAACCACCCAATCGGGGACCTACAATTCCGACCGTACAAAGCCTCGAAGGGTACCATTTGAATACTAGATTGGTAACTGTAGTTGTAAGCAAACTCTGCTAATGACAGGTATTTCTCCCACCCTCCGCCGAAATCCATAATACATGCCCTAAGCATGTCCTCTAAAATCTGAATGGTCCTCTCAGACTGCCTGTTTGTCTGGGGATGAAACGTTGTACTTAGATCAACCCTTGTCCCCAACGCCTCCTGCAATGCTCTCTAGAATTGAGAGGTAAACTGTGGCCCCCTGTCATAGATAATCGACACCAGTACTCCGTGCAACCTCACTATCTCTGATAGGTACAACTGGGCACACTGACCCACTTTGTAAGTGGTCTTAACTGGCAGGAAATGTGCGGACTTGGTCATCCGATCAACGATTACCCAAACTGAATCGAATCCCCTCTGAGATCACGGCAATCCTGACACAAAATTCGTAGTGATTGTCTCCCATTTCCATTCAGGAATTTCTATCTGTTGAAGTGTTTCGGCGGGCTTTTGGTGTTCAGCCTTAACCTGCTGACACACTAGACTTCTAGAAACGTAGTCTACCACATCTTTCTTCATACCATTCCACCAGTATAATTCTCTCAGATCCTGATACATCTTATTACTACCCGGATGGACTGTGTACGTTGTCTTGTGTGCCTCATCAAGGATTCTTTCTTTCAAACCATCCACCATAGGTACACACAGTCGTCCCTCGAACCAAAGTATTCCTCTGTCTTCTATGGAGAATCAGACGTCGTCCTTCTCCCCCTTAACCATTGTATCTCTGATATGTTTGAGGTCGGCGTCTTGATCTTGCTTGGATTTAACCTCTTCGACTAGAGCTAACTTAGCTTGGATATGGGCTGGAAACAAGTTGGAGTCTCTAATTTCAAATTGAGTTCCTGACTGTTCCAGCTCATGTATTTCCCGAATTAACGACCTTCGTACTTCACTGATATGGGCTAAGCTACCCATTGACTTTCGGCTCAGAGCTGCGACTACATTCGCCTTACCAGGATGATATAGAATCCTGCAGTCATAGTCTTTCAACAACTCCATCCACCTGCGTTGTCTCAGATTCAAATCTTTTTGCTCGAAAATGTATTTAAGGCTCTTGTGGTCTGTGTATACCTCACATGATTTGCCATAAAGGTAGTGCCTCCAAATCTTCAAGGCAAATACCACCGCTGCCATCTCAAGATCGTGAGTCGGGTAGTTTTTTCTCATGCTTCCGGAGTTGCCTAGATGCATAAGCAATCACCTTGCCATATTGCATAAGAACACACCCTAACTCAACTCGTGAAGCATCACAGTAAGAGCCAACACCGGTACTGTGGTGAGACTTTCCTTTAGCTTTTGAAAACTCTCTTTGCACTTGTTATCCCACACGAACTTTACCCCTTTCTTTTTTAGACTTCTACACTTACCCTTAGTGGTTTCCATAAACACTTCAGGTTACTCCCTATCGACATCCTATGTCTGACTGGCTTAGACTCTTCTCTGACTACTACTTGTAGTCATTTCTGTTTATAATGGAAACTCATCAGTCTCCTCCTTACCATCATACTCATTACTCTGTCTCAGGCTCAGTTCGGTCTTCACATCTGAAAACCTCGCTCAACACGACTATGACTGTGGATCTATACCATCCTCAGGTTAGTCCACTTAGAGTTGCACATTTTATGCTAACTCTACTCATTGGATTTTCGTTGGCTTTTACCCCAACTTGGCCCACTCGGACTCCTCAACTCACTTAGATCCTGTATTCCTACTTGGAATACTTGATCCGTTAGCTCTAGCATGAACCTTTCTGGACATGCTCTACTCCCCTTGACCAAATGGAATCCACTCCCACGGTTTGACTCTTTCCTTTCTTACGGTGTGGCATACGTTCACGAACATATACCGCCTCTTGCAAGTGTGTTACCCGTTGGGTTCCAACCGCCCCCAACGGTAGCATACCTGTTTTATCATTTTGGCTCGCATCCCCAGATGCTTACCCAACTCCGTTCCCGTATTCACTCTCTTCTTTTCCATTTCGTACCTACGTGGTACTCTTTCTTCGAGTATTTCTCAATACTCGTTACTCACAAAATTCTCCTTCTCGATTAACTATCCTTACGGTTAATTTTCCCTTTATGGCACCCACACGGCCATTTATACGTTTGGTTTGTCCACTCAGTCTCCACCCATACACGGGCTTCAGACCAACGGATTTACGGTTCACCAACCTGTGGAATTAGCTTACCTAGCTATGTCCACTACAATCTGTGTACTATACATGCACTTACGGTAGTAGTTGGTTCTCCACCTCCTACTTGACTCTTATCCTATTCGGTCCTATAGGCTTACGCTCTTCCCCCCCTTATGGGGCTACTTATCCCTGTCTACTTTCTCTCCCCTCGAGCCTCCACGAGTCCCTTTGGGTTTTATCTCTCACATTATCTCGTTCAAGAGCTATCTACCGCAATAACACTCATTTTCTTATCTATGGACAGTACCCGAAGGTCTATGCCCATTTCCACTTCTAGACCTGCTCCGGTCTAATGCTTTCGGGTCCATAATCACCCTATGGCCCCTTAATTGGTAACCCTTAGGTTTACCTGTATACTCCCTTGGCACTTTAGCACTCTTCTAGTGCTTTTCGATGTCTACTTAACTTTAATCACTCCAAGCGAGCGATTTCTCAACTACATCTACTATCCTTATACAGCTTACCTGTAAAAGGACTATTGTTTGGTAGGGTATTGGTCACATGAGTTAGTTTTCTTAGGCACCAGGCGGGTTTTAAAAATTAATTCAAATTTATTTCTTAGAAAATGACGCCTAAGGTTTTCGTAAATGGTTAGGGTTTAACCAATTGGAATGACACAAATTAAGGAAGAGTTTTCATGAAAATTTGCCTTCCAATGGTTATCCCTAGTATTTTAAAGAAAAGTTTGATGGTCTTTCATAATCTCTCATCCGAAAAGACCAAAAAGATTTTTTTTTTACAAAAATTTCTCATGTGATCAATATGCTATTCATTATGCTCTTCCTTAAGCAACCCAAGAGAGTTTGGTTGGGCTTAATCCCTTCTTTTCCCCCTTGTTTGCTTAAGGAACTAGCAGTTCATGGATCGAGCGCAGGGTTGGACTAGGCTCCTTCCCTGTGCCTTACCATTTACTCTGTTTCTTGCTTGGCATATGGTCACGCTCTACACGTTTACATATGCCTCTACTTCTTAACATCCATCTCTACGGAATATGGTTCGGCCACTTTGCCCTTCCATATACCGTATCCTGATTTTCTAGTCCGTAGACTTCTACTTCTATACTGTGCATTTCACCACCTCTTTTCTGCTTACTTTCTAGGAAGGACAACTCACTTCCTTCAGCCATAGCATACCGCACAGTCGTGACCCATTCACGTGGTCATCTCCCTTTCAGTCTCATGCCTCATGGCCCTGTTTATTCTTGTCTGTAAACTTTCCATTTTCAATCGCCCCATGGGTTTACTTTCTTTTCTACATGCCAAGCATGTCTTTTCATTCGCTTTACAAACCATTCCTAGCCTGAACTACAATTCACTGCATATTTCTATTCAACTTGCATTCCATACTATAATCAAACAACTTGCGCCTATACCATAGCACACAATGCGCCGCTAATAGAGCAGACGCATCATCTCATTTAACACCTACAAAACAATCACACATTGTAGCGCATTCCTGCCTACAATTCAACCAAATGTGTCTGTGTCTAGGTAGCATCCTCCATGGATGTCTTCTTTCCCTATTATGGCGTCCTAAGGTTCCTGAGGTCACTGCCACCCCACCTTACGCCTTAGTGCTCATCGACACTTATGTACTGTATAGGTTATATGCTTTGCATAGAATTTCACATACAAATTCTATGCTTAAAGCGATGACTCGATTTATCTTGGGTACTCGCACAAGTGCCTGTTTATTCCAACGTTGTGCCCGGGTTCACAACGAGGCTCAAACCGACACCAGGCTATGATACCAAGTTTGTCAGGACCCCAAATCGGGAGTACGTGACCGGCACGGGCATAGATTTTTACCTCTAAACCCGTAAGCCTTACCCTGTAAACATAACTATAACTACCCTGCTATATAATCAATATATACAATATAATAGTAGCCACACCTCACTGGTGGCCTAATTAACCTGCAATCCACGGTTCGCTCAATACCGCTTCAGCCAAGTATATAGATATATCTCAACATACATAGTAAATATCTATATCATATTGACCGCACGTCTCAATATGTACGATCTATCCTATTCACATGCAGCAATCACATGTAATATATATCTCCATATCATATTGATCGTACGTCTCAATACGTACGATCTATCCTATTCACATGCAGCAGTTTATATACTCATACATATATCCTAGTTTTTCCCCAAACTAGACCATGTCTTTAAGTACAAGTTAAGCCGACAAGTCTAGAGTAGGTACATCAAAAGCTGTAAATATTTACACAATACTTACAACCTAAGAATATGTACAACAACAAAATCAAAATAACTCAAACTGTGTCCACCCACGCGAACGAATGCGTTAGGGTTGGTCTGATGTCCGCTTCACTGTTTGGACGTCGATACTTGCCCGATACCTGTATCTGAAACATTTCAGTCGGAGGAGTGAGTCAAACAGACCTAGTGAGAAGCTTTCCATCCTCGGCGTAGCGGCGGGTACCACTACAGCTAGGGAAAGGGAAACACCCACAATCACATGCACATGAAAATCCAATTTATCAAATGTTAAATTACGATCAGGTAATATTAATATAACATAAAGTCAAAGATAAACCTACGGATCAGGCTCTTCTATCATGCTTATCGTAAGACAAACAAACACTTTACACATGTTATCTGAAAGCTGTAAATCACTCTACTAGTCCATGTATCTCACGATGGACAATGGTTTCAACGGGCAAATCTTTTAAACTTTAACTGACCCTAGTGCCAGGCTAGGGCAATGGCCTCCATTTGTACATACACACAGATACTATAACATACATCTACTTAATCTCCCCTACTCTGGGTTATCTACTAGCCACTACGTGGCTTTTCTACTTCGAATCTATTCACTCGGGTTACTGCCCACCACGTGGCAAAACATACTTAACCCATTCACTTGGGTACTGGTCACCTCGTGACATTTCTGTTAATCAAACACAATCAACCTCTATCTATCAAACAACTGATCCATAGCCACCAACTGGCACGTTCTGACCCCTCACTGCGGGGCAATGGCTTGAGCCCACTCATCCATTACCCAACCAGGCCACAATGGCAGGCATGGCACAACGTCTCAAAACATGGCTGCTGATACACCCTAGACCAACTCAATAGGATGATTTCTCTTTTACTAGGTTAGGCTCACGGTTCACCCGTAGGTTCCTCCTGTGTCTTCTTACCTTAGTGTCACATATTAATAGGATTCTTTGTATCTTTCCTGAAGGGTCAACAATTCCTCTCCTTGTTAATATGGACGAATATCCTTAACAGGATATAACTCATATGCCTATCCAGATGCACTCTCTGAGCCTCATGCTATTGTCATAGCAATATAAATCCTTTCTGACCCTATTATCAGGATAGGGCAATGACCATCGTCATGGTGATTATAAAAGTGAGGTCTCAAGTGCCATCTAACGTTGTTCTAGTCGATGTCTCACATCGCTAGCATAGCCAAATCCGAAACCCATCAACAACTCCCTTTGCATGATTATAATTTAAGTCACCGTCGTGACGCGCTTTCCAAAATAAAAGCTTAGTCCTTCCGTACAAGGACTCTTGCCACCGTCGAGGAAAAGATTTAATAAAATACTCATCATGCCTCCGAAGTGTATGAGTTGGATTTGTAACACACCAATCATAGCAAACAATTACACTCTACTCCTATGTCTTCCTATCCTAGCTACTTTCCACAACCTATTTTCTAGGTCTTTTATTCTTTTAGCATTCTATACCTCTAGCAACACATATCAGACAAGCAGAGAATATACATACTCATGTAATCCACATAAGCATACAACCCTAGGAGCAGAGATGAAAGAGCCCTCACCTTGGCCAACCTTCCATGCAATCCTCTCCTATAACTTTAGTCTCCTCGGAGTTCCTGTTGCACTCTTTTGCATGTCGTTGTTCCTATAAGAACAACATTTACTTCATTAAGATTATTACTTAGCTTAACTTGTTATTTATCTCTCCATTACTCTGACGTGTAGTCCATGGTTGCCATAGAGTCAAGCTCTTGGTCTTATCGGACTTCTCTATCCTGACTTATGCGTATCCTTCCTCGGGCACTTGAGTGTTTCACAGACTTGGATTTGAGTATTATACCTCTATCTAACATGTATTCGCATCTAAGGAAGCTTATCTATCTTAGTTGGAAGGAATTTTAATTTTTAGGAAGGTCTAAACATTTTGGTCCAACTTTTCTTCCTACTTGGGTTCTAAGAAATCTGGTTTCTAAACCTCAATATACCTTTAATTTATCCTACTTAAGGTTTCCTAATAATTATGAGGGAAGAAGGCTGAAATTTTTGAAATTGGATTCCATTGTTCCACAAGCTTCCACTCTTGAGCAACAAGAAGGTACTTAAAATAATTCTCGATTAATATTCAGAATTATCCTCGGGTGTTTAGGATCAAAGAGAGGAGGTTTAACACTCTCAATGTCACCCTTAAGTGTATTTGGGCCAACCGAGCAAGGACCCGGCACGTTAACGTCAAGGTTCAACCTTAGTAACCTCGGGCCAGTTCTTCACGGGTCTTGTTCAACTAATATTTCAACCATATAATTTTAATAATAGAAATCCAAGCCTTTTTACTCAAATCCAAGCTCAATCCTAATTATCAACAATTTCCCCAATTTATGAATAATTAGAATTTTAATCCCAAACCCTTCCAAATTCGAATTTGGGAAAATCCGAGAATATAATCTCGATTCCTACCCCAACTAAGTGTTCAAGAACACTTTCTAGGTCTCAATCTACCCTTGAAACAACTCAATCGAAGGTGAATCGAAGAAATCCCTAAAAATGGAGAAATTGAGGGTTTCGAATGAAATTCGAGTTACCAACCTTGATTCGATTGGTGGGAGGTATGGAAGATGATGGAGTCGAGCTCCGGTGGTTGTGGTGTAATATCCGAGATATTTAGATTTAATTATTTTCATTATTATTAAATTTATTTTTCTTTCAGAAAGAAAAATAAAGTAAATCAAAAAGGTAAAGAGTTAAAAAAATAATAAAATGGAGGGAAAGAAATGAGATATTTATAATTTTTCTAGGACATAAAAGAAAAAGAGGATATAACAAGTAAATAAATTTTTCAAAAAAAATAAACAATTAAATATATATATATATATATATATATATATATATTAAAATAATGGGGGGGGGGGCCAAACCGTGACCCCCCATTCATTCTTCCACTAACACATATATATACAATATTAAAAAACACACACACCCATTCACAAGCACACACTACCAGAAAAATGCAATTTAGAGACGGAAAAGTCCGTCTCTATGTAGGCCAATTTCCGTCTCTAATGTGTTTAGAGACGGAATCGAGACGGAACGAGTTCCGTCTTTGTTCACCGCGTCGCAAATGGTTAGAGACGGAATTTTTTAGTCCGTCTCTATAACTTTCGTCTCTAACCCGTCTCGAACGCTATATTAAAGAAAATTAATTAGAGACGGAAAAAAGATGGATTAAGTCCACTTCCGTCTCTAAACTGTCTCGAACACTATATTAAAGAAACTTAAATAGAGACGGAATAGAGATGGGTTAAGTCCAGTTCCGTCTCTAAACCGTCTCTAACGATATATTAAATAAACTTAAATAGAGACGGAATAGAGATGGATTAAGTGCATTTCCGTCTCTAATGATATATTAAAAACCTTAACCAGAGACGGAATAGAGATGGATTAAGTGAATTTCCGTCTCTAACAATATATTAAAGAACCTTAATCAGAGACGAAATAGAGATGGATTAAATTCATTTCCGTCTCTAAACCGTCTCTAACGATATATTAAAACAACTAAATCAGAGACGGAATAGAGATGGATTGAGGACGGTTCCGTCTCTAAATCGTCTCTAAGCATATGTTGAAGAAGTTTGATTACAGACGGAATAGAGATGGAATTTTTGGATGGATTAACCGTGGCTAAATTCCGTCTCTGTGGTGGAAATAATATTTTTAATAAAAAACTTTTAAATTGAAATTGATAATAAAATACAAAATTAACTAATAAAACTACATAAAATATTAAAACATAAAGTTCGCATTTGAAACACCATCCAAAAGGTTCTACACATTTAAAACACATACACAAAAGTCTAAAATTCTAACAGCTATTTAAAGGTTAGACATCCATCCAAAAGACTATGTTAAAAGTCTAAAAACATAAAATATAAGTCAACATTAATGTCATATGCATAATATCAATCTTTCTACTTGATCATGTTGGCATCCTTAGAAATAGATAATAAAATACACATTAACTAATAAAACTACATAAAATATTAAAACATAAAGTTCACATTTGAAACACCATCCAAAAGGTTCTACACATTTAAAACACATAAACAAAAGTCTAAAATTCTAACAGCTATTTAAAGGTTATACATCCATCCAAAAGACTATGTTAAAAGTCTAAAAACATAAAATATAAGTCAACATTAATGTCATATGCATAATATCAATCTTTCTACTTGATCATGTTGGCATCCTTAGGAATTGTCGCTTGGTGTACCTTGGTTTCCTTGAAACTTGGAAAATAATTGACCAAACAAACGATCATATTCTGCAAACTTATCATTATAGCCAGCTATCACTTCTTTTTGCTCATCAACTGTTTGTTTCAGACTAGCATTTGCTGCTTCTAAGACTTCAGTTTTCTGTGCCACCCACTTATCTATCTCCTCTTGGAATAGAGGATGAAACTCATTAGCTTGTGAAGTAGAAGCCCCAGTTGATGAGCTACCAATTTCAGTTGCCGTTGATCTAAGACCAAAAACACGACCCTTCTTATCTTTACCTCCCACCACCTCTAACCAAATTGCTGTCTCTTCATTCAGAGAAATTGTATCATTGGATGCACCATCAACGGGTGGTTGAGAAGATCCAGCTGACTTGATTCTTGTATATTCAGCCTGCAGATTAAAAATAATTGACAAATTATAATATATCATGTTCAATACCATTAATCATGATCATAATAAGGATCCACCACTTAAGAGAGACTCAACTAAACCAAATGACATACAAAGGGCAAGATTTCATTTAAAGTATAATATCACAAAGCCTATCAAGCCCAACCACCAAGGGGACAGAATTTGGAAGAGCTAATGCCTAGGTTCATTTAAAGAAAGCCCACACCATAAAGAAAACCCAATAGCATATTACATGAAACAAAAAACAAAACAAAAAACTTCACTTGAATCTGCCCAAAAAATTCACTTACATAAGCTAAAATAGAAGAAGCCAAAAATACTAAGCAAGATAGCCATAAATCAAAGCAGTCCCATGTTTTTAATTAGCCCATAGAACAATGAAACAAGATAGTAAAAAATCTAACAAATTGTGACAAACTTTAATGATACCAACATCATTTGAATCAGCCCCAAAATAGTGAAAAAATGTGGCCCAAAATACAAAGAAATCATCACAAAACTCAATGCTATCAATCCCATTTTAGTCAGCCCAAAAAGTGGCAAAAACATGATGAAATGCATTCAATTAAATAGTTAAATCTAATAGAGATTATATACAAAGTTGATATCAACCCAACAGCCTAGTCTAGGATTTCTCTATTAAGCTCAATCTAGGTGACCTAGTTAAGTTTATGTATTCAATGAATCTGACCAATAAAACAAATTCAGAAACAGTCAAGCCAAGAACAGAACCAGTCCAGAAATAGTACCAAAATAAATTTGTCATATAATATGAATTTATATACTTACATATGCATCTGCAGATCTTTGGTCAAGAAATTCACCATTTTCTTTCCTTGTATGAGTGCGCTTAAATAAGTCAAAACATGTAGGTTCTCTCCCCAATTCTTGCCTCTACCATTATCACAAAATAATGGTTTGTTAATCAAATAATTAAAATCCAAAAAATTATTAAATAAACTAACAAATTTCAATGAATTTAATATTTTACCATCCTCCTTTTATGCTCTGTTACAGGAACAGAGCCACAGCTGTGTATAGTGCCACCCTTAGCAGATGCTCGATTCTTTTTGGCTTGCTCTCCTTTTATCTTAAATTCTTCACTGTTCCATATCTCTTTCAATTGATTCAAAACCTCTTCTGGAATCCACAAAGGTGGGTCAAGACCTTTCTCCACTCCATGGTGCACACCCCACATCAATCCTCGAAGTCGGTGACCAGCCTTTCTATTCCAATTTTTCTTAATATGTTTGTCATGTTGGTCTAGCCATTTGTAGGATTTCTAGATACAAGGGACAAAGTAAAGTAAAAGTATAAGTGATGAGACAAAATAAACAGTTCAAAGAAGAGTAAATGTATAAGTGATGAAACAAACCGCCCATTCCTCGAACCACATCTCCTTGATTTGCTGAGGAGTTTTTTTCCAATTGATATATGGCCCAGTATATTTTTCATGAATGATCGTTGTTATCTCCGTGACAACGTCCACTACAGGGTAAAATCTGCACATTCCAACAAGTATTTAAACTCCAAAGGATTGATGACAAATATACTTGAAAAATAAATAAATAGCATAACTAAATGGAAATTAATACTTACGAATCATCATTGACCTTATAAATCCATCTTTTACCATCTATAGGATCCTTGCCCCAAGGTTGATCACGATATAAATCTTGGGGGACATCTTCAGGATGGATGGTAGCACCTTGTTCCTCCTCCAATAGCACATGAGCATTGGATTGAGACGAAGAAGGTGGAGAAATATGAGGTGTTGGAGTCATTGTTACACCATGCATGGTAGGTGAAGGAGTTATTACGTCATTAGATCGGCCGCCACCCATGGATCGGCCCCCACCTCGATTCGTGCGTCCTCCTCTACCACGGTTAGACCGACCACTAGACATCTATACATGTCATAAAAAGAACAAATGTCATTAGTGAAATATAATATCTAACATCATAAAAGAATTCGAATAGAAATTTCAAAGAATTAAAAATCAACTGAAACAGTAACAACCTTCACATTAAAAGGTAAGAAAATTACCTAACTTCAACGAAGACAAAGAGGGCAAGATAAGTCAAATTTAGAGTAAAATGCAAATTGGTTTGATGTGCGAAAAATAAGTCAAATATAGAGTAACTTAACAAAATGGTATAATATTCAAATACTTAAACAAAATAAATTTGTGAATTCTACTACATATTTCCATATATAATAAGACAAATAACTACTCGTCTTCTAAGTCATCATCTTCAGTATCATCTTCAATAAATGCATATTCGTCTTCTTCTTCATTTGAGTCTGAAGCTAGATCAAGTTCATCTAGTGCACCTTCACGATCAAGCTCATTTTGATTAAGTTCATGATTGATAAATGGCACATCAACTTCTTCAAGTGCACCCTCAGGATCCCATAGAGTTGGAAGTTCGTCAATGATGGTCTCTGCCGGTACAATTTGTTCTATTTCATCGCTCTGATATGTATCATGGTTAACTTCAATGCTAGGAGCGTTAATTGAGAATTGAATTGTAATGCAGATGTAAATCTCCAATATTAGCTTTAAACATTAAAGTTAATGCATAATACATGAATTCATCCAATATAGGCATAAATATTACTAAACCCATAAATTACTACTCAGCTGAGTATGAAAGCAAATGCAAATGCAACTAATATTACTATGATTTTGTTAAGACTATACAGACGAAACATATCCAATTCCAATGCGTGAAACTAATCGATTAGATGAAGCAAATGAACAACTTAAGTCAACATATATACTTGGACAGCAAGACTTTGAATGGGAATTTTAAATGGCGAAATATATAGCTAGATTAATATGAAAATTTTTTAGTAACTTGTAAGTTATATATATATATATATATATATATATATATATATATATATAACCTAGAAATTGACAATAGAAGCAGTGAGGGCAGCCTACTATTGTCTGGGACTACTTAACTCAATCAAGGAACTCTTATGGAATATAATCAAATTAAAGAGGTCCTTCTAGATGAACAGAATTATTATTAGGCTATATAAGAGTGATGGAGGAGTGGTTGTTGCTCCAAGGAAGGACTAAACAGAGGAGCCTGGACGGCCATGGAGGACAATTTGCTGACCTCTTACATTAAGGCCCACGGCCAAGGCAAATGGAGATCCCTCCCTAAAAGAGCTAGTACTGCTACTATTTATATATATATATATATATATATATATATATATATATATATATATATATATATATATATATATATATATATATATATATATATATATATTACTTTACTTTACTATTCCTAATCCTACCTAATTCTAATTCTTCTAATTCCTCTGTTTTAATGTGAAAATAAAGGGTTGAAAAGATGTGGCAAAAGCTGTAGGCTTAGATGGTTGAACTATCTGAGACCTGACATTAAGCGAGGTAACATTACCCACGATGAAGAAGACCTTATTATCAGGCTTCATAAACTTCTGGTAACAGGTATACTTATACTATACCTCCATCACTTCTTCTTTTCTAATTTAATTAATTTGTCTTATGTCTCTATCTAATTAATTAATAATTGAGCATATGGTCTCTCATCGCGGGAAGACTACCTGGGCGAACAGACAATGAAATAAAAACCTATTGGAACACCACTCTCACCAAGAAGCTTAATCAACATCAACACCTTACTCAACCCTAACACATGTAAATAAGGAAATCCAACGGATCTGAGTAAAAGGCACACATAATGATGGTCTTACTCTAGTTTTAAGTTCAGCAACCTTCACGAGCTTCCCGACGGCGAAAAGAACCCACGGCCACACGAGCTTGCCGACGGCAAAAAGAATCCACAGCACAGCGACGATAGAAAGAATCCACACCGGAAACCACACGCACGGATGAAGCAAGCAACGCCCAACCACACGAAGCAAGCCAAAATAACGTAGAGACGGAAGAAGGGGCAAGTAATTTTTAGGGTTCGAAAAAATGAAAAGGGGCAAGTAATTTTTTTTTTTGAAACAAAAAATGAGTTTATGTGTTACGGACTAGAGACAAAATTATTCCGTCTCTAGTCCGTCTCTATCAAGGTCAAAACGACGGCGTGCAGCTTATACGCCTCCCTATTCTTTTTTAGACTAATCTGACGGAAATTTACGTCTCTATTCCGTCTCTAAAAGGCGCGCTAAATTTTTTTTGTTTCGCGCCTCAATTTTTTTGTGTCGCGCGAAAAATATTATTGTATAGAGACGGGTTTGGGGCAGATTTGAGACAGAAATTATTAGAGACGGATTATTCCCTCTCTATATTCCGTCTCTAATTCTGAAATATTGGAAAATTGAAATGGCAGTGTTAGGGACGGACTTAAGACGGACTTGACATGGAATAGAGAGGGATTATTTTCTGTCTCTAAGTTCCGTCTCTAAATACTAGTTTTCTGGTAGTGACATACACGCATAAGAAAAAAAAAAAGAGAAGAAGCAGCACACACAAGACGCACGCCCCGAAGGGGAAAATGGCAGGTTTGGACCGGGTTTTCGCCGGAGAAGGTGACCGGACCTCATCTTTCATCACCACCAAGCTTTCTATCCGATTGAATCAAGGTATGGAAGCCCCAATCTTTCAAAACCCCAATTTCTCCAATTTTGGGTGTTTTAAGAATTCATCAAATACTTCCAATCGGGGCATTCTGGGGTTAAATTTGAGCTTAGTGGGTGTTATTGAAAGCTTAGTGAGGTTCAGAATCGAAGCTAAACCGTAGGAATTGACCGGGTATGGTAATTAGGAAACTTTAGCTAGAAAATTGCTATAAAATTCGAAATTAATAATTCAATGCAAGTTTAGGCTTGGATTGGAGTAGTATAAGTGTTATAAGTGCTGGAAATGGTCAAGGGAATAAAGCCCGAGTATTTACCGTCTCAACCAGAACCCAATCCGGTGAAAAAGAGGCGAAATACTAAGCCACAGTACCGTAAAGATGTCACGGCCCCGTTTAGAGGACCGTGACCGGCACAGACACAGGGAATATCCCTGTACCTGTAAGCCTTATCACCTAATTGACAGAATATCTATTTTTGAAAATACATCCACAAGCAGTATAATACCATGGCTACACCGAAATGGTGGCCTATCCTAGGCAAGCAAATCCACTGTCAGTGCCGCTTCAGGGTATAGATATAGGAAAACACACATAATATATAATATGTGTACTGGCTACACATCCGAAGATGCTGCCTATCCTATTCGCATGCAACAGATATATGTATATATATATATATTTTGGAAACAAGTTTTCCCTGCATCGTAATCTAACGGATCCTGATCTTTAAGGTGTGTGAAGCTGACAGTTCTAGATTTAGTGATACGATATAGTTGGGTACGTCTACCCTTTACTTTATGATACATGATAAAGTAAATTAAATTACAATTACAATTCATTCACCCACATGAACAAGTTGTGGGTATTGGAAAGTTTTGTTCATTCCTCGCTCCATCGAGTCTTCTTCCACCTGTACTTAACCTGTCTCTGTGTAGTAAAAATGAGGTGAGTCTTAACCACGCGACTCAGTGAGGATTCTCCCATCCCCGGCACAACAACAGAAATTTCACCCAAACACTCACATGCATTTAATAACTGTAAACATGCAGCAATTTATTCCACGTAATCAATCAGCAAGTAAACATGTAACATATAGTGCCGGCTTTTACCTACCGGTCTTCTCACGTTTCAGCATGTCTGAATCAAACAAGATGTGTGGTTGCGTAATCCTGTACGTTACCACTACGCTGCACAATCAGCAATTATATGCAAACACAGATAATTTATACATACACAAACATGCTAAACATACATCTACTTAATCTCCCCAACTCTAGGGTATCTACAAGCCACTCCATGGCTTTTCCACTTCGAAACCGTGCACTCGGGTTGCTGGCCACCACGTGCCAAAGCATTCTTAACCCGTTCACTTGGGTACTGGTCACCTCGTGACAATTCTGTTAATCATACAATGCTTAACCCATTCACTTGGGTACTGATCACCTCGTGACAATTCCATTAATCAAACACAATCAACTTCTATCTATCAAACAACTGATACATAGCCACCACGTGGCACGTCCTGACCCCTTGCTGCGGGGCAATAGCTTGAGCTCACTCGTCCATTACCCAACCAAGCCACATGGCGGGCACGACACGACGTCTCGAAGCATGGCCAGTGACACACCCTGGACCAACTCCATAGGATTATTTCTCTTTTACTAGGTTAGGCTCACGGTTCACCCGTAGGTTCCTCCCGTGTCTCCTTACCTTAATCTCACATATTAATAGGATTCTTTGTATCTTTCCCGAAGGATCAACAATTCTTCTCCTTATTAATATGTACAAGTATCCTCAACAGGATGTAACTCATATATCCGTCCAGATACACTCTCTGAGCCTCAAGCTATCGTCATAGCAATATAAATACTTTCTGACCCTATTGCCAGGATAGGGCAATGACCATCGTCATGGTGATTATAAAACTGAGGTCTCAAGTGCCATCTGACGTTGTTCTAGTCGATGTCTCACATCGCTAGCATAACCAAATCCGAAACCCACCAATAACTCCTTTGCGTGATTATAATCTAAGTCACCGTCGTGACGAGTTTTCAAAAATAAAAGCTTAGTCCTTCCGTACAAGGACTCTTGCCACCGTTGTGGAAAAGATTTAATAAAATGCTCATCATGCCTCCAGAGTGTATGAGTTGGATTTGTAGCACACCAATCATAGCAAACAATTATACTCTACTCCTATGTTTTCCTATCCAAGCTACTTTCCACAACCTATTTCTAGTTCTTTCATTCTTTTAGCATTCTATACCTTTAGCTAACACATACCAGACAAGTAGAGAATATACATACTCATGTAATCCACATAAGCATACAACCCTAGGAGTAGAGATGGAAGAACCCTCACCTTGGCCAACCTTCCATGCAATCCTCTCCTGTAACTTTAGTCTCCTCGGAGTTCCTGTTGCACTCAATCATGTGCCGTTGTTCCTATAAGAACAACATTTATTTCATTAAGGTTATTACTTAGCTTAACTTGTTATTTATCTCTCCATTACTCTCACGTGTAGTCCATGGTTGCCACAGAGTCAAGCTCTTGGTCTTATTGGACTTCTCTATCCCGACTTATGTGTATCCTTCCTCGGACACTTGACTTACTCGCATATAACACTCTACTTGAGTGTTTCACATACTTGGATTTGAGTATTAGACCTCTATCTAACTTGTATTCACATCTAAGGAAGCTTATCTAACTTGATTGGATGGAATCCTAATTTTAGGAAGGTCTAAGCATTTTGTTTCAACTTGTTTTCTTACTCGGGTTCTAAGAAATCTAGTTTTTAAACCTCAATACACTTCTAATTCACCCTACTTAAGGCTTCCTAATAATTATGAAGGAATAAAATTACCATTTTAGAATTTGGACTTCATTGTCCCGCAAGTTTCCATCCTTGAGACACAAGAAGGTACCTAAAATAATTCTTGATTCTTGGTAGCATACTTAGAATTATTCTAGGGTGTTTAAGATTGAAAAGAAGAGGTTTGGAGCCCTCAACATCACCCTTAAAGTGTATTTGGGCAACCCGAGTAGGGACCTGGTACGTTAACGTCAAGGTTCAACCTTAGTAACCTCGGGCCAGCTCTTCATGGGTCTTGTTCAACTAATATTCCAACCATATAATTTTAATAATACAATCCAAGCCTATTTACTCAAATCCAAGCTCAATCCTAATTATCAACAATTTTCCCCAATTTGGAAATAATTATAATTTCAACCCCAAATCCTTCCAAATTCGAATTTGGCTAAATCCGAAGATATAATCTCGATTCCTACCCCAACTAAGTGTTCAAGAGCACTTCCTAGGTTTCAATCAACCCTCGAAACAACTCAATCGAAGAAATCCCTAAAATGGAAAAATTGAGGGTTTAGAATGAAATTGGGGTTACCAACCTTGATTCGATTGGTGGGAGATGTGGAAGATGTTGGAGTCGAGCTCCGGTTGTTGTGGCCGGCGTCGGACGGCTCTCTTCGGCGAGTTCCTCTTCTCCCTCCTTCTTCTCCATCCACTCCTCCCTCTCTCTCTCTCTCTAACCCTTCACGTTTTTCTTTTTCTTTCTTCTCTCTCTCACTCGTGCTCTCTCACTTTATCTTCTGCTTTCTTTCTTTCTTTTTATTCTTTTTCTCTATTTCTTCTCCTTTTTGTTTCTTTTATGACACCTACGGCTCCCCCTCTTTAAAAATTAATTAAAGTAATTAAAATAATTAAATAAATAATCAATAACTAATTAAATAAATAATAAATAAATATAATTAAAAATACATTAGTTGATAATTAAGTTAAAACACAACTAATATATATTTTCTTTTCTTTTTAATATAGATAATAAGATAAATAATAATCACTTAAAAATAATAAAGATATATTTTTAATTTAATTTCCTTTCCCTATTTAATTCAGGTTTCAAATTTCGTAGGTTCTGAATTAATTCCAAAAAATGTTTCACTTCTTTCTTTCATCTTTTATTTTACTTGAAATTTTGAAGAATTTCTCGGTTCCTTTCCGGTTTCCCTTAACCTTCATACTTTTCCTATATTCTTTTTGAGGTTTTAATTCCTAGCCCCGGAATAAATCATTCTTTAATCCTTGAAATTTTAAATAAATCATTCTTTATATCCTCAAAATTTTTCGGGGTATTACAAAAGAGCTGTGCGGTGGGTTGAACACCTCGGTCTAGTCCGTGGTGGACACCTAAGACACACTAAATTGGTTCCAAGGCTCTAATTATACCCAATTATATTTTTATATATAATTAAAGAGGTAATAATTAAGGTTTTACTCGGCGAATAAGGGAGACGGTGGAATGAGTAAGCTAGAGCCTCTTTTGAACCGTGAATTTAATTCTTTTATTAATTAAATACCCATATGAACACATGAAGGGAAATTTAGACAAGTGGAAATCTCTAACCTAAGCAATTAGAGGTTCTCAATGGCTCGAAAGTGTGAAAGTCGAATATGGGGCATTCTGGACTTTCAGAAAGAGCAAATAAGACGACGTAACGAACTAAATAATTAATTCTGGGAAAATAGCTAAAGGGTGCATAAGCATTAGCATCACACGTTCATGGTAGATGCTTAATTACGTGTTTTAAATTTCTTAAATATAATGTGTATAGGGCACCACAGAGTGATTGGAGCTTCAGGCACTCCGAGTACTGATCAAGAGGGCCAACGAGGTGAGGGGCTCTCCCATCCCTGCCCCACAGGGTTGAATGACTACGTGGAAATGTGGTTTGCTCTATTTTGTGTAATTATTATATGAATTTATTTATATGAATATATTTGTGCTACACGTGTATGATTGGCAAGTAAGCAGTCAACGTGCAATAGTGTATGTGCTTATATGATTAATCTCAAGTATATATGAGCTATTGTGGCTCATTGAGCCTTATATGTTACCGTGGGCAGGATTGTGTCGTGATTTCATATGTCAGAGTTCAGTAACATTAGAAACCAATCATATTGATCGTCACTTAAAGATCTCATTCGTATGGTTTGTTGAGGAAAACTGAACCTAGGTTGTCGAATATGAGTGAGAGTGCCGCATAAATCAAAAAGGGGGAAACTAGGCCTAATTAATAACCACGTGTAATATTCAATAGTTTATCTTAGGGCGTCTTTCAAGGTTAAATATGTTAGTTGAGTTTGTTTAGGTCGTCCGGGTAGATCGAGTCGGTCATCCTGATCGGACAGACATGATTATGACGTCAGCAAGTATGCCACATAGTGGCCATTACCTTGGTTTAAACTGAGGTCAGACAAGTTGCCGGCTATTACTCTAAGCATGTCTTGGAGTCAGAAAGTTCCTGGTGTGATCAACCAGGTTCATACATGAAATTGCCTTCGGGCCAGTATTTCTTTTAGCATAATGCGGGAGACAGAAAGTGAGTGCCTACGTGCACAAGTACATGTTAACTATGGAACCATATGTTATATGTTTATGATTGATTTACATGCGGATTAATAAATATGTTAGGAGCATGAATTAGGATTTTACTTGTGAATATGATATATTGATTGCCTGATCACGTTAAAGGCCACAATATAAATCCGTTTCATGCGTATGTGGTTGTGGTTGCTCCCTTCCCCCAGCTGTAGTGGTACCCGCTGCTACGCCAGGGATGGGGAGCTTCTCACTGAGTCTATTCGACTCACCCCCCTGTTTACATATTTCAGAAACAGGTTGTCACGACCCCCTATCGGACGTCCGTGACTAGCACGGGAGGTAGGATTTCTCCTATCCCGTAAGCCTCTAATTCCTGATTGACATTCTCATACGTGCATAACTACCCATTTCTATTACAACAATATATAGTATATATGGTCACCCCTATCCGGTGACCTAAGTAGCACGCAATCCACAGCTCGCTCAACGCCGCTTCAGTCTATACATATACACATAATCAATCACACGTACATCTAATTATACATATTGATCAAGCGCTTAAGGGCGGGTGATCTATCCTATTCACATGCAGAATCCCTGTGTACAGTCAAGCATTTATATTCAATCACACACCTGCATAAAATATACATATTGATCACACGCCTCAATGCGTGTGACCTGTCCTATTCACATGCGGAAGCCGTATTTTCACACAATCAAGTATTCAGCCACACATATATATAAATTTACATATTGACCACACGCTCAGCGCGTGTGATCTATTCATAACCTATGATCCCAACAACTAGACCAATCTTTAACCTGTATGAAGCCGACAGTTCTAGAGTGTGACATATACATATATGCATATAGCAACTGTACAAACAATGCTATACCAAAAGAATCATATACATATACATCCTGACAAAATACGTATATCAATACTACCCACGCGAACAATGCGTACGGTCTCTATGTCTGTCTGCCTCCCTGAGATGAAGTGGAAGCGCTCCCGATGCCTAGACCACCTGTGTCTGTAACATTTAACATTGGGGTGAGTCAAACGGACTTAGTGAGAGGCTTTCCCATCCCTGGTGTAGTAGCGGGTACCACTACAACTGGGGAAGAGGGGCCAATCACAAACACATACGCATATAACAGATTTGAATTTCCATATATTAAGTGGTCAGGCAATTAGCTTATATCATATTCACAATAAAGAATTTAAAGCATGGATTTACATACATTTAAATCCACACATACATCATCTCATAGTTTAACATATAATTCCAAGTGGTCACCCGTATTCAATTAACCGTAATCATAAACTGGCCCGAAGGCAATATCTCCGTTAGGAGAGAATCTGGCCCGAAGGCAATATCTCACGTGAGCAATATGGGAACCTAGTTGATCATTCTAGGAACCCCTGGTCCCAAGACTATACTTGGAACAATAATCTGACCCCAAGACTTCACTTGGAGCATAGCCGGCGACTCATCTGACCTCGGTTTACCCAAGGCAATAGTCACAATGTGGTGTACTCAAATACTTGTATCTTTATGAGTTTGACTCAAGACAAGAAACTCAATCTACCCGGACCACCCGTGATAGACCCGGTCCCCGCGTTGTACCATAAATGACCTCTATGGACCACTACTTGTTCATTCTACTTCTTCTTAGGCAAATCTAGATTTCCAAGTGGTTTCTAATTCAGACTCTTGATTCAGAACAAAGCCACCTAGGTTTATTCTCTTTAAGGACTTACATACAAAACCACACCTTTCAGATAATAATCAATGAGGTTTGTCTCTAGTACCACAAGACCCTCACAAATAAAATAGACTCGATCCTACCCCCGATATCGTATAGGTCTCGAGGACCTTCTTTCCATATAAGGCTCCTTGGGCCACCATTGCTTTTACAGTTCACATATACACATACAGCACGTTATCACATATATTACAATTTAGGAACAACAATAGCATGTTATCTAACATGTAATTCCTACAAATAGGCAAGAAGGCAAACCATATATCCATATCCGCAGTCAACCCTATAGGGCAAGGATAGGAAAGCCCCTCACCTGGTTGGCCCCTCGTATTGGCTCTCGGTGTGCCCGAAGGTCCGCTCACTGTATGGTGCCCTATACACATATATTTGAGAAATTCAGAAGCTTGAAAATTCAACCACTATCGTGTACATGCAACGCTAGTGCTCATGTTCTCTCTAATTAATTCCATAGACTAGTTGTTGGCTTGGAAATGACCTCAACTAGTTTTAGGACACCTAGAATGCTTCTAATCGTGTCCAACCCTTTCTTAATCACACTATTCGGAAACGTTGAATTTGGGAATGCAAGGTTACCCCATTCCCACCTCTATGTGTCCATGCGAAGTTTCCATTGCGCAAATCTTGAATTTATGGCTCAAGAGAGTCATAAATCCCATTTGTCTAAGACTTCCATTTACTAAAATAACTTTCAACACTTTACCTACGCATGAATACACATATCCGGATACGCGTAAGATTAGGAAAGTGTCTCTTTTTCCCTGAACCGGGTTCCGAGTGAGACGGGAATTACTCGGGTTTTAATCCCTCGTAAATTCTAATAATTTTAACAATTATATAATTATCATTCAACATTTCAATGCACCCCAAATCATTCCACAACACCCTTAAACCTTAACAACCACATTTTCCTACACTTTTTCCAACCCGGATAAATTCCATCAATTTGGTTCCGGTTCCTAAGCTTCCAACTCACTTCCTAACATGCATATACTTCAATTTAGGACCTAGAACACTCAGATTGAATCAATTGGGGTCTTTCCAAAAATCCCTAAAATTGATAAAATTGGGGTTTGAGAGTTTCGGGACTTCTCACCTCGATTCAACCGGTTAGAAGGACGATATGGAGTAGAGGAGACTCCCAGCTACCTTCCCCGGTGAAGAGACGGCGTTTTCCGGCGAGAAAGCCCTCTCCCTCTTGTTTCTCTCTCTAGCCCGAACTCTCTCTCTCTCTCCAGCCAAACGATGGCGACTACGGCTCTGGTGGACGCGACTCCGACCACCACCGTGCTTAGCCCGTGCGTCCGTGAGCTCCTCCCTCTTCTCCGTTCACTCAGCCCCTCTCTCGTGCTTCCTTCTTCCCCTTTCGTCGACCCCTCTCTCTCGTCAATCTCACGGCTCTCTCTCTGCTCTCTTTCTTTTCTCTTTTATCCTTCTTTATCTATTATATATATATATATATATATATATATATATATATATATATATATATATATATATATATATATTATAATAAATAAATATATATTTACTTATCACTTAATAAAAAAAAACAATTCTGATATATAAAAATAAATAAGAAAAAAGAATATATAACAAAATTAGGATTCACTCCAATTTTGTATTTAAAAAAATATGTATTAGGATGATGTGTATTTTTATCTCATTTTCCACTTTCCAAAATTAATTAATTTAATTAAATTTCCGATGCTAGTTAAAATATTCCCGGGTATTACACATGTGGTTCAGGAGTTGAGAACGCGTCCACTTCTTCTCAAGGAGGCGGACAACTCTGAAGACCGCACGCTTTGTTCGCGTCGGTAGTTATTTTGATTATGTATACATGTTGTGATGTATATATATATATATATGAATCCTTTTTGGGCGTGGCGTATGTACATTTACATCTGCTGTGTATATATATGTCACACTTGAATTCTAGCATTGTCGGCTTCATACAGATTAAAGTTAGGTCTTGGTGATGGGAATATAGGCTATGATATAATATATATCATGTATATACGTATATATGACTTCCGCATGCAACTAGGATAGGTCACACGCCTTGAGGGTGTGATCAATATGTAAATTATATATATGTGTGACTGAATACCTGATTGTATGAAAATATGGCTTCCGCATGTGAATAGGATAGATCACACGCATTGAGGCGTGTGATCAATATGTATACTATATGCATGCGTGTGATTGAATATATGTATGACTGTATACAGGACTTCTGCATGTGAATAGGATAGATCACCTGCCCTGAAGCGCGTGATCAATATGTATACTATATGTACGTGTGAGTGATTATGTGTATATGTATAGACTGAAGCGGCATTGAGCGAGCCGTGGATTGCATGCTACTTAGGTCACCGGATATGGATGGCCATAAATACTATATATTGTTTGTATTAGAAATGGGTAGTTATAAACATGTAAAAATGTCAATCAGGGAATTAGAGGCTTACGGGACAGGAGAAATCCTACTTCCCGTGCCGGTCACGGACGTCCGATAGGGGGTCGTGACACGTGGCCGGCGTCGGACCGCTCTTCTCCAGCCGCTTTCCGGCGAACCGCCCTCCTCCCCTTCTTCTTCTCCGTCCGCTCCTCCCTCTCTCTCTCTCTCTCTCTCTCTCTCTCGTCTTCTCTCTCTTCCCTCTTCTTCTCACGCGTCCCTATCTCTCACTTTCCTTTCCTTTATTTCTTTTTCTTTCTTTATCTAAACCCACGGCAAGCCCCCTCTTTTTAAAAAATAATAATAATAATAAATAATTATAATAATTAAATAAATAAATGTAATTAAAAATAAATTAATTAATAATTAAATAAATAATAACTAATATGTATTTTTAATTTACTCCCTTGCCCTATTTAATTCAGGTTCCAATTTCTTAGGTCCCGAATTAAATTCCAAAAATTATTTTCTACTTCTTTTCTTTCCCTTTTATTTTATTTTAAACTTCGAAAAATTTTCTCGAGTATTACAATCTTCGAAAAAGAAAAATTCCTTTATGGTTTCTTTTAACTTTCATATTTGTTTTTCTATATTTTTTTTATATTCTTTTTAAAGTTTTAATTCCTAGCCCCGAAATAAATCATTCTTTAATCCTCAAAATTTTAAATAAATCATTCTTTAATCCTCGAGATTTTCCGGGGTATTAAATAAGTAAATAGAGATAAAAAATAGTGAGATAGAGAGAGAGATAAATGTTTTATATCTATTAAGTAAATAGAGATAAACAAAATAAAAATTAGATAAATAAATAGTTGGTGAAAAGAAGAGAAAAGATAGATAAATAAATAGAAATAGGTATGAGAAGAATAAAAATGTATGAAAAAGTAGGTATGGGAAATAAAAAGGAAAATAAAAAGTAAGTAAATAGAGATAGGAATAGAATAAAAAAGTAGATGAATAAATAAATAGTAGGTGAAAAGAAAAGATAATAGATATAAAATATATTACAAAAATTATTATGAGATAAGACTAGGTAAGAATGATACATGTTTTACATCTTTTAAATTTTTTAAGGAAGTCTAAGTGAAATATTAATTTTAAAGAAGAAGAAAAATATAATATACATATTTTAATTTATATGCATTTCTTTGTTTATAATAAAAAATTGTTTGACATAGAGCAGTCAATATGGACCAGCCCACCTAAAAAATATAGGGCTAGGCTAATGGATTCTTTGCCCATTTTAAATATTGGTCGGCCCGACCCGAAAAAATTAGTGCCAAAATGGGTTAAGGCTGACCCGAGTTAAGGCTAGCCCCTTTTTTAAAATAAAATTTAAACCATATTTAATTTACCCTAAATCCCTAATATATATACACTTGAAGTGATTGGTCAAGGAGTTGAAAAGTATTGATAGAATTTGAAAATAGAGATATAATAAAAAGTAAAATTGGGAATTGAATGAGAAAAAGACTGCGCCTTTAAAGATTAAAATTATAAGTTTGTATATGAATTATAATATATAAAATTACTAAAATGGATATAAGAAAAAATTGAAAATCAATTTCAATTCGAAACTTCAAAGACAAAATTGACCGCAAACAAAGTTTAAGGACGAAATTGAAAATTGATGTAAAGTTTGGGGGACATAAAATGTACTTTTGCCTAGAACTTATGATATAAAGATATAAGATGGAGAGAAAGTTTAGATAATGGACATGGTAGTTATCAATATATATATATATATATATATATATATATATATATATATATATATATGATGCAATTTGTTGCATGCATGTAATGGGTTATGTGGCACAATTGTAGCCATTGACATGATCCAATAAATTAAATAATGAAGAGGTAACCTATAAAAGAGGTTAATATCACGTTTTTTTAGAAAATTAAATTTTGATCCCTCCAAATATGTAAAATTATAATTTTGTCCAATATATAAAATAACATTTATATTATAAATAATTGTGATTAAGAAATAAATAATTATTTTTAGGTAAGAATTCAGTCATAAAAATATTCTGAAAAAAAACTTAAAAACATAAAAGTACAACATATTATATATGTTAAATATACAAAATATACATATTATATATAATAATTAATAAAATATATGATTATATGAGAGGTGAGAAAAAAAGGTAAAGATAATAAGTAGTTAAAAGAAAAGTTGTCAGAGATAAATGAGAGACATATTGTAGTTAATATAAAGTTAAGGTTATAATGGAAATATAATTAACATGTCATGGAGAGACCTATATCAGACCTTCCGAAAAGCTGCTTCGATAGGACGATAGCTTCTACAACCTTATATAGTGGTGAGAATGTGAGTAACAGACACGATATTTGCTACAAATGGCCGGTGAGAAAGTTGCATCTATTACGATATCAAGACAATGGATAACAAATATAAGCATATGCAAATGACAGGAATGATAACTTTTTTGACATTTTGAGGTGGCGTCTACAACAATTGTTGTGACACTTGAAGCGACCGGTTATGGAATAGAAAAGCATTGATGATGTTTAAAAATAGAGAAATAGTAGAGAGTGAAATTCTAAATGAGAAAAAGATTGTATGTTTAGAATTAAAATTATAATTTTGTAAGTGAATTATGATATATGAAATTACTGAAATAATGGTAAATAAGGGCGTCTACAACAGTCATAAAATACATGCACGAGTTCAATACTAGTATATTACTAAAACAATAAACATGAAGCAAAAGTTAAACATTTGTCCTAAAATACATGCTATGAAATATTGCCATGTCAGCACAATTGAGCAACCTTAGTGAAAGATGCACCAGAATCCACTACAACATTTTGAGGTTTCAGCAACATTTTGGAAGGCAACACATAAAAACTGTTGCATTTGATAGGATAGGCAACATTTTTTTAGTGTTACAATCCTTTAATTTTTTATTTAAATGTTTAAGCAACACATCTATGTAACATAGATAAAATTGTTGCATATAGTCTTATCTGCAACATCATTTGCAACATTATTGCAATGATTTAAGTTGAAATTTACTTTAGACAACACTTTTTTGCAATAATGATAAAATGTTGCCTCTTTCATTCCTTAGACATAAATATAAAAAGAAAAATTTATGTTAAAAATTTAATTTTAACGTCAACATTTTTTAAAATTAAGGATGAATTTTTCCTAGTTTCAAAAAAGGATTAATTTTTTCTGAATACTATATTTTATTTTTGATATTTCAAAAAATATATAAAAAATAAAAACTTAAAACAAAGATAAAATTTTTTATTAGTATGCTTTTGATTTTTACCTTTACCTAAAATTTAAAAACAAAATAATAAAGTAGTTTTAATCATTTTTACTTTTAGTTTTATTTATTTAAAAATAAAGGAAAAACAAATTTTAAAAATAAAAAAGAGATATTTTTATTTTTGTTGAATTACATTAGTGTCCTTTTTTTTTAAACTTATTTCCATCCTACCTTTTTTTATCCCTAAACCCTAAAAATAACAAAATACACCATACATGAAGAGACGTAAGAGTTCTGGCAAAAAAAAAAGAGACATAAGAGGCTAGTGAGCTTATGGAGAGAGGAGACCAATGTTGAGAGAGCTATGGAGATAGAAGCAAAGTGAGGGAGAAGACCAACGCCGTCATTACAACCTTACAATTCACGAACACCAATTTCACACAGTCGCAAGTCGCACACACGAAGCAAAACCGAATCAGAACCAAAACAGAGCATGAGAGACGCGATTTCGATGCTGCCACGGTGATTCCAGCGTCCTCAACGTCATCGGCTGCAGTACCAAGTACAAGTAAAAATGTAGAATGCCACATCACAGGTATATGAATTTGTTTTCTTCTCATTCCGTATTGATCTCAGTTTGATGTTGGAATTACTCTGTAAGAGCTACTGAATCAGAGATTAGGCTGTCATAGTTTCTTTGAAATTGATTGTGTTTTATATGATTATTTTAATTCAATTGAGCACTTATAGGGAAATTACCTTCTCCAATTTGTTCTTCATGTGCATATTTGTGTTACGTGCCTGAAAGGTGTTTGATGAAATGTCTCAAAGTCATTACATTACTAATCACTCTGTTATATCCTCATATGTGTTTGATGAACTGTGCCTAAACATTGGGCAAGTTTAAAGAACCTGTGCGTCTTTCATCTCATTCACCATTTATGTAAGAAGTGTAACAAATGGATACTATGTTATATATATATATATAGCGCTATATATATATGTTGATTTTTTTAACTATTATCTTTTGGTCTAGTTAGATCTTAGTTACTAATGGATACTCTAGTCTAAGATATGATACAAGAAAAAAAAAGATTACGTTAAAAATCAAATAAAGAAAATTATGATGTGTAATATGACACACTCAGGACACATATATATATACACTTTCCAACACCAATAAATATAAAATACTAATTAAGTGATCATTTTTATAATATAACTAGAAGAAATCTATAATATACCAGCATTTGTTTGTTTATTATATTTAGTTTGACCATGTTTGGCTTGATGCATCTTTGTTAGGTTACAATGTAATTGATTCTGATTCTTACAAATTGAAGGATGACGCTTAATGCATCTTTGTGTATGTTTGGTTTACAGAAAATAGTATGATGGCACTAGCATGGGAAAGATCTATGAACTTGGTGGTCCAGAGTTATTTATAGAGCATGTATTGGTAATCTTAATTTGTTTTCATGTTTTTTTCTTTTTTTTTTGTTTTGATCTATTTATTCTTGTTAAATTATACCTTTTCAGAAGACAAACAGATACTACTCATAGAGAAAAAGAAGAAAAAATTGTTGATATGATGTAGATTGATCAAGGTCAGTTTGCTCTGTTTTGGCTATTTATTATAATATATTCTGTGGCCTAGTTTGGATTCAGTTTCTTGTGTACTGATTTATATGATATCTAGTCCTCAAACATAGGGAGTGTCTAATAATTAGACTAAAATTGGCTTGTACATTGGAACAATGTGGTTTCTTATGACAAGAAAATCAAATTGGGAACTTGTCCTGTTGGTTGTGAACACTTTAATTTTTTAACTATAATTATGAGTATAGTTTATGCCTTTTTTTAGTTGTTAGTTTTGTATTATGTGATTGGAGGACATTTGGGTCAAATGCTTAAGATGAATTTTCTTTATATTCCTCATCTTTAATCTTTACCAGTACTGTAACTTATACAACAATTCTAATCCAATTAAAGCGTGGTTATGATATTATTAGTTTCTTTTCAAATGAATGTACAATGTGAATTGTGTGCTGATTTGTATGCTTGTTTGTGTGCTGGATACTTTTAGCATTGCATTTAGTTTCATATGATTTAGGAATTGGATCCTTATTCACATAATATGTTTATTTATGTTCAAGTCAATGTACAACGTGAACTATGTGCTGGTTTGTGTGTTTCGTTAGTTTATGTGTTGATTTATATGATTGTTTGTGTTTTCATTTAGCCTAGTATGATTGAGAATTTGGATCTTTGTTCACATAATATATTGTTTGTGTGCTAGCTAGCTGCCTTTTCTAACCTTCTAAAGTATAGTTAAAATTATTTGTTACTAGCTGTTCTATTGCCTCCACTAAAGGCAATTCCTAACTTTTTTATTTCTCACTTGTTGTTGCTGAGGACATATTACATCGTCTTTTGTACTATGTGCTTCAAATATTAATTTCTTCTACAAATGAATGTTTTCCTAGGTCTGGGTGATTGAGTCGGATCCAGAAACTACGATATGCACAATTAAAAAGATTTGAATCCATTAAATTGACTATAATTTTTTACATGTTGGCAGTGTAATAGTAAGAAAAATCCATTTTAAAGCTAAATTCGTTACAGTTTCCTATGCTAAAATTGCTTCATTTGACTTATTTTATGCCATCTAATTTTTCTAGGGATGTAAGCACTTTTCATTTTGGATGGATGGTGTATTTATTATATAAACGAAGCAATCTGTCACGACCCCCATTTAGAGGACCGTGACCGGCACAGACACAGGGAATATCCCTATGCCTGTAAGCCTTAACACCTGATTGACAGAATATCTATTATTGAAAATACATTCACATGCATTATAATACCATGCCTACACCGAAATGGTGGCCTATTCTAGGCAAGCAAATCCACGGCCAGTGCTGCTTCAGGATATAGATATAGGAAAACACACATTGTCACGACCCCCTATCGGACGTCCGTGACCGGCACGGGATGTAGGATTTCTCCTATCCCGTAAGCCTCTAATCCTTGATTGAAATTCTTATATATGCTTAACTACCCATTTCTATTACAAACAATATATAGTATATATGATCATCCCTATCCGGTGACCTAAGTAGCAGGCAATCCACGGCTCGCTCAACGCCACTTCAGTCTATACATATACACATAATCAATCACACATACATATAATATACATATTGATCACGCGCTTCAAGGCGGGTGATCTATCATATTCACATGCAGAATTCCTGTGTACAGTCAAGCATATATATTCAATCACACACCTGCATAAAATATACATATTGATCACACGCCTCAATGCGTGTGACCTATCCTATTCACATGCGAAAGCCGTATTTTCACACAATCAAGTATTCAGTCACACATATATATAAATTTACATATTGACCACACGCTCAGTGCGTGTGATCTATCCTATTCACATGCAGGAGTCACATTCATATATATATACACATGATATTCATCATATCACAACCTATATCCCCTACAACAAGACCAATCTTTAATCTGTGTGAAGCCGACAGTTCTAGAGTGTGACATATCCATATATGCATATAGCAACTGTACAAAACAATGTTATACCAAAAGAATCATATACATATACATCCTGATAAAATACGTATATCAATACTACCCACGCGAACAATGCGTGCGGTCTCTAAGTCTGTCCGCCTCCCTGAGATGAAGTGGAAGCGCTCCCGATGCCTAGACCACCTGTGTCAGTAACATTCAACATTGGGGTGAGTCAAACGGACTCAGTGAGAGGCTTTCCCATCCCTGGTGTAGTAGCGGGTACCACTACAACTGGGGAAGAGGAGCCAATCACAAACACATACGCATATAACAGATTTGAATTTCCATATATTAAGTGGTCAGGCAATTAGCTTATATCATATTCACAATAAAGAATTTAAAGCATGGATTTACATACATTTAAATTCACACATACATCATATCATAGTTTAACATATAATTCCAAGTGGTCACCCGTATTCAATCAACCGTAATCATAAACTGGCCTGAAGGCAATATCTCACGTGAGCAATATGGGAACCTAGTTGATCATTCTAGGAACCCCTGGTCCCAAGACTATACTTGGAACAATAATCTGACCCCAAGACTTCACTTGGAGCATAGCCGGCGACTCATCTGACCTCGGTTTACCCAAGGCAATACCCACAATGTGGTGTACTCATATACACTGTATTTCTGTGGGTTGACTCAAGACAAGAGACTCAATCTACCCGGACCACCCGTGATAGGCTCGGTTCCCGCGTTGTGCAATAAATGACCCCTATGGACCACTACTTGTTCTTTTTACTTCTGGTTAGGCAATCTAGATCTCCAAGTGGTTTCTAATTCGGACTCTCGGTTCAAAACAAAGTCACCTATGTTTATTTTCTTTAAGGATTTACATACAAACCACACTTTTCAGGAAATGATCGATGAGGTTTGTTTCTAGTACCACAAGACCCTCACAAATAAAATTGACTCGATCCTACCCCCGATATCATTTAGGTCCCGAGGACCTTCTTTCCATATAAGGCTCCTCGAGCCACCATTGCTTTTACAATTCACATACACACATATAGCACGTTTTCACATATACTGTAATTTAGGAACAACAATAGCATGTTATCTAACATGTAATTCGTACAAATAGGCAAGAAGGCAAACCAGATATCCATATCCGCAGTCAACCCTATAGGACAAGGATAGGAAAGCCCCTCACCTGGTTGGCCCCTCTGATCGGCTCTCGATGCGCCCGAAAGTCCACTCACAGTATGGTGCCCTATACACATATACTTGAGAGATTCAGAAACTTGCAATTTCAACCACTATAGTGTACATGTAACGCTAATGCTCATGTTCTTTCTAATTAATTCCATAGACTAGTTGTTGGCTTGGAATGCCCTCAACTAGTTTTCAGAACACCTATCATGCTTCTATTCGTATTCAACCCTTGCTTAATCACACTATTCAGAAGCCTTGAGGTGGGAATGCAAGGTTACCCAATTTCATCTCTATGTGTCCATATGAAATTCCCATTACCCAAGTCTTGAATTTATGATTCAAGAGAGTCATAAATTCTACTTGTCTAAAATTTCCATTTACCGAATTAACTTTCAACACCTTACTGCATATGCATACACCTATCCGGACACGCTTAAAATTGGAAAAGTGTCTCTTTTTCCCCGAACCGGGTTCCGGGTGAGACGGGAATTACTCGGGTTTTAATCCCTCGTACATTCCAATAATTTTTAATAATTATATAATTATCATTCAACCTTTCAATGCACCCCAAATCATTCCGCAACACCCTTAAACCTTAACAACCACATTTTCCTACACTTTTTCCAACCCGGATAAATTCCATCAATTTGGTTCCGGTTCCTAAGCTTCCAACTCACTTCCTAACATGCATATACTTCAATTTAGGACCCAAAACACTCAGATTGAATCAATTGGGGTCTTTCCAAAAATCCCTAAAATTGATAAAATTGGGGTTTGAGAGTTTCGGTACTTCTCACCTCGATTCAACCGGTTAGAAGGACGATATGGAGTAGAGGAGACTCCCAGCTACCTTCCCCGGTGAAGAGACGGCGTTTTTCGGCGAGAAAGCTCTCTCCCTCTTGTTCCTCTCTCTAGCCCGAACTCTCTCTCTCTCCAGCCAAACGATGGCGACGGACGGTGAACTCCGGCCACCACGCGAGCTCAACCATGCGTCTTCTCCGTGCTTCCTCCGTGCAGAAAGAACGACGCTCCAAGCTCTTCCCCTCTCTCGTACGTCTCTCTCTTTTCTCTGCTTCACTCTCACGGGTTGCTTCCTCCTTTTTCTTATCCTATTCTCTTATTCCTTTTTATATAATATATACATATATATAATAAAGTAATATACATATATATTACAAAAGAAAAAAAAACGCAATCTGACTTCCTTCCCTCCCTTAAATTCTTCTTTTCTTTACTTTTACATATACATATATATATAATTAATTTATATATATACATATCACATAATTAAAATCTGGTATAATAATAATAAATAAGAAAAAGGAATACATATAAAAAAATAATTAGGATTTACTTTAACTTGTATTTTAAAAATAAGTAGTAGGATAGTGTGTATTTTTATCTCATTTTTCCACTTTAATTAAATTAATTACTTTAATTTAATTATTGATGCTAATTAAAATATCCCCGGGTATTACACACATAATATATAGCATGTGTACTGGCTACACATCCGAAGATACTGCCTATCCTATTCACATGCAACAGATATATGTATATATACATATATTGAAAACATGTCTTCCCTGTATCGCAGTTTAACTGACCCTGATCTTTAAAGTGTGTGAAGCTGACAGTTCTAGATTTAGTAATACAATCTAATTGGGTACGTCTACCCTTTACTTTATGATACAATGATAAAGTAAATTAAATTAAAATTATAATTTATTCATACACATGAACAAGTTGTGGGTCTTGGAAAGTTTTGCTTGTCCCTCGTTCCGCCGAGACTACTTCCACCTGTACTTAACCTGTCTCTGTGTAGTAAAAAAAAGAGGTGTGAGTCTTAACCACGCGACTCAGTGAGGACTCTCCCATCCCCGGCGTAAGGCGGGTACCATAGCGCTGGGAATGGGAGTCATACATAACCACATGCAAAAACAACTGGTTACTGTTAATTGGCATACATTCTTGGCGATCACACAACAACATATATTTCACCCAACCACTCACACGCATCTAACAAATGTAAACACCCAGCAATTTATTCCACATCATCAATCAACAAGTAATCATATAACATATAGTGCCAGCTTCTACTTACCGGTCTTCTCACGTTCAACATGTTTGAATCAAATAAGTCATTGTGGTGATGTAATCTTGTACGTTACCACTATGCTGCACAGTCAGCAATTATATGCAAACACAGACAATTTGTAAATACACACAGATACTATACCATACAGCTACTCAATTTCCCCCACTCTGGGGTATCTACCAGCCACTACGTGACTTTTCTACTTCGAACCCGTGTACTCGGGTTGTTGGTCCCCACGTGGCAAACATACTTAACCCGTTCACTTGGGTACTGGTCACCATGTGACAATTCTATTAATCAAACAATACTTAACCCATTCACTTAGGTACTAGTCACCTCGTGACAATTCTGTTAATCAAACACAATCAACGTCTATCTATCAAGCAATTGAGCCATAGCCACCAAGTAGCACGTTCTGGCCCCTCACTGCAGAGCAATAGTTTGAGCCCACTCATCCATTACCCAACCAGGCCACAATGGCGGGCACGGCACGACGTCTCGAAGCATGGCCACTGACACACCCTGGACCAACTCCACAGGAATATTTCTATTTTCTAGGTTAGGCTCACGGTTCACCCGTAGGTTCCTCCCGTATCTCCTTACCTTAGTCTCACATATTAATAGGATTCTTTGTATCTTTCCCGAAGGATCAACAATTCCTCTCCTTTTTAATATGGAAAATTATCCTCAACAGGATATAACTCATATACCCATCTAGATGCACTCTCTGAACCTCAAGCTACCGTCACAGCAATATAAATCCTTTTTGACCCTATTGCCAAGATAGGGCAATGACCATCGTCATGGTGATTATAAAACTGAGGTCTCAAGTGCCATCTGACGTTGTTCTAGTCGATGTCCCACATCGCTAGCATAACCAAACCCGAAACTCACCAATAACTCCCTTTGCATAATTATAATTTAAGTCACCGTCGTGACGAGTTTTCAAAATAAAAGTTTAGTCCTTCCTTACAAGGACTCTTGCCACCGTCGTGGAAAAGATTTAATAAAATGCTCAACATGCCTCCGGAGTGTATGAGTTGGATTTGTAACACATCAATCATAGCAAACAATTACTCTTTACTCCTATGTCTTTCTATCTAAGCTACTTTCCACAACTTATTTTCTAGTTCCTTTATTCCTTTAACATTCTATGCCTCTAGCTAACACATACCAGACAAGTAGAGAATGTACATAATCATGCAATCCACACAAGCATACAACCCTAGGAGCAGAGATGGAAGAACCCTCACCTTGGCCAACCTTCCATACAATCCTCTCCTGAAACTTTAGTCTCCTCGGAGTTCCTGTTGCACTCTATTGCGTGATGTTGTTCCTATAAGAACAACATTTACATCATTAAGGTTATTTCTTAGCTTAACTTGTTATTTATCTCTCCATTACTCTCACATGTAGTCCATGGTTGCCACAGAGTCAAGTTCTTGGTCTTATCGGACTTCTCTATCCCGACTTATGCATATCCTTCCTCGGACACTTGATTACTCGAATATAACACTCTACTTGAGTGTTTACCATACTTGGATTTGAGTATTAGACCTCTATCTAACTTGTATTCGCATGTAAGGAAGCTTATCTTGCTTGGTTGGAAAGAATCCTAATTTTAGGAAGGTCTAAGCATTTTAATTCAACTTGTGTTCCTACTTGGGTTCTAAGAAATATACTTTCTAAACCTCAATATACCTCTGATTTATCCTACTTAAGGTTTCCTAAATATTTATGAGGGAAGAAGGGTGAAATTTTAAAAATTGGATTTGATTGTTCCGCAAGCTTCCACTCTTGAGAAACAAGAAAGTACCTAAATTAATTCTTGATGCTTGATAGCATATTTAGACTTATTCTAGGGTGTTTAAGATTGAAAAGAAAAGGTTTGGAGCCCTCGACAACACCCTTAAAGTGTATTTGGGCAAATTGAGCAGGGACCCGACACGTTAATGCCAAGGTCCGGCCTTAGTAACCTCGGGGCAGCTCTTTATTGGTCCTGTTTAGCTAATATTCCAACTATATAATTTTAATAATACCAATGCAAGCCTATTTACTCACATCCAAGCTCAATATAATTATCAACAATTTTCCCCAATTTGGAAATAATTATAATTTCAACCCCAAATCCTTCCAAATTCGAATTTGGCTAAATCCGAAGATATAATCTCGATTTCTACCCCGACTAAGTGTTCATGAACACTTCCTAGGTTTCAATCAACCCTCGAAACAACTCAATCGAAGGTCAATCGAAGAAATCCCTAAAAATGGAAAATTTGAGGGTTTAGAATGAAATTGGGGTTACCAACCTTGATTCGATTGGTGGGAGGTGTGGAAGAGGTCGGAGTCGAGCTCCGGTGGTCATGGCCGGTGTCGGACCGCTCTCCTCCGACGAGTTTCCGACGAAATCCCCCTCGTTCCCCTTCTTCTTCTCCACATCGCCACCCTCTCTTTCTCTTCTTTCTATTTCTTTCCCATCCCGTGCTCTCTCTCTCTCTCGTATCTCCCTTTCTCTCTTTTTCTCTTTCTTTTTCTTTCTTTTCTTTTATAACTCACGTCTTCTTTCTCTTTTTATTTATTTCTTTATTTAATTCTTTTATTTAGTTTATATATATATATATATATATATATATATATATATATATATATATAATTAATAAATAATTAAAAAAAACTGAAATAAAAATAAGGTAATTAAAGATTAAAATAATTACTAATTTAACTAATATAACTAATATGTATTTTTAATTTTATCCCTTTCCCTATTTAATTCAGCTTTCCAATTTCTTAGGTCCCAAAGTAAATCCCAAAAATTATTTTCTACTTCTTTTCTTTCCCTTTTATTTTATTTTAAACCTCAAAAAGATTTCTCGGGTATTACAATCTTCGAAAAAAAATTCCTTTCCGGTTTCTTTAAACTTTCATTTTTTTTCTATTTTCTTTTTAAAGTTTCAAATTCCTAGCCCTGAAATAAACCATTCTTTAATCCTCGAAAATTTTAATTAAATCATTCTTTAATCCTCGAAATTTTCTCGGGGTATTACACAATCAACCCCAATTAGTAAGCTTCGAATGAAAGAAAGAAAATGGACAGAGAATTAAGGTTTTGGACAATTATGATTGACATAGTTAATTAGCATCTTTTCCATATACATGATCATATGAAAGGCATAAATAAATGAAGAGAGAAACTTTTAGGTAAGTCAATAAATATAATATCCACTACAAGTAAATGACATAAGTAAACTTGATGATAGTTAGACTCATTAAAAAATGGGCCGGATTTCCTTGTGCATATACTATTAAAATATGAGTCCGAATTTTATCTCATCTGTGGCAAATTGCTGGATATTTGGCTCATCAATTTCTTTACTTGTATATTTATATATGGTAAAAAGTGCTTAATTATACAATGTAGAGATCTCTGCTCTCAATTAGTATCTTTTCCCTAAAATCCAATACAAGGACTTTGTTTCTTCTCATATACTTGGAGGTTCTCAAAGTCAAAGGTATCATTGATCTCTTCGTCTATTTCAAAACATTTTTTGAAGTTATGTAATTAAATTCAGTTTACGTGTTTCTTGTTTTTCAAGTTCTAAGAATGTTGCATCACATCTAACAAGCAAGGACAAAGTCCCATTAAGAAAAGAGGTCGATTCATTCCTCCTTCCATTGTAAATTCAAGTGCCCAGCTAGCTGAGACTTCTTATAGGCAGCAAGGTGCAAGAACTCATACTCGTAAGGATAACAAGATTCAATTTACACATATGCAGAAACGTGGAAGAAATGTCACTCTATCTACTTTGAAGAGAAATGTGGAAATAGAACTTATGAGGAAAGAAATCAAAGACAACGAACTTAAAAAATTGTAACGAAAAGTGGAAGGCTTAACAACATTTATACAACATTTAGTGCAAATGCATCCTAATTTGAATATAGATGCTACTGCGTTGTCTTCTTTGTTAGGAACATCACCTAATGCTTCTGATGACGTAAAATTGATATTATCTTCTTTTTATTTCTATCTTATATTATAATATTAATTTCATTCTTGATTTTTCTCAAAATACTCATTTGTAATACTATGTAGGAAAATGGATTGGCGGGAGACTTTAGTGATAATGATGTTTTTGATCAAGATGAGGAAGAGGAAGGAGATGATGGATGCTATGATGAAGATGAAATATCAATTTCAATTTAGTTTGTTTGATAAAGTTTTTTTGTTGTTAGTGGTAGACATTAAACATCAGTTGTCAGTATGGCCTTGAATTGTGTAATGACGTTGTTTTGTAACATTCTACTTGATTGGGAGGAATTATGCAACTAAGAGATGGTATATAACTATAATTTTGTCAGCTATATATGTATGTGTTTTGATAAGTTTGTGTTGATATCATATTGAATATATGTGTTCATGTATTTTGTGTTGCTTTCAATAGTGCATTTTAAGATTGCAATAGGTCAATATAAAGCATTGCTTATAAGGGACGAAAAGTGTTGCATTTTCTATATTGCAACATTTCAAAAATGTTGACTAAACCTTATTATGCAACAATTTAAATGCGTTGCAGAAACATAAAAAGCATTGCCTATAAGAAAGGAAAAGTGTTGCAGTTTCTAGATTGCAATATTTCAAAAATGTTGCCCAAAACTTACTATGCAACAGCCTAAAAGTGTTGCATAAACCATAAAAAAATGTTGCCTATAGAAGTGTTGCATTTACTTCTGAAACTGTTGCCTAAAAAACCTAGAAACGGCAACAAAAAACTGTTGCCTAAATATAGGCAACAGTTTTTTGGCTTTGTGCAACACTTTTCAATCGTTGCAGATCACCTAAAATGTTGTAGTCATCATTTGAATCTATATATAGAACTGTATATTACGCATTAACTATTTTTTCCATTTTATTTGAGACATTAATGTCACCAGCTATATAGGAAACTGCTGCCATATATCATGCCCTGAATTCAGTGCACAATCACTCACTATGTCTAACCAAAATTAATGATAATAATATTTTACACCATGAATACACCATAAGAAAGATTTATTAATATATAATTCTAATTTAAAGTGAATCAATGTGATATATTTCATTGTTTCATTTTAAAAATAAGATTTCCGAAACTGCAGTGGTTATGCCAAACCATAACAATACAATATTGCACTATAAATTAAACCATCATAGTTGCTCAAATACAAGGTTTTCTACTCGCTTGCACCCATATTGATTCATTCACGTACATAATAAATATTTATTCTTTGCACTAATAAGGACGATGCTGCTACCAAATGTGGATCATCCGGCGGCCGTTGCCATTGCTCTAAGAAAAGGTACTGTTTTACAGCTTATATTAATCTAATTGTTTCGTTGAATAAGTGAGGATTATAAGATTGATTTAATGGTTGCAGGAAATCAAAGATAAAGAGAGTAATTAGAGTGCCAGCAATAAGCTCAAAGATGGCTGATATTTCTGCAGATGATTAATCCTAGAGAAAACATGGACAAAAGCCCATCAAGGCTTCTCCTTACCCCAGGTGAAAAAATATATATATATATATATATATATATATATATATATATATTGGTATTTGGCATTAGATTTATTTATTAAGTAGTTGGTTTGGTTGGGTTCATATATAAAACTTGTCTAAAATGTGTTGGGTTTGCTAGTTATTTATGGACTTATATATATATATAACTAGCAAACCCAACACACACACACACACACATCTATATATATATATATATATATATATATATATATATATATATATATATATATATATATTAGATAAGATATTGTATGTCAAATTCTATCATTAGAAAAGTGTTTGGCCCAAATTAAAAGTGATCTAATTTGGTTAAGTATTATTGGGCTTAAATAACGTGGTAAAGTATGAGCCTACATGTATAGATACTCTCATATGATTTCTAATTTTTTTATGGGCTAAATTAGAAATTGGGATTCCTAATCCAATTAGGATTCCAACTATATTAGAATTATGGTCCCCAAATTATAAGTATGATTATTTTCTGTAATCCCTTCACCGGAAAAGAGAAAAAACCTTGTCTCTTAAAATCATGCTTACTAATTTGGAAGACTAGTAACCGCAAAACCGAAGAACTTTTATGAATTTAGGTACGCTTCCGCTTCTGCTTTCAGATTTATTTTCTTGATGATTTGACATGATGAAACTGCATGTGGGTAAATTAAGTCATGTACTTCAGGGGATTTTCCCAACAAGTGGCATCAGAGCTAGCTTCATGTTGAATCATTAGGAATTAAAATTATAAGTTTTTGTGAAGTTACAAATAATTAAGAGTAAAGAAATTTTTTAAGCTTTTTGAGTAAATCTATGGTATTATTATATTGCAGCAAATTGTAAGTCTGGATGATTTGATCTATATACATTTTGCCGCAAACAAGCTTTGAAATTTGCCAAAGTCTAAAATTTTGGTATGATAAATTAATTTGTAAATTCACGTCTGTTGCGGCAAGAAATTGGTTTTGCGGTTTGGTTTATTATGGATATTGATTAATATGATTTTAAGCTATGTGTGAAACTTGTGTTTATGCGTATTGCGGCAAAACAGTAAAGTTATATTTTTGGGAATCGATGAATTTAAGGTCTACAGATTGAAAGTATGATATATATATATGTCACCACCCCCGTTTAGAGGACCGTGACCGGCACAGACACAGGGAATATCCCTGAACCTGTAAGCCTTATCACCTAATTCACAGAATATCTATTATTGAAAATACATCCACATGCAGTATAATACCATGGCTACACCGAAATGGTGGCCTATCCTAGGCAAGCAAATCCACGACCAGTGCCGCTTCAGGATATAGATATAGGAAAACACAAATAATATATATAACCTGTATACTGGCTACACATCTGAAGATGCTGCCTATCCTATTCACATGCAACAGATATATGTATATATAAACATTTTGAAAACAAATTTTCCCTGTATTGCAGTAAAATAAATCCTGATCTTTAAGGTGTGTGAAGCTGACAGTTCTAGATTTAGTAATACAGTCTAATTGGGTACGTCTACCCTTTAAAATTAAATTACAATTACAATTTAGTCACCCACATGAACAAGTTGTGGGTCTTGGAAAGTGTTGCTCAACCCTCGTTCCACCGAGACTTCTTCCACCTGTACTTAACCTGTCTCTGTGTAGTAAAAATGAGGTGTAAGTCTTAACCACGCGACTCAGTGAGGACTCTCCCATCCTCGGCGCAAGGCGGGTACCTTACCGTTGGGACTGGGAGTCATACACAACCACATGCACAAACAACTAGTTACTGTGAGTTAGCATGCGTTCTTGGTGATCACATAATAACAGAAATTTCACCCAAACACTCACATGCAATTAATAGATATAAGCATGCATCAGTTTATTCCACGTCATCAATCAGCAAGTAACATGTAACACATAGTGCCGGCTTTTACCTACCGGTCTTCTCACGTTCAACATGTTTGAATCAACAAGACGCATGGTGACGTAGGCTTGTAAGTTACCACTACGCTGCACAATCAACAGTTATATGCAACCACATACAATTTATACATACACACAGATACTAAACATACATCTACTTAATCTCCCCAACCCTGGGGTATATACTAGCCACTACGTGGCTTTTCTACTTCAAACCCGTGCACTCGAGCTACTGGACACCACGTGGCAAAACATACTTAACTCATTCACTTGGGTACTAGTCACCTCGTGACAATTCTGTTAATCAAACACAATCAACTTCTATCTATCAAACAACTGATGCATAGCCACCACGTAGCACGTCTTAACCCCTTACTGCGGGGCAATAGCTTGAGCCCACTCGTCCATTACCCAACCAGGCCACATGGCGGGCACGACACGACGTCTCGAAGCATGACCACTGACACACCCTGGACCAACTCCACAGGATGGTTTCTCTTTTACTAGGTTAGGCTCACGGTTCACCCGTAGGTTCTTCCCGTGTCTCCTTACCTTAGTCTCCCATATTAATAGGATTCTTTGTATCTTTCCCGAAGGATCAACAATACTTCTACTTATTAATATGTACAAGTATCCTCAACAGGATATAACTCATATACCCGTCCAGATGCACTCTCTGGGCCTCAAGCTATTGTCATAACAATATAAAACCTTTCTGACCCTATTGCCAGGATAGGGCAATGACCATCGTCATGGTGATTATAAAACTGAGGTCTCAAGTGCCATCTGACGTTGTTCTAGTCGATGTCTCACATCGCTAGCATAATCAAATCCGAAACCCACCAATAACTCCCTTTGCATGATTATAATTTAAGTCACCGTCGTGACAAGTTTTCAAAATAAAAGCTTAGTCCTTCCATACAAGGACTCTTGCCACCGTCGTGGAAAAAGATTTAATAAAATACTCATCATGCCCCCGGAGTGTGTGAGTTGGATTTGTAACACCCCAATCTTAGCAAACAATTATACTCTACTCCTATGTCTTTCTATCCAAGCTACTTTCCACCACCTATTTTCTAATTCTTTCATTCTTTTAGCATTATGTATCTCTAGCTAACACATACCAAACAAGCAGAGAATGTACATACTCATGTAATCCACATAAGCATACAACCCTAGGAGCAGAGATGGAAGAACCCTCACCTTGGCCAACCTTCCATGCAATCCTCTCCTGTAACTTTAGTCTCCTCGGAGTTCCTGTTGCACTCTATTGCGTGCCGTTGTTCCTATAAGAACAACATTTACTTCATTCAGGTTATTACTTAGCTTAACTTGTTATTTATCTCTCCATTACTCTCACGTGTAGTCCATGGTTGCCACAGAATCAAACTCTTGGTCTTATTGGACTTCTCTATCCCGACTTATGTGTATCATTCCTCGAACACTTGACTTACTCACATATAACACTCTACTTGAGTGTTTCACATACTTGGATTTGAGTACTAGACCTCTATCTAACTTGTATTCGCATCTAAGGAAGCTTATCTAGCTTGGTTGGAAGGAATCCAAATTCTAGGAAGCTCTAAGCATTTTAATTCAACTTGTGTTTCTACTTGGGTTCTAGAAAATCTAGTTTCTAAACCTCAATATACATCCAATTCATCCTAGTTAAGGTTTCCTAATAATTATGAGGGAATAAAATTACCATTTTAGAATTTGGTCACCTACCTAAGTGCCAAATTTTTATGTTTTTGTTAAATATATGGAACAAATGGGAATAATTGAACAATGATACTTGTCAAAGGAATACCTCAAACTCTTCTCGTTCTTCCAATCACATTATTCATATGAATACAGTTATATGTTGATACGGCTCAAATTAATTACACATTAGACAAGTTAAAGCTCTTTACATCAATTCAAAATTAATAATTAACATTGTATTTTTCTTAATAACTAAAATTCATTATATTTGAATATGCAACACATTTTTTTTACAAGCTCAAATCTTTTATGGAAAGAAAACGTAATAGTGGAGAATTGATCCTATGCTCTCCTTGAGAAACAAGAAGGTACCTAAAATAATTCTTGATGGCAAATCGTTGGTTGGAAGACTTATCACTGATAGATCTATTAACAAGAATACAATGATGGCTATGATTAAGAAGGGTTGGAATGCTAAGGATGACTTCTCCATTATTGAGGTAGGTGTGAACACTTTCATCTTCTCCTTTTCTTGTATAGAAGACTATTGCAGTATTCTAAAAGGGAGACCTTGGACTATCCTGGGATGTGTTCTTAATATCCAAAAGTGGGTTTCGATGGGAGTCCTTCGGGACCTTGATTTTCATTTCTCCCCTTTCTGGGTCCACTTTCATGATCTCCCCCTTGATGGTATGTGTAAGGAAAATATGGAGGAAATGGGAGCTAAGGTTGGAGATGTGCTTGTGATAGAAAACCCTATTATTAATGGCAGGTTGATTCGTAACTTTGCTAGAGCCAGAGTGATGGTGGATCTGCTTAAACCTCTGGTGGTGGGATTATGGGTTTCGAGACCCAATCTCCCCAGTATTTGGATTTCAATGAAATTTGAGAAGCTTAGTCAATTTTTCTTTAAATGCGGAATTTTGGGTCATGACTCCAAATCATGTAAGAATCGGGAAGGTGCTAGAACTAAAGATGGGAAGCCCCTATATGGTGCATGGGTGGGGGTGGCTCCGGTGAGAGTCTGGGAGGATGCTGTGGTAAAATGTAAGGCAGGATGGAATCAGGTGGAGGAGTGGAGGCCAAAGGTGGAGCGTGGTCCCACTAGCGAGAGGGAGGCACATTGGGATGAGGGAAGCAAATCTAATGATTGGGCGTCTAACCGTGAGGGTGATTTTCGTAATGACTTCCCAGACGTTTACACTGAGAGAAGCATGGATTGGGTGGGCCCTAGTAATATGGTGGCTCCTTCTCGAAAAAAGGAAGGCTCTAGTTCTTCTCCTAAACCGGTTGATGACGTGGAAATGGACATTGCTGAATCTTGTAATGCAAGATTGGTCACTTCGAAAATTAAGTCCAGAATTCCAAAAAAAATTGGGCCTCAAGGGAAGGCCTAGTGCCTTAAGAAAACGACTAGAAGGGAGTGTAATGATGATGCCTTGGTAGAAGTTTCTGTGGAGGCTGAGAAAATTTTCCCAGAAAATTGGTTTCACTTCAATGCGAGAAGGGTTCACTCTGGTTTCACTTCAATGGCTCTGGTGGCTGGCCGGCTGCAGCCACCTAAGAGCCGTGATTGTCCTATCGCGAAACTGTCAGGGTGTTGGGGTCGCCCTGACAGTTAGAGCTCTGCGGGAGCTGTGTAGGATTTATAAACCCCCAGTGGTCTTTCTCATGGAAACTAAAAGATCTGGAGAGAAGATGGAGGAGTTCAGATTAAGAAATCGATTTCAATTCGATAGGACCTTCTATGTCGACTTGGAAGGTGAATCAGGGGGTTTGGCTTTATGGTGGAAGGAGGAGGTAGATCTTAATATTCTCTTGAGCTCCAAAAATTTTGTTCATTCTTCAGTGGTTTCAGGTGTGGTGGAAGTTCCGGATTTCTTAACTTGTGTGTATAGGGCCCCTAAATAGAAAGAGAGAAGAATTGTGTGGGATAAGCTTCGAGCTATGGGAGGAAATATTCAAGGCTCATGGTTTTGTCTTGGTGACTTCATTGATGTTCTCTATCACTCTGAGAAGTGGGGCGGAAGGCCTAAATCCACGAGGAAGGTAATGAATTTTCAGAGTATGCTTACGGACTGTGGTTTATTTGATCTGGAGTATAAGGGTGCCTCCTTCACCTAGTTTGATAAAAGAACTGGAGATGAGTTTATCAAGGAGAAGCTAGATCGTGCCCTAGGTAATGTGCCACTAATGATGGCTTTTCCAAAAGCCCAGGCTTTTATAAATGACCCTGTCGGATCTGATCATGAGCTCTTGTTGTAGATCTGAACTTCTGTGATGTGAAGTCCAGGAGGAGTTTCAAATTCGAATTATCCTAGTTAGACCACCTTGATTATAAGGAAATTATTAGGAATGGCTGGTTTAAATCCAATGTAATGATTAAGGATGTCATTCTGGAACTAGTTCACAGATTGGAGGACTGCAAGAAATGACTGATTTTATGGAGCAAAAAAGTCTTCCCCAATAATAGAATGATTAATGCTAACCTGACTACTCAGTTACGCGAATGCTTCTCTGAAGACTTTGCTGAGGAACTTAAATCGAAGTCGGAAGAACTTATTAGGTGTATGGAGGAAGTATGGGATAAGGAAGAGAAGTACTGGTTTCAAAGATCCCGGGTGAACTGGCTGATGCATGGTGATAGCAACTCGAAATTATTTCATGCTTTCGGTTATTTAGAGGAGACAAAGGAACAAAATCCTTCGGATCAAGTCGGTGGATGATCAGTGGATTTTGAATGAGGAAGGTATTGCTGCTTGCTTTGCTCAGTTCTACTCAGATCTGTTTAGATTTGGTGGAAGGACAGATTTGTCAAAAGTGCTTAGCTATGTGAACCCAGTTATTTCACAGGAAGAAAATGAAGCTCTTCTCAAGGATATTTCTTATTTGGAGGTTAAAGAAGCGGCTTTTTAACTTGGAGGTCTTAAGGCTCCTGGGCCAGACGGATTCTCACGTATCTTTTACCATAGCTCTTGGGAGGAAGTGGGGGATCAGATTTTTCGTATGGTCAAGGAATATTTTGAAGGTAAATCTAATCTCAGAAGCATTAATAAGACAAATCTTGTGTTAATTCCGAAAGTGGACAGGCCTGAATCGGTGGGCCACTTCTGTCTGATAAGTCTGTGCAACTTTTCTTATAAGATCCTGTCTAAAGTCATCACAAACAGAATGAAGGATTTACTACCAAAATTCATTTCACAACACCAACGTGCTTTTGTGTCAGGGCGCCTAATTCAGGATAATATAGTCATTGCACATGAAGTTTTCCACTATCTTAAGGAGAAGAGAAGGGGTGGTAATTACGAATATGCCCTTAAGATGGATATGAACAAGGCGTATGACCACTTTGTGTGGGATTTTCTGAGTGAGGTGTTGTTGAAGCTCGGATTTGATTGGCGCTGGGTTCAAATTGTTATGGGTTGTGTCTCTTCTGTGAACTTCAGTCTCTTGCTCTCAGGTAGTAGTGTGGGAGATGTCTTGTCTACGATGATTTCCCATCATGTGCTTATTGGTGAGCTTAAAGGGGTAAAATTGGCAAGGTATGGCCCTACTTTGTCTCATTGTTATTTTGCAGATGATGCCCTTTTCTTTATGAAGGCTGCAAAAGGTGATTGCTTGGTACTTAAAAGAATAATCTCGGATTACTGTGAAGACTGGGTACAAGTTTGCAAGGAATGTGGTAGAGCCTGTGAGATCGCTGGATCCATCGTGTTCTTTTGTGACTCCTCCCACTTTGTGGAAGGCAATTTGCAGTGTTAATGCGGTGCCTAAGGTAAGAAATTTTCTCTTGAGGTCCTGTACAAACTCAATTCCAACGTGTGAAGCTCTATTCAAAAGGAAGTGTGCATTGTCTCCTCTATGTCATATCTGTGGAAAAGAAGTCGAAACCATTGAGCACGCGCTCCTGTTGTGTAGATGGGTAAGGGAGGTTTGGTTTGGTGGCCCTCTATCCATAAGAATCTCGACTTCCTTGGTATCCAGGTTTGATGTTTGGGCGCAGGCTTTTCTGGTGGAGAACAAAGACCTTGAAGATTCTGGCCGGGTAGCCTTTGCTTATACCTGCTGGGAAGTGTGGAAGCGTAGATGTGATGTGATTTTCAAAGGAGTTGACCCTAACCCTTCTTCTTGTATCCTCAAACTGGGTGTAGCTACAAGTGAGGCAGTGATGGCGCACAAAAAAACTGCTCTTGGGGGCTTTATGGAAGATGCTACCCCTAAGGCTCTGAATTGCTGGTCTTTCCCTCCTGCGGGGGTTATCAAAATTAACGTGGATGGATCTTTTCACCAATCTCATCTAGATGCTGGAATTGGTTACATTGCTAGAAGTGGTTCTAGGGAGGTTGGGTATTTTGGTTCTTCCAAAGTCTTTGGTTCTAGTAGCTTTTATGTGTGAAGCGCTGGCGTTTAGGAAGGCCCTTGAGATGGTCCATGATTTTTTGGATGACTCCTTTATTCTGGAAACTGACTGTGAAGATCTCTTCAAGCTGGTCTCTTCTCCCAAGTCTTTCTTTGGGGAGTGGCAATGTGAAGCGGTTATTGAGGATGTGTTGAGTTTGATTTCTCTTTGCCATTTCGTCTCCTTTTCGCTAGTTCGTCGTAAAGGTAATCAAGCGGCCGATTGGCTCGCGAAGGATGCCGCAAAGGGGTTGGGTTGATTTGCTAGGGTCTCTGACCCACCACCCCTCTGGCTTCTATTCTAGCTCTGGATTGGGTGTTGGCTAGCGAGATGGAGGCTCTAAAAGAGGGCATTGGCTGAGGGCGTGTTTGTTTGCTTTGGAAGTTTCTGGTGTTGTTTTCCTTTTGCTTTTTCTGTTGCTTTTGCTGGCATGCTCTTTTTCCCATGTTGTTCCTGTAGACTCGTTTTTTGCTGTGCGTTTTTATGAATGAATTTTTTCAAGGAAAAAAAAAGTAGACATTTCTTGACCAAATCTTCCTAAAAATTAAACGTGCATGCATATATGATCTCAATTATAACAACAGAAGTCACGGATTTACGACCAGTCAAAATAAACTCATGATGACTTATGAGAAGGTATTTTACTCTCAAATGGTTTAGCTTCATGGGATCCGATCATTAAAAGGGAAAAAAGTAAATTAAAAATTAAAAAGAAATCCATTTGAATGAAATAGTTTTATATTTCTTTACCTAATTATCTTTATTGAATCGTAAGTAATTTATATAATTTAAAATAAAAGCATTTGATTTGATAAATATTTAATTTACTTTTAAAAAATAATAGGTACATTCCTTAAAATATAAATTAAAATAATATTGGTTATTTTTAAAAAATATATCATTAATTATATATAATCAACTTTGAGTCATTTGAACTTTAAAATCCATTTTCTATTGATGCTGATTTTGAAATACGTGGTCATTAAAAACAATAAATCATATATTTATTATAAATATATGTATTTATATATGGATGACCACATTTTCAACATTGAGTTCTTCCTAAACCCTCCATATGATCAATTATCTCTGTGTATCCTTAGTAACTTCTCCAGGAAAACCTCTTTAAGAGAATTATGTAACCTTCTAATTAGTGTGCTTAAATGTACATTATTGTGTTCTTAATATTACCTTATGGCTAGAGTCCTATAAATAGAGTGTAAACAAGTGAATGTATGAATGAATTTGGTGCATCTCTCTCTTATGTTCTTATTATTTCTCTAAGCTCTTTGTCTTATGTTCTTATTGCTCCTAAATTCTTTGTTTTACAACACGTTATCAGCACGAAGCTCTAGAATTTTGTGTCGAAAGGAGCTTAAATTTGTTTCCATCATATCATGGTAAGCAAGAATTCATTTCTTCTTCTCATTATGTAAGTTTTATCAAATCTCATAATATTTATATTTGTTGCACTTGATATGTGAAGAAAAATTATCTATCATGAGAACTTTTTTTGTTTCATGATTTATTTGAGTGCAATATTGAATTTTTGAGATACTATAGAAGAACGAAGTCATGCATCCCTGAAGGATGTGCAAAATGCAATGATTTTATTCGTCATCATTTACATGAAGAACTAGATATGAAAATAAGAACCGGTAGTTCTTTGGAACAGTTTGAAGGAAAAATATGAGTTCCAAAATGATCAATGATTTATCTTAAAGCTCTTTCTAATTGGATGCACTTACGTCTGTAGTATATTTTGTAAGTAAATATATGTCATCCTTGATTAAAATTAGCTCTATAATTAAGTTATGAGGAAAGTAAATTACTAATGAAGATATGTTTAGAAAAACATATCATAATTTCCATCCTTCGAGTGTGCTCCTGCAGTAGCAATATCGAGAGCATACATTAATTTATCAAATATTACGGGCTAGTTTCTTGTTTGCTTGTGGAAGAGCAAAATAATGAGATTTCAGCTTTTGATAAAGAATAATTAAAGACCTTGTCCAGTTGGATCGATTTCATTCCCTGAAGTGAATGTGACTTTTCCTCGTGAGCAAAATAATGAGGAAAGGAAATTACTAATGAAGATATGTTTAGAAGGTTTTGGATCAATTACCCAAACACCTGAAGATGTTAAACCTGTATGGTATGAATGGGTATTTGTTCGTAAACGAAATGAGAAAAATAGAAATTGTGCACAAGTTGTGGCATAAAGTTTCTCACAAAGGCTTGGCATAAATCATTACGAGATTTATTATCTAATTATGGATACAAATTTTCCATTTTTAATTGATATGGTAGCCTTTGAGAAACTTCATATATGTTTGATTGATGTAGTAACTATATAAGTCATTAGATAATGACATAAAAATCCTTGAAGGATTCAAGATGCCTGAAGCATATAAATCAAATCCTCGAGATATATATTCCATCAAATTACATATATCCTTATATGGATTGAAACAATATAGACGAATGTGGTATAACTGTCTCAGTGATTATTTATTAAACAGTTATAATTAAGAATGATCCTATTTATCCTTGTATTTTTATAAAGAAAGCAAACTCCGAATTATCCATTGTTGCAGTTTATTTTAAGGACATAAATATTGTAGGAACTCCAAAAAAGATTTCAAAACTTGCACAATACTTGAGAAATTAATTTGAAAAGAATAATCTTGGGAGTCAAGATTTTGTTTGGGATTTTAAGTTTCCCTATCATCATTTGTCCACTTGATATAAAAACATACCATTTTTATCCACGAGAAGATGATAAACACAATTTATTGGTCTTGAAGTACCATACCTTAGTACAATAAGAACACTTTGTACTAAATCAAGCATAGTCATTGCAATAAATTTGTTAGCAAAGTTTAGATATCATCAAAGAATATCTTATCACAGTTTACTCTTCTCAAAGGAAATAAAGTCATAATTAATTGGATATGTTAATGCTAAATATCGTTGTGATCCCCGCTATGCTGGTCTCAAAATGTTACATCTTTACATATAGAGAAACTTTCATGACAGTAAGTGAAGCAAATCGTTCTAGCTACATCATCAAATCACTCAGAGATATTGGTTATTCATGAAGCAACCTATATGTGTATTTGGTTGGGGGCCATGATTTATCATATTAAAGAAACATGTCGGTAGTCTGCAACCAATGCAGAACAAATAATATTGTATGAGGAAAATGAAGTATGCATCATAAGATATTGATGGGCTACAAAAGAAATGTGATATTGATGTTCACAAAATTCAATTTAGCAATAATGTGGCTGGCCTTTAATTAAAGTTTCCACCTCAAGTTCTTAAGAAGCATGGATACAACATTGAAATATGAAATCATGAAGACTTTCATGACACAATATAAACTTGAGGGGAAGAAAAATAACTATGAATATTGTACTCTTTTCCTTTTGCTAAGTTTTTGTCCCACTGGGTTTTACTTAGCAAGGTTTTAACGAGGCATATTCATACGGAGTCATGAAGACTTTCATTATAAAAAATAAACTTGAGGGGAAGCAAATTATTTATGAATACTGTACTCTTTTTCCTTCGCTAAGTTTTGTCCACTGGGTTTTCCTTAGCAAGGTTTTAACGAGGCATATTCATACGAAGTCCTGAAGACTTACATTATACAATATAAACTCAAGGGAAGAAAATTAATTAGGAACTATGTACTCTTTTTCCTTCGCTAAGATTTTGTCTCACTATGTTTTTCTTAGAAAGGTTTTAACGAGGCATGATCATAATGAGTGGTCATCCAAGGGGAAGTATTATAAATATATGTATTTATATGTGGATGACCACATACGTTTTCAACATTCGATTCTTCCTAAACCCTCTATATGATCAATTGTCTCTTTGTATCCTTAGTAAATTCTCCATGAAAGCCTCTTTAAGAGAATTGTGTAACCTTCCAATTAGTGTGCTTAAATGTACATTATACTACCTTATGGCTAGAGTCCTATAAATAGAGTGTAAACAAGTGAATGTATGAATGAATTTGGTGCATCTCTCTCTTATGTTCTTATTATTTCTCTAAGCTCTTTGTCTTATGTTCTTGTTGCTCCTAAATTCTTTGTTTTACAACAATATTAACAAAATCATATATTCCTTCTCCCGAATTTGGCATTCTATATAAAAAAAAATGACCATTCTACTTTTTCTATGATTGATTTAAGTTATAAATCTTTTTCGAATTTAATAACCATAATTGTCACGACCCCTTATCGGACGTCCGTGACCGGCACGGGAGGTAGGATTTCTCCTATCCCGTAAGCCTCTAATCCCTGATTGACATTTTTATATATGCGTAACTACCCATTTCTAATACAAACAATATATAGTATATATGGCCATCCCTATCCGGTGACCTAAGTAGCACGCAATCCACGGCTCGCTCAACGCCGCTTCAGTCTATACATATACACATAATCAATCACACGTACATATAATATACATATTGATCATGCGCTTCAGGGCGGGTGATCTATCCTATTCACATGCAGAATTCCTGTGTACAGTCAAGTATATATATTCAATCACACACCTGCATATAATTTACATATTGATCACGCGCCTCAATGCGTGTGACCTATCCTATTCACATGCGGAAGCCGTATTTTCATACAATCTTGTATTCAGTCACACATACATATAAATTTACATATTGATCACACGCTCAATGCGTGTGATCTATCCTATTCACATGCAGAAGTCACGTTCATATATATATATATACACATGATATTCATGATATCATAACCTATATTCCCAACAACAAGACCAATCTTTAACCTGTATGAAGCCGACAATTCTAGAGTGTGACATATACATGTATATATAGCAACTGTACAAAACAATGCTATACCAAAATGAATCATATACATATACATCCTGACAAAATACATGTATCAATACTACCCACGCGAACAATGCGTGCGGCCTCTAAATCTGTCCGCCTCCCTGAGATGAAGTGGAAGCGCTCCCGATGCCTAAACCACCTGTGTCTGTAACATTTAACATTGGGGTGAGTCAAACGGACTCAGTGAGAGGCTTTCCCATCCCTGGTGTAGTAGCGGGTACCATTACAACTGGGGAAAAGGAGCCAATCACACACACATACGCATATAACGAGTTTAAATTTCCATATATTAAGTGGTCACGCAAATAGCATATATCATATCCACAACATAGAATTTAAAGCATGGTTTTACCTACGTTCAAATTCACACATACATCATATCATAGTTTAACATACAACTTCATGTGGATATCCATATTCAAATAATCGAAATGATAAACTGGCCCGAAGGCATATCTCCGTTAGGAGAGAATCTGGCCCGAAGGCATATCTCACGTGAGCGGTATAGGAATCTAGTTGGTCATTCTAGGAACCCCTGGTCCCAAGACTTTACTTGGAACATTAACCTGACCCCAAGACTTCACTTGGAGCGTAGCCAGCGACTCATCTGGCCTCGGTTTACCCAAGGCAATAGCCACAATGTGGTGTACTCATATACTTTGTATTTCTGTGAGTTTGACTCAAGATAACAGACTCAATCTACCCAGACCATCCGTGATAGACTCGGTTCCCGCGTTGTACCATAAGTGACCCCTATGGACCACTACTTATTCATTTTACTTCTTCTTGGGAAAATCTAAATTTCCTAGTGGTTTTATAATTCGGAATCTCTCGGTTTAAAACAAAGTCACCTATGTTCATTTTCTTTAAGAATTTACATATACAACCACATTTTTTTAGGTAACAATCAATGAGGTTGGTTTCTAGTACCCCAAGACCCTCACAAACAAAATTGACTCGATCCTACCCCCAATATCATATAGGTCCCGAGGACCTTCTTTCCATATAAGGCTCCTTGAGCCACCATTGCTTTTACAGTTCACATATACACATATAGCACGTTATCACATATATTATAATTTAGGAACAAAAATAGCATGTTATCTATTATATGAATCCTACAAGTAGGCAAGAAGGCAAACCATATATCCATATCCGCAGTCAACCCTATAGGACAAGGATGGGAAAGCCCCTCACCTGGTTGGCCCCTCTGATCGGCTCTAGGTGTGCCCGAAGGTCCACTCACTGTATGGTGCCCTATACACATATACTTGGGAGATTTAGAAAGTTGAAATTTAGCCACTATCGTGTACATGTAACGCTAATGCTCATGTTCTCTCTAATTAATTCCATAGACTAGTTGTTGGCTTGGAATCCCCCAACTAGTTTTCGGAACACCTAGCATGCTTCTATTCGTGTCCAACCCTTGCTTAGCCACACTATTCGGAAGCCTTGAGTTGGGAATGCAAGGTTACCCAATTCCACCTCTATGTGTCCATATGAAATCCCCATTACCCAAGTCTTGAATTTATGGCTCAAGAGAGTCATAAATTCTACTTGTCCAAAATTTCCATTTACCGAAATAACTTTCAACACTTTGCCTACCCATGAATACACATATCCGGATACGCGTACAATTGGAAAATTGTCTCTTTTTCCCCGAACTGGGTTCCGGGTGAGACGGGGATTACTCGGGTTTTAATCCCTCGTACATTCCAATAATTTTAACAATTATATAATTACCATTCAACCTCTCAATGCACCCCAAATCAGTCCACAACACCCTTAAACATTACCAATCATATTTTCCTACTAGTTTTCCAACCCGGATAAATTTCATCAAATTAGTTCCGATTCCTAAGCTTCCAACTCACTTCATAACATTCAAATACTTCAATTTAAGTTCCAGAATGCTCAGATTGAATCAAATGGGGGGTTTTCCAAAAATTCCTAAAATTGATAAAATTGGGGTTTGAGAGTTTCGGGACTTCTCACCTCGATTCAACCGGTTATAAGGACGAAATGGAGTAGAGGAGACCCCAACCACCTTCCCCGACGAAGAGACGGTGTTTTCCGGCTAGATTCTGGCGAGAAACTCTCTCCCTCTTGTTTCTCTCTCAAGCCCGTCTCTCTCTCTCTCCTCCAGCACGACGGCGGCGTGCTACGGCAGACGGCGTCGCACTCCGGCTCCGACTCCCTCCTCGCACGTCAGGCCACCTCCAGGCGTGCTGTCTTCCTCCTTGAGCTCCTCCGTGCGAACGACGATGCCTCTCCCCCTCTCTCTCGTGTTTCTCTTCCCTGTTTCTTTCGTTCACGGTAGCTTTCCCTTTCTTTTTCTTTTTATCTCTTTATCCCTTTCTTTCACACATATATATGTATAATTAATTATTATATATGCATATCACCAACAAAAATTCTGACATAGTAATAAATAAAGTAATAATAATAATAAAAAAATATATATAGAGTGATTAGGATAAAAAAAAAAATTTGTATTTACAAAATAATAAATAGTAGGATAGTGTGTGCTTCTATTCCATTTTCGACTTTAACTGAGTTAATGAAATTAGAGTGATGAGGCTAATTAAAATATTCTCGGGTATTACAATAATTATCATTAATATATATATTAATTCATATACAAATTTCATGATTTATGGTATCTCTCCAGCTATTTTATGATCTCTTTATTTTTCATCAAATTTATTTATGATATATGACATAAGAATTTTCATATATATAATTTATATAAGAATTTCATTCTTATAGTATAGTGTTTGGTAACAAGTTTTTTGTAGTGAGTTGGTTAGTTTTCTGCAGAACATAAGTCTTTATAATTCTATGTTTGCTTAGTAATAGCTGGTTTAAGATTAAAATGATAATTTTGTATATGAATTATAATATATAAAATTACTAAAATGAATATAATTAAAAAAATTGAAAATTTATTTTAATTCAAAATTTTGTATATGAATTATAATATATAAAATTAATAAAATGAATATAATTTGAAATTGAAAATTAGTGTAAAGTTCGGGAACATAAAATGTGCTTTTGCCTGTCACAGTACCACAGATCGGCCAACTGACCTCCACCCATCTTGTCACAGTACTTTCGATGCCGTCACAGTACCATCACAGTGTCACCACAGTAGTGACATTGTACACCACTCGATTACACTGTGACATTGTACACCACTCGATTACACTGTGCGCCTCCCAAGAGACTGTACACCCAGTGGCTTGGAGCCCCCAACACGTCCATCACCGCTACTTTGGCCTCCTCAGGCACCCCTATATAAACCCCAACCCAGTGAGGGTTCCTCACCACTTTACTACTCACGGAGTTCTCTGGCTCATCTACGACCTGAGACACTCCCGCTTTGTAAAGGACCCACCAATTACATCCATCACCAACGTCCATCACCACCACTTGGCCTCCTCAGGCACCTCTATATAAACCCCAACCCAGCGAGGGTTGCTCACCAATTTACTACTCACGGAGTTCTCTGGCTCATCTACGACCTGAGACGGTCCCACTTTGTAAAGGACCCACCAATTGGCGCCCACCGTGGGGTATCGACTTCGATACTCCCTATCCCACAGAGGTTAAGAAGCATGGACGACAGGATAATGGTGAGGAGATCTAACAGGATCAACTCGTAGAACGAAGTCAATGGAAGCGAACAAGATAACGACATCAGTGAACAGTAAGGAGAAAATGAAGCAGTCAACCAACCCGCTAGAGGACAAAATAAGAAACAAGTAGAGAATGACCTAGGAGAAAATCACCAGGAACAGGGCAAACAGGACAAAGAAAAACATAACGAAGCTGGGAAGGAGATGGAAGAATAGTTCAAATGGATGACGGAGGAACTAAGGACACTCAGAGATGAGCGTGAAAAGTAGCGAAACATGCTAGAAAACAGCGCCAACCATCAAAATAAGGACAAGAAGAGAAAATAGGACCAAGAAGAAGAAGAGGAGAAGGACGACGAAGACTCGAAGAAGAAACCTAGAAAGTCAGTGCATCCCTTCACAAATGACATAATGAGTGTGGAAATTCCCAAACTAAAGATGCCTGGACCTCTCGAAAAGTACGATGGGACCACGGACCCAGACGCACATATCAAGGCATACAGGGCAGCTATGCTATATGCAGGAGCGACGGATGAAGTCATGTGCCGAGCATTTCCTTCTACCCTAAAAGAGGACGCACAACTGCAGTTCGGAGAACTAAAGCGATGCAATGTATCATCCTTCGAAGACTTAGCGGAGGAGTTCTCTAACTGCTTTGCAACCTGCAAGAAGATAAGACGTACGGCCCACTACCTGAAAAATGTGGTGCAAGACAAAGAAAAGGGAGAATCCCTGAAGAACTTTCTACACTAGTTCGTAGCGGAATGCAGGAAAATCCTAGTCTAAAATTTGAAGTGGCGCTCCACTACCTAGAGGAGAACGTCCGGAACAAGTTGTTCCTCATCTCCATTACAAAGAAACCCCCTACCTCATACACAGATATGATAAACAGGGCCTCAAAATTTATGGCGATAGAGGAAGTCAACATGTCGAGAAAATTGGAGGAGCAGAAGAAGAAGACCGCTGAAAAGGTAGAAGCAGAAGAACAACCTAAGGACAGGAACACAGCGGTGTACAATGCCAAACCACCCCGACCACCCAGAAGAGAAGAAATACGAACATACAGAGACCTGGTACGCTGACGAACTTGTTTCGCGGCATACAACCCTCTCAATAGGTCAAGAGCAAGGATCCTAGAAGAATTGTACGTAAAAAATCTCCTCAAGTTCCCCCTGTAAAGGACATAGCGACCACGGCGGACCGAAATAAGTATTGCCGATTTCACAAAAACTTTGGGCACGACATGGAAGAATGTATCACCCTGAAGGATCAGATCGAACAGCTCATTAAAAATGAACACCTTTGGAAGTACACCGACAACCAGGACAGGATGGTCCAGGAAAGAAGACACGGCCACCGAGCAGATCGACGAAACAAAAATCGAGAGCAACGATAGGAAAGAAACGACAGAAATGGAAACGTGGCCAAAGTCATCAATGTCATCTCGGGCGAAATCATCAAAAGGGACAGAAACAGAGCCCCAGACGAAAAAGAAGCAAGTGCGAGCAGTTATGAGGTTAGAATATCACAAAAAGAGAAAGCAGGAAGAAAGCTGGCCGATCACCTTCACGGACGAAGACTTCAAAGGCGCGGATCCTGACCACGATGATCCCATGGTACTAATAGCTATAGTAGGAAACTACTCCATCAAAAGAATTTTAGTGGACCAGGGAAGCTCAGTGAACGTCCTCTACTTCAACACCTTTGAGCAGTTGGGGCTATAAAATGAGGATTTAAAACCTTTTTCAGGGGCCTTTATTGGATTCGCCAGAACTGTCATCCAAGCGGAAGGGGTAGTTCGACTAAGGGTGAACTTGGGAACAGAACCCAAGATAAAGACTGTTGAAGTCGACTTCATGGTTGTCTCAGCACCATTAGCTTACAATGTCATATTAGGACGACCAACCTTGAACAAGTTGAGAGCTATTGTGTCAACCACCCACCTGTTAATGAAGTTCCCAACGACAATGGGAGTCGGGGAAGTACGAGCTGACCAAAAAGAGGCACGATCCTGCTATGCAATGAGCCTAGAAAGGACGGTGAAAGCACGAGTACAGAAGGAAGTAGAACCAACAAAAGACAAACAAGTGAATGTGCTAGACACAGAACTCATTGATCCAAGGGAAATACGACAGATGTTACGACCACAACCTGTCAAAGAGATAGAGCTCGTCCCAGTACAAGAGGAATGTCCAGAAAAAATAGTAAAAATAGAGGGAAACCTAGGAGAAGGGGAAAAAGTTAAACTAATTGAGTTCCTAAGGAGAAACAAGGACGTATTCGCATGGAGCCCCAAAGATATGCCAGGGATAGATAGAGCCACCATCTGTCACCAATTAGCTATCGACGATCGACCACCAGTCATGCAAAAAAAAGAAGACGTTTGGGGTAGAAAGGCAACAAGCAATCAAAGAAGAAGTATGAAAACTCCTGGAAGCAGGATTTATCCGTGAAGTACAATACCCCACATGGCTCTCCAATGTGGTCTTGGTTAAGAAAGCAGACAGAAGATGGAGGATGTGCGTAGATTTTACACACCTCAAGAAGGCTTGTCCAAAGGACCCATATCCGCTCCCAAGTATTGACAAACTAGTAGATGGAACCTCCAAGCATCAACTTCTCAGCTTTTTGTACGCATTTTCTGGCTACAACCAAATAAAAATGAGAAGAGAATACGAGGAGAAAACATCATTCATAACAGAGCAAGGGGTATACTGCTACACGGTCATGCCATTTGGCCTAAAGAACACAAGAGCAACCTACCAAAGGGTAATGGACAAAGTCTTCCACGAACAGATAGGGAGGAACCTGGAAGTATACGTGGACGATATGGTGGTAAAAAGCAAGGAAAGGGAGGAACATCTGAAGGACTTGGAAGAAATTTTTCAGGCACAGAGAAGCAACAAGATGTAGCTAAACCCCCGCTAGTGCGCATTCGGGTTACAGGGAGGCAAGTTCTTAGGGTTCCTCATAACTCAAAGGGGGATCGAAGTTAATTTGCACAAGTGACAAGCGATCCTAGACATGGAACCTCCAAGGAACATTCAAGAAATCCAGAAACTAAATGGAAGAATAACAACGCTTAGCAGGTTCCTCTCACGGTCAGCAGATAAGTGCAAACCCTTCTTCCAAATATTAAGAAAGAACAAGGAATTCGCATGGACGGAGGAATATCAAAAAGCCTTCAAGGAGCTAAAAGAGTAACTCAGCACGCCGCCAATACTTAGTAAAGCCGAGCAGAATGAGCCACTAGTAACGTACCTTGCAGCCATCAATGACACAGTAAGCGCAGCTCTTGTCAGAGAAGGAGCCGAGCAACGGCCAATATACTTCGTTAGTAAGACACTTCATGGAGCATAAGTTAGATACCATAAGGTGGTAAAGCTGGTGTTCGCACTAGTGGTAGCTTCAAGAAGGCTTAGACCATACTTCCAGCAGCACAAAATTTTCATTCGAACAAACCAAACACTAAAAGTCATACTCAAGAAGCCTGATATAGCAGGAAGAATGGTCACTTGGTCCATCGAGCTATCCCAATATGATATCAGCTACGAACCACGAAAGGCCATCAAAGCTCAAGTATTAGCAGACATCGTGGTAGAAATGACGCATCCAGGAGAAGGAAAACCCCCATCAGAGGAGAGAACGGACAAGCAAAAAGGAGACCAAGCCTTGGAATGGACGGTCCATGTGGACGGATCCTCTGGTGGACAAGGGAGCGGGGTCGGAGTATCACTACTCACCCCGGAAGGACTAATAATAGAATAAGCCGTCCAGTTGAATTTCAAAACATCAAATAACCAGGCCGAATACAAAGCTCTAATAGCAGGACTGACCCTATCTAAAGAATTTGGCGTACAAAAAGTCGCAGCTTACAGTGATTCCCAACTGGTTGTAGGACAGATGAACGGTGTCTAGGAAGTGAAGGTACCAATAATAGTCAAATATGTGGCAAAGGCCAAGCAATTACTATAGGGCTTCAAGGAACACAAAATACCGAGAATTCCTAGAATAGAAAATGACCGAGCAGATTCCCTCTCCAAACTAGCAAGTGCACAGGCAAGATGAGAAACAACACCTATAATAAAAGCTTCGCGCGATCACCCAAGTATTGAAGAAGTGGAAGTGGATCTAATAGAAGAAAGTGAAGGGGATGGATGGCCCCTATCAAAAGGTACATTGAAAAGAAGAAGTGGCAGAAGGAAATGAAAAGTCCGCCATCAAAAGAAAAGCCGCCCGATATTACACAAAAAATGGCAAACTATAGAAAAGAGGCTTTACAAAACCATCCTTACGATGCGTACCGGAGGACGAAATGGACTACATACTCAAAGAAGCACACAAATGAGTACATAGAGCACATCAGGGAGCAAAAACACTTGTAAGGAGGATATTAAGGTCTGGCCTATACTGGCCCACCATGAGAACGGATGCCAAAAGAATTGTGCAAAGGTGCGACCCCTGTCAAAAGCACGCCAAATGAGTACATAGAGCACATCAGGGAGCAAAAGCACTTGTGAGGAGGATATTAAGGTCTGGCCTATACTGGCCCACCATGAGAACGGATGCCAAAAGAATCGTGCAAAGGTGCAACCCCTGTCAAAAGCACGCCAACATGGATCATATATCGGCGGAAGAAAGGAGAAACTTACAAACCCCATGGCCATTTGATACGTGGGGAGTAGACATTCTGGGACCGGTTCCACAAGCAACTGGCCAAAGGAAATACCTCATTGTAGCAATAGACCAGTTTAGAAAATGGATAGATACAGAACCGCTTGCCAAAATAACCTCCAAAAATGTCCAAAATTTTTTATGGCAAATGGTAATTTGCAGGTTTGGTATTCCTAGGGCAGTACTGACATATAATGGCACCCAGTTCATTAGTGAAAGCTTCAAGGAATTCTGTGAAGAATTCCGCATAACCCACAAGCGGACCTTGGTGGAACATCCATCCACCAATGGGCAAACAGAGGTAGCTAACAGAATCATCCTGAGCGATTTGAAAAGACAACATGGAGTAGTAAAAGGAAATTGGGAAGATGAACTCCCCTCAGTACTTTGGGCCTATCAAACAAGTGTCCAAACAACCGCGGAAGAAACTCCCTTCAGCCTAACATTCGGACAAGAAGCAGTGATTCCAATCGAAACAGGTGCAACCACTGATCGAATGGAGAAGAGAGAAAACATAAACGAAGAAGAAAACCAAGAGGCCCTGAAAATCAACCTCCACCTCACAGAAGAAGAGCGAGACATAGCAAGCATTAGGGCAGCAGCGTACAGGCAGAAAGCAGCACTGGTGCACAATAGGAAAGTGAGGTAGCAAAAACTCGATGTAGGAGACCGTGTGCTTAGGGAAGCGACCCTCGCCCGGACAAACCTGATGGAAGGAAAATTGGCGGCCAATTGGGGAGGCCCTTACCGCATAAGACAATGTATCCCAGGGGGAGCATACAGACTCGAAACAATAGATGGTTAGGAGATTCCGAGAACTTGGAATATAGCCAGCCTCAAAAAGTACTTCGTGTAAGCAATGGGCACTAGACCCATTCTGATGTACCAAGGCACATTGTGTCGATTAATCAATGAAAATGAAGTTCACCAGTTTAAAAGACCACCTCTTTTTCTTGACTAAAGCTAGAGTGGCAGGTTCCGTGCTCGTCCTTGCGTCAAAAGGCAAGCAAAAGCCTACAGTGGTAGGGCTCCGCGCCCGTCCTTGCGTTAAAAAGCAAGCAAAAGCCTGCAGTGGCAGGGCTCCGCGTCCGTCCTTGTGTTAAAAAGCAAGTAAAAGCCTACAGTGGTAGGGCTCCGCGCCCGTCCTTGCAATAAAAAGCAAGCGAAAGCTTAAAGTGGCAGGGCTCCGCGCCCGTTCTCGCCTCATATCCATCATCGCGTCAAAAACAAGGAAAAAAACTAAGAAAGAAGTACAACACTTCAATCGCATCAACAAAATACAAATATATAAACGCTTGCTTGCAAATTACCGATTACAAAGAAGCATACAGAAGCAAACAAAAATAGAAGGACGAGTAGGACGACTCGCCCGACCGACTCATACGGTCAGTCCGTCCGACTTGAACAGCCCGTCCGGTTGAAACAAAAAAAGAAGAGGGGGAGAGGAGAACAACAAGGCACACTACAGGTTCAGAAACCCCCCCTCTACCAAGAACTGAGTAAATCCCAAAATAAAACGAAGACAACAAACAGTCACTCTAGCGCGGCAGAAAATCCAGCATTGCTGCCTATCACCATTGTCCCACCTCGAAACAATAGTGGAATAACCCAGCGATCAAGCAAATTGAGCCGACACTTCCACATCTTGTGCATGCCTTTCCACCAAAATTAACACGGACGGAAGGAGATCGTGCACAAAAGCACACATGTAGTTGAATACAGAGGCACAAAGGCTCCATAACATACACAATGCTACCGATCGAAACAGGTATCGTCAATGGCACAAATACCAAGGATCCAACAGGAGGGAAACTCCGTGTGGCACTCCCACCCACCGGGTAAGTTTGCACCCGAAGGACATAATCATAGCTAGAAGGGTTGGGACCGCGGAGCGCCTCAGGCGGAACGACAAAATTAACTTCCTCCTCTAACCTCTCAATTTTAAGCAGTAAAGTACTAACCTCAGCAGACCGCACCGACAACTCCGAGTCTTTCTCACTTAGCTGCCCACGAAGTAAGGCCACCTCCGACTCCAAATTCTCAACCAAAGAAGATCGTGGAAACAGCGCTGAGTCCCTCTCAAGAATCTCCCCGCAAAGAGAAGCCACCTGCGCTTCCAAATTCCAAACCACCTTCTGAGACTCGCTGAACTCTCCCTCGCTCTCTCAACCGACTTAGCGTTCTTGGCATCTCTCGCGTCCTCATGCTCGTCCACCTTGTTAGAGAACTCACAATAGAATGACTAACAAAACAAAGCCCTCAACAAGTCCCGAGTGATAACATATCGAAATGAACGAAGACCGTAGGCATAAACAAAGTTCTCCATAGCGTCTTGATCAAGGGACACAAGAAAACTTACCACAGGTTACTGCAGCAGCGTCATACCGATTGCTAAATAACGAATCCTCTGTCCCCGCACGAGGAATAGGACCTACTTCATGCCACAGAGGAATAGGTGTACAAAGACTGACGGAAGAACGCAACCGCCAACTCTCGTCATAAATAGGAGAGGTAAAAATCCACCAATGAATTCGGAAACTCTAGGGGTGATCAGAGAAAGAGCGTTTTTCCTTCCCACTTTCACTACCTGTCTGCACTTCCTTGCCTTTCTTCTTACAAGACCCCTCACTAGAAATATCCTCGTCGAGGCAAGCTTTACGTTTTCCAGAGGACTCAATGATTTTAGAAGAAGGAGGCAGACCTCGAGAACAAAGGGATACACTGGATCGAGGAGGAGCGAACGGTTGTTTCCCACCGACTTCAAAGTTAGTATTAGTAGTACGAGAGTTCCTCCGGGAAGAAGAACCACGAGCTGAAGACGGACGAGGAAGATGATTGGCATCCTGAGACCGCCCTGAATCAGGCCTACCAGGTTAAGGAGAACTCTGCGCGCCAGCTCCCTGAACGCAAGGAGCACGACCTGGAACATAGCGAAAGCCACCTACAAAAGAAGAAGACAATTAGATAAACTCAAATGATTAAATAGCAATAACAGGTACGAGAGAAAGTATGACAATACCGTCATTCGTTATCAAGTCATGAAATCGATAAGATTTCCCCTCAAGAGCAGTAATCGTGTCAACAGACGCGGATGACATCTCATCAAGCTCGAGACGAGGATGAGCCGCTGAAGGCAAAGCCCACTCGCAAGGGAACCTAGATACCCCATTCCCATCAAACCACTAGGGCGGACGCTCCCCCCTCGTGGGACAACAAAAAAGAAATCATCCCGCCAGGTTTTCAAAGAATCACGCAAACCAGTAATCAACCTACTCGCAGCCTTCCTAAGAGGACAGGCCTGGAAGTGACAATGTTTCCCCCCACTAACACCCACAGCTACATACAAATGAAAAATTACTCCACAGTGGGTGTGATCTTCAGCTTAGCACAAATAGCTTGAAAGCCACCTAGATACAGCCAGCAGTTAGGGGGAAATATAGAAGGAGCACAGCCAAGAAAACTCAAGACGCCAACCTCAAAATTGCTAAAAGGAGGCATAACAAAGCCCTGGTCCAAAGGGAAAAGATAAAATCCAAAAGAACCCGGAGGACCATAAAAAATTGACTCGTCTAAGCATGGAGTTGCAAGAGATAGACCTAGAGAAAAAATATCGTCACCAAAGGAGGCCCTAAAAAATTTCTCCAGATGTGAGAAGAAGGCTTTCCATAATAAACGAACACGGCCCACCCGACAAAGACTACTCTTATGTGTAGAAATAGAATCATCCAACCAAGACAAGTCTCCAAAAAACAATTCATGAGTGTAGCGGTGAACCAACCATGGCTCAGCTACTACGCTCGGAAGGAAATCCTCATCAGAAGAGGAGCTTGCAATGGAAGCACGTGAATCTCCAGAAACTAAAGAAGCATCCAAGGAAAAGACTATCCGAACTCCCAACTAACTCAGCAGAAGAACTAGACATGAGGAAAGACAAAAAAGCAAGGGACAGTACCTGCCATGGGTAAAGAAGCAGCAATGAGAATAATTCCCAAGTAGGCACGGAAACGGGACCTAACAAGAAGAGTACAAGTAAGTTAGGCCACGATAAGAACATCGACAAGCAGTTGTAGACAAAGGACAACATCAACAATAAGTCAAGCAAAATATCAAGCCAAACTCATCAAGAAATCCAGTAAAACAAACCAACCCCAGCAACGACCACAAAACCAGCAAATAACAACTAAACAGGGAAATTAAGAATGTCTTAAATAAAATTTATACAAAAAACCCACTGGAGTACCACGACGAGTCTAGTAGTACAACCTGAACCAGAGCTCGGTGGCGAGTCGAACAAATCAACAGAAAAAAAAGGCGAACCACGGTGCGAGACGAAAACAGCTCGGCGAGGAAACGATGGATCGAGGTCATCCAAAAGAAGCTCGAACGGCAGCGTTGGAACAACAGACCACGGCGCTACGCGACAAACCAAGGATCCTATGGCGAAGAAGAATGGGGTGACGAACCACGGTGTGGAACAAAAACGGCACCGCGGGGAAGTGACGGATCGAGAGTCGTCCGACAGAAGATCGAATGGCAGTAACGGAAACAAGCCAAACGAACGGTGGACCACGGTGCGGGACGCTGGGAACCACGGATCGAGCACCAAAATTACACGGCGGAACCAGCACGACGATGCGGCAAAAGCCGAAGCTGAATGGAACGATGGCGCGGTGATGTATATGCACGGTTGAAGACCGAGAGAAAACGGAACGGTCGAAGATGCGGCGGATGATGAGGGAAGCTCAAAAACGCAGCGGACTAACTCGAAGCTTTGAACGATCGGCGGGCGGACAGCACGGCAGAAGGACGGCAGGGAAGTTGGTCGAGCCGGAGAAGAAGAGATATGAAAATAAGAAAGTGATAAGCAGAAGAAGAAATGGAGGATAGAAAAGTAAGAAAGAGAAGGATAGCAAGATAAATAGTGAATAAGGCACCAGGGATTTAAATAAACCCAAAGGCAAAATAATTATGCTATCTACTAAGCCCTTATGTACCTACCGCCGGATTAAAAAAAGAAGAAGGACTTGCTAACCCAGAGAATACGCAAACTTATACGCCCGCACAATTGGGGACTAAGATCCAAAATAAAAAGCCACGCGAGCCTAGTTCCACTGGACTCGGGCGACTTAGGGGACTACTGATGGGATATCCGTACACAGCTGTACGCAATCCACCTGCGCTAGTAGGACCTCCGCCGATCGTCACAGTACCACAGATCGGCCAACTGACCTCCACGCATCCTGTCACAGTACCATTAGTGCCGCATCACAGTACCCACGTGACACTGTACACTACTCGATTACACTGTGCGCCTCCCAAGACAATGTACACCCGGTGGCTTGGAGCCCCCAACACGTCCATCACCGCCACTCTGGCCTCCTCAGGCACCCTTATATAAACCCCAACCCAGCGAGGGTTCCTTACTACTTTACTACTCACGGAGTTCTCTGCCTCATCTATGACCTGAGATGCTCCTAGTTTGTAAAGGACCCACCAACTTTCATTAGATTTTTTTTTTATATGGTCATTGGTCTCACAATATATCTGTTTAATAATTAATAAAACATAAAATAAAATGCATAATTAGATGAGATGTGAGAAAAAAGTGGAGATAATAGGTGATTAAAAAAAGTGGTGAGAGAGAGAGAGAGAGATTAAAGAAAATTTGTAGTCTATATAAAATTATGGTTGTGATGGAAATGTAAAGAAAATAGGCCATTTGGAGACCTAGATCAGACCTGTCTAAAAGTTGGTTCAACATGGCAAAAGCTTCTGTACCCTTCATTAGTTGTGAGATAGTGAGTAACAGACATGATATTTGTTACAAACAGCCAGTACGGTGATGAAGTTGCATCTATTACGACGGTAACACAAGGAGTAACAAATATGGCTTATGAGAACAATATGATGGTTTCTTCTTAAACATGATAAGGCAGCGTCTACAATAGTAGTTGTGAAACTTGAAGCGACTAATCATGGAGTGGAAAAACATTGATAAAGTTTGAAAATTGAGAAATATTGAAGAGTGAAATTGTGAATGAGAAAACGATTGTAGGTTTAAAATTAAAATTATAATTTTGTATATGAATTATAATATATGAAATTATTAAAATATGGATATAAGAAAAATTGATAATTGATTTTAATTTGAAACTTTGGGAACAAAATTGACTACAAACAAATAGAGACAAAATTGAAAATTAGTGTAAAATTTTGGAACATAAAATGTGGTTTTACCTAAAATTTATGATATGAATATATAGGATTGAGAGAAAGTTTAGATAATGAATTAGGATAGTTATCAAAATATATCTTTAAATTTAATTATAACTTTTATTATAGTTATTTTATATGGTCATTGTTCTCACAATAACTCTATTTAATAATTAATAAAATATATAATTGAATGATTGAGAAAAAAATTGAAATAATAGGTAGTTAAAAGAAAATGAATGAGATAAATTAGAGATAATTATAAATAATATAAAGTTAAGTATGATGATATATAAACATATATGAAGCTGTGCAAACATATTTTATTTGTAAATAAGTGTACAAAATTTATATATAAACATCTGTATACATATTATTATTATTGTGTAACCATATTTTATTTGTAATTAATTTATATCTTTAATCATTAGTTTTTTAATTTATTTCAAAATAATAAATAAACATCTTTAAACATATCCTGTGCATCGCACGGGTTGAATACTAGTTTTAATGTCATAATGACATACCATGATTGAATTAGGGATCAACTTGTTATTAATATTGACAAATAGCATTACTAAATAGCCTTGTGAGGCTATTTGTCAATGTTAATAACAATTTCATCCCTAATTCTTTCTTGGTGATGTTATTTGTTAATATTATTTAATCCCTTATTCATTCATGGTTGATCCCTATTAATTTCCTATTATTAGTTTACAAATAAAGCAAAAGTTTGCATTTTGAAAGAACTGCAAAGAGAAAAATTACTCGGGATCCAAATTTCATATTTTGTTTCATTTCTCAAACATATAAAATAAATCTTATAAGAAAAACATATAAAATAAATATAAACCATTTTGAAAAATAAAGAATTTCAGATTGTTCCAAATCTCATAAATAAAATATTTATAAAGTAATTAATTTGTTCCCTAAGTAATTGATCTCTTACATTTAGCATTTTTATTAATTTGTTCCCTAAGAAAAACCACGACCTGCAAAGAGCTTCGGATTAACCAATAAGGTATTTATTGTTATAGTAAAATATTGGCCTCATAATTACTATCAGTTTCATATCCTAAATTATACATAAAAATATTTTGTTTTGAAGAATTTAATATATAAATGTGTGAAAAATGTAATATAGATAATAGAAGACATGGTAATTTTTTATGTAATTGTCATTTTTGGTTCAAACAATTCTAAATCAGAAATTGGGACCGCAAGGGATCGCAATCTTGGGGGACTTGTCCTTAGGTGATAACCTAGGTGCCTACGTACCCTTGTATAGGGATCAAAGTCCACGTAGTTCGAGGAGTATACGTCCATAGGAGCCGTTAGGCAGGAACGTTACCTGTAAGAGCCGTGTGTGGAGTGTTCCAAGCGGGCGGGCCACCAGTTGGAGGTTTCCTTAGAGGAAGGAGAGGACAGGGGTCTCTTTAAGCTGCCTGGAGGAATGAAAGCAACATTGTAAGGGATGTAGAGGGGAAGAACGAAGCTGACACCATCGCTCCAGAGAATCGTTTCCCCCTCCCCCATCGGCTTTATCTCGTAGCCCTCTAGGAGAGAAGGAGCGAAACGCTCCTCCCACACCTTCTGGATACCGGCCCCCGACAGCACCCGCGAAACCTTGCCGGCATCCGCCACCGATACATTCACCGTCGAGCCTAGTTCCGGCTCCGCAGAGTACCAGCCCATAGAGGCAATCGGTGGAGGAGTCACCAGTGTTCCATCCTCCCCAGAAAGAATTTCCCGAAGATCTGTAGAGTCCTGCAAGATAATGAGAGCATCCACTCTCTCCCTGACTCCCTCCATGGCCACCTGCAGGAGGGACTGTTCGAAGTCCGGGTCCAGGGAAGAACACACAAAAACGGCGGTGCTAGCGGAAGCCATTTGTCGAATGACGGGGAGCTGAAAATCACAAGGTCAAAAGTTTGGGAAGGAGAAGATTCACAAAACAATGGGAAATCTTCCGCTCTCAGCAAATAAAAGAGAGGCCCAGCAGACGCCTCGCAGACCAAGAGGCGCGAAAACGAAACGACTCTGAAACTAAAGGGAATGACCAAACGGCCCCTGACCTTTGTATGTTTCCACCAGCCTGCGAAGGGCATTTTGGGAAATGCCCCTCCGAGCATTGATGACTCCACCTCGGTAAGTCATGTACTTCCTGCAGAGATGGCTCAAAACTTGCTGGGGAAGTCAAGTGTCCAGCCATCCGGTACGAGACACGTGTCCTCTCCAAGACGTCTCCTTTTCCACGGAACGATGTGAGAGAGCCTACTTCGTGAGTCAAACAGCCAGTTCCCATAATCGTGACTCTAAGCGGATGAGCTATCCCACGAGTAAAGGCAGCGAAAAATTCCTAAGTATCTTACAGACAAAGGAACTTAAGTCCACGGGCGCCCGACACTCGCGGACTTGGGGGACTTATGTAACTACGGAATATTCCACCTTGGGACACGTGGCACTGACGTTCTAGAAGCACGACCTTAGCACTCGCTAGAGACACGTGGCACCACTCATCTATCAGTTACGTGGCCCTTGCCCACGTCATCTCACGGAGCTTCCCCTCAACCAGACGTGGGATCTCCACAAGCCTCGTGGGACGACCCACGTCCCACGAGGTCGTGGGTCGAGCACGATCTCCCCACACTCGAGTATAAATAAACCCTCACTCGGGGGACTACGTAAGCAATCCAGTCTCAACATAACTATACGCAACCTGAAGGATTACCATACCTCATCTGTGATATTCCACATACTCTCTCGGTATCTGAGTACCCTCAGATACCTCACGCAAGTCTTCTTCACACTGCGAGCTTCGTCGGAGGCCCCCATTCCGACCAACCTCCGGCAAACTCACCTCTCCTCGGAGTGCACCATTAACAGGGCTTCCAGCAGCCCTCAGAGACCATAGCTAAGGCAACCTCCTAAGAGCGGCTTGCCTGCCCTGAGTACCTTAGGCACGTTTTAGCTGCACACGGCCCAATACAGGTAACAACCTTGCCTAACGGCTCTGATAGACGTCACCATGACAAACTACGTGGACTTTGATCCCTCCCGAAGGGTACGTAGGCACCTAGGTGCATCATCTAAGGACAAGTCCCCCAAGGTTAGGACCCCTTGCGGTCCTAATTTCAAATTACAATTGTCTGAGCCAAAAACGACAGTTACAAATAGAATCAACATTAATAGCATTTTGATTCTTTGTGTTAGTCACCACAAATATTAAGGTTATAAGGTATTATTATCCTTACATATTTCAAATTATGGGAATTATAAATTATTTTTAGGTGAAATATTCATTTTAGTCCTTTATATTTCACCCAAGTCCCAAATTAGTCATTTATGTTTTAAAAGTTTTAAGTTAGTCATTTATCTTTTCTAGAAGTTCTAAATTGGTCCTTCTGTCCAAGTCCATCAATTTATTAAGTTAACTGCTGAGTGGCGTGCCGAGGTGGACACATAATTTCTCCTACATATATTAAATAGCTGACGTAACCTTAGACACATCAAAAACACCCAAACGACGTCGTTTAAGTCAAAAATAAAATCATGCTGAGATGACCAATATGAAACTCTAATGAAACATGAAGGACTAATATAAAACTTTACTGAAACATAAAGGACTACTATAGAATTTAAATGAAACATAAAGAACCAATATAGAACTTTAATGAAACCTGAAGGACAAATATAAAACTTGATAAAAGATTTGAAGACTGTGAAAGTCAAATTTAAAAATTGATATTAAGGATAGGCTCAATTAATTAAATTGTAATATCCGAGATATTTAAACTTAATTATTGTCATTATTATATAATTTATTTTTATAGGGAGTATATAAAAAATTTTTAGGACCTAAAAAAAGTGAGGATTTAAAAAAAAGATGGGGAAAAGAGGATAAAATAACTATATATATATATATATATATATATATATATATATATATATATATATATATATATATATATATAATAAGATACATGTGGGGCCCACCATGACCCCCCATTCAGTAAAACACACACACACACCCATTCAATAAAACACACACACATTAAAAAAGAAGAAGAAAAGAAGCAAGCAGAGGCACAAGCCGCACGGACCAAACCGAGAAACTCAAGGAGAAGCAAGAGGAGCAACGTGCACGGCGGGTTGGGCCGGATTTTCGCCGAAAAACACGTCCTGCCACCGGTGAGGGCCACCAGAGTTCATCTTGACTACCCATTAAGCTCCCCATCCGATTGAATCAAGGTATGGAAGCCCCAATCCTTCAAAACCCCAATTTCTCCAATTTTGGGTATTTTAGGAATTCTTCAAATACTTCCAATTGGGGCATTCCGGGGTTAAATTTGAGCTTAGTGGATGTTATTAAAAGCTTAGTAAGGTTCAGAATCGAAGTTAAACCGTAGGATTTGACCGGGTACGAAAATTAGGAAAAATTTAATTAGAAAATTCCTATAAATTGAATTATTGCTAGTTGGATGCATGTATAGGTGTTCTAATTGCTGGAAATAGACAAGGGAATAAAGACCGAGTATTTATCATCTGAACTGGAACTCAATCCGGTGAAAAAGAGGCGAAATACTAAGCCACCCTACAGTAAGGAGCTGTGCAGTGGGTTGGACACCTTAGTATAGTCTGTGGGGGACATCTAAGACCCGCAAAATTGGTTCCAAGGCTCTAATTATACCCAATTATATTTTTATATTTAATTTAAGAGGTTGTAATTAAGCTTTTACTCAGCGAATAAGGGAGACGGCGTGATGAGTAAGCTAGAGCCTCTTTTGAACCGTGAATTTAATTCTTTTATTAGTCAGATACCCATATGAACACATGAAGGGAAATTCAGACAAGTGGAAATCTCTAACCTAAGAAATTAGAGGTTCTAAATGGCTCGAAAGTGTGAAAGTTGAATATGGGGCATTCTGGACTTTCAGAAAGAGCAAATAAGACGTCGTAACGAACTAAATAATTAGTTCTTGGAAAATAGGTAGATGGTGAATAAGCATTAGCATGACACGTGCATGGTTGATGCTTAGTTACGTGTTCTAAATTTCTTAAATATATGTGTATAGGGCACCACAGGGTAATTGGAGTTTCAGGCACTCCGAGGACTGATCAGGAGGGCCAACGAGGTGAGGGGCTCTCCCATCCTTGCCCCACATGGTTGGATGACTACGTGAAAATGTGGTTTGCTCTATTTTGTGCAAATTGATATATGAACTATGTCTATCTGAATGTATTTATGTTACACGTATATGATTAGTGAGTAAACAGTGGACATGCAAACTATTTATATGTTCATTCTCAAGTGAATATACGATATTGTGGCTCACCGAGCCTTATATGATACCGTGGGTAGGATTGAGTCGGAATTTCATATGTGAGGGTTCATTAATATTAGAAACCCATTTAAATTGATCATCGTGCAAAGGTTTTAACCATATGGTACATTGAGGAATATGAACCTAGGTTGTTAAATGTGAGTGAGAGTGTTGCATAATTGAAACGGGGAAATCTAGGCCTAACTAAAGAACATGTATAATATATTTGGTTAGTTACAAATAGGGTGTCTTTCAAGGTTAAATATGTTAGTTTAATTTGTTTAGTTTGTCCGGGTAGATCGAGTCGATAATCCTGATTGGACAGACAGGATTATGACTTCAGTAAGTATGCCACGTAGTGGCCATTACCATGGTTTAAACTGAGGTCAAACAAGTTGACGGCTATTACTCTAAGCATGCCTTGGAGTCAGAAAGTTCCTAGTTTGATCAACTAGGTTCGAATAAGAAATTGCCTTCGGGCCAGTATTTCTCTTAGCGTAACGCGGGAGACCGAAAGTGAATGCCTTTGAGCATAATTATGTGTGACTTATGAAAGCATATGATATATATATATATGTTAGGAGCATGAATTAGGATGTTCATTGTGAATATGATTTACTGATTGCCTGATCATGTTAAATATCACAATATAAATTCGTTTCATGCGTATGTGGTTGTGGTTGCTCCCTTCCCCCAACTGTAGTGGTACCCGCTGCTACGCTAGGGATGGGGGTGCTTCTCACTGAGTCTATTCGACTCACACCCCATTGTTTACATGTTTCAAATACAGGTGGTTCAGGCGTCGGGAACGCATCCACTTCTTCTCAAGGAGGTGGACAACTCTGAAGACCGCACGCTTTGTTCGCGTCGATAGTTATTTTGACTATGTATATATGTTGTGATGTATATGTATATATGAATCCTTTTTTGGCGTAGCGTTGTACGTTTACATCCATTGTGTATATATACATATCACACTTGAATTCTAGCATTGTCGGCTTCATACAGATTAAAGCTAGGTCTTGGTTTTGGGAATATAGTCTATAATATAATATATATCGTGTGTATATATATATATGACTTCCGCATGTGAATAGGATAGATCACACGCATTGAGGCGTGTGATCAATATGTAAATTATACGTATGTGTGATTGAATACCTGATTGTATGAGAATATAGCTTCCGCATGTGAATAGGATAGATCACACACATTGAGGCGTGTGATCAATATGTAAAGTATATGCAAGAGTGTGATTGAATATATGTATGGCTATACACAAGATTTTCTGCATGTAAATAGGATAGATCACCCGCCCTGAAGCGCGTGATCAATATGTATACTATATGTACGTGTGAGTGATTATGTGTATATGTATAGAGTGAAGCGGCGTTGAGCGCGCCGTGGATGGCACGCTACTTAGGTCACCGGATATGGATGACCATAAATACTATATATTGTTTGTATTATAAATGGGTAGTTATAAACATGTGAAAACGTCAATCAGGGATTAGAGGCTTACGGGATAGGAGAAATCCTACTTCCCGTGCCGGTCACGGACGTCCGATAGGGGGTCGTGACATAAATTACCATGAATTTTGCGATTAATTATCATTAATATAAAAATAATATTGATTTAGAAAAATTAATACAGACATCAAAACTAATAAGAATGCATAATCAAATATTGATTCCTCTCATTAAAGCCATATGAAAGTCAACAATTTTGTCATTCAGCGTGTGCAATGAGGCATTCTCTCACAGCATTATGTGGCATTATTCTTTTTCTAATAACTAGTTTGATACCCGTGCACATGCACGGGAAATGTCTTAAATTTTACTGTTTGTAACGTCAAATGGTGTAAACCATTTATAAAGATCAATAAAAAGATGACATGCACTGTTAAATAGTAAAGGACTCGATAATAATACTTTCAAGTTGTTCTTACCAAAAAATGCATGTCATCCAGTCTATGATTTCAAATGGTGTGCACTAATTTATAAAAAAAATAACAAAAATACATTGTTAAACAATTGCAGCAATCACGAAACATTGAACTTTTATAACATCAATAAACTTGTACATTTAATTTGTAATATTGAAGGTGTAATACTTAGGGATGATCAAAATACCCATACTCAATGGATACCCCAAAATTTTATCCTGTAGGTCTGAGTATGGGCTCAGTCACTTATATTTCAATTGTGACTCTTATTAATAGTCATTACAAATGATAAGACAATTGAAAATTGCTACCATTGAAATCTGAATGGCAACCTGGAATCTGATGGAGAGATAACCAAAAGATGCAATTATAACCCTTTCACCAGCAAATTTACCAGATATAATTGTTGCTTCAATGACATGTTTACACAACCATGCAACAATCAATCAAGTTCTGTCACACAAACCCATTGATTTATCAATATTACGAAGTAACATAATGGGCGCACCAACCTTTAATCTCAATTGTTGATATGGAAGTCCAGAATCAAATATTGTATTGACAAACAATAATGTATTTAAACATCTGCTAATTCGGAGTTTGGATCTTGATTTGATATGCTGTTCGAACTAAGGTATGTGCTTTCTTCACCTGGTAACAATGAAAACATATAATCATTAATGGATTCCACATCATCTTGGATGGGTGCCAAAATTGCCCTGCCGCAATGTAATTATGATTACCAAAGTTGTCAATAAATAAGGGATATGCGATTTCAATAATAGACTAAATAGGATCGACAACATTATCTATTAAAATATCGTCCGGTATGGTTTTCTCTTTTTCTTTATCGTTCAATACATCCCCAACCTCGCCATCGCCATTAATTTTAAGTATCCAATCAACAAATTTAGATGCAGCCTAATTTTCATATTCAGTACCTCCTGTACCAAGTCTCATGTTCTTTGTTAGTGTTAGAACATTGCATGAATCCCATATATATGACGAATTAAGAGATGACAACACAATGCCTTAATGCAAACCCCTATGAATAACATGCAATATTTGTCTATAGTCACCGCCAAACACAACTTTTTCACATGTATACCTATGTATTACGATTTCTAGGAATAAATCTAGTTTTTAAATTAGTGTTTATGCGTGACTCAAATTAAATATTTAAAGAGAGAGGTCCATTACAGAGGTAAACAGTTAAAAAAAGCATATTAATTTTACTATAACCCATGGTTGAAAAAAAAACAAATCCTAACAATTTCTCTCATAAAATAATATTATCAATTTACGTCATCTTTGACTTTGGATGGATATGACGGACTTGTGCTGTCCTATTTAGTATATTTGTTCACGATTCAATGGTACAACCATGGTCTAATCGTGGTTGAACTGATCTTAATATGTATAGTAATATTTAATTAAAAATAAAGAAATAATTATATATAAATTAAAAATATGTATATAATATATTTTTATTCTCTTATTAAAAATTAATATTTCACTTAACTTCCTTTAACAATTTAAATATATAAAATATAATATTTATTATTTTTACCTACTCTTATCTCATCATAATTTTTATACATTTAATTTCTATCTTTTTTTCTCTTCTTTTCACCCACTATTTATTTATTTACCTACTTTTTATTCTTTCAATACCTATATCTATTTACCTACTTTTTATTTTACCCATACATATTTATTTACCTATTTTTTTTATATTTCCAATACCTACATCTATTTATTAACTTTTTTTTTTTAATTTCTCCATGCATTTTGTCCATTTACTTTGTTTTTTCCTGTTTATCTTCTTCCCACCCTTTCTTTTTCTTTTTCTTTCTCACTCACCTTTTTTCATCTTCCTCCTCCTCCTCCTCCTCCTCCTCTTCTTCTTCTTCTTCTTCTTCTTCTTCTTCTTCTTCTTCTTTCTATCATCTCTTTCTCACACTATTATGTATTTTTTCTTCCTCTTTCTTACACCATTATGTCTTTTTTCTTCATACATCATATTTTCCTTTGCTCATTTTGCTTTTTCTTATCCTCATCCTCCTCCTTCTTCTTTTCATTTTACTATTTTTGTCAACTTGATGAAAGAATAAATGTTTATTTTTGTAAAAAGAGGAAAAAAAATTCGTAAATCGCCAAAACCAGTCAAACCGCCAGATTGTGCCGGGCTGACCATTTCTCAAAGAGGCCAGTTTTGTGGTTCAACCGGACTGAACGACTAACTTGTTCACCAATTTTTCAGTTGAATTGGCAGATCCTATCCTTTTTTCATAACTATGTGTTTTCAAACTGAATATATATAAAAATAATAGTATAATATATAATTATTTTATTTATATTTAAATTTATAAAAATTAATAATATATTTAATTATATATTTTTATTTGAAAGAAATTTATAATATAAATTGATAATTATTTAAATTTAAGAATTAATAATTCTGATAATAAGAATAATAATTTTTTTTCTTTATTATAAAAAAAAATTTGCTTGACAATTTAGAGCACTAAATCTATAATTATATTTCAAAAAATAATTATTAGATTTTTAAATATTAAATTAAATAAACTGCTTTGTCCCTTATTATTTCGAATTAAATTAAAAATAGGTTATGGCCGAGTTTGACAGCTAGCTCATTTTTACCTTAATTCAAAAAATAAGAGCCAAATCAGAGTAACTACTATTGACAATAAAAAAAAATGATCGAATACCCGTCCATTGCCATGGTCAAGGAACATTAATGACTAATCTTGACCCTAGCCCATTTTCACCTTTATTTAAAATAATGATGGCATTCCAGTTTATTTAATTTAATATTTTAAAATGTAAAAATAATTATTTGAAGAATTAAATCAATAATATTTTAGTGCTCAAAGTAGTCAAAGCAAACGTCTATGTAGAGCCGTCAAAACGGTCTCAATTTGATGGGTTGCTCCATTTAACACACCTAGTATGTGAGATGGATTAAGAAAATTTAACTTCATTTATAAATAAGGGAAAACTAAACATGAAATTTCAACCCCAGTGAGCCAACCATTTAACCGAAGACTTGTAATGTCGTGTAGGTTTACTTTGTACTCTACTTCTAAGAAAATGATATTTGTGGTAGAAAAGAACTTTATTATTACAATAAATAAAATAATTAAATTATATTTATTAACATTTTAAATCAATACTTCAATTAAAAAATTTAATTAAAATATTATAGACTAGTCTTTGTACCTGTGCCCTGCACGGGTTATATCTACAGGTATGTACATATTATTCTAAACATTGTGTTTAAGAAAAATTAAAACGCTTGAACTCAAAATCCGCAAACAATATGAATACAATATATTTATAGGCAAAATTTGATAAGAATTTAGAAAGTGAAAATTCTAATATATTCAAACAAAAACCAACTCAACGCATTAATATAGAGTTTGTTACTAATATTAACTCTATTTGACATTCTGGAACATTTTTTTGAAGACGACATTTGTAGTAGTTTTCAGCTGATGACAATTCGCATCGGACATCGGAATCTTCAAACCAGAGCGTCTACGAACACGTGAGACAGCAACATATAGTTGGTCATGACTGAACATAGGTCGAGGAAGATATATATCTTTTGTGTATTTCTTTATCTTATATTATATTAAATATTAACTCTCTCGTATAATTATAATATATATATTACATAATATAATATTGCATTTATAAATTTAAAAACATTTGGCCCCGCCTTTTGGTTGGAGTTGTTTGAGTTACAATTTATTTGATGTGTTGATTTTTTATTTAAATATCATGTAGTGTGGGATCAAAATTTAAGTGTTTAAGACTTATTATGTGTTATTATATGTGTATTTTAGACTAATTATGTGTTTTTCATATTTATTTGATTGATGTATGTATAGATACACATATATACTTTTTTAATTTTTTTCAAAATTTGACCGGGCTAACCGGTTTTTTAGTGATCCCGCGGTTAAACCAGTGAATCAATGACCCGAGTCCTTAGCCGGGTTAATGACCGATTCAGATTTAACATTTAAAAATAGAGAAAAGAGAAATTGTTAGGGAAATGCGTAGTAGCACAGATATCTCGCTCTCTTTAAGGTATTTCATGCCTCTCACAGTTTGATTTTGTTATATCACACTGGGTAATCAGACGTGTTACCTCCAAAATACATCAGTCCAATACTCGTCTGTTTGTCTTCAACCTCTGCACGTAGGAGGTAGACATGACTCTCAATTCCCATACTTTTTTCTACCCAAATAACACACATAACATAAGTTTTACATATGGGTTTTCTTCTCGTATGTCTACGAAACATATATATATATATATATATATATATATATATATATATATATATATATATATATTATTTAATTAATTAACTTACTTAATTTATAAAATATTCAATAAACATGTCACTGGCGCTTTGTCCAATATTCGAAAGTGTAGTAATTACGTGATCACAAATTTTTTTATTTCTGATTATAGTTTACTTCAAATGTTTTTGAATGGAGCTCTACTAATCAAGGGATTATTTGAATTGTGCATTTAAGAAATCGAAAATCTTGTTTTGCAAGGGTTGCATGATATCTCAGCGGATTTCCACGTTATTGGCCAGGTTGGACAAGAGTTGACGCCTAGTAGGACACACATGGCAGGAGAGGGATATGCTAAAAATGCTGATGTGGCTTTAAGAAGTTTCATGCCTCTTACTTTATATAATAGAATAGGTATAGATTTCATAGAATATGTTTTTTAAAAAACCCCATTTTCACCCATTACTCCATCTCTACAAATAACTACCTCTTTACATTTTTTAGAACAAAATAATGCCATACTACTTAAAAAAAAACTATGATTATTTAGTTAATTAATTATTTAAGTAAGCGGTCACACATATTCACTCCATTGCCCAATTTTTAATAAAATATCTCATTTTTTCAGCCACAACTTAATTTCTACAAATAACTAACCTATTTATTTTCTTAAAAAAATTGAAACTATTCCATTATTTTAGTTATTGCTTATTCTCTAAAAATAACCACCATCAAATTTTATTTATCATTTATCATTTATTTACCCATTATTTTTTTAAAAAAATACCCCACGTTTTCATAGGTAAAAATCATGATAATAAAATGCCAATTGTTACCCACTAAAACCTCTATTTCGTTTTAGTATTGAATAAAAGAATAAAAAAAGAATATTTACATTTTAATATTTTTAAAATTTAAATATAATTCTACCTTTAATAACATATTGTTTAAAAATTTTAAATTTAATAAAAATAAATATTTCGGTGCATCCACATGATTTAAGGGATATTTGATTTATTGGAATTAATTGAAACAAATATTTGAATTCAAATATTTGATTGAGATTTTGTGGAATGCAAATTAGTTGCAGGATGAGTCATCAGCAAGCTCACGAATTATGTGGCGTACAATCAGCGTCATGTGTCAGAATTTTCCTTTATAAAATTACCATTAATTTAAATGAAAAAAAATTATACAAAAAAGGAATTAATAGTTTGATTGTTACAGTTTTAAGAATAATGATATGAAGGATGCAATGGAATTTTAATAGAAGATAAGAAAAATCAATTTAAAATTTGACTTTTGCCAAAAAGATTTGGACGGACGAATAGGAAGGATGATTCAATTAAATTCAAAAGCAACAACATCTTATCAGATTAAAAAACAACTTGAGAAATAAATTACTGTAATACAATTTGAGATTAGATGAAAAAAGAAAAGAAAAGAAAAAATAAACGTTGATCTTAGAGCTTACTAATAAAAAATCACATTACTTGCAAAATTTACATGCTTGAGGTTATTAACACAATGTCCAATTTTTCCAACTCTAAATTTATAATGTCAGAGCTTATCAGCCCTTAACTTACAACTGATGCATGTTCAAGCATGACTTGATGGTGTCAACAGCAAGACGCAGTGCAGCCAGCTTTGGAACAACCTGCAATGGAAAAAAATGAATCGTAAAATTCAATTTTCATATTGTGAGGGATTTCTTTGATGGCTTTGAATGTTAATTTGTAATGTATTTCTTTGATGGGGATATGAACAATATCAAACAGAGTCAAGGAAAAAAAAACAGCAAAAGTTCTCTCTTCTTTCCCAAATGACATAAAGAAAAAGTAACTACAAAACAAAACAGAGGTAAAAAATAAAAGATAGAAAGGAATTATATTACCAACTCTGTTTTGAACTTTGATGACAGTTGCTAACATAGCCGGATCTATATGAGCGAGAACCGCACCATCTTGTTTAAAGCCTATCAGGAAGTACCACAAAAGATAACGGTAAACGAATGCTTGAAAAGAAATCAAAATAAAGCAGTGCATGAGTCGAAACAAAAGATATGGATATATTAATTATGCAGAAATCAGTTGATTTCTTGGAGCCATTGCTTCAATTATGAAGTATTAATTATGCACGATGCAACCTATTGTAAAGATGGTTGTAGCACCATCGACGATACAGTTTATATAGTGAAGGGTTGAGAAAGTTAAGCCAGTGGTTATGAATTTGTATTTAAATTTGACTTCAGGATTTGATTGTGCTAATAAAAAAAGATATGGATATATTAATTATATATTATATATATATATATATATTATATAGTATATACTAACGGTGGGTAGGTACAAATATTGTTTGAAAAAAATAATTTATTAGTTTACAAATGGATTTAAAAAGTTGTTATTTATAATATAAATGCAAGCATCAAGGGATTCTTTGTAGATTGAAACAAAAAAGATTTGATAATCAGATTCGGTTTAACTAACACACATCAGCAGCCAGCCAGACGCCAAGGTGGCGACCAGTCAGCGCCACATGTTTAAGAAATAGATGTTTAAAATGCTTATGTGACATGATGAGGCTTCATGCCTCTTCTTTTATTATATTACTAGTATTGAACCCGTGCGATGCACGTGATATGTCTACAGATATTTATTTATTATTTTAAAATAAATTAAAAAAATAAACGATTAAATATACAAATTAACTACAAATAAAATATGTTTGCAAATTGCACAGCATCATATAGGTTTATATGTTATCATACTTAACTTTATATTAACTACATATCCTCTCTCATCCATTTTCTCTTAACTATTTATTATTTCTACTTTTTTTTCACCTATCATCCAATCATATATTTTATTTTATATTTTATTAATTATTAAATAGAATTATTATGAGACCAATGACCATATAAAATAATTATAATCAAAGTTATAATCAGATTTAAAGATATATTTTGATAACTACCGTAATTCATTATCTAAATTTTAACTCTATCCTATGTCTTCATGTATGTTACTCACAATCTCATTGCTATTGAACGTTGCATAAGTTTCTATCCCGTCAAAGCAGATTTTAGACATGTCTGATCTAAAGTCTCCACATAGCTTGTTTTAGTTACATTTCAATCAAAATATTGATTTTATATTAACTACGAACTATCTTCAATCTCTCTCTCACCACTTTCTTTTAACTACCTATTATTTCCACTTTTTTTTCACCTCTCATCCAATCATATATTTTATTTTATGTTTTATTAATTATGAAATAGATATATTGTGAGATCAACGACCATATAAAAATAACTCTAATGAAAGTTACAATCAAATATAAAGATGCATTTTGATAACTACCATATACATTATCTCAACTTTCTCTTTATCTAATATCTTCACATCATAAATTTTAGGCAAAAGCGCCTTTTATGTCCACAAACTTTACATTAATTTTTAATTTCGTTCCAAAACTTTGTTTGCGATCATTTTTGTCCCGAAAGTTTCGAATTAAAATCAATTTTCAATGTTTTCTTATATTAATTTAATTATTTCATATATTATAATTCATATACAAAATTATAATTTAAATCCTAAATTAAACCTACAATCTTTTTCTCATTTGCAATTTCACTCTCTACTACTTTTCTATTTTCAAACTTCGTCAATGCTTTTCTACTCTATGAAAATACGCTTCAAGTGTACCACAAAACACTGCAGTAGACACCGCCTTAGAATATCGAAGAAGCTACCATAACGTCGTTCGCATAAGCTTATGTTTGTTATTCATTGTGTTGCGTGATGTCGTAATAGATACAGCTTCATCACTGGTCATTCGTAATAGTTATCGCGTCTATTACTCATGTAAGAATGCGGGTGTACCTGTGACGTATCCGACTCCGACTCCGTGTTCAGGTACCCACGTGCACTCCGGTCACCAAGTAGGAACTCCGAGCAAGCAACACAGCAAATGCACCCACAGTGAATATTGCAGAGAGTAGAGAGTCAGAAGAAGAGAGTTTTTATGTTTTTCTCAGAATGAATGTAATCTTTTTTTTTTCACACACCTCTCTTTTGTCACGTTCTCTTATACGCAACTGACTCTTTTTAAATTAATTTAAACTTATGGAGTAAATTACACTCCATAACCCACATTTATAACTTATTTATATATTTGCCCCAACATCAATTGGGCTTGGGTCCGATCCACCAAGGGTGGACTGGCCCATAATCTTACATCTCCCACTCACACTTGGTGGATTAGATGCCGTGGGTTAAATCTCTCAGCCTCTTTTCAATTTCATACTTAGTGCTTTGCCGTGACCGCGTGGGCATGACGTCTTCACTTAGGTACTTGTGCTAGCAATCCTTTTTATAGGACCAGTACAAGTAACCGTCTCCTTCGTGTAGCTAGAATTTTAAATGATGCCTCAGATGTCCTAGATTTAACTATATACACTTTCACATGGCAAAACTAATCCCTCTCGAATCAATGTTTGATTCAGATTGCCTTCCTCACATATGTCTAGTATCCACACTTATGACAACAAGATGTCATAAGGGACATGTCACAGATGCTAGCATAGATGTGTATATTTCAGTTAATCTTCCTTTCGCCCATATAACACATTAATATGAATCAGTCGCTTTCCTAGCATAATACTTTAGATCGCATCAATCATGATCATAGAAAAAAAAATGCTAAAGTAGCAGTCACTGAAACATATCTCCGTGATACTGTCAAAGTTCAAAGGACATCACTGGGAAGATTGTTCTTCCCTGGGACTCACACAGCAATGAAGCAGGGATCTTTCACTTGCTTCCCTCTTGCGGTTCTCTCAGTACATGTGGTATGAAACACATGCTACGATGTTACTCTTTTATTATAAGAGCATATGTCGTTTTATTCTTATCTTAACACCGTACAGACTTAAGTCTAGATACACCCAGTATCTAGGCCCAAATTCTTCAACTCTACTTTCATTTACGACGTCGACGTTGAAGAGTTTGTTATCTGACTACAGGTATTTTGGAAGTGGGATTCCAAACTTCGATCCAACTTTATTTTATGTGGATCTCATCTTGACTTGCTACACGTTAGTCAAGGCGACATATAGTTTGTGTTTCTTCTCTACCATATCAGCACTCTTGGCTGCTTTACTGGTGAACACAAATGTCTCATCTTTGCACACTCCACTTGAGTGTCAAAGGCGGTTGCCCGCGTGAGAGAGCCAACCTTTCAACCTGTACGACATACTAGACATTGTATACTCCAAAATAGATGTATAAAGTAATAACAGAAAATTAGAACATCATTCTTTATTTATGAATTTTGCATATTACATTTTACGTATGCCAATGGCTTGCATATGTTCTTTAAACACTCTTTCACCTATTGGCTTTGTCAGGGGATCTGCTATCATACATTTTGTCGAAATGTATTGTACAGTTACAATCTTTTGTGCTATATAATCCCTAACAAAATTATATTTAATATCAATGTGCTTGGTCTTGCTGTGATACTTAGGATCCTTAGTATAGGCTATGGCTGCAGTATTGTCACAGAATAATAACACTGGATTTGTACTCTCATTTCCAAAACCAAGATGTTCTATAAATCTCTTCAGCCATAATGCCTCTTGTACGGCAGCAGTGCATGCCACAAACTCGGCTTCCATTGAATGTAAGGCGATGCACGTTTGCTTTTTGCTGCTCCAGCATATGGCGCCGTTGTTGAGTAAGAAGGTATAACCTGAAGTTGACCTTCGTTCTTCTTCATCTCCGCCTACGTCGGCATCGGAATACCCAACAAGGCGCAAATCACTTCCTTTATAGCACAATGCATAGTCAGAAGTGCCCTTTAAGTATCTCAAAATCCTCTTCACTACTTTCCAATGCTTTTCACCGGGGTTAGATTGGAATCTGCTTACCAATCCTACTGCATAGCAGATATCTGGTCTTGTGCACATCATTGCATACATCAGACTGCCAACTGCACTGGCATATGGAACTCTTTCCATTTTCTTCTTGTCTGATTCGGTTTTGGGACACATATCGAGACTCAAGGCTAATCCAGTAGCTACAGGAGTGCTCATAGGTTTGCAATCCTTCATGATAAATCGCTCAAGAATCTTGTTGATGTATTTCTCTTGTGAAAGAGACAAGATTCTTTTCGAACGATTTCTTTGGATTTTAACTCCAAGTATGTATTCTGCTTCACCCATGTCTTTCATCTCAAAGTTTGATGAAAGCCATTCTTTTATGGTTGTTACAGAACCTAGACTATTACCGGCCAATAGTATATCGTCTACATATAAGGATAAAATAACAAAATTACCCTCAAACCTCTTGATGTAGACGCAGTGGTCTTCCTCTATCATTTGGAAGTCATATGAGGTTACTGCTTTGTGAAACCTCAAATACCACTGTCTGGATGATTGTTTTAATCCATAAATGGATCTTTTAAGTTTACAAACTTTTGACTCTTTTCCTTTTTCAATGAAACCTAATGGTTGTTACATATAGATTTCTTCATCCAGATCACCATTCAAAAATGCGGTCTTTACATCCATCTGATGTAATTCTAGGTCTAAACTATTTACTATTGCCAGAATAAGTCTAATGGAGTTAAAACGCACAACTGGCGAGAACGTGTCATCGTAATCTATGCCTTCTTGTTGTGTGTAACCTTTTGCTACTAGCCTAGCCTTATATTTGTCAACTGATCCATCAACTTTTCTTTTAATTTTGAGAACCCATTTGTTCCCAATGGCTTTACGCCCTTTTGGTAGATCAATTAACACCCAAACTTGGTTTTTTTTCATTGAGTCCATTTCTTCTTCCATTGCTTTCTTCCATTCTTCCTTGGTAGGACTTGACAAGGCTTCATGTACAGAACGAGGTTCATCATCTCCCTCTGGAGTAATTAAGAAAGATTCGCCTTTGATTTGAAAGCGTCGTTTGGGAACACTTTCCCTATTGCTCCTACTAATAGGAGCAATCTCCTTATCTTTCTTTTCTTGTTCAGGTCTTGGTGTTGACCTTTCTTGGCTCCCACTCAGATTGACAATCCTAGACGATTCTGGTTTGTCAATTTGTTCTGCACTGTCTTGTTCTGGTGTTTCATAAAAGGAAACAGTGCGGTCAACATCTCCTCGATTAGGAAATTCAGTTTCAATGAATCTTGCATCTCTTGATTCTATCTCAGTCACCGTGCCATCTTCGTTTTCACCTATGAAAACGTATCCCTTTGATTGTTCTGAGTATCTAATAAAGATACATTTCTTTCCTCTGGGACCCAGTTTTCCATACTTATGGAAATTGTCATGGATGTACGCAGCTGACCCCCAGGGCCTTAAGATGCTTAAATCTGGTTTACGTTTCGTCCATAACTCATAGGGTGTGGAAACGACTGATGTTGAGGGCACACGATTAAGTATGAAGGTTGCCGTTAATAAAGCATCACCCCAATATGAAATTGGTAGGTTTGCTTGGGCCATCATTGATCTAATCATGTCTAGAAGAGTTCTGTTTCTTCTTTCGGAACTCCATTTTGTTGTGGAGTGCCAGGGATAGTCAGTTGCCTGATTATCCCTTTTTCTTCACAGAGTTGTTTAAACTGTTCAGACAAATATTCACGACCTCGATCAGTGCGTAATGCTTTGACTTTATTATCCATTTGATTTTCTACCTCGTTTAGGTATCGTCTGAAGCACGCAAGAGCTTCAGACTTATGTGAAACCAAATAAATATGACCATATCGTGAATAGTCATCTATAAAGGTAATGAAATACCACGCTCCGTGTCTTGCCCTCACACTCATAGGACCGCATATATCAGAATAGATTAATTGTAATGGATTTTCAGCTCTAGTTCCCTTACCGAAAGGTTTTCTTGTTGCCTTACCAGCTAGACAATTTTCACATAGTGACATTTCCATGTTTGGAATTGTACCTAACATGCCTTCTTTGGCCAATTTAATCATTCTATTTTGACTAATGTGTCCTAGTCTAGAATGCCAAACATTCATATCAACATTAGTAGAAGAAATAGCAAAGCATTCATTATAATTACAATCTCCAACAATGTCCAAAACAAAGAACTTCTCTAAGAGAAAAGCCGAACCATAATAAACTGAGTTGTTAAAAAAGTCTACAACCTTGTCATGAAAGTTTAAATGAAACCCAAACTTTAAAAGACAATTAACAGATATCAAATACCGTCGAATGTCAGGACTATAAAGCACATCATGAAGCGTCAAAGTCTTTCCACCACGCAAAGTGAATTGGCAAGTGCCAAGACCTTTAACCTCGATCCTTGCGTTGTTTCCATCATATAGCCACCTGCTATGATTTGGCAATCGACGGTATTCGATGAAGGATCCTCGATCCCTCGTTACGTGGTCTGTGGAGCCTGAGTCAATAATCCAAGAAAAAGAAATAGGTTCTGTTAGAAAAACAGTGCTAGAAACATATGAAACATGTGAATTCACATAATTCACTAATACCTTTTCGCTCTCAGTCTGTTTGGAACAGTCCCGTGCGAAATGGCCCATCTTTTGGCAAGCGAAGCACTTGACCTTCTTTAGGTCTATCTTCTTCTTGCCACATTTGTTTCCTTTTTTCTTGAATTGTTTCTTGCTTTTCTTGGGTTGAAAAACACCCTTTTTCCCTTTCTCTGGAAAAATTTGCCCTTCTTGGAATTGGGCTTTGCCTGAGAAGTACTTGCAGCCTCTGTGTAATAGGCTTGCCCAGATGATTTATAAGCCTCCAAGCGTTCATCTTCGAGCTCCAAGTGCTTGGCTACATCACTGAAAGTAGTGATGTTCTCATTATGGGTCAAATTCACCTTCATGTGCTCCCAACTCCCAGGGAGCGATCTGATAACTGCTTGTACTTGCTGTTCATCAGACAGTGTATGTCCAGCTTCTTTCAGTTCCCTGATCATGTTGGCCATCTCTCTTAGATGTTGTTTAATTGGAGTGTTAGGCTTGAGTTTATAGGTATCGAACTTAATCGTTAACCTTCTCAGTTTGGAGGTAGAGGTACCACCAAACTTGTCTTTCAAAGCTATCCACATAGCTTGTGCGGTTTTGTGACTCTCAAACTCACACATCAGATCATCAGCCATTGCACTCAACAAGGTAATTCTCGCAATGCTATTTTTTCTTTTCCAAACCTGGTATGCTTCTTGGTCCCTCCTGTGTTGGGCCGTATTCCCAATCTCAGGTTCAACCAAGACCGCGGTAAGAGGTTCAATTGCATCTTGTTCCTCCAAGATGTATTGAACTTTACGATGCCATATGTCCCAATTGTCCCCGTTAAGCTTATCCCCCTTGTTTAGCTCAGCTATTATGTTCTTTGATGCCATTGTTAATTCTGTGACAAATCTATCCCACATTATTCAACGATCTCTCTAACAGAGACACGTACCAAAGAACATTTTAGTTTGGTTATATGTAGCACATAAAGTATACAATGCCATGCCCTTATATTATTCTTGAGTAGAAAACAATGATATTTCAAGATCAATGATCAAGAGCATACGTTTGTATCTCCCATCACACAGATACAAGCAATAATCATTATATCTTATCAAGAATTCTATATAAGTGCTTTTATTAAATTACGACTCTTAGAAGTCTCATCTTCTAAAAGACTCCCAGTTACAAAAAGTATACATAAATTCATGCATATGAACATGTAATTCTCAATAATTTCATTAAATAAAATTAAAATGTTCATTAACTAAAAAATCACAAAAAAAGCATGAATATCATGTTCAATAACATAAAAAAAATAAAAAAAATTACATCATAGTAAAAAAGCTCGCATATAATCAATCACTGCGTCTCTTAATATCTTATGTCGGTGTGGTCTGTCGGCTATTCGGCATACCATTTCTATCATCAGAAACCAGTATAGTTTGCTAGGAGGTCGGCCTCTAGGTTTGCCTCTAACCCTTACAGCTCTTATGTATTCCAATATGACTTTGACGTAAAATTTAGTGTTTTCCTTATCAGTCATGTTTTTGACGTATTTGGAAAGTACGCCATTTATGTCTTTTATATCTGTTAGTCGCGCTGCATCTCTCTCAGCTATATCCATAGCTAATGCAGGGGTTAAAGGTTGGTTGACTTCCTCGCCTTCCTCCACCACAATTTCTTGGACCACTATTGGATTTAACGGATCGTTGTAGTTTAATTTAGGATCTACGTTGAGGGGTTCAAGTGGAAATAATGTTTCCGACGTTGGTCCGGAAAGTATTGTCTCTTCCGGGACTGGTTGAGGATCCTCTACAGGTTCCTCCTCGGGATCTTCCTCAGGATTCTCTTCAGGATCCTCCTCGGGATCTTCCTCTGGATCTTCCTCAGGATTCTCCTCAGGGTCTTCATCCATAGGTACGTATTCAGGAACTGCCTCATCTAAATATGAGTAGTCCAACGCACTATTATCAGTGTTTTCAGTGCTATTAGAAGCCATTTGCCTCAATTTACCTAAAAAAATAATAATATATTATTTTAATTGTTTCTGGAAATTTTTTTTATTTACATAAAAAAAATACCAAAAAAGCACTAAAACACACATAAGCAGATCCCAAATTACCCCAAACATAGTCGAATTATATGTCAAATTGAAGATCTCAATTTTACGGATTTATAGAGACAAACGGGACCTCAATCGGAGGTCACACGCTCCCTCACGCGCCCCAAATCTTTTTTTTATTTATAGTGGCGGCGCGTGGGCCCCACGCGCCGCCGTGCCGGCCGCCGCCGGCGACACGCGCCGCCCCACCGGCTGCGGCATGTCGGCAGCAGTCCGGCGGTGTGGCCCACGCGCCAGACTGGTCTGCCACGTGGCTACACGCGCCACGTGGCAGTTCTGGCCCTTTTTTTTTCTTTTTTCTTTTTTTTTTTTTGAATTTTCAAAAATTTGATTTTAGGCGGCGGTTTTTTAAACTGCCGCGCCAAGAAAACGGTTTTAGTGACGGTTTTTTAGCAGCAGTTTCCAAAACTGTCGCTAACCGTCATCTTCAACCTTCAACCTCCGTTTTCCAGAATCCGGCGACCGGAAACGGTGAAGCTCGCCGGAAAACTTCGGACGTCAATATCTCAGTCGTCCGAACTCCGTTTTCTGCAAATTTTATGTCGATTTCGCACGATTTTTCGTGCTCTACACAATGGGAGCATTCTCGAAGCCTAAAATTGTAGTTTTCGTAAACCCAAATTTCAAACCCGAAATTTCGATCATCGTTTCGATGCTGTTCGGAGTCCGTTTCATGCAAATTTTATATCGATTTTCATCGATTTTTCGCGCTCTACGCAATGGGAACAATTTCGAAGCCTAAAGCATTAATTTTCACTAACCCAATTTGCACAAAAAATTACTATGCGGTGAAGAAAACATCAGATAAGTAATTAACACATGTTATATGTATGTCATGTATTTGTCATAATGAAGAAAAATACATAACATATGAAACACAGCGGAAGAAACCTGCGGCTCTGATGCCACTGTAAGAATGCGGGTGTACCTGTGACGTATCCGACTCTGACTCCGTGTTCAGGTACCCACGTGCACTCCGGTCACCAAGTAGGGACTCCGAGCAAGCAACACAGCAAATGCACCCACAGTGAATATTGCAGAGAGTAGAGAGTCAGAAGAAGAGAGTTTTTATGTTTTTCTCAGAATGAATGTAATCTTTTTTTTTTTCACACACCTCTCTTTTGTCACGTTCTCTTATACGCAACTGACTCTTTTTAAATTAATTTAAACTTATGGAGTAAATTACACTCCATAACCCACATTTATAACTTATTTATATATTTGCCCCAGCATCAATTGGGCTTGGGTCCGATCCACCAAGGGTGGACTGGCCCATAATCTTACAACTCATAACTTCACCGCTATTGAATGTTGCAGAAGCTACCATCCCGTCGAACCATATTATGGGCCTAATACATGACATTTGAGATTTTAATATCTCTCTTGTCATAGATTCATCAATGTCCATTGATGGTTGTATTTTTTTAATAAAATTGTAATAATGGTACTTAAAGAGGAAATGTCTCTTTGGTTATCGGATAAATCATAATCTAACATTAATTAAAATATGACTTATTTAACAAAATGATTGCTATTTACTTTTCTTTTGGTAACAAACGAAGAGAAAAAAAAAACAGAGAAAAAAAATGAAAACTACACCCTGACAAATAGGGTGGCCAATCTATCAGCAAACAAGAGCAAATTTATCTCAGGAGGAGGATTCTCCCAAAGCACTAATAAGATTATACATTAACTAAAATATTTTTGACTTGTTTAAAAGGAATTAAACAAAATTGAAATCAAAATTTAAGATAATACATTAATGAGAATTTTCAAAGCATAAAAAGATGAATACAATATAAAAATATTGAAATCAAAATTTAACATAGAAAATATTAAAAATAATAATATAATATATTAAAGCTTTTTTTTAGAATTACATAATATTAATTAAAGTACAAACTAATTCCAAATTCTCATATGCTATAACCAAATTTATCGGCATGTAAATCAATCATATTTTAAACTATTTCATCAAATCTTCTCTTCTATTAATTGTGGATGATGAATTCAATATTCCAAATTTTTAGTGGATTTCTTCCTTGTATATTAATATGGTTGTTGGCTTCACTTTTTTGGATGTTACAAAACAATTATTTTATAATTAAAAAATGTATAATAAAATACATGACGATGAAAGGATGTAACAGAGAGACAAAAAAAATAATGGATGAGAAGTTACTATAGTAATTAAGATTAAAAAATTTTCAAATATTTAATATGTTATCATTAACTTTTTTATAAATATTTTTTGTATGGAATAATTATTATTTTATATCATATTTTTTAAATATTAAAAAATAAGTTACATGCATGTATGTGCATCTAAACCACACTTACCTCCACGTTTTAATCTAAGATTCCATTTACCAATAGCATCGACAAAGCTGAAGAAGACGAAATAAATTCAAGTTCGTCTTTCATCTTCTTGTTGACAGAGGTCAAAATTTAGAGACCAAATCATCAATTTCTAAAATTTATGGACCAAATAGTCTATTTCTAAAATTGAGGGACTAAATAGTTGACAAAGGTGAAAATTCAGGGAGCAAATAATAGTATTTCTTCAAGAAAAAAAATTCAGAGACTAAATAATAGTTTGATTAATAATTTAAATACTCATTTTTCTTGTTGTGCGGGTATCAACAATTTAGCATGATATTCTAGGCTCAATTAGAGAATGAATATTATTAAATATAAATTTCGTAAAGTGTGATGTCAAAATACACAAACCAACCGCAACTTGTTATTTTTTTTTTCACGAATTAAGACAATTTATTATTTACTATTATTTTTTTAGTATCTCAAATTGTAATTATCTACACTTAACAATTTAAGATATTATAATGATAATAATCTCATTTTAATTCGGTCCCTTTAGTTTAGGATTTTTATCAATTTAGTCCCTAACCTTTGATAAGTTTCAATTCAATCCCCATATTTTCAATTGTTATCAATTTGATTTCTAACTTGTCCTTCAATATACATGTACCTTATTTTTAAATAGATAATAAAATGAAAAACAATTATTGAGGAGAAATAATTTATAGAGAGTATATTTAAAATTTTGATGTGGAATAAATAGTAATAATAATGGGAGAGAGAATTTAAAAGAGAGAGATGGTCAAAATTTTCAATTTGAATTATTACATTCAAAATTCTAACAAATTTATTTAAATTTTTGAAGATTATATGAGAGAGACAATTCTCTCAATGTTATATATATTGTTTTTATTGTGGATATTATATTCATTAACTTTATGGTTTTAATATGTTTTTTTGTTGCAAGCTCTGACTCTGAGACACCGCTTCGACCAATTCGAACTTGACCTGCATCACGCACCTGACTATGGTAAGAGAGTCTCCAAATATGGATAACTATATTTGGATAACTATATATTTAATTTTTGTATGTTGTAATTCATTTTTAAGTCCAAATCCTTAAACCCAATATATATTCATGCTTTTTAGCCTTCACTACACATGAAGTGTAAATATAACACCCCCAACATACGCTGAACAGCAACTGTCCCAAGCTAATGATCAATATGCTCTTTACTTCCAGCAAAGGGTATGAAAAATAGAAATGGATCCTTTACATTAATTCACTACATTTTTTGGTAGAGTTATGAGAGAGATAGAGAGAAGAAAAATTTTCTCTTCCTTAATTCTTTTCTCTCTTAATTTTCTTTTTTTCTATCTCTCTCATAATTCTACCAAAAATGTAGAGGATTACTTTAGAGGATCCACTTTCATGAAAAATCACAATTTTTTGGGTAACCCCTGGTTACATCTATTTAGCCAATTGATTTGACTAAAAAAATTGATTAGAACACATTTTGTGAATATGAGATGGAAACACAATTGTTTACCAATAATCCATGGCTAACTGACCTGTTGTGCACTGCTCAAACAGAACTATATTGTTCAATGATAAAATACAAAACTTTAGAAATAAAATATAAAGAAACTCTTTAGAAATAAATATAAAGAATCTCTTCACGTGAGATAAATACAAAACTTTCAAAGTTAAACTTTTAAACATTGGAACATTACAATTCCATAAGAAAGGCCTTCAAAGAGCACATGCTTTGAGAATGAGTCAAACAAACACCATATATCAAATTGATATTAAATGAGAAATAAAATAGTGCAGATAATGCACCAAGCCATAAAACATGAAAGAGAAAGAAAGACTTGCAAAACCTTGTGAAATTAATGGGTAGGATGATTGGGTTTAAGGATTTGGATTGAAACTCCATCAACGATCAAGCTATCAAAACCTGAATTTGCATACCACAAAGAATTAACGAACTAATAAAATAAATATTTGAAATGGTAGAGAGTAAATGACTTGAATGGAGGAGAGTAAATGATTGAAATTCAGTATGACAAAATTGAGTTAATAATCTGTTAGGAGTAATATATTGCATAATGTGAAGAGACATACCTCTGTACTCAGTCTGCACAATTTGGATGCAACCTTAGAGTGAATGGTGTTTCAGCAGTGAATGATATACTTTATAGTGGAATATAGTCAACATATGGTTAGGTGTAATCGCTGCAGTTGCGTAAAAATGATTTCAAACCAAACAATCAAATATATCACATTGATGGATCCTAAATGAGTTTGTGCGGCATTCAAGGTGTGGTGTCAATAACGTTTCATAACTAGTGGTATTTTGATTACAGGCAGAAAAATTATAATTGAAATCGTGAATTAAACATTATAAATCAAATTGTCCATCATTCAAGGAGGCATTAAATTGATGGGCAATTAATCATCTTTAATGACCAGCAAATTTGAATTTTGCTGAATGTATAGCCTAAGGGACAACTTGAGTATATTTTTGACACGTTGGATTTTTACCATTTGATGTGGAATTTTGTTAGGTTGGATTTTTACCACTTGATGTGGAATTTTGTTAGATTTCAACGCGGATGCCTTCATGCCATTTGGATTAGTGCTATGAGATTAAAAGTTAGATCAGTGATGTGTAGTTTTGAGCAAACCACTCCTTAATCCTAGTTGTCAACAAATGGCTCTAGGTACATTCTTATATATATAGAATATATAGATATATAGATGATTAATGATTTTATATGAAAGCCACGTTTTTGCTTAATATAGAACGGATATAGGAGTATTATTTATGATAAATCGTCATTATTACCTGCATTAAGTATTAAGAATCATGTTATTTGAGCAATAAAAAAAACGTTAAAGAAGGAATAATTGATAATTAATCAACATTAATTTCTTACAATTAATTCCTTCCTTCTCTAAGTCATGAATTGCTTGAAATGTTAGAGATCGCATCATCACTCATCATTAAACATATGTGGCATTTGGGTATATTTTAATTGGATAAATGATGTGCCACATGGATTAGTTAGGAGTGATTTATTAAAAAGTTGCTTAGGTGTCAATAGAGCAAAGACCACAATTAGATGATGTGTTGTCGAGCGAATATTGGAGGTAGAGGCTTTAACTCACATTCTGACAAAACCCAACCTGCCATTGGAGACCCACATGGAGCTCTGGGAAGGAAGAAGATAGCAAGAAATATATAATGCTAAAATAATGGAAATTGGGGATAAGGTTTATCCCTCCAAAGGATTCTGAGATTGAGAATCTGTGAGTTTTGGTCTGAAGAAGAAGAAGAGAACAGAAGAGAAGCGTTCTGTTTTGTGTGAGTGTGTGCTTGCAAGTGGCAAAGGAGGGATTGGAGAGAAAGGAAGGAGGGGTCTCTTTCGCTTTCTCTCTAGCTCTATATCTGTGGTTATGGAGATGGGTTAGTATGTATGATATGAAAGATGGAGTTTTTATATATAATATAAGGCTGCGCTTGCACTTGCAGGCGCAATTGGGTCAAGTTTGTTTCCTTTTTGGCTTGGTTTGCCATGTTTTTGACCTATGTTTGCATTTTTATTCTTAATTTTTATGGAATATATTAATATTTTGGTTTTATTAAGTTTCCTTTTAAAAAAAACTTTACTTTTGTTACAATCTAATTTTTTTAATGCTTGAAAATTTATGTTGGTCTAATTCATAATTTGGAGTAGATGTTCAGTGGTACGATAGTACTGAACTTCAGTACATTCCTCCAATCAGTTGGTCCCTAATTAATGTGAGTTTTTATTAATATTAACAAATGACACTACATGATTTGAGGGATGTACTGAAGTTCAGTGGTACGGTACCATTGAACTTTTATCCCATAATTTGACTTCTAATTTAATTGTCACATTAAATTCTTATATAATTGGCATGTTGTTATTAATGGCAATTTCTAACACAGATTATATATAAAAAAAATGAAGGTATCTTATTTGAGAGCATGTTTGTAGTACGATAATATTGAATTTCAATATATTTCTTCAATCATATAATGTCATTTATTAATATTAATAGAAATTCAAATTAATAAATATTTGATAAACGCAAAAGAAATTATAGAATTTTAATTTTATTGATGCGCGGAGTAAAATTGAAGGATTATAAATCAAGTTTGATAGTTAAAGAAAACTTATGCACAAAGTCTAAAGTTAAGTAGAGTTCTTGCATTTTTAACCTCCATTTTTTTGTTTAATTTTTTTTATGTATCATTATCTAGTCTAAAGAAAATATATGATTTGATTATTCAAATTTAAAAGATAATAATAGATGATTGGTTGAAGATTCAATTAGAATTCCATGAATTGAGGGATATTTATTTGCCTTGATAAGATCCTTCAATTATCCTAATTTTTAGCAAATCAAATCAGTTTTTTTTTCCTTCTTTTGGTTTGAAATTAATTTCCACGTAAATGTCCAATTGGATTCCAACTTGGCGATGATTAGGATCCACGTGTGAGAGGTGCAAAGGCTGTCAAAGTCTATGTGGCAAGTGAAGGCTTCTTGCCTCTTCTTTTTATATATTAGAATAGATATAGATTTGTAGCACTACGTAATTTCTAATTATTCATAAATACTTATTAATGTTTTTAATATTAATTTCATTTTATATAAAATAGTTATATATCATATTAAAACATATAATTTAATATAGAACTAAATATATATACACACGCATATACAAAAAACACACACATATAATCATATATCCTATATATAAATGTATATCCTAAATTATTATTTTTTTGTTCCAAAATGAAATACATACGTGCCTCACAGAATTACATCTACAAAATGCCAAAACTCAAAGATTTTAGTAATACTTTTATATGGAAGGGGCTTTTAGGATTTGTCATGTTTTAACTGTAGTTTATGGTAAAATTGCCAAAATAAAAAAGTTTGAACATCATGCCTATTTTAAAAAGGAAAAATTCACGACAAACAGAACGATATATATTGGAACAAAAGGATAGACGTAAACCAAACGGAAGGAAAAACTATAAGGAAATATTCAAACTTTTTTGTAAAGTTCATTTCAGACCCCAAATTTTTTATTTCGATTCATGCATGTCCCAAACTTTCGATTTTATTCATGTTTGTCCTTTTTGCTAACATCTTTAACATGTTTGACATAATTTACTAAAGTGAACGATGAATTGATATTTTTTTAACATGTCATTATCCAATTCACATTTAACTTAGTACTTTTATTAGAAAAACATAATCCAAATAAAAAAATGAGGGTATTAAAAATGGGTTAGGGTAAAAGTTTTGTTTTTTTTATTTGGATTAGGTTTTTTTAATAAAACTAAAAAGTTAAATGTGAGGTGGACAATGAGATCGACAATGACATGCCAAAAAAATACCCATTCATCGTCCACATATGTTAAGAGTATTAGCAAAAAGGGCATGCATGAACAAAATTGAGAGTTTGGGGAAGGCATGAACCAAAAAATGTTTGGGAGCAGTAATGAACATTACAGCAAAATTTGGGTGCCGCAAGGGTAGTTTACCCAAACAAAAAAACTCTAAAAAAAACTGCATCATATGTAATATTGATCAAGTGCCATGTGAAATGAAATAAAAACTACCAGAATCTAATAGTTGGATAGTAGGAAAAGACATCTTTAACTATAAAGGGGCCCTTTAAAAGGGCCACGGTGTAGGTGCAAATTATGGGACATATAATAGGCTGGTACTTTTGCATTGAGTAACTTGATTCTTCCACCATTGTTTGTTTTCATGAGATAAAAATAAATTTATTCATAAAGAATGAATAATTACAAGGGTTTCAAAACTGTTTCCCAAAATATAAAGAGAGTACTAACGAAAACAAAAGACCTCATTCACTGTGAGTGCTTCAAGTATTGACACCCCAAGGGAAACATTCCTGGCTCTACAAAAGTTTCTCTGGAAAAAATTTACACTTCTTGTATACTTAGTGTAACTACGGAATATTCCTCCTTGGGACACGTGGCACTAACGTTCAACTCACGGAGCTTCCCCTCAACCAGACGTGGGATCTCCACAAGCCTCGTGGGTCGAGCACGATCTCTCCACACTCGAGTATAAAAAGACCCTCACTCGGGGGACTAAGCAAGCAACCCAGTTTCAACAGAACTATACGCAACCTGAAGGATTACCATACCTCATCTGTGATATTCCACACACTCTCTCGGTACCTGAGCACCCTCAGATACCTCATGCAAGTCCTCTTCGCATCACGAGTTCCGCCGCAGGCCCCCATTCTGGCCAACCTCCGGCAAGCTCACCTCCTCCTCGGAGTGCACCATCAACAGGGCTTCCAGCAGCCCTCAGAGACCATAGCTCTCTCCCACTAAGGCAACCTCCTAAGAGCGGCTCGCCCGCCCGGAGTACCTTAGGCACGTCATAGCCGCACACGGCCCAATACAGGTAACAACCTTGCCTAACGGCTCCGATAGACGTCACCATGATGAACTACGTGGACTTTGATCCCTCCCGAATGGTACGTAAGCACCTAGGTGCATCACCTAAGGACAAGTCCCCCAAGGTTAAGACCCCTTGCGGTCCTAATTTCAAATTACAATTGTCTAAGCTAAAAAGGACAGTTACAGTGGCGCCCACCGCGGCCTTATTCAGACCACAATGCCTTGCGCACTCTGCCGCAAAACGGCATTTCTTTTTCGTGGAGTAGGAGTATACACCTAAAGCTCAGAAACCCGTATTTGTTTTTGTTTTGATCTCTAATACAAATATAGGATGCGCAAAATATAATACGTCATGACCGATTCGAACGTCCTCGCATCCACGACCGACGCTAGCGCTCCTAGGCGCAGCACGAGGAATCGATAGGGAACAACCGAAGTAGTCACAACTGAGGCAGGTGGACCAAGCGCAACCCAGCCTCAAAGCTCCTAAATGACGTACGTAGCCGTCGCGGAAACCGTGGTCTAGAACCCGGCACCTAGGGAGGACACTTGCCTTCAACACCCGTATGGCATGCCGCATGTCCCTTGCCTCACAACTGACGGTCAGGAGAGGATGGAGCCAGCAAGGAACCCACGAGACGCTGAGATTGTCCGCCTCGAGGCAGAGGTAGCGGCTCTACGTCAACAGCGATGGGAGGAGGACAGGAGCCTCGCCCCAGCAAACGCGAGCGCCCGATTACCGTTAGTACCACACGATGCGACGACAGGAACCTCCAGTGACCCTACCAGCCTGCCTGCCATTCAGTTCGAGACTTTGCCAATGGAGTTCGCGCGATTATCGCTGACGGCACTGGAACCTCCAGCAGTGATCCCACCAGGACCAACCATGGTCGCCGGAAAAGCGGCACGACCCGTCACGAACCATCCGCGGCCACTAGTCCCAAATTATCCTCCGGGATCCTACCTCCATATGCCATGGGCAGCGGCCTACAACCTGTACGCCGCCTATGGTGCAAATGCTTACCAGTGGCCCACGTTCGACTTCCAGGAAAAGGGGAGACACCCCTTAACCCAGCAAATCATGAATGAGCACGTGCCCATGGGCTTCAAAATGCCCTACCACATAGAACCTTATGGTGGAGAAACAGATCCACGGGATCACCTGAACACCTTCAACTCGACCATGTCAATATTGGCCATGACGGACGACCAACAGTGCTGAGTCTTCTCGTCAACCCTAAAAGAAGCCGCCCTAAGATAGTTCTCGCTGCTGCCTACCAATTCGATCCACAACTTCGAACAACTGGCGTGGAACTTCCTCACACAGTTCACCAGCAGCAAAGAGTACCAAGAAAATGAAGAATTCTTCATTGGTTTCCACTAGGAGGAAGGAGAAACCCTGCAAGCCTTCTTGGCCCGCTTCACCAAACTCTCGCTCCAAGTCCGAGGCCTCCAGGACGTCGTCATAAAGCAAGGTCTTCGATGTTCGCAGTTCTAAGGGGAACTTAATAGATGCCCCTTCTCTACCTTGCAGGAACTTATGGACCGTGCAGAATGGTTCATTCAAGAAGAGAATGATCAGATCGCCAAGGGCAAGATGAAGAAGTTCCTGATAAGCAGGGCCGACATGGAGCGAGCAGAGAAGAAAAAGGAGAAGACGGAAACCGAGAACCAAGCCCCTAAGGAGAATAGCAGTAGGAAGAGGTCACCACCTCGACCACGGACGCCTCCCACGGACGGTTCACGAGTTATACTCCCCTCAACAAATCTCATGTTGGGGTGTTGGAAGAAATTTATCACTCGGACATTCTCAGCTTCCCCCCGCAGGTCAAAAGATGTAAGACAGGAACAACGGTAGACAAGTCCAAGTATTATCAATTCCATAAGGATTACGGGCACGAAACCAACGACTGCATCCACCTAAAGGATCAAATGGAGGACCTAATCCGAATGGGATAGCTCGGCAGATTCATCAAGGAAGAAAACAGGGCTAATGCCAAACACCCCCGAGAGGCGAACGATCAAGCGCCTACCCGTGGGTTATCAATGTCATAGCAGGCGGACTACAGAGAGGGACCTCCTCACTGCCGCAAAACAAGAAGAGGATGGAACGCTCCATACTCGCCCTTGATTACGCTCCGAAGCACAAGAAGAGGAGCGAAACCAAGGGAGATCCCATCACCTTCGACCTCACTAACCTAGAGGGACCAGTCCACGACGACCCCATGGTAGTGACCGCTATAATCACCAACTGCGAAGTCAAGAGAGTCTTGATCGACCAAGGATCTTCAGAAGACGTTCTCTACTTCGACACCTTCAGAAAGCTCGGGTTGAAAGAAGCCAGCCTAAGACCATTCCCCGGCACGCTCATAGGGTTCTCTGGAGCCCAAGTTCCAGCAGAAGGAATCATCACCGCCCGAACAACAATGGGCACCTTGCCAAAGGTCGCGAGCCTTGATGTAGACTTCATCATCGTCTTAGCACCATCAGCATACAATGCAATCCTAGGGCGACCGTCCTTAAATAAACTCAGAGCTGTAGTGTCTACTGCACAGCTCACAATGAAGTTCCCAACACCCCACGGGGTTGGAGAAATCATGGCGGACCAAAAACTGGCGCGAGCATGCTACGCAGCGAGCTTAACCAAGATCGTCAAGGTCGCCCACCTTGGTCCCAAAGAATCACTCGAGGAACCCCCCGAGGGTAGAGAGTCAGGAGAAAAGAAACCAGAGTCCACCCGCTCGGACCTAGCTTCCGCCTAGACTCCAAGCGCACTTTGCATTATCATCTTTAAGTCAAGTCACATGCGTCTCTACTTTGAACTTAGGATTTTCAGCCTGACTAAGGCTCGCCTGACCTAGGCAAGCCGAATGTAAACATTTTGCTTACCTTCAGCTTAACTAAGGCTAGCCCGACTGAGGCTGCACCAATGTAACCATTGTGTCTATTATCAAAAGTACTTCTTTCCAGCTAGAGACAAGACTTCAACTTTGTAAAGTACTCGCGTAGGTCCTGCCACAGGACAACATGCTCACCCACCCTAAGAAACGCTAAGCACCCCAGGGCCAAGCTAAAATTCCCCCCAAAAGCGCGGTAAAAAACCCCTTTGGTGCGAAAACCACAAAACGAACGTTGAACAAACCATGCTAGCAAAACGCATACAAACTGTCCTGATCACACGGTACTCATGCAACGGTCTTTTTACCTAGACGTAAAGAGATGACCACAAAAAGAGGAACTACAAACATACACGACTTTTTGCCCAGAAGTAAAAAGGAAAGCAGGGAAAAACTCTTTGCAAAAAATCATTCTCATTGGATGCCAAAAATGAGAGGGCGTCCGTCCATTACAAAGGGTAAACACCGTAAAAATTACATAAACCTAACCTTGGGCATCGCCAAGATCAATAAAGGCCTCGGCCCTAGCAGGCTCCACATGGCCAACACCTTTCGACGACCCCCGCTTGGTCGCTTCAGCCAGCTGCTGAGAAGTAGGTCCAATCCCTGGAGCCCGTCTGCCAATTCGAGACAACACCTGGTGCTCCACCAGGCGGTCGGTTAGCTGCCGAAGGAAAGCAAGATTCAACGGAGGGTCTGTTTCCATCCGACCGTGAAGCTCACCGTAAAAAAACTCCAAGGAAGGATGCAAGGAAGCCACCCACTCCGCTGGAAATCCCTCCCCATGGAGGCGCTCAAGCTGCTCGACCGCCAGAAGCATGCCATACATCCTTTGCGCAGGCAACTCCCCCTGGAGATCAGCAACATCGGCAAACTTGTCCTCGGCCGCTAGCTAACCAGAAAGGTTCTCATTAGCGCGAGCCTCCGCACCTCGCAAAGCTTCGCGAAGTGAGTGCAGCCCCTGCTGACGCCTCTCAGCGTCATCTCGGCGGGCGGCCAGTTCCCTGCAAGTCCTCTCCAACTTCGAGCAAAGGAGCGCGGCCTCGGAAGGGTGACCGGCTTCTGCACTAAGATGGGCAACCGCGTGAGTCAAGGACTCAACCTTGCGTCCCTAGTCCTCACACTCCAACTTCTTTGCGGACAGCTCACCACGGACGTCCGCCAACCTCTTCTAGGAGACCTCCAGAGCCTGGCTCTTAGAGGCCGCAACACTAGAAAATTGATCCCGATCGAGACGGATCTCCCCCTGCAAAAAGACGAGAGTCAGAAACACAGAGCAACCCAAAGAGAACGCAACACCAAGATGGGGAAACTCACCACACGCTTCTCCCACTTAAAACCAGCCTGGTGAAAGTCGGCCAACGCCTCTGCAACCCGGCTGAAGCCTCGTACGACAAGATTCAGGGGCGAAGTGCCCAGCCCCCTAGCTTCCCTCTCCCGCATCTCCACGGGGAAACGCCTGCCCAGTGCCACCAGCTCAAAAGATAATCCCCCTCCGGTGGCCCAAGGGGTTCAGAAGGGCCGACGCTCGACCCAGGAAAAAGATCTCTCATGGCAGCCGCTTGACTCGCCACTACATTCCCTCTATCTGAGGGGGCTCTGGCCTCTACGGCCGCATCACCTAACTCCGCGACCTCCTTAGCTGCAGGTTCACCCACCGCAGTCTGACGCGCGGGAGAGTCTCTGACAGACTCCTCAACGACCACTCTGGCCCTCTTAGCAGGAGGCTGATTAACCCCTTCAACGGGGTTGAGGACGGGAGGACGAGTAAAGAGTATCACCCTCATGGGTGACTGATAGATGGGAGCGAATGTGGTAACAGAGGTAGGAAGAGGGGCAGGGGTAGAAACAGGAACAACATCTCCCGCTGGAGCCTCTACCTGTACATCCGATCCCCCCGGTCAGTACTCCGCCGTGCAACTTGCGGAGACAACCGCAACTCCACACCAGCAGGCCGCTTCTTAAGCCCTCCTTCTCTGCCCTTGGGCAACTCCGCCGCAGAAGTTCCCCTCCTTTCCCCCTCCTAGGGTCCGCTCGCGCCGGCTCTCCCATCTTTCTTCCTCTTCTCCCTCAGAAGAACCTCTTGACGACGCTCCCTCTCGGAAGACGGAGGCACGGGAAGCCGTCTTTCCCTCTCACCACCAGTAGGCATCGTAGCAGGTACCACAGCAAGAACCTCGGCGGCTCCCCCCGGAGACAAGCCCTGTTGACCATTCTTCCTACCCCTACCCCGATCGGCATCGCGAGTACGGCTCAGAGGAGGAGGAGGAGGAGGGGAAAATGAAGGAAGATCTTCCAAGTTAGTGAAACCAAAAGGGTAATAGCTATAGTGATCACCTCCACCAGCCATTGCGAGAATTCGACAGAAGCAAGATTCAGAAAAAGGCAAAGCAAAGACATGTGAAACAGGGGCAACGGAGAAAGGTGAAAGCAAATGTAAAGTCACAAACTTTCAAACGTTGGACATTTATAGGGCACCCAGAGGCGCGACAATCCAAAAACTTCGACCCCTCGTATGCCGCAACAGATAAAACCCTTTATCCTCTACAATCAAGCCCAGCTGCAACCGCTCACTTCAACCGCACACGTGGAAAGAAGCAACGGACGGGATGCACAGCCAGGGCAAAGGAGACACAAAGACTGAAAAGCCCCGGAGAACCAAAGAGTCGCCTTAAGACACTTGAGGGCCTTTTTGCAAAACTCTCTACTCAGACTAATGATGGCTACCCTCGGAAACGAACCCGTATTTAATGAAGGAGAAACGGTGGCAAAACACTTAAGTGACAAGGGCACCCGTTCAAGCTCTGACGCGTGGCACCTACAATAAAGCCCGCTCCCTCAACAAATAACCCTTAGCAAGAAAACCACCCTCAGCCACTAACCACGGACGAACACAGCTAGAGGAGAGCCTTTAAAAATGACCAAACAGCCACTGACATTTGGGTTTCCCCCACTAGCCCCCGAAGGGTATTTCGGGAAATGCCCCTCTGAGCAATGATGACTCCACCTTGGTAAGTCACGTACTTCCTGCAGAGATGGCTCAAAAACTTGCTGGGGAAGTCAAGCGTCCAGCCATCAGGTATGGGACACGTGTCCTTTCCAAGACGTCTCCTTCTCCACGGAACGATTTGAGAGAGCCTACCTCGTGAGTCGGACGGCCAGTTCCCATAACCGTTACTCCGAGCGGACGAGCTATCCCACAAGTAAAGGCAGTGAAAAATTCTTAAGTATCTTGCAGACAAAGGAACTTAAGTCCACGGGCGCCCGACACCCGCACACTTGGGGGACTTATGTAACTACGGAATATTCGACCTTGGGACACGTGGCATTGACGTTCTAGAAGCACGACCTCAGCACCCGATAGAGACACGTGGCACCATACATCTATCAGTTACGTGGCCCTCGCCCACGTCACCTCACGGAGCTTCCCCTCAACCAGACGTGGGATCTTTACAAGCCTCGTGGGACGACCCACGTCCCACGAGGTCGTGGGTCGAGCACGATCTCCCCACACTCGAGTATAAAAAGTCCCTCACTCGGGGGACTAAGCAAGCAACCCAGTCTCAACAGAACTATACGCAACCTGAAGGATTACCATACCTCATCTGTGATGTTCCACACACTCTCTCGGTACCTAAGCAACCTCAGATACCTCACGCAAGTCCTCTTCGCACCGCGAGCTTTGCCACAAGCCCCCATTCCGGCCAACCTCCGGCAAGCTCACCTCCTCCTCGGAGTGCACCATCAGGTTGAACTTGATTTTAGTTCCTAGTCCTGATGATGATGGGTATTGCAACACTTTTGTGAATGGTCAATGGAAGCTTACAAGGGGGTCTTTGGTTGTGGCACGTGGTAAGAAAGATGGTAATCTTTACCTTATGCAAGCTAAGCTATCTCAAGGCTTAGTGAATGCTATTGAAGAAGCAAAATGTACAGAACTGTGGCATAGAAGGCTCGGTCACATGAGCCCAAAAGGGCATGATATTTTAGTCAAGAAGAATTTGCTCTCCAGTATGAAAGGTATGCATTTGCATTTTTGTGTTCATTGTTTGGCGGGCAAGCAAGTAAGAGCTTCCTTCAAGAGTTCGGCTCCTCTCATATTTTAGACTTGGTGCATTCTGATGTTTGTGGTCCTTTAAGTACTAAATCTCTTGGTGGCTCGGTGTAGTTTGTTACTTTCATTGATGATCACTCTAGGAAAGTTTGGGTGTACACTTTGAAGACCAAGGATCAAGTGTTTGATGTCTTCAAGAACTTGCATGCCAGTGTTGAGAGGCAAACTGGAAGAAAGTTAAAATGCATCAGAACAGATAATGACGGTGAATATAGAGGGCCATTTGATGACTATTGTAAGAGTCATGGTATTCGACATCAGTTCACTTGAGAGTGTTTGACTGTAAAGTTTTTGTTCACATTCCTAGAGATGAGCGATCGAAGCTTGATGCCAAAACCAAGCAGTGCATTTTTCTTGGTTATGGTTTTGATGAGTTTGGGTATAAGCTTTATGATCCTGTGGAGAAGAAGATCATTAGGAGTAGGGATGTTGTGTTCTTTGAAGACCAGACCATTGAGGATGTTGTGAAAGGATCTGAGAAGTCCAAATCTCATAATAGTGATTTTGTGAGTTTTGATGTTGGTTCACCTATCCTGCAAGATCGTGTTTTTGATGACTTGCAGCGTGATGCACCTGATACAGGCGATGTCTATGTTCCTGCAGATGGTGATGAAAATACTGAATCGAATAATCAATTAGCTGGAGAACCACAGGTTGTTGATGATGCTCATTTGAGACGATCTAGCAGAGAGCATCAACCTTCTTCGAGATATTCTTCATCAGAGTATGTGTTATTGTCTGATGGGGGAGAACCTGATAGTTTTTATGAAGCTAAAATTGATATACACAGTCATAAATGGTTCTGTGCTATGCAAGAGGAGATTAAGTCTTTTTTTGACAACAATACTTATGAGCTTGTTGAGTTATCTGAAGGTAAAAGGGCTTTGAAGAATAAGTGGGTGTAAAAGTTGAAAACAGATGAGCACGCCATGTGTCTAAGTATAAGGCGAGGCTTGTTGTCAAAGGCTTCAGTCAGAAGAAGGGAGTTGATTTTGAAGAAACCTTTTCTCCCGTTGTGAAGATGTCATCCATTCGCACTGTTCTTGGCTTAGCAGCTAGTCAAGATTTAGAGGTTGAGCAAATGGATGTGAAGACTGCTTTTCTCCATGGTGATTTGGAGGAAGAGATTTATATGGAACGGCCAGAAGGTTTTGAAGTGAAGGGAAAGGAAAACCTTGTTTGTCACCTTAAGAAAAGTCTCTATGGGTTGAAGCAAGCGCCAAGGCAATGGTATAAGAAGTTTTAGTCTTTTATGAGTGAGCATGGCTTCAAAAAGACATCTTCAGACCATTGTGTGTTTGTGAAGAATTTTTTCAGGAGGTGATTTTCTCATTTTATTGCTATATATGTGGATGATATGTTGATAGTTGGTCGTGATAAGTTCAAGATTGACAAGTTGAAAAGTGAGATGAGTCAATTCTTTGCTATGAAGGACTTAGGACCAGCAAAGCACATCCTTGGCATGAGAATCACTCGGAATAGAAAGACTAGAAAATTGTGGTTATCTCAAGAGAAATATATTGAGAAGGTGCTTGATAGGTTTAACATGAGCAAGTCGAAGGCTGTTAGCACTCCACTTGGTAATCACTCTAAGTTAAGCTCTGACCAATGTCTATCCACTGAAAAAGAGAAAGAAGAAATGATGAAGTTCCTTATGCTTCAACTGTAGGTAGTTTGATGTATGCTATGATTTGCACGAGACCTGACATAGCTTATGCTATTGGAGTTGTGAGCAAATTTCTCTCCAATCCTGGCAAAGAGCATTGGAATGCAGTGAAGTGGATCTTAAAATACCTCCGAGGAACTTCTACATTTTCTTTATGTTTCCACTGAAAAAGAGAAAGAAGAAATGATGAAGTTCTTTATGCTTCAACTGTAGGTAGTTTGATGTATGCTATGATTTGCACGAGACCTGACATAGCTTATGCTATTGGAGTTGTGAGCAAATTTCTCTCCAATCCTGGCAAAGAGCATTGGAATGCAGTGAAGTGGATCTTAAAATACCTCCGAGGAACTTCTACATTTTCTTTATGTTTTGGAAGTGAGAATCCTCTTTTGGTTGCCTATACAAATGCGGATTGATAATACCAATATTTACCCTTGTATCTTTTGGCATTTGACAAGCTTTTGTTGAGTTTAAAGAGTCATTATGCATGATTTAATGTTATTCAAGGGCACTTAAGGACTTAAATCACAATCTTGCTAATTCTATGTTTTTATTGAGTAACTTGTGATAATTCTCTAGTTTTATTAACTTGAGAGCCTCACAATTGTTTTGGTTGATTTGTAGGTCAACTAGCTTGAGGAATAGCAAGGATTCAAGTGCTAGAGGTCGAGAAAGAAGCTGGAAAGTGAAGCCGGTACAAGATTTGAAGCTTAGAGGCATTTTTGGGCCTATTCTGCTGTTCCACCCGCTGCCAGCGGGTAGCCGTGCAAGCTGGCAGCGGGTGGACCTCAGTTTAAAGGGAAAACGTGCGTTTCGAGTAATTCACCCGCTGCCAGCGGGTACACCAGTTCTGCACAATTTTCTCGCGATTTTAAGAGCTGAAACGGATTGTGGGCCCACTTTCTCAGTGTTTTACCACAAGGGGAGCATACTAGGTCGGATTAGAGGGAATATTCTGAGGTTTTAGAGGCCCGTAACCTAATTTGGAGAGCAACCCACGAATTTACACACATTCATCACACAAGCTCTCATTCTCTCAAGTTCCTCTCACATTTCCAGCCACACTCTCTTCATCTTCTCCACTCTCCACACTCATTCAGACCAAATTCCAGCAACCTCCATCATCATCCATGGCTAAGCAAGGGTTGGAGGAGCTTGGTGAAGCATTTCTCCCATCCATGAGTGGCTAAACTTCTTGTGCTTTGGAGGAGGATGATTAGGGCTTGAGCTATGGCATCCAATAGGGAGTTTTTCTTGTTTTCCTACTACTTCTCTTTATGGATTCATGTTTATCTTGTTGATATTGATGAGTTTGTATTGATTGTGGCTCCATGGTTGTGGAACTCAACTAGGTTGTAGTTGGACATTAGGAATTTAAATAGACTTGTGATTTGTATTTTGATTCTCCCATTGTGGGTTTTGATTACATTGGATTTGGTTGAATCTTATTGTAATTTTTAATTCATTGTGGAAGTCACTCTAATGACAATGGTAATTGTTGAGTTGAATTCTAGTTTATGTTAAATTCCTCATTTGCTTCATTGATGGTATTTGATTAGGCTTGTTAATTGTCCGGTTGGTTAATTGCATCCTCTAATTAAATTACCTAGGTTTAGTGGTCACTAAACTACTTTAGGAAATGGCCTTTCATTGATTAACTTCATACTTTTTGATAGCAAGGATAGCCCAAAGCATTCTCCAACAAAGCATATTCATCTCATTTCATTCACCTCAATTTACTTTAGCTTTAAAAATATTGAAAACCCCAAAAAGTGTTAGTTCTAGTTTCATTTAGTTGCATTTGATTCCATTTAGTTTCATTGCACACCAAATGTTTGTTAAATTGCCTCAAAGACTTCCCTTTTTGTGTTAATTGAGCATATTTGTCCATTGAGTCCATAGGCTCCGCGAGAGAGAATCGACCTAGGTTGTGCCACTAGCTGCACTTTCTAGTATTAATTTTATTGGTGCCGGCCTCGCGACAAGGCCGCGTTCATCAATTTGGCGCCATTGCCGCGGATGTGGTGGTGGCTCTGAAGGCGTGGCTATGGAGGTGGAGGTTGTGGGGAAGAAGAAGAAGAGGCTAGAGAGAGAGAGGGGACGGTTTTGGGGAGAGAGAAGGAAGAGGGGATGCTGAAAAATGAAGAAAGAGAGGGAAGGGGAATTAGGGTTAAAAAAATAATTTTGAAATTTGAAATTAGATAAAAATAATTAATAATAATTTTTTTTTAAACAAAAAAAAATGCCCAGACTCACCCGCTGGCAGCGGGTGAAAGACCACCCGCTGGCAGCGGGTAAATCAGAGGCGAAATTAAACAAGGGAGAACAGGGGAAAAACAGGGGAGAGCCTCTGTAGCTCTCGCTGGCAGCGGGCAAATGCTACCCGCTGGCAGCGGGTAGAACAGAGGCATCTCCAAAAACAGGGTTTTGACCCTAAAACTTCTGCTTTTTCTATTTTCTCTATTCCTATACCCAACTAAAGACTCTTAAGAAACGTAAAAATCCAACTATTCCTACTCCTAGAACCTAATTTGCTGGCTTCCATCCATCAAAAAGTAAACCTCATACATCAAAATTCATGCATTCAACAACCAAGGGAGTGACTAACCACACAACTAAACAAACACACAAAGCACAAGCTAAAAGCAACAAAATAACAAAAGCATAATTAAACCACAAAGAACAAAGCCACAATCTACTACCTACTGGAAGGTCTCTTCCCCCACACTCATCTCAAGCAATCCATAAGAGCAACAAATTAAATGCAAGATGAGAAAAGGAAAGAGATGACCTGGCCCCTCATGGGGGCTTGGAGTTTTCCTTGAACAATTTCAGCAAGTGACCATTCACCAAGTGCACGGCACCGGTTGAATCTTCCATTATCTCCACCGCTCCATAAGGAAAGACCTTGGTCACTGTGAAAGGTCCATCCCAACGTGTTTTCATCATTCCTTGCTTGAACTTGAATCTTGCTTTGAATTTTAAAACTTTATCCCCAACACTAAAGCATTTTCTAAGAATGCCTTTGTCATGAATTTTCTTTGTCTTCTCCTTGTACAACCTGGCATTTTCATATGCTTCAGCCCTCATTTCATCAAGCTCTTGCAATTGGAGTTTTCTTTCTTCTCCCACAGCTTCCATATCTAAGTTGCATTTTCGCACCGCCCAGTATGCCTTATGCTCTAATTCAACTGGCAAATGACAAGCTTTACCGAAGACTAGGCGATAAGGGGACATGCCTACTGGAGTTTTGTAGGCTGTACGATATGCCCAAAGAGCTTCTTCAAGTCGGGAACTCCAATCCTTTCGGGAGGGTTGCACAACCCTTTTAAGAATCTTCTTAACTTCCCTGTTAGACAGCTCTGCCTGACCATTGGTTTGTGGGTGGTAAGGTGTGGAAACTTTATGTCGGACACCATGCTTAGCCAATAGGCTATTGAAAAGCCTATTGCAAAAGTGGGTGCCCTGATCACTAATGATGGCTCTAGGGAACCCAAACCTACACAAAATATTAGACTTGACAAATTTAGCTACAGTTTGAGCATCATCCTTCCTAGTAGGCACGGCCTCTATCCACTTAGAAACATAGTCAACTGCCAATAAAATGTAAGTAAACCCGTTTGATGGGGGAAAAGGTCCCATAAAATCTATGCCCCAAACATAAAAAATTTCACAAAATAGTATAGGTTGTTGTGGCATTTCTTGTTTCCATCCCAAACCCCCAAAACGTTGGCACTTATCACAAGTTTTACAAAAATTGACAGAATCCTTAACTAAAGTTGGCCAATAAAACCCACAGTCTAAGACTTTCCTAGAGGTTTTCTTTCCACCAAAATGCCCCCCACAAGCCAAGGTATGACAGGCAGTTAAGATGCTCTCTTGTTCTTCCTCTGGTATGCACCTTCGAATGACTTGATCAACACATAGTCTCCAAAGATGAGGCGCATCCCAAGCATAGAATTTGGCATCTCCCTTTAGCTTTTGTACCTGAAAAGTAGACATAGAAGGGGGTGTCACTCCACTAATGAGAAAATTCACTATATGAGCATACCAAGGCTCATGACGAGCTATGGTACACAACAAAGAATCTGGAAAAGCATTAAAAGTAGAGTTAGAAGAGTCCACTCCCTTTGTGTCCTCAGGTAAGCGACTCAAATGGTCAGCTACATGGTTTTCAGCTCCAGGTCTATCCTTAATCTCTATGTCAACTTCTTGCAAGAGAAGGGCCCATCTAAGTAGCCTGGGCTTGGAATGAGGCTTGGAGAAAAGATACTTCACTGCAGCATGGTCAGAAAAAAACTACAACCTTGGAATTAAGCAAGTACAGTCTAAATTTCTCCAAAGCAAAGACAACGGCAAACAATTCCTTTTCAGTGGTGGTATAATTAATTTGTGCCGGGTCTAGTGTCTTGGAGGCATATGCAATCACTCTAGAAACCCTGTTCTCCTTTTGCCCTAGCATGGCTCCAACAGCAAAATTAGAAGCATCACATGAAATCTCAAAATGTAATTGCCAATTAGGAGCATAAAGTATTGGGGGAGAGACAAGTCTAGATTTCAGTTCATCAAAAGCAGACCTACATGCTTCATTAAAATCAAACTCTGCATCTTTTTGAAGTAATTGAGATAATGGATATGCAATTTTGCTAAAATCTTTAATGAACCTCCTATAGAACCCTGCATGACCCAAAAATGATCTAATCTCCTTAACACATGTGGGGTATGGGAGGGAGGAGATTACTTCTATTTTTGCTTTATCCACTTCAATCCCTTTTTCAGAAATTAAATGCCCTAAAACAATTCCTTGATCAACCATAAAATGGCACTTTTCATAATTTAGCACAAGACCCTTTTCAGAACATCTAGCAAGAATTTTATCCAAGTTGTCTAAACATGCATCAAATGACTCTCCATAAACTGTAAAATCATCCATAAATACATCCATGCATTGTTCAAGAAAATCAGAAAAAATAGACATCATACAACGCTGAAATGTACCAGGAGCATTACACAAACCGAAAGGCATTCTCCTATATGCAAATGTACCTAAGGGGCAAGTAAAAGTGGTCTTTTCTTGGTCCTCCGGAGCTATGGGTACCTGAAAATAACCAGAGAAGCTATCAAGGAAACAGTAATAAGACTTGCCAGCAAGCCTCTCAAGCATCTGGTCAATAAAGGGTAAAGGGAAATGGTCCTTTCTAGTGGCGTCATTTAATTTTCTATAGTCAATACACATGCGCCACGAATTCTGGACTCTAGTGGGAATCAACTCATCCTTCTCATTTTTCACTATTGTGATCCCACTCTTCTTTGGAACAACCTGCACAGGGCTAACCCATTTACTATCAGAAATTGGGTATATAATACCCGCACTCAAAAGCTTAGTGACCTCTTTCTTGACCACATCTAAAATCAAAGGATTCAACCTCCTTTGGGGTTGCCGCTTGGGCTGCGACCCCTCCTCTAGCAGAATTCTATGTGTACAAATTGTAGGACTAATCCCTGGTATATCTGCTAAAGTCCACCCTATTGCTCTTTTATGTTTTCTTAAAAGGTTTAAGAGCTTCCCTTCATTCTCGTCAGATAACCCATTAGCAATGATCATTGGTAATTGGTTATTTGACTCTAAGAAAACATACTTTAGATTTGAAGGGAGCTCTTTGAGCTCTAGAGTGGGAGGTTGAATTACAGAAGGAACTAATTTTTGCACATCTAAAGTGGCAAGAGTACTTCCCTTTAAAATTTCTTTTTTACCACTTGCCTCAACTTCCATGCATTCAAACCTTGGTAGTATGTTCCCTTCTTCGGTTGACTCAGCTTCAACCGTGATTTCCTTTCTTTTACTATGTTGCCCTTGGAATAGGTGAGAAGGTGGAGAAGCAGAAAGAGGGTCTTCACATGGCAGAATGTATTGAACTTTGTTTTGAATCACCTTCCCTGTTTCATTGCTTGACTCACCTGAAAACTCAATGAACAACTTTCCCAAAGGGCCATCATAACTGCTCAAAGAAGAAAGAGAATCCAAAGAATAACTAGTCACAGAAAATGTATCAGATTGTGGGGCACCACGTGTACAATCAACTGACATGCAGTTAAGACACGAGGGATCACCTCCACAAGAGCAAGTAGATGGAAAAGAATATAAAGAAGAGAATGAAGCAAGAGTGTCATCATCAGCATGCAAAAGTTCAGTGAATGAAAAATAACCATCAGAGAATGCATCAACAGTAGATTCAGAATTATCATCATCAAGCTTATAACCTACATGTTCATCTTCCATGATTATATCTATTGAACTAACCCCAAGTAAAGAATAGTCCTCATATGGATGCTTCATGGCCTCATACATATTAAAATTAACTTTATGATCTCCCACTTCCATAGAGATCGTTCCTTCTTTCATGCTAATCACAGTGTTAGCAGTCCTCAAGAAGGGGCGACCTAAAATGAGAGTGGAATCCTGAGGCACTTCCGCAGCCATATCAAGAACATAAAAATCAGCTGTAATGAGCAAATCTTTCACTCGGACCAAAAGGTCCTCTATAATCCCATCAGGTCGCCTAATGGACCTATCAGCTAATTGTAAGATTACTGTAGTGGGTTGAAGTGTTTTAACACCTAGGGCCTGATAAACAGATTTAGGCATGACATTTATAACAGCCCCTAGATCAAGTAATGCACCCCCTATAGTAACCTTACCAATAGTACAAGGGATTGTGAAAGACCCCGGGTCTTGACACTTGACCGGGATTTGGGGTTTGAAAAGAGCAGAAACATTAGAGCTCACTTGAACTCTCTCATTTGGTCTAAATCTTCTCTTGTTTGTACAGAGCTCTTTCAAAACTTTTGCATATTTAGGCACTTTTCTTACCAACTCTAACAAAGGAATATTAACTTCTAACTTGGTAAATAAATTTAGTGCCTCTTCATCAGTTTTAACTTCCTTGACTTTCTTACTTAGCAAATATGAATTAGGAAAGGGAAGATCACTTATACTTACCTCCTTACCTTTTTGGGTGGAGATGGCTTTGTTAATTGCTTCTTCCTTCTCCTTTTGTTCCTCTTTTTCTTTTGGTTCCTCTTGTTGCTCCTTCTTCTTTTCTTCAACTTTTTCCCGCAGTCTAGTCTCTTTGGAGCTCTCAGAAAGCTTGAGTGGTGACAGAGGAGGACTTTCACAAACAATTTCTTCAATTTGTTCATCACCTTCCTTGTCTTCAAATCTGACTTTTCTGCCGCTTCTAAGGCTTATGGCATTCAGTGACTTGGGATTGATCACTGTGTTAGAAGGCGTCGCTCCGCTTGATCTTGCTTGTTCATCACTCTTCTTGTTAGACAGCTGAGTGACAAATGAGTTCAGGTTGTCATGCTTTACTTCCATTTGTTCAAACTTGTTCATGATATTAGTGAAGCATGAGTCAACGTGTGAGGCGACGACCTTGATTTTATCATCAGTGATACTCCGCTCTTGGTCAAATTTTGCACCAATATCTGAGAACCCTTTCACTAGAAGCTGTTTAAGCTCATCATTGCTTGAAGACGGTGCACCTTGACTAATGGGAACCATGGCATTGGTGGTGTTCTGTTTTGGTGCTTGGCTAGGTGAAGCCCCTTGAAAATTTGAGTATTGACCACCATAAGAATTTCCTCCTCTAGAAGGGTAGTTCCCTTGACTTTGCCCACTGCTAAACCCTTGAGTATTCTGATTACCGCTATTCCCATATCTAAAGTTAGGGTGATCTCTCCAACCAGGATTGTATGTATTGGAGTAAGGGTCCCTTTGTTGGTATTGCCCAGGCCGTGCTTGATACATTGCATTCACATCTTCATATTGACCAGGGCAATCTGCTGATATGTGCATAGGGGAATCGCAGAATGTACAACTAGCGCCTACCATAGCTAGCTGTTGAGTGGGTGATCTTGGAGATTGGATGCTCAGTCCATCCACCCTCTTGGTTAGTGCAGACAGTTCATGTACCACTTTCACCAACAATGGATCTCGATCTGCTGGAGATATCTCTTTTAGTGCTCGAGTATCCCTCGTGGTAATGTTCTGCCTACTCAAGGCGAGCTTCTTGATCAACTCCATTGCTTCATCAGGGGGCATGTCTTCTATGGACCCATTAGCAGCTGCATTGAGCATTTTTGCATCTTCATCAGTTAACCCATAGACAAAAGCTTGGACTAGGTGCTCCAGTGGCATTTGATGGTTTGGACATTTTGCTACCATATCCTGAACACGTGTCCAATATCCATAGAATGGTTCACCCTCTTCTTGCCTTGAAGATGCAATCTGTTTTCTTGATGCGGCGACTTTGTTTGAAGGATAATATTTTTCAATAAAGTGCTTCTTCAAATTATCCCATGTTTGGTAAGCATCTGGGGTGTACCTTGGCAAACTCATATACCAAACCTTTGCTTTCCCTTCCAGAGTGAGATGGAAAACCTTCCACATGACTTCTTCAAGTTTAGCCCCCACGGGCTTCATCGTCATGCAGTGCATGTGGAGAGAGCTTATATGTGTATACGGATTCTCACCTGGAAGACCATGAAATTTTGGAAGTGAGTGCACAAGAGAACCTTTAATTTCAAAATCAGTAGTAAAAGTAGGAGTAGCACCAACCAAAGATTCAAAATTATCATCAAATTGATTCAATTGTTTAATGGACTTTTTAGGTTGATCTACCACATTATTACCTCCTTCATTCCTTTCCCTATTGTCCATCCGATTATCCCCGTTATCCTCTTCGGCCATTTCTTCTATTGCTAGTTCTCTTTCCCTTTCTTGGTTACCCTTAATTACTTCTTTTTTGAGTTTTCATATTTTCCTAAGAGTTCTTTCAATTTCTAAATCCAATGGAATTAGGTCTCCTCTAGAACTTCTTAGCATACACTAAACAAACCAACAAAAAGAAGAAAACACACAGAAAAACAGTAAAACAAATAAAACATACCAGAAAACCAGAAACAAAGCAACACAGAATGAAAAACAGTGCAGTTCACTGCTTCACCCGCTGCCAGCGGGTGGGTTCACTCGCTGCCAGCGGGTAAGACAGAAACAGAAGCGATTCTGCACTGTTAAAGCAGAAAAACAGGGCAGATTCGAAAAACCAGCAAAAATCCAACTGAAAATGCTTCAAAATGACTATTCAAGCCTAAAAATAAATGCTAAATCAACTATAAACTACCTAGAATCAATAAACACAAACAAAAACACAATTAAATGCAATTAAACTAAGTAATTCCTTTCCAAAAGAAAATAGGACAGCTATGAAAAATTTAACAAAAACCAGCAAAAACACTTACTAAAAAATCACAATAAGCCTAGAAACAAACACTAAAATGAAAAGACACAACTTAAAACACAAAACACAATAACAAAACACAATTTAACTATGTGATTCCCAAAGAAATCACGCGAAAACAACCCAATTCGTGAGAATCTAGCACAATTGCACAAAGAACCAAAATGGCTCCCCGACAACAGCGCCAAATTGATGGACGCGGCCTTGTCACGAGGCCGGCACCAATAAAATTAATACTAGAAAGTGCAGCTAGTGGCACAACCTAGGTCGATTCTCTCTCGCGGAGCCTATGGACTCAATGGACAAATATGCTCAATTAACACAAAAAGGGAAGTCTTTGAGGCAATTTAACAAACATTTGGTGTGCAATGAAACTAAATGGAATCAAATGCAACTAAATGAAACTAGAACTAACACTTTTTGGGGTTTTCAATATTTTTAAAGCTAAAGTAAATTGAGGTGAATGAAATGAGATGAATATGCTTTGTTGGAGAATGCTTTGGGCTATCCTTGCTATCAAAAAGTATGGAGTTAATCAATGAAAGGCCATTTCCTAAAGTAGTTTAGTGACCACTAAACCTAGGTAATTTAATTAAAGGATGCAATTAACCAACCGGACAATTAACAAGCCTAATCAAATACCATCAATGAAGCAAATGAGGAATTTAACATAAACTAGAATTCAACTCAACAATTACCATTGTCATTAGAGTGACTTCCACAATGAATTAAAAATTACAATAAGATTCAACCAAATCCAATGTAATCAAAACCCACAATGGGAGAATCAAAATACAAATCACAAGTCTATTTAAATTCCTATTGTCCAACTACAACCTAGTTGAGTTCCACAACCATGGAGCCACAATCAATACAAACTCATCAATATCAACAAGATAAACATGAATCCATAAAGAGAAGTAGTAGGAAAACAAGAAAAACTCCCTATTAGATGTCATAGCTCAAGCCCTAATCATCCTCCTCCAAAGCACAAGAAGTTTAGCCACTCATGGATGGGAGAAATGCTTCACCAAGCTCCTCCAACCCTTGCTTAGCCATGGATGATGATGGAGGTTGCTGGAATTTGGTCTGAATGAGTGTGGAGAGTGGAGAAGATGAAGAGAGTGTGGCTGGAAATGTGAGAGGAACTTGAGAGAATGAGAGCTTGTGTGATGAATGTGTGTAAATTCGTGGGTTGCTCTCCAAATTAGGTTACGGGCCTCTAAAACCTCAGAATATTCCCTCTAATCCGACCTAGTATGCTCCCCTTGTGGTAAAACACTGAGAAAGTGGGCCCACAATCCGTTTCAGCTCTTAAAATCGCGAGAAAATTGTGCAGAACTGGTGTACCCGCTGGCAGCGGGTGAATTACTCGAAACGCACGTTTTCCCTTTAAACTGAGGTCCACCCGCTGCCAGCTTGCACGGCTACCCGCTGGCAGCGGGTGGAACAGCAGAATAGGCCCAAAAATGCCTCTAAGCTTCAAATCTTGTACCGACTTCACTTTCCAGCTTCTTTCTCGACCTCTAGCACTTGAATCCTTGCTATTCCTCAAGCTAGTTGACCTACAAATCAACCAAAACAATTGTGAGGCTCTCAAGTTAATAAAACTAGAGAATTATCACAAGTTACTCAATAAAAACATAGAATTAGCAAGATTGTGATTTAAGTCCTTAAGTGCCCTTGAATAACATTAAATCATGCATAATGACTCTTTAAACTCAACAAAAGCTTGTCAAATGCCAAAAGATACAAGGGTAAATATTGGTATTATCAACTCCCCCACACTTAGACCTTTGCACTCCTGAGCAAAGCAATCAGTCAAAAATGCAGTCAAGGGGTATGTAGGAAGCAACAAAATAACCAATCAAATCAAGATGCAAAACAACTAAGCAAGAAACCATGTTCTTGGTTCATGCAACAAAAGCAAAACAATTATGCATAGCAATCAATTAAAACATGCAAATGACCGATGACTCAAGTGTTTCGCTCTACTCACTAATGTTGAATATTTTCTCTCTAATCTTACTTACTTATCACTTTGCCATAGGCTTGAGAGAGATCTAGATCTCCACTAAGATGCGTTAGCTCAACAAATCATGAGGTCTTAATGGCTTGTAATGATGGATGCATGGTCATGGTGAAAAGTGTTTACAAAGAAGGAAATTGTGCAAAACTAAACATTTTGAATTGACTCCCACTTAAATGATTACTTGGGTTCCAAAAGAGTCTAACCAAACAATCATCTTCCAACCACCAAGAAATTTGCCTAAGATCCTTATTGCTTTCGGTTGCAACTCTTTTATTCATCATCTTTTTTTTTATTATTATTGCTTTTCTTTCATTTGTATTTCCCCTTTTACGGGTTTACTTACATTTTATTGGCAGTTGACTATGTTTCTAAGTGGATAGAGGCCGTGCCTACTAGGAAGGATGATGCTCAAACTGTAGCTAAATTTGTCAAGTCTAATATTTTGTGTAGGTTTGGGTTCCCTAGAGCCATCATTAGTGATCAGGGCACCCACTTTTGCAATAGGCTTTTCAATAGCCTATTGGCTAAGCATGGTGTCCGACATAAAGTTTCCACACCTTACCACCCACAAACCAATGGTCAGGCAGAGCTGTCTAACAGGGAAGTTAAGAAGATTCTTGAAAGGGTTGTGCAACCCTCCCGAAAGGATTGGAGTTCCCGACTTGAAGAAGCTCTTTGGGCATATCGTACAGCCTACAAAACTCCAATAGGCATGTCCCCTTATCGCCTAGTCTTCGGTAAAGCTTGTCATTTGCCAGTTGAATTAGAGCATAAGGCATACTGGGCGGTGCGAAAATGCAACTTAGATATGGAAGCTACGGGAGAAGAAAGAAAACTCCAATTGCAAGAGCTTGATGAAACCCACAACCCAGAAAACTCTAAAACGGTGTGACCCCAGCCTCCTTCCCAATCAGCCCCCAACCCCCAAACCTTAACATCCTCCTCACCCAAAACTGAGACCCTTTCCCCACTTTTCTTCAACCCCCCATTCCAGATTTCAACTTCATTCCCATTTAGGTAATTTTCTTATTATTTTTAATTTGTATTTTCATTTTTATTTCTATTTCTATTTAGTTATCTATTTAATATTAATTTCAATTTAATTTCCTTTCTATTTTTATTTTCATTTTCTAAATTTTTAGTCCTAATTAATTATTAATCTGAATTTTTCTTCCAATTAGTGAATATTTTAGTATGCGTAGCATTAGTATTAGTTGATAAATAATTTAATCTTGATTTTCACTTAGGTTGTAAATAATTTTTATCTTGATTTAGTAGATGGGGTAATTGCTTTTTGTTTTTTTTTTTCTAGTCACATTAGTACTTAGGTAGTCAATAATTCTAGTTTAAGTTCTCTTTTTAATTAATTTCTAATTATTTTATCTAGAATTAGTTCATACATACCCTAGTCTTGTTTAGAAATAGTAAATATGTAATATTTTAGTCTCTCACTAGTTTTTACCTTTAGTTATCACTTTGTTTAGTTGTTTTTAGTCTAGGCTAGTTATTTCTTAGTCTTAAAAATCAGTATGGACCCTCATGATTACTCTTCAATTTAGCTCTCACACCTTGTTTTTAATTAATTTAGTTTTCCTTTTATTCAATAGTTTTATTTCTTTCTTAGTATGCTTAGTTTTTCCTTTTCTTTAATTAGTTTTAATTGGTTTTAGTGTGAGCGTCTAGGTTGGTTAGCGTAGTCTTGCTGGCTTCTATGTTAACTGATTTCTCTTTTCAATTGCTTGTGTTTTTCTTGTTTTTATTTGTTTGTGTTGATTAGCAAGCATGTCCGGCGAAGAGCTGACTTTTGAAGAAATACAAGAGGAGGTTGAAAATAGATCCCTCCATCAAGAATTTCATTTTCCTGAGACGGAAGGCAATGCATTCTTTGATCAATTATGCGCCGCCAACCTCACATCTCTCAATCGGGTACAGGTAGCTGATAATGAGCAATTTGTGCAACATTTCTACATTAATGCAAGCTCAAGCGCAACATCAACAACCCGACCTACCGCGGCACGAGGGTTACCACATTCACATTGGCTGGCATCCGGCAATTTTTTGTACTGCCTGTTGTGCAGAATTATGCTTACAAGAGCCAATAGACAGCTTTTAACAGTGGTGATGCTCCTTTCCCGCGCGCTGAAATTAGAGAGATGCTCATTCAGGACAATTCCGATTGGGATGCTAAGTATGGAGGATCTCAGATCTATTTGCAACGCTCTTCCATGTGCTCGGCTGCTAGAGCATGGCTGCTTTTTATATGTCACAACATTCTTCCTTCCAGCCATGGTACTGACATACCCTCTCAACAAGCACACCTTATTTACTTATTCATGAAGAATGAGAGAGTTGATGTGGCCGGGCTGATTTTTGACTCGCTCAAGAAGGCTTCAGTGAAGGGAGTGAAGGGACAAATTCTGTTATTTCCACATCTCATCTCTCAAATGTACAAGAGAGCAGGTGTTCCGCAGCTTGATTCTGATTTAGAGTTCGATCCTGCCAACACCAGAGATTACAGTAGATTGAGATTTGGAAGACCTCCAGTTATTAGACCTTCCACGCCAGCCAGGAATGTCAGGCGGCGCCGTGATGAAGCCTCTTCGAGTCGGACCCCTTCGCAAGCTTCAGAGCCAATGATGCAGACCTCTGACCAAAAGCTAGACTTCCTGATCTCTGAACAGCGTGCCCTTAGGGATGGCGTCCACACTCTTCGGGATGACATCCACACTTTGCAAGCTAGCTTCACATCCTTTCAGGTCGAGGTCCGGGACAATTTTAGAGAGCTGCGAGAGGGCCGTGATGGAGCTCGGTTCTGAGCCAACTGCTTGCTAGTCTTATCTGCTTTTATTTCTTTTGTGTTTCATTTGACTTTTCTGCTACTTTTCCTTCTTACTCATGGATTCTATTTGTGCTGGTTATTACTTTTGCTGTTGAGCTACTGATGGCTCATTTAACTTCTGGAACATTATAATTTCATGCATTCTTAGCTGTGTAGCTGTTTAGCTTACTTTGCTCGCCCCTCTTCTCCTCTTTTTGCAATTAACTGATTGTTTTTATGCTTGTGGACCCTCGTGCTTGCGCATCCTTGTCCTATCTTTCTGCATTGAGGACAATGCTTGTTGCAAGTGTGGGGGAGAAGTTTGTGAAGAATGATTGCTTTTTGAATTGTTGAATGGGCAGGTTATATTGCAAATGTTGACATCAAATTTATATTCCTATTTAGTGATTGTGTTTTTGACTCCTTGTGAATTTAGTTTTTCAGCTTCTATTCTTGTGGATGCGAATATAAATGTAAATGCACAGGTTTTAAGTCCTTTTGTTCATGGATATTATCAATTGAGTAGATTCAATTTTCGTTTTTGTTGAAGACTTTTGGGATTAATGATGTTAATCAGGAATTCCATAATCACTTTTTGATATCTACTCAAATGTTTTGAAATTTTTTTTTTGGGAACCACACTTAACTTTTGTGCCTGTTTAAGCATTTTAGAAAATGCTTTCAAGTAGTGTGTCAGGAGCCCGCAGAATGCAAAATCATTTCAAGAATAAGAAACAATTTTTCAAGAGATTGGTGCTCTCTAAATCTCAACTTAAGCAAGTCATTAATGTGAGTAATTAATTAGGCATGCATTGATTGATGTGAGAGTAACCTAGCCTTGTTGGAAGATTTTGAGCCAAACACTTCTGTTTTTCTTGCATATACTTGTGTGTTGTCTGCTTACTTGTTTACTTTCTAGAACTTGATTGAAATCTTGTTGAAGCTTGACATGCGTTAGTTAAATAAAAATGATTGAGGCGTTTGTTTCACTCACCTATATTCCATACACAAACCACTTCTTTTGCTACCCATAGTCACCCCCTTTGAGCTTAATTCTTGCTTTTCTAGACATTTTGCACTATGACTTTTAATTAAATGTTTGACTTTAGGTTTCTTAGTTTTTGACCACTCATCTTCCTGGGTTGAAATTGTCTAATTGATCCAATCAAGCAAAAAGCTTGAAAAGAAAGAATAAATAAATAAATGAATGAATTATACATTTATTTATTTAGAAAAAAAAAGAAGAAAAAAAAAAGGGGAAATACAAAAGAAAGAAAAGCAATAATAATAAAAAAAAAGATGATGAATAAAAGAGTTGCAACCGAAAGCAATAAGGATCTTAGGCAAATTTCTTGGTGGTTGGAAGATGATTGTTTGGTTATACTCTTTTGGAACCCAAGTAATCATTTAAGTGGGAGTCAATTCAAAATGTTTAGTTTTGCATAATTTCCTTCTTTGTAAACACTTTTCACCATGACCATGCATCCATCATTACAAGCCATTAAGACCTCATGATTTGTTGAGCTAACGCATCTTAGTGGAGATCTAGATCTCTCTCAAGCCTATAGCAAAGTGATAAGTAAGTAAGATTAGAGAGAAAATATCCAACATTAGTGAGTAGAGCGAAACACTTGAGTCATCGGTCATTTGCATGTTTTAATTGATTGCTATGCATAATTGTTTTGCTTTTGTTGCATGAACCAAGAACATGGTTTCTTGCTTAGTTGTTTTGCATCTTGATTTGATTGGTTATTTTGTTGCTTCCTACATACCCCTTGACTGCATTTTTGACTGATTGCTTTGCTCAGGAGTGCAAAGGTCTAAGTGTGGGGGAGTTGATAATACCAATATTTACCCTTGTATCTTTTGGCATTTGACAAGCTTTTGTTGAGTTTAAAGAGTCATTATGCATGATTTAATGTTATTCAAGGGCACTTAAGGACTTAAATCACAATCTTGCTAATTCTATGTTTTTATTGAGTAACTTGTGATAATTCTCTAGTTTTATTAACTTGAGAGCCTCACAATTGTTTTGGTTGATTTGTAGGTCAACTAGCTTGAGGAATAGCAAGGATTCAAGTGCTAGAGGTCGAGAAAGAAGTTGGAAAGTGAAGCCGGTACAAGATTTGAAGCTTAGAGGCATTTTTGGGCCTATTCTGCTGTTCCACCCGCTGCCAGCGGGTAGCCGTGCAAGCTGGCAGCGGGTGGATCTCAGTTTAAAGGGAAAACATGCGTTTCGAGTAATTCACCCGCTGCCAGCGGGTAGATGACCCGCTGCCAGTGGGTACACCAGTTCTGCACAATTTTCTCGCGATTTTAAGAGTTGAAACGGATTGTGGGCCCACTTTCTCAGTGTTTTACCACAAGGGGAGCATACTAGGTCGGATTAGAGGGAATATTCTGAGGTTTTAGAGGCCCTTAACCTAATTTGGAGAGCAACCCACGAATTTACACACATTCATCACACAAGCTCTCATTCTCTCAAGTTCCTCTCACATTTCCAGCCACACTCTCTTCATCTTCTCCACTCTCCACATTCATTCAGACCAAATTCCAGCAACCTCCATCATCATCCATGGCTAAGCAAGGGTTGGAGGAGCTTGGTGAAGCATTTCTCCCATCCATGAGTGGCTAAACTTCTTGTGCTTTGGAGGAGGATGATTAGGGCTTGAGCTATGGCATCCAATAGGGAGTTTTTCTTGTTTTCCTACTACTTCTCTTTATGGATTCATGTTTATCTTGTTGATATTGATGAGTTTGTATTGATTGTGGCTCCATGGTTGTGGAACTCAACTAGGTTGTAGTTGGACATTAGGAATTTAAATAGACTTGTGATTTGTATTTTGATTCTCCCATTGTGGGTTTTGATTACATTGGATTTGGTTGAATCTTATTGTAATTTTTAATTCATTGTGGAAGTCACTCTAATGACAATGGTAATTGTTGAGTTGAATTCTAGTTTATGTTAAATTCCTCATTTGCTTCATTGATGGTATTTGATTAGGCTTGTTAATTGTCCGGTTGGTTAATTGCATCCTCTAATTAAATTACCTAGGTTTAGTGGTCACTAAACTACTTTAGGAAATGGCCTTTCATTGATTAACTCCATACTTTTTGATAGCAAGGATAGCCCAAAGCATTCTCCAACAAAGCATATTCATCTCATTTCATTCACCTCAATTTACTTTAGCTTTAAAAATATTGAAAACCCCAAAAAGTGTTAGTTCTAGTTTCATTTAGTTGCATTTGATTCCATTTAGTTTCATTGCACACCAAATGTTTGTTAAATTGCCTCAAAGACTTCCCTTTTTGTGTTAATTGAGCATATTTGTCCATTGAGTCCATAGGCTTCGCGAGAGAGAATCGACCTAGGTTGTGCCACTAGTTGCACTTTCTAGTATTAATTTTATTGGTGCCGGCCTCGCGACAAGGCCGCGTTCATCACGGATATGGCAGGAGATGTTGATTCCATGAAATCCACTTCGGGATACATGGTTTGCTTTGCAGGGGGAGCTGTGTCTTGGCAGTCAAAGTTGCAAAAGTGTGTAGCTCTTTCTACTACTGAAGCTGAATTTATTGCAGCTACTGAAGCTTGTAAGGAGTTGTTGTGGATGAAGAACTTTTTGTTGGAGCTTGGGTTCAAGCAAGAGAGGTATTTGTTGTTATGTAACAGCCAGAGCGCTATACATCTTGGTAAGAATCCTACGTTTCATTATAAGTCAAAACATATTGATGTGAGATATCATTGGATCCGAGATGTGCTTGACTTTAAGGTGCTTGAAATGACGAAAATTTATACCGATCAAAATGGATCGGATATGATGACAAAGGTGCTACCGAAGTTGAAACATCAATTTTGTTGTGGTAGTGCTGGCTTGGTGAAATCTCCTTCATAGTCGTGAGGGAGAGATGTGTTAGGCTGGGTCACTCCTATTTGGAGTGACCCATGAACCATATTTTAGCTCTATATATTTATGAGTGTAGACCATTTTCCAGCAGAAGTGAAGCATTTTTAGAGAGGGAAAACGCAGCCTAGAGTGATAGAAAAATATATCTGAAAATTTAGTGCAGACTAGCGTTCTTTCCGAAAAATTGGATAGTGGATTTTGCTCCAATTGATCTGCAATTTTGTGGGCGTGTTCCTGACATCCTCCTCTTCATATCCAACTATCAATTTTTGGATTGAAGCTCATTTGGTCGGTCGTTTTCCCTTCTGAAGTTCTGCTCTATTTTTGTGTGTAAATCTCTTTTCTTCACTTGTTTGTGTTTGTATTGATGGGTGTTTTAGAGAAAGTTTGTTGGAGAATTATTGGTAGTTTAGGTGAAGTTTAATGGTGATTTTTACGGCCCTAAACCCTTTAAATAATTCTTGTTGTTGATGCTTCCTTGTACCTAAGTTTTAGACTAAAGTGTGTACTTGATCTCTTGTAAATTGTAGAGAGATTTTATTTGATGTATTTTGTACCCATTTAAGTTTGTGCAATTTTAGTTGGACATTGTTTTTGTATCCATTGGGAAATTTAGGTGAAAATGTTACAATAAATAGTTGCACTTGTGATCTACTTTTGTCATTATCAAGTAACCGTTTCGGATCCGATTTGTGCATCATCTTCCTTCTCGCCCAACAGAAATTAATTTCAAACCAAAACCACAAAAAAAAAAATACTGATTTGATTTGCTAAAATTAGGATAACTAAAGGATCCTATCAAGGCAAATAAATATCCCTCAATTCATGGAATTTTATTTGTATCAAAAGTATAATCTAAAGATTTTTTAATCAATATGAGCGGGTGATTCTATAATAATTAAATTTTCATCAAATTTGAATGAAAATCCTTACGCTGCAATCGATTGTTGCAGCTCTTCAAAGTTCAGACTTCACTCTTCCAATTGCCAACAAACTGATTCCTGCAAGGTTCCTCTTTGCAGGTATTTTCCAGTCAATATACCATTACAATTGTTTTCTTTCTGTTCTCCTTTTAGGTTACTTTATCTTCTCTTTTTTTTTTGTAAAAAAATTTGGTAAAAATGAAAAATGTTGTGTCATGCATGATAGGTTTTTCTTATTTGACCCATTGGCCTCATTCTGCCAACTTTGAAGGCCGAAGGATAGGTTTTTTCTTCTTTTTGTTTTGCTTTTGCTTAGGGAAAAAGTAGGGTTATATGACTAATGGAAAATAAATAAAGTAATTAGCCAACAAAAAGATCAGTTCAGCATCTGAAACCGATCAAGACCAAACAGACGCTAAAAATTGTGATTGAATTTATTCTAGGATAGATAACTTTTTATATTTTATTTTTCTTTCATGATATATTTTGTTTTCTTTATTATTCTACCGTACCAATATTCCTTTTATTAAATTTGCTGTTAAATATCCAGCAACTTATCTGAAATTTTTCAAACATTGACACTGATGAAGGGATTATTTTAGAAATTACTATAAAATCACTCTTAAAGTGTTGCACATTGGCCGTGAGAGCAAGTGTGAAAAGTGAGTGACGTACGTGAGGTGTTTGCACTATGAAAAAGTGAGGGTGTTGTTAAAGAGAGTGTAAAAAGTAGAAATTGTAATTGTGTCTTGTGACTTGTGAGTAATAATTTATTAAATACTTAACACTATTCATTAAAAATAAATAAAATAATTTTTTTTGGTTTCCTCCATGCCGCAGGTATTTGACAATGCCTTGAATAGAATCGTCTCTAATAAGAAAATACCCGTAAAACATTAAAAAAATAATTTTATTTTTTTATTGTTAATTAATTACTTAACTCCATTATCTTTTTCAACTTATTTTTATTTTTTTTATACACTGCAAATTCTAAGAATTAAATCACCAAATACTATATATACTAATTGAAAGCCTAAAACGTCAGAGTTTCACGCACCTGAGCAGGCACTTGCAACGGATCTGCTTCCCTTCCTTTATATTATCACTGACTTGTTTGCATCTACACAATAAAATGAGTAAAAGCGGAAAAGAAAGTTTCAAATTCTTTTCTTTCCTCCTTTTCTTCGCTATGTTTGGTTGGGCAAAAAATTCAGTTTTATGTAAAATTGAACAATATTTGATGAATTCTTCAGTTTGGTTCTCACGTGGAATTATAATTGAATTATGTGAAATTGTCTCAATTCATGGCTCTTTACAAAAAAATTTGAAATTTGATTCTTTGCATTTTTCGAGGAATTGGGATAAATTTATGGAATCAGAAAGAAAAGACGGTTTTGTCCATGCTCTCTCTCTCTACACTCTGTCTCTCGTTCTCATCTCAGTCTCATCTTCCCATTGTTGGGTGAAATTATAATTTGCCCCAAAAAGAAAAATTTCTTTTCAATTAGGTCCCTTACAAAATTATATCTCAACAAAATGGAATTTTTGTGAGGGATCTAATTGAAAAGAAATTTTTCTTTTTGGGGCAAATCATAATTTTACCCAACCAAATCAGATATTTTTTCTCTCCTGAAGTTCCAACGTCTTTCCCAGCGTCTCTTTTTTTTAATATATTTTTTATGAAGATTTTTTCTAATATTTAATGAATAAAAGAAAATTAATTATTTAATATTTATGGAATGGGTAAATTAGTCTTTTTATCTCACATCCTTTTACAAACTTTCAATGCTATCTTTTTATACCAAACACACTTTTCAATTCAAATAATTTAATTCCAATTTCATCTCCCAATTCAAATTCCAATTCTCTCAGTGCACGAATCTCTCATCTTCTTTCTTATTTTCTACGTCTGTTTCAAAGTTTGGAGTACCATTTTTCTGTTGAAGAATAATAATTTTAGTCTTTATATCATCAACATTTGAAAAATGGCACATTTCATTGCATTTGGAGTAAAATAGGAACAAAAAAAAATGAAAAATAGATATATTGATAGGAAAATCACCATGATACTAGTCAAATTATTTTCTTCTTATCTCTCTTAACGCTTTTTTTTGGCCTGATCTCTCTCTTAATGTTGAGGAGTGTACTTTTTCTTAAATTTAGAGCCATTTACTCAAATATAATTGGTTTATTCACTAAGAAATAACAAGAAAAATAGGTATAGGAGAATACATATTTGTACCAATACTGTTTTTCAGTTGATCATCATTTGCAATTTATCTTCCTTGTTTCCTTTTCATGAGCTTCTCTTTTGTTTTGATTGTACTGTGCTTCATGCCATTAATGATTCGCAAGCTTTGCTTCAATAAGTCAAACTCTCTCTCCTTTTTTATCTTCTCATGCTCCATTGAGTCCAATTCAGCTTTCAAGGTTTTGATGACTCCTTCCTTCTCTTCCAATTCCCTCTTCAAAACTTCCACATGCCCATCATTTTCCTCTGCTTTCCAATATACACCTTCCCCTGTGAACAAATAGGCAGGTATAAATACTTGTGAGCTCATCCATCATTTAATTTCAGAATTCTTTGCTTTTTCACAAAAGTTCACAAAAACGTTAAATTTTAGTCTCAACTACAAGTATTCACGAACCTACTAGATTCTGCCTTATGTAACTCAAACTAGTAGAAGTTCCAAATAATCAACTACTAAACACCAAAAGTAATAAAGGGATTAAACTTCACTAGTTCAAATCCCTTTCTAAAGGAAATAAGACAAAAAAACACAAAACCAGCTAGTAAGTTTTTGGTTCATTTGTTTTTAAAATAATCTCAAAATTTGTAAGATTCATGTATAAATCTCAATTGGAAAATAAAATTAACCCAAAAGAACACACAAAATTGTTCTGTAATTTGCATAGTGTGTGCCATGCTTTGGTGAAAGAGAAGAGGGATAGAAAAAGACACCATCATATGTCCTCTGAATGAGGTCATCCAACTCAGTCTTAATTGCAAGATAAAGTTGCTTCCACTTCTCTACAGCTTCATCTCTCCTTGCTCTCTCCTCCTTCATTTTCTCAAACAAGAGCTTAGTCCCCATTAGTTCCCACTCTTTCTTACTATCTCCGACGACCGCATTAACTGCAACACAACCATATTCCTGTCGTTCGCTCCTTCGACTGCAACCGCAATTTGAAACCCTCTTCTTCTCCACCAATCCCATTTCTTTTATCTCCTCTTCTTTTTCTTCCACCATCTTCTTCAGCTGCATCACCTCCTCTTTCAGCTTCTTCCTCTCTTGCTTCCAATCTGCCTCCTTGTCATACTTCCTTTTCTCTTTCTCCCTCTCACCCACTATCCCTTTTATTTCCTCTTGCAGAAGCTTCACTTTATCTTTCAAATTCTTCACCTCTTTCTCACTATAATAATTACCACCATTATTATTCTTACTTAGTGTATCACCCATCTCTGCAAATTTTTCTATGGCTTCTTAATTAGGGCTAATTATATAGCTATCATCAAAATTGCCCTTCTTATAGTGAGAGATGAAAAGATGATGAGACACAAAGGGTGTAAATAGGATAAAATTGTAGTAGAGGTTCCATCCATTAAAGAAAGAAAAGAAAAGCGGACCATCAATTTTAGCCCACTTCATGAATTCCATAGATAAGGGTGACACTAGTACTCAAATCAATAATGGAAGGGCTAAAAGGGGAAATGGCTAACTATGGTCCTATGTTACCAAGAAATTAAGTATTCTTCTTATTATGTTCAAATTATTATTATGGTCCCTATATAGTTTTTTTTCAAATTTTAATTGGGTCCATATAATTTCAAGACATGTAATTTAATTCCTATAGTTTAAGATTTTTTTAATTTAGTCCCCAAGTTTATATTTATATCAAAATTTTGTTAAATTTTGATTCTATGTTAACTATTTACCATCTTAATATTGTGAATTTAATTTATTCAAGCCAATGTATTCGATCGTACATAATTCCTAATTTCATTCCATATATAATATATTTAAGTTATTTTCATATTATTATTTAGTTATTTCTTTTTTTGTTGACACAAATCATATATTTTTAGAGTACGTACTTAAATACTATATGTTGAAAAAATAACAAAATTTTATAATAGGAAGTAATTTAAAATTTTATTAAAGTATAAGGACTCATTTACAAAATCTTGTAAAATTACATGAAGGCATTTTTTTTAGCTCAAGGAATTAATCGTTGAATATAGTAGTTAATCCACTCGTTGACGTGTATGCATCTGGAAGGGAATGATAGCTTATCCAAAAATTTAAAGTTGTTCCATATCTAACACCAAGGATCAAAACACTACAAGAAAAATAAGTATTGTTAACAACTTATATTTCTGAGGGCGACTTAATTGTTAAAAAAAAAAAATTTTGTTTCAACAATTAAATTTTGGCCATCGGCGAAATAAGTTATCTAAAATAGACAATAATAGTATTTTCATCGTCAATAATTGTTGATAATATTTTTTTTGAAAATACTTTTATCAGCGGTCATCGACATGTATTGTCAAAAATAATTTATTGACACACTGTCCAATTAATCCAAACTCGACCCGTGTCATGCACCTGACTATATATGGTAGGAGAGGGTCGCAACGAATATAGTTACATTCATAAGGCCTCAAATATGGGACCTTGCTTAAACAATATCAAATCACTTATCACTTAAACCAATCCCTTCATTAATGCATGTATATTGTATAGTCGATTTAGATGTTGACAAATACATAACTATTATTTAAAAATTAAAATAGCATTGCATAATTTTAATTATGATTATTTATAAATGAATTTAGTACTACTAAATTGTTGGAACGAAAATGAAGTCGCAAAAAGGGCTCGTGAAAAATACATCTCACAATATGAATTTACATTTAAAAATTGGACACCACATGATCTGGTGGCTGTTCACATGCTAATTTTTCTTGTGAGTGTGGGGTAGGCCCAATTATTTGACAATATATAATGACGGTACAAATTGGTCCTACTTTTTTTTCGGGACATGCAATAATAGAGGATTATACACAAGTTACTCATAAGCAGACTAAACATGAAAATAGTTATAAATTTTATTCTATTTACTTACTCTCTTCGCAAATAGGTGCACATAAATTAAGAAAATCATTAGTTTATTTTAAAAAAATATAAGATAAATTGACTAGATTACTCTTATTAATTAATTACTCCTACTTACTCTTTTTCTATTAATCTTATCTTAGGAATAGGTATTAGGTAGGGATAAAATTGTAAAAATATAATTAATGTTTTTTTAATTTTGTAAAATAACGAATATTTTAAAATATTTAAAATCTTATTGTGAAACGAAGGAAGCATCTTTTAACAAAATGTTACAACTTAAATTCTTTAAATTTTATAAAAAATTTAGATTTGTAATACAGCCCCATAATTAGTTTTACCGACAAGATCAGTTAAATTAATGAGAATTAATATAAAACCTTGTTTATTAGATTACTGACTCCTGCAGAGTGATGAAACGAAAGAAAAAAAAAAAAAAAACATCTGCAATTTTTGTGCATAGTTAAGTGACTGATTGTTTGTGTAAAACAAAGTCAAAGTTGAATCAAATTGAAAAAGATAGGAAGAGGAAATTTGGTACTCTTAAAGTAATGTGAATTATGTCTCTAACGAATTTTTTTGTCAATTATAATTTTAATATTTTTTTTATCAATATTAACTGTAACTATCATTTTTTGTTCAGACAATTCATAGTGTCAAATAAGCACCGCAATGGGTCATTGCCTCGTGGGACTTCTCCTTAGGTGAAGACCTAGGTGCCTACGTATCCTTGTGTAGGGAGCAAAGTTCACGTAGTTCGAAGGGGGAACGTCCATGGTGGTCGTTAGGCAGGAGTGTTACCTGTAGTGCCGTGTGCGGCTAGGACGTGAATGTGTTCTCCAGGCGAGCAAGTCACCTGTTGGAGGTTTCCTTAGAGGAAAGAGAGAGCTTGAGTCTCTCTGAGCTGTTCAGAGCTTGAGAATAGATGTATCCAGTAAAGGTAGATGAGCACTAATAGCTTAACCTTGTAAGGTGATTGATCAGGCTTATGGTGTTGTGAACTGGTCAGTGTATGTCTTGTCTTGCTTATGGAATGTCTTGTCGTGCTCTCTTAGTCAAGTCCTCCAGGTGAGGGTTTTTATACTAAGTTTAAAGGGGAACGTGGTCGAACCACGTCCTTGCTCATAGTGGGTCGACCCATGATGGTTGAGTGTCTCCCATGTCTCTAATACGAGGGCGTGTGTGGGAGAACGTGGGTGCGAGCCATGTACGAGACCGGAGAGTGATGTCACTTGTCACTGATCTGCGTTCCCGCTAACCTTTTGGAAGGTCAGTGCCACATGTCCATAGGTGGAATATTCTGTAGTTACATAAGTCCCCCAAGTCTATAGGTGTTGGGCGCCCGTGGACTTAAGTTGCCTTTTGCCGACTCAGTTTCTCATCGTTAGAGGGGGCTACTTTCTATTAGGGCAAGTCGTTCTATGAAATAAATGCTTTACTTTAGATAGGCAAGGAGCGGTAACTAGAGTTCCAACTAGGCCAGCACAGGTTGAAGAAAAGTCATCGAAGTCGGCTGTTTACATCCATTCTCCTGAAAGAGGCAGGATGAAGAGGGGATAAGCCGCTTTCAAGCTCAAGGGAAACAGCAGATGGTACTGACTTTCAATCCCCTCGGTTCTGCTCTATTATTCTATTGGTTCAACTCCGACATTAGTAGACACTTTCATCCGAACATTCTGTCTTAAGCGATAGGTAGACAATCGAAGTCCCAAAGCAAGTAATATTTATTCTCGACAGAATTGAGTTCTTCCTTATTAGCTAGCTTTGCCGGACTGACTTCAGGTTATAAAGGAAGGGTTATGACTACCTTTAACTCGCTCACTCGGGCGCAATACCCATCCTTCTTAAGCTTTGGGAGCGATATTGACAGCTAATCATAGGAGACGGGGCTGTCAAGCGTGCACTTGCGTTGCTTTGGAATTTTTCAGGAGTGGGTAGCTAAGGATGCCACGCGTCCGGATCTGGACTGCCATTCGCTTGACTTTCCCAGCAAGTTTCTCGAGCTATTTCCACAGAACGTTCGTGTCTTTCCGAGGAGACGTCATCATTGCAGGGAAGGTGACTTTCCGGAGATGCCTTTGGGGGGCTTCGAGGGGATTTGAAAGGTCATGGGCTTTCTAGACTTTTTCCTAGACGCGAGGGTTGACGCATGTAACGAACTTCGTCTCCTCAAACCGGGATCGACCGCTTAATCACGAAGAATCGGAGTGGTCGAGTGTGCACTCGGGAGGGTTCGTGTTTCTTTGGAGATTACTTCAAAGGGGAGGTGCCATGCATCATGATCTTGTCGGTTGTTGTCGCTTCAGATGTTTCGTAATGTTACCTGTGAACCCGTTTTTTCTCCATTAATGTCTGTGTGCTTCCAAGAGGTGGCATCATTTAGCCATTGCCTTCGGAGTTCCTTTTTTACCCCTGGGACCTTTTGAAGGTCTTATGGGCTTCCGGGGGCATTTAGGTCTTTCCGATTGCGACTCGACGGCTTTGAATATGGACCATTCCTCTTGGCGCGTATTTGGACGACTTCGGCCTTTATTTGATGTAGGTGATAATTACTTCTTTTTTGTTGTGGATTTCGTGGGGTGCTGTGATTTGAATCATCACGCCTCCAGCTCCCTATAAATACTTTCAAGATTGAAAAGGGAAAGGCTAGTGTTTACCTTCAATCTCTCCGACCTTTTGTTTTCGAGAGTCCCTTCGTCTCCAAGAGTTCTCCTTTTCTCTATCTGCGTCGAAGTTTCTTGCTTGCTTGTCTGTATTCCGCCATGGCCAACAAAGATGAAAGTGAGTATTGTCTTCCTTTGATTCCTCTTTTTGCGTTTTCTTCTTCCCCTCTCTGATTTAGGGTCTGCTGATCGCAAGGTTGTACCCCTTCGATTTCACTGATTTGGAGGATTTCTTGTCTCCTCCTCCTCCTCCTCCTCTTAACCGTTCTCGGGGTAGCACCCTAGGTAGGAAGAAGAGACCAAGACAAGGTTCTTCTCCCATCTAAGAGAAGGTCACCGAAGTTGGTATTGGGGCGTCTGATAGGAGAGCTGAAGGGAGGCAAGGCTCGAGTAACACCGCCGAAGGTGATGGGAGGCAAGGCTCGGGTGCCATCACCAGAGGTTGTTACTAGCGGAAGGAGAATCCCCATGGGAAAGAGAGGAGCAAAGAAAAGAGGAAAGAAGGTGGATCCAGGAAGACGAATTCTTGACTTCCTTCTCAGGTTCCTTCATCTTTAGTGGTGCATCAGGAGGCTGCTCTGGTGGAGATTAGGGCTACTACTTCGGTAGGGGGTACTTTTCCTTTTTCGGAGCAAACTCATCACTCGCCCTTGAGGGTGGTTTTGTCGAGCTTTTCCTCTCCATGCTCTGCTGGTGGTGCTGAGGAGCCGGCGAGCAAGAGGCCTCGAGTAGAAGGAGTTGTTGAACAGAACATTGCTACTACTCCTGAGGTTCCTCCCGCAAGGTTGGTTGTCGTGGAGGAGAGTGTTTCAGCGACGAGTAGCTATAGTGGGCCCGTTGCTAAGAATGTAGTGGTGAGTCAAATGACTACCACTGCTTCTGGAGGTGTTGCTCCAGAAAATATTTTATTAGAGACTGAGGGCACACCGTCAGAGACCGAAGGTTCACCGAGGGAGGTGCCCCCGTTTGCCCTAGTAGCCCTTGGCAGGTGCTTTCCCGTTGAGTTAAACGAGAGGGCTGCTAGGGAACTAGATATAAATGCAATGGGCGTCACTCTTCGTGCTTTTGATAGTGTTGACAATTCATTGGCTGACTTCCACCAAGCTGGGACTATATGGGAAAAACAAACGGTATGTATGGACATCCAATTTTTTCTGGCCAAATAAATAAATAAATAAAAATATAAAAAATAATAAAATAAATAAATAAAGAAGTCGGGACTCTCTAAGAAATGGGTCATGACCCCTTTGGGTGGGGGCCGCGACCCCTGGTGCATGGGTGCCTCGACCCCCGGTGCATGGGGGCCGCAACCCACGGTGCCTGGAGGCCGTGACCCCTTTGCCATTAATGGCCGGATTTTTCCTTTCTTTTTTATATCTTTTGGTTTCACTATAAATTGAGTTCCTTACTCTGCGGAAATCAAGCTTGAAATGGAGAGTTGGCAAGAGTCTATGTTTTGAATCTCTATTCTTTGGATCTCCCATATACTTGTTTGTGTTCTTTTGTTGTCCTTCAATCGTACATATTTCTCCTTGTTTTTTTTCTTTCTTCTCTTAATTTAATTTAATTTCTTTCAAGATAATGAGATAGGTCTTGAGCTCCAAAACACCTCTTTTTCCCTTTCCTTTACCTCTAATTCTCATCTCCCCACCCCCCATCCGAAAGGGGGCCGCGACCCCCGTGTGTTGGGGGCCACGACCCTCGTGTGTAGATGCAAGGAGTTATGACCTCCTCCCTCCGCGTAAAAAGCATGTGATTCCCCTTTTAAAGAAAGTATCAATTCCCTCTATTTTTCTTAAGTGTAAATATTTTTAATCTTTCGTAAATTAAGTGGCATTGCTTCTCATTTCACTTGTTGAAGTCCGTGTTACTAAGGGGCCTTTGCCTCTATAGGAACATTGGATCTTACACAGCACCTGAGCCTTTTCTTGGTGAGCATCACACACGCACGTTTTCTTGATTCGCCTATTGTTTGTCTAAACACATGGTAGATAGGTGCCGAGGGGCCAATGCTCCTTTAGGTACATTGCACAAGGACACCACCTGAGCCTTTGTTGGTGAGCGTCCTCAAACCCACACACATGTGTGCCTTCGTGAACTACGTGGACTTTGACCCCTCTTGGAGGGTACATAGGCCCCAGGCTTTCATCCTAGGTTAAGTCCGCCTTTTCACTATTTTATGTGTTTATCCCACTTTTAAGGCCAAAACAATTTAATTATTAATTTTTGGGTAACCGTCATCGGACGGGGGAAGAGGGATGCCTAACACCTTCCCCTCATCTCAAACAGACTCCCTGACTCAAACGATTTTGAAACCTATTTTTATAAAAGATTTTGAACTATTTTTCTTTTCCAAGCTTTATGGAAAACTTGGTGGCGACTCCTCGAAGTCCGCCGTAGGTGCGGTCTTCACAGATGGCGACTCCACTGGGGACCATTAGAGAGTCAAGCCCCTTTCTTTAAAATTAATAGTTAACATTGTTTTGGCCTTTCATTTTGTATGAATATTAATTTGTTTGTCATATTTGTTTTCTCCTTCGTTTTGCAGTGTTTCTGTTTATGTGGAAGGGTAGTTAGGAGACTCCTACACACTTGTGTACTTAGTATTTACTTAATTAACCTTTATTTGCTTCTATACTCGAAGCTGTCCATAATAGTTAGAGGGAGTATGAGAATCTTTCCCTGTTGAGCTTTGGCCTACAGAGGTTCACTTATCTACTCTGCTTAGATTGTCACCTTCCTTAAGGGTTGATTCACACAGACTATTCTGTGACAAGGTCCTCTCTTAAGTCGAGGTCTCCATCTTTTATGGGGGCAATCTAAGGACCTTGTAGGTTTCTAGATCCCAAGCTAAACCTTGTGTGAGTTGACCCTAGGGCCTACCCATATAATGCAGCCATTTGTTTTTGAAACCCTAAGGACCTAACTATTAGGACACAAGGAGCAACTCCCTTATTCCTTTGCACACATAGAATTGCATACACCTTTTTATTTTCTTGGCCTTGAACATATAATTTTCTTTCAATCTTTCATAATTTTTGGGCATTGAATTAGGAATTTTTCTTTCAAATCATGCACTACCATTTCCCTTTTTCTTTTTATCGTCATAGTCATATTTGAAAAAGAAAAGACATTTGGAATGGCATCCGAACTTAATTTAGCTCTCTATTCACCCACAAGTCTTACCTTCACTGGAAGGCGAATCAGGGTATCTCATAAATAAAAGGGTAGAATAGGTGTGTGATGAGCTACAGGCTTTCACACACATTTGTCAACTAATTTCCATCATTGAATCTTTGTATTTATGGACGAAAAGTTAGGAAGTTCCGAATGCCATTCCAAATAAATTAATAAAATGAATATTGCTTTGTTTATTGCTCTCTTTTCTCCCTTTTTCTGTTTCTCTTTATCTGTATTCTACATTTGCACACATAAGTTATAGTTGCACTTGGATGATATTTGAGAGTCATTTGGCCCAAATAATATGTTTGGTTGCCACAATAAAGGGCCATGAGGACGAGTAGAAGCCAACTCGAGCTGATACGAGTATAAGAAGTGTTGACGGTATTTCAAGGATATCCTTGGCCTATTAAGACATTGGGACAACAAATTAGGAACCTTCGCCTTCCCAAGATGCTCCCATCAGTAAAAGCAATGAACCACATCGAGAATCCCCCTTTCAACACTTGTTAGATAATCTGTGCTTGCACTGGAAAATCATTGTCTTGAGCTCTGTCTATCTTGAATCCTAGTGTCTGCTCTAGGAGACCACTGTCCTAGGCCTTATTTTGAACCCTAAAGCCCACATTTGGAAATTATCAGTACTGGCATTGGAGAGTTGTAACTGTCACTCTTGGAATCACATCCATTTAAAACTCTAGTCCTCACACTTGGGAACAATCATTGCTTGTATTAAACATGTCATGAGCCCTAGTGCCCACCTTAAGGAATGACCGTCTCAGCACATGTTGAACCTCTAGTGCCTGAACTAAAGGATAACCCTCTTGTGGAAGTCCTTACCCTAGACTTGTCATGAAACCTAGGGCCTGGCCTGTATTAAAGATGTCATGAACGATAGTGCCCACCTTAAGGAAAAGCTCTCTCAGCACATGTTGAACCTCTAGTGCCTGCACTAGGGGATAACCATTTTGTGGAAGTCCTTACCCTAGACCTGTCATGAACCTTAGGGCTCGGCTTGTATCAAAGATGTCATGAGCCCTAGTGCCCACCTTAAGGAATGACCCTCTCAGCACGTGTTGAACATTTAGTGCCTGCACTAGGGGATGACCCTCTTAAGGAGTTGTTATCCTAGACTTGTCATGAACCCTAGGGTCCGCATTAGGAGATAATCCTCTTATCTCGTGTCTAAACCTTAGTGCTTGCGCTGAGAGGTCATTATCCTAGGTCATAGTCATTCTAACTGGTGTCCGTCATCATATGACGAGCAAAAAGCACCTAGACGCATTGTAGGGGTTACCATCCGTCATTCCACTAGAGACCCTAGGACTTACATGGGAAAACCTTTATCTCAGCCCATAACTGCCACAAACCCTAGTGCATGCACTGGAAGGTCCCTGTTATGGTTCGAACCCCCAAAGCTTATAAACCCTAGTGCTTGCACTAGAAGTCATTGTCTTACGTCATGCCTTGTATCCCAACGCCCACATTAGGGAATTATCCTCCTAACCTGAGTCTGCCATCACATAGTGCATGTAACGTGCTATAGGGGGGGTTACCATTCGGTATTTTACCAGAGAACTTAGTGCCCATATGGGGAAACCTTTATCTTAGCCCATTGCTGCCATGAATTCCACAGCATGCACTGGAAGATCCTTGTTATGGCTTGACCCCCCTAAAGCTTGAATGCTCGACTAACATTTGTTTGATACCATGTGCCTGCACTGGGAGTTGTCCTCTTAGGTTTATGCTTAGCTTCGGAGATCACCTTCTTAGCTCATATTTGTCTTGGGCCCCAATGCCCGCACTGGGGAATTACCATAATCATCATGAGTCTCAATGCCTGCATTGGGAAATGCCTTTTAATGCATGTTTGATACCCAGTGCTTGCACTGGGAAGTTGTCCTCTTAGGGTCATGCTTGTCTCGAGCTTCGGGGATCACTCTCCTAGCACATATCTACCTTGGATCCCAATGCCCGCACTAGGGAGTGACCATTTAGCTCATAACCATCTTGAGTCTCAGTGCCTGCAATAGGAAATACCTTTTAACGCCTGTTCGATACCCAATGCCTGCACTGGAGAATTATCCTCTTAAGGTCATGCTTATCTCAAGCTTTGGGGAATCATCATCTTAGGTTCTGTCTCAATCACCACATCAGACTTACTTTGAAACTCAAGGGAGTGATTGTCTCAATGTCTATGCTTTCTTCCGCCCTGAGGCTTACCCCAAATTGTAGTTAAGTGATTGTCATATCAAAGCCTCCACTTAGTGTCTAGATATGGAAAAAAGTTCCTCCATCAAAAGGCATCGATACATTCATGATGAGCTCACACATTCGTACACGGTATCAGCCCGTGCTCCATTAAACGCTCTGGTTTTGGAGACATAGAGAATGCTCAGTGACATCCAAGTGAAATTATAACAACTTTACATTAGTCATGTTTCCTTCGATTTGCACATTTTATTTTCTGTCTTGATTCCAAAGTGGGATTTATTTTGGCTACCATTAAAAAAACATCCATATAAACAATGACCTTCGGCTCAGCCACCGTTACCCTGCCATTGAAGGGCGACTTATGAGCCAAGGATGACCATGTCTAACCCTTGCCCAGTGTTGAGCTATTAGGGTCTGACCCATGCGAGGTTTTGATTGATTCATTCCCAACTTCATCAAGATGAGTCGATCATTGTTTTGGTAAGTAAAGATGCTAGCTTGGGGAGCTGACGCTCCTACAATCTAGTCATCAACCTTGGTTTCTTAGTACAACAAAGGTATGACTAAACAGAACCGAAAGGGGTATGGATGCTGAACCTATGGGAAGTGCCAAAAGAAATCACATGATCTGTATAGAGACTGACTCTAAATTTTTTCATGTTTACAGGCAAGTCCCTGCATATTGTCAAGGGCAACCAGTCAAAGCAAAAAGGTAATTGAATAATGATAAAAAAGGAAGTTTTCCAATTTTGCAAAAAAAAAGACAAAGAAAAAAAAAGAAAACCATAAAACATACTAGGACAAATGTGGTCGTTCAAAATGACTCGTAAGGGATGTGTTCTGTCAAGAATACTTTGGGCGTAATAGGATCTTGCCTAAATAGAGGAACCTTGGCATTTAACCTGATTGACAAGATGGGGTACTACATGTATGCGTGATCATGAATTCTCTTGAGATAGTCATCCATTCCGCACCATTTCATTACCTTAAAAAAATCACTAAACTAAAGAGGAGAGGAATAAGCCTTAATCAGCAAATGAGTAAGTTGTACTAAGGACGCGAGGCATCTCCCATTTTCCTTAAACACTGCAAAATACCCTTAACTAGTATCCACTAGGGAGGGGCAATTTTCCAACTTAGTCTATACCAGTGAATCATTTGTCAAAAGGGGAACACCTTCCTCCATAATCAACCACCTTGCCCCATACCATTGTGAAACGGGGAATAACGAGAGCATTTTTGTGATTAATCTAAATGAATAATTTAAAAGGGGGGTCCTGCTACAATCAAAATCAAAATCCAACCAAGCGTTCCACATTTGGTTATGGTTCGGGCACTTACCCTAAAAAGGCGGGTGTTCAGACCCGCTAGCCAATGTGGCTCTTAAAATTTAAAACACAAGGGCACCAAAAGCTAATATGGATTTCCACACTTGATTATGGTTCGAGCACTTACCCTGAAAGGGCAGGTGTTCAAACCCACTAGCTGATGAGGCTCTTAAAATTTTCTTAAAAAAAAACCAAAGGCCAATTTGGATCCCTATAGTTGGTTATGGTTCGGGCGCCTACCCCACAAGGGCGAGTGTTCAAGCCCACTACCCAATGTAAAAGACCTCGTTGGCTTTCAAATAAAAACTCAAAAAGATTAAAATAATGATAATTCAAAAATTTCTCGTTATATCTTCGCAACGAATGGCGGGCTTGTTATCATACCCACTCCGCACCCTCTTGGCGGGTAAACTCTGGTATACATTAGGTTGGTAAATAATATTTGCATGAGAGCCTTGTAACCCAAGGCCACATTTTATACTCATAAAGGCCTCACCGAAGTATAGCCGACTCGAGTGCTTAGTTAGGAATAAGTAACTAATTCCTCACGTTAAAACACCCATTAACCATTTAAAACTGGGGAATCCACTTCCCCGAGAAGATTTCCCCTTTATCTTGGTACCCTCAAAGGATTCTGCATGCATATATATGGTAATCCATCATTGTCAATTAGGTTGTCAACACTGTCACTGTGGGCAATTTTAGTGCTCACCTTTTCAGTTGTATCAGGAATCCGTTCCTCCATTGGATTTCCTATTCTTTCACTACAAGAGCATTCCACTTTACTCCCAGAGTAAGATTGACAAATTCACAGACTTTCATAGGTAATTGGGGACTCATGACTCTTTCCTAGTATGGTTTTAAAATCAAATTAAATTCACCTTTTTCTACCTATGACTAATTCTCCCCAATTTGAGAGGAGTGTCCCTTGGCAAGATATATTTTTACAACATAAGGGAAAATCAATTCGAGGATTGATCCTTCAAGATGTCTCTAAGGCTAAAACATTTTTCAAAGATAATTCGCTTGTCAATCCTTCCATCAAAAAGGGAAGTTCTTGTTAACAAGATAAAAACTGGTGAACCATTGAGCCAGAGGAGAATCAGAGATAAGCCAATTTCGCCCCCGCCCAAAAGGAAACACTTAGGTAAAGTATTTTCAAACAAATTTCTCTACTTGTAAAATTCGACTCGGATTGGGATTCAAAGAACTTATTTTCAAAAGCATTGTCTACCTGCAAAGTCCAGCTCTGACTGGAACTTAGGAAAATGTCAAAAATTCCTGTGAAGTCCAGCTTTGCCTGGGAAACAGGAAATTAGTTTCAGTTGGCATTGTCTTTGTATGTGTCGTCGCTGCATTTGCACGAGTATCCATGCTCGCATGTATCTGCATGATATTTACAAGCATCTGTATGTTGTCCCCATTATCGGCATGATATTTGCATAAGCATTTCCATGATCCGCATATGTATTTGCATAAGTCTTTTGAACCTGCTAAACCCAAGTTGGAACACCAGGAAAATCCTTTTAAACCTGCTAAATCCAAGCAAGTTAGAACAGCAGGAAAAACATGTTTTTGCAAAAGTTTTTTGAACCTGCTAAACCCAAGTAAGTTTGAATAGCAGGAAAATCATTTTGAACCTGTTAAACCCAAGAAAGTTAGAACAGCAAGAAAAACATGTTTTGCATGATTTTTAGGTCTGCAAAACCTAAGCAAGTTGGAGAAGCAGGAAAAGCTTTTTAATCACCTGTGAAGTCCAGCCTAGACTGAGAACCAGGGAACTTATTTCCAAAAATATTTTCTACCTGTGAAAGTCCAGCTTAGACTGGGAAGCATAGAACTTATTTCCAAAACTGTTCTCTACCTGTGAAAGTCCAGGCCAGACTGGGAAGCAGGGAACTTATTTCAAAAAATGTTTTCTACCTGTGAAAGTCCAGCTGAAATTGGGAAGCAGGGAACTTATTTCCAAAATTGTTCTCTACCTGTGAAGTCCAGCCTAGACTAAGAATCAAGAAAAATCTATTCAAAAAATGTTCTATACCTGTGAAGCCAGCTCTGATTGGGACTCACGGAATTCTTAAAATACCTATGAGGCAGGTTCATCTTTATCTTTTCTACCGCGGACTCTTGCCTGCCAAGAACCCCGAGAACTCCTGCCTACCAAGAGTCCCGCCGTGATAAGCCTGTGGAGCTCCTGATATGCCAAATTCTTACCACTTATCTTTTTAAATTGGGGACTCTTGCGCGCCAAGAGCCTCATCGTGATTGGCTTGAGGTGATCCCGAAAGTACCCAGTGCCTTGTCTTTTAGGGATCCATGCCTGCCATGGATGTCGAGAACCTCTTTATTTACCTTTCGGGGATCCATACCCGCCTTGGATGTCGAGAACCTCTTTATTTACCTTTCGGGGATCCATGCCTGCCTTGGATGTTGAAAGTCTCGGGGATCCATGCCTGCCTTGGATGTCAAAAGTCTCAGGGATCCATGCGCGCCATGGATGTCGAGAATCTCTTTAGTAAATTACATTTCGGGGATCTATGCCCGCCTTGGATTTTGAAAGTCTCGGGGATCCATGCCTGCCTTGGATGCCGAGAATCTCTTCACTAACTTACCTTTTGGGGATCCATGCCCACCTTGGATGCCTAAAGTCTCGAGGATCTATGCCTGCCTTGGATGTCGAGAATCTCTTTACCAACTTGCCTTTCGAGGATCCATGCCCACCTTGGATGTCGAAAGTCTCCGGGATCCATGCCATCCTTGGATATCGAGAATGTCTTGACTAACTTACCTTTCGGGGATCCATGCCTATCATGGATGTCAAAAGTCTCGGGGATCCATGTCTGCCTTGGATGTCGAATGTCTCAGGGATCCATGCTTGCCTTGGATGTTGAGAATCCCATTACCAACTTGCCTTTCGGGGATCCATGCCTGCCTTGGATGTCGAAAGTCTTAATCGGCCCGAGGTGCTCCTAAAAGTACCAAACGTCTATCACAACTCATCTTTCTGAGGAATCTTGCCTACCTTGAGCCCTGTTGATGTCAATATTAGGCACTACTGGCATCCTCGAGTACAAACCACATATCACTTTTTACTGGGAACTCCTTCCTGCCTTGAGCTCTATTGATGTCAGTGTTAGGTACTTGATAATACCAATATTTACCCTTGTATCTTTTGGCATTTGACAAGCTTTTGTTGAGTTTAAAGAGTCATTATGCATGATTTAATGTTATTCAAGGGCACTTAAGGACTTAAATCACAATCTTGCTAATTCCATGTTTTTATTGAATAAATTGTGATAATTCTCTAGTTTTATTAACTTGAGGGCCTCACAATTGTTTTGGTTGATTTGTAGGTCAACTAGCTTGAGGAATAGCAAGGATTCAAGTGCTAGAGGTCGAGAAAGAAGCTGGAAAGCGAAGCCGGTACAAGATTTGAGGCTTAGAGGCATTTTTGGGCCTATTCTACTGTTCCACCCGCTGCCAGCGGGTAGCCTTGCAAGCTGCCAGCGGGTGGACTTCAATTTCAGAGCAAAACGTGCGTTTCGAGTAATCCACCCGCTGCCAGCGGGTACACCAGTTCTGCACGACTTTCTCGCGATTTTAAGAGCTGAAACGGATGGTGGGCCCACTTTCTCAATGTTTTACCACAAGGGGAGCATACTAGGTCGGACTAGAGGGAATATTCTGAGGTTTTAGAGGCCCTTAACCTAACCAAGAAGAAAAACCCACGAATTGGAGGAGATTGAAGACACAAGCTCTCATTCTCTCAAGTCTCTCCACATTTCCAGCCACACTCACCACACTCTCTTCATCTTCTCCACTCTCCACACCTATTCAGACCAAATTCCAGCAACCTCCATCATCATCCATGGTTAAGCAAGGGTTGGAGGAGCTTGGTGAAGCATTTCTCCCATCCATGAGTGGCTAAACTTCTTGTGCTTTGGAGGAGGATGATTAGGGCTTGAGCTATGGCATCCAATAGGGAGTTTTTCTTGTTTTCCTACTACTTCTCTTTATGGATTCATGTTTATCTTGTTGATATTGATGAGTTTGTATTGATTGTGGCTCCATGGTTGTGGAACTCAACTAGGTTGTAGTTGGACATTAGGAATTTAAATAGACTAGTGAGTTGTATTTTGATTCTCCCATTGTGGGTTTTGATTACATTGGATTTGGTTGAATCTTATTGTAATTTTTAATTCATTGTGGGAGTCACTCTAATGACAATGGTAATTGTTGAGTTGAATTCTAGTTTGTGTTAAATTCCTCATTTGCTTCATTGATGGTATTTGATTAGGCTTGTTAATTGTCCGGTTGGTTAATTGCATCCTCTAATTAAATTACCTAGGTTTAGTGGTCACTAAACTACTTTAGGAAATGGCCCTTCATTGATTAACTCCATACTATTTGATAGCAAGGATAGCCCAAAGCATTCTCCAACAAAGCATATTCATCTCATTTCATTCACCTCAATTTACTTTAGCTTTAAAAATATTGAAAACCCCAAAAAGTGTTAGTTCTAGTTTCAATTAGTTGCATTTAATTCCATTTAGTTTCATTGCACACCAAGTGTTTGTTAAATTGCCTCAAAGACACCCCATTTGTGTTAATTAAGCATATTTGTCCATCGAGTCCATAGGCTCCGCGAGAGAGAATCGACCTAGGTTGTGCCACTAGCTGCACTTTCTAGTATTAATTTTATTGGTGCCGGCCTCGCGACAAGGCCGCGTCACACCAGTACTCCTTCCTGCCGCGAGTACTAATCGCCTATCACTTTTACTAGAGACTTATGACTTCCTTGACTGTTGCCTTGACCTTTACTCTAAGTTCATTTTTGTGCCTACGCTGAGGGCCATTCCCAAATTTTCATCTGACCTCATTAAGGGTCATTCCCTCAAGTCTCGGGGCTCCAATGTTCCGAGTTTCATTTAGAGTCTGAAAGAAGAATCACTCTCGAACATGGCCTATGGATAGGAACTCGCTTCCAATACCCTTAGCTCTTATTCATTTTCCCCTTGGTACAAACTTGGGAATACAATTTCCCCTTGGTGCAAACTTGGGAATACAATTTCCCCTCATTAGTTTCACATTGTTTCCACATTTAATTCATGTTTTGGGTGCATAACGGGGTAGATTTTCTTAGTATTCTAGCACCAATTATTTGTTCCCCGGCCAATAGTGCTTTGGCTTCTCACAATTGGAAGGACACCTATATCTGATAAGCACTCTGCCTTAGCAAATCCTGTAAGCTGAACTCATCGCAACCATCCTGAAGCGGGCAATTTGGATGAGGAAGACAATAGCGATGATGAGTCATAACACTGTTGGTTTAGGACCTTTTAGAATGCTTGCTAGTCCTCCCTTAGGGTTCATGCCTTTCATTCAAACTTATTTTTTTTAGCTTGGCCAAGTAAAATAGGGAATCCTTTTGTCTTTACTTTCTCCCTCCGATAAAAGACAAAAGTATGCTTCTGGAGGAAGACAAGTAAAGAGGGGAATCTGTGGACACCCAATTTTTTTTGGCCAAATAAATAAAAATGTAAAGATAAAAAATAATAAAATAAATAAATAAAGAAGTCGGTACTCTCTAAGAAAGGGGTCGCGACCCCCTTGGGTGGGGGCTGCGACCCCTGGTGCATGGGGTTCACGACCCCTTTGCAATTTAGCCAAAAAAGGTTGGACGTAGTAAATCCTAGCTTGTAGAATAAAAGAAGAAATGTATGACATTTAGCCAAAAAAGTGTTTCGCGTGTGAAACGCAAAGTTCGTAAAAGAGTTCAAGCGGAGGCCTTGTCCGGGCAGGTGGACTCTCTGAGTTCTGCTCCTGACTCTTTACCCTCTGGGGGTTCCTCACGAGGTTCTTGGGACCAGGGGGAGTTACCTTGATGGTCTTAGTTAGACTTGTTGTGTAGCAGGCTCGCGCCAGTTTCTGGTCCGTCGTGATTTCTCCGATTCCATGAAGTGTCGGGAATTTCATTGTGAGTTGTACCGTGGACATGATGGCTTTGAACTTATTCAGGGACGGTTGCCCTAGAATGGCATTATATCCTGAGGGTGCTAAAACGGCGATTTAGTCTACGTCGAGGCTTGCCACCTTTGGTTAAGTGCCTAAGGCAAATATGATTCCCTCTGCGGGAACTTGGGCGCCGCAGAACCCAATGAGTGTGCCGGGGAAGGGTCTCATGTTTGCCTCGTTCAACCCGGGCTTTTTGAATGTGTCTAAGTAAAGGATGTCGGCTGAGGATCCCTAATCTATGAGGACCCGCCTTTCTTCGTTGTTTGCTATGATCGTGGTTACGACCATGGGATCATTGTGAACTGGTACTTTGAGATTGGTGAGGTCAAAAGTGATCGAGTTACCTTTGGGTCCTTCTTCTTTCCTTCTTTGTTTGGGGACGTAGTCGAGTGCGAGTATGGAGCGCCCTAGCCTATTCTTGCTTTGGGGCAATTAGGTAGTCCCCTTTTGTAATCCCCCCGCAATGACATTAATGACCCCTCAAGGGGGTTGCTGTTCGCTGTTATCCTTCAGTCGTTCCATGTTGGAGTTGTCCATGTCCTTCACATATCTTCCCAGCTGCCCTTTCTGTATTAAGTCCTCGATCTGATCATTCAGATGTATGCAATCATTGGTCTCATGTTCATAATCCTTGTGGAATTGGCAGTATTTGGTCTTGTTTACGGGCTTTCCAATTTTCCGTCTCTTCATCTGGGGAGGAAAACTGAGCATATCGGTGTGGTAGATTTCTTCTAGGACTCCAACGTGGGACTTATTGAGGGGCATGTAACTAGTGAATCGTCCTTGGGGGCGAGCGGGGTTTTTGTGGCGAACGCTTCCTCCTACTCTTTTCCTTCTGGTTTTGGTTCTCGACAGGCCCTTTTTCTTTCTTCTTTTTTGACTGCTCTAGGTCAGTTCGGCTTATCAAGAATTTTCACATCTTGTCTTTGGCTATCTGGGTGTTTTCCTCCTGGATCAACCATTCTGCCCTGTCCATCAGTTTTTGCAAAGTGGACACGGGGCATCTGCTGAGTTTACCGTAAAACTATGAGCACTTGAGGCCTTATTTGATGACAAAGATGGCGACCGCATCTTGAAGGCCCCTGATTTGGAGTGAGAGTTTTGTGAACCAAGCCAAGAAGGCCTGTAAAGTCTCTCCTTCTTCCTAGTGAAAACCAATGAAGGAGTCTTCATTTTTCTGGTACTCCTTGCTACTGGCGAATTGAGTAAGGAATTTCTTAGCCAGCTGCTCGAAACTATGGATTGAGTTCGTGGGTAGTAGTGAGAACCATCTTAATGCTGCTTCCTTTAGAGTGGACGAGAAGACTCGGCACTTCTGTCTATCCGTCATGCTGAGTATCTGCATGGCTGAGTTGAAAGTATTGAGGTGGTCCCACTGGTCCGTTTCTCCTCCATATGGCTCTTTGTGGAAGGGCATTTTGAACCCCATGGGGCCGTGCTCATTCATAACTTGTTGGGTGAAGGGATGTCGCCCTCTCCCTTGAAATTCGAATTCGGGCCACTGTTATTGACCTGGGTAGGCTGTGGATCCCCCATAGGGAGCATATGGGTTGTAGGCACCTGCCCATGGTATATGTAAGTATGAGTCTGGTGGATAGTTCGGGACAGGGGGTCGTGGATAGTCAGTGGGTGGTCATACTGTTTGTCCAGCGACCATTGTTGGTCTCAGTTGAATGATTGGGGGAGGAGCTGACGCTATAAAGGATAGCCGGGCGAATTCCATTGGGAGAGTTCCAAATTGTATGGAGGGCGCCAATGGTAGACTAGCAACTTTCGGCGCTATTATGCTTGATGGGCCTACAGGAGTTGGCACCAGAGCACTGTGCAGTGTTGCTGCCATATGGGTATCTGCATTGGCTGGGAGGCCTCCATATATTTCCCGTTCACGTCGACGTATTGAGGCAATCTTAGCTTCTAGTTGAGCTATTTCGTTTTTGCGTGAGACTCTCGTTGGGTCTGCAGGTCCCTGGGTGCTACTTGGTGGGTATGGATTATGCGGTATGTTGTAAGGGTGTTGGGAGCATGTTTCCTCCATAGTTGCTGGTGTTTGGATAATGCTCTCCGTGACAATCACTTGGGGTGCTGAGACATTTGGCGGTTGACTTGCGACCGAAGTTCCTACCTTCGTTGGAGTGGTGTCAGTCATTCCTTGTCTATTTCGCGTGCTTCGCCTTGGAGCGCTTGCATCGATTGTGGTAGTGGGTGCGTTCGAGTTAGCCACTTGTAGAAGCTACCTGTAGTGAGACTGCAATGGGAAAAAGGAGAAACAGGTTCCTAAGTTAGGTGTATACTCCAACTCCCTGAAAAATAATGCCATTTAGCGGCGAGATGCGCAAGGCATTGTGGTCTGAGAAGGATCGCGGTGGGCGCCAATGTAACTGTCATTTTTGGTTTAGACAATTCATAGTGTCAAATAAGGTCTGCAAGGGGTCGTTGCCTTGGGGGACTTGTGCTTAGGTGAAGACCTAGGTGCCTACGTACCCTTGTTTAGGGATCAAAGTCCATGTAGTTCGAAGGGGGAACGTCCATGGTGGCCATTAGGCGGGAGTGTTACCTGTAACGCCGTGTGCGGCTAGGATTTGAATGTGTTCTCCGGGCGGGCGAGCCACCTGTTGGAGATTTTCTTATAGGAAAGAGAGAGCTTAGGTTTATATGAGATGCTCAGACCTTGAGGATAGATGTATCCAGCGAGGGTAGATGAGCACTGATAGCTTAACCTTGTAAGGTGATTTATCAGGCTTATGGTGTTGTGAAATGTTCAGTGTATGTCTTGTCTTACTTATTGAATGTCTTGTCTTGCATTCTTAGTCAAGTCCCTCGGATGAGGGTATTTATTCTAAGTGTAAAGGGGAACGTGGTCGACCCACGTCCTTGCTTGTAGTGGGTCAACCCATGATGGTTGGGTGTCTCCAATGTTTCTAATAAGAGAGTGTATGTGGGATAACGTGGTTGCGAGCGATGTACGAGAACGGAGAGTGATGCCATTTGTCACTGATCCATGTTCCTGCTAACCTTCTGGAAGGCCAATGCCACGTGTTCGTAGGTGGAATATTTGGTATTTACATTAACCTTTTAACTAACACCACAAATAATAAATAATTTGTGCTAATGTTGACATCACATTCAGAAGTGACTAAAAAAGTTGACTGTGCTTAATAAGCCAAGTCATATTTTTGTTTAATCATAGGCATATGATATTACATCTTTTGTTGGTAGAAAAAAAAGAGATACTATGTCTTTTCAATTTAGTTCCTCATAAATAGGAATGATCAAAATACTCATATCTAATGGGTACACTAAAATTTTATCCTATGGGTCTGGATATCAGTCCGGGTACACACCCAACGGGTCCGAGGAGGGGTAACGAGGTACCCTATCCATACCCTAACCACTATAATAATTGTAACTGTCATTTTTGGTTCAGACAATTGTAATTTGCAATTAAGGACCGCAAGGGGTCTTAACCTTGGGGGACTTTTCCTTAGATGATGCACCTAGGTGCCTACGTACCCTTCAGAAAGGATCAAAGTCCACGTAGTTCGTCATGATGACGTCTATAGGGGTCGTTAGGCTAGGTGGTTAACTTGTATTGGGCCGTGTGCGGCTAAGACGTGCTTAAGGTACTCCGGGCGGGTGAGCCACTCTTAGGAGGTTGCCTTAGGATGAGAGAGCTTGAGTCTCTAAGAGCTCTTGGGAGCTCTGTTGGTGGGATGCTCCGGGACGGAGATGTGTCTGTCGGTGGCTGGGCTTGATGGCGCGTAAGGCAGAGCTCAGGATGTGTGGTGGATATTGGACAAGAGGATGCTCGAGAGTGCTCAGAATGCTTGCCTGAATGGTTATGGGTAACGTTCTCCAAAGGTACTTTGGGTGTCTTGGATCTTGTTTTAGTCCCCCGGGTGAGGGTCTATTTATACTAAGTGTGGGGAGGACGTGCTCGACCCATGTTCTCGTGGGACGTGAGTCATCCCACGATGCCCAGGGAGTCTCCACGTCTCACCGAGTGGGAGTCCTCACGAAAAGATGTGGGCAAGGGCCACGTAAGTGGCAGGTGAGTGGTGCCATGTATCACTAGCGTGTGCTGCCGCTAGGCTTCTGGAAGTTTAGTGCCCCGTGTCCCTAGGTTGAATATTTCGTAGTTACATAAGTCCTCCAAGTCTACGGGTGTCGGGCACCCGTGGACTTAAGTTCTCTGTCAGTAAGCTACTTAGGAATTTTCTATTGCTTTTGTAAAGAGGAGTCCGTCCGCAAGTGGACTTGGTCATCACGAATCGCTCGTCCGACTTGCGAAGCTGTGTCTCTTTGTGTTACTCCGTAGGAGTGGAGATGTTTGGAGGGTGCCACGCGTCCTGGTTCGAGTGGTTGACTGCTTGACTTCCTGAGCAAGTTTTCGACTCATCTCTGCAGAAAGTACGTGACTTACCGAGGAGGGGTCATCATTGCTCAGGGGAGAATTTCCTGAAGTGCCCCTAGGGGTGTATGGAGGAAACTCAAAGGTCAAGGGCCTTTCGATCACTTCCTCCAATTTTAGAGTTTTACCCGTTTTCGCCCCTTTTGGTTGGGCTCGAGAGTGCTTAGAATGCTTGCCCGAATGGTTATGTGTAACGTTCTCCAAAGGTACTTTGGGTGTCTTGGATCTTGTTTTAGTCCCCCGGGTGAGGGTCTATTTATACTAAGTGTGGGGAGGACGTGCTCGACCCACGTTCTCGTGGGACATGGGTCGTCCCACAATACCCATGGAGTCTCCACGTGTGTCTTGGATCTTGTTTTAGTCCCCCGGGTGAGGGCCACGTAAGTGGCAAGTGAGTGGTGCCACATGTCGCTAGCGTGTGTTGCCGCTAGGCTTCTGGAAGCTTAGTGCCACGTGTCCCTAGGCAGAATATTCCATAGTTACAATAATTATTTATTTTTATATATTAAAAAGTAATATTTAAAAAAAATTTGTGTTGAAAAATATATAATGGTAAGGATAAATTTTAAATATTTTATAAATATTAAATTAATTTAATAGTATATTTATATTTATGATTAATTATTTTATTTTTTCTATTTATAGATAAAAATTTGATAAAAGTAAGTTTTATACTAATTAAATAATAATTTATTTTAATATTTTTACGGGTCTAGGTCTGGGTATGGGGATTTGAATATTCATAGGGTCTAGGAATGGGGATTGATTTTGATACCCGTTCAAATCGGGTCCGGGGACGGGGAATATAGTATCCAAACTCTATCCATGATCATCCCTACTCGTAAATAAAAATGATAAATTTAGTTGCTAAATATTCAATTTGTCTTAATTTAGTTTATGGTAGATGGAAATGATAAATTTAGTCTCAAAAAATACAATTTGTCTCAATTTAGTTCTTGATAGATGAAAATGACAAATTTTGGTCCCTAAAAATATAATTTGTCTCAATTTATTCATTGATAGATGGAAATTAAATGACAAAATTATCTCCAAAAATATATAATTTGTCTGCATTTAATCTATGATAGATGAAAAATGACAAATTTAGTTTTTAAGAAATATAATTTATCTCAATTTAGTTCTTAATAGATAAAAATGACAAATTTAATCAAGAAATATCAAAATTATTGTCGTTATTGATAATGGTGTTGATGCTACGAATACTTTTAATTTGTAGCAAATTTTACCTTGAGACTTCATTAGCATACAAAAGAACATTGGATAGCTTGTTTATGACTTCATTTATTCACATCATTGCATGTATTGCAACAATAAGCTTTTCCTATGTAAAAGCCCAAAGGTACATTTATTAATATAAATTTCAGGTTCCAATACTCACATTCTAAAATTATTTCAAGGATGAAGTTGTCAGTCATGTTGTATTAAGCATCAGATATTATTATATTAATTGAGAATAGGAATTGAACGTTATCATCATTAGGATGTAAAATAATGTTGTTCATCTGTTGAGCTAGAATATAAAAATGGACACCAAGGGAGTAGTCTCTAGTGGAAGAGTCTAGTCCCTCGCAACATGATGATCTCAGGTTCGAATATTAATCTCCTCTCGAAGAGGTGTCCACATTTAGTGTCCGGACAGTGTTTCGAACATAATTGTCTCCAATAAAAAAAACAATTGTGGGAAACCAAAAAAAATATATAAATGGACAGATAATGAATCAAATGAAGGTGCACTAGGTGTTAAATGTAAGGCTTTCAAACCTGAATCATGAAGATTAGTGCAATCTTGTCTCTTTGAATATATTTGTCTGGAGATAATGTGGTTTTGTATTTGATGTTGTTAAGAGAAATTCTATAGTTGTTAATTGGGTTAGCAATGTCGGGAAAATCCCCCGAATACATAAAATTTTATTTATCCATATGCAGTTTTATCATGTTAAATCATCAAGAAAATAAATCTGAAAGCGGAAGCGGAAGCGTACTTGAATTCATAAGAGTTCTTCGGTCTTGTGGCTATAGGTCTTTCAAATTAGTATGCATGGTTTTATGAGACTAGGGTTTTTCTCTTTTTCGGTGATGGGATTATAGAAAAGAATCATGCTTATAATTTGGGGACCATAACCCTATATAGTTGAAATCCTAATTAAACTATGAGTCCCATTTTATAATTTTATGCCCAATTTCTAATTTAGCCCATTATAAAATTAGAAATCATATGAGAGTATCTACACATATAGGCCCATACTTTACCACATTATTTAAACCAATAATACTTAACCAAATTAGATCACTTTTAATTTAAGTCAGGCACTTTTTTAATGATAACATTTAACATACAATATTTTATTTAATATATATAACTCTATGTATAAATACCTAACAAGCAAGACTAGCTAGTCATATTTAATAAATTGAAATACTTTCTTTATTAGTTCTTCCTCACTGCGACCCCTCTACATGAATTAGAAGAGTTAAAAGTTCCTTCATCGAATCAAATTTTAACCATATCGAGGAACAGTATGTTGTATGATGTACATGTTCTCATGTTGGAGAGCTTCAATGGTTTTTTTTTATCAAAAAACTATTTCATTCAACCGAAGAAATGAACCAACAAAAGTACAAACCACAGAACAAAGAAAGAAATTAACCAATACCATCCCTATCCACTTCCATACAACCAAACCCCATAAAATCCATCATCAAGAAACTGGCAAGAAGGGGAGGTGGGCAACAAACCCAATCCCTCGGGACCTCACCCTTAAGAGCCAACTTCGCTAGCCAGTCAGCAGCTTGAGAAGCTTTACGATTGATCCAAACCACAGAAGAGCCAGCAGACTTACCAAGCCCATCACCAATATCACAGAGGACAGCATTTGAGGAGAGCTTTAATGGTTCGAGAGATCGGAACTCATTCATATGTTTATGTGTCATATTGGATTTTTTAAGGATTACATTTGTCATTCCCATTTACCAGGAACTAAATTGTATTTTTAGGAATTAAATTTGTCATTTCTATCTAGCAGAGATTAAATTGAGACAAATTGTATTTTTTAGGAATTAAATTTGTCAATTTTATCGATCATGGACTAATAAATCAAAACAAATTATATTTTTGGGGACTAAATTTGTCATTTTCATCCATTAGAAACTAAATTTAGACAAAATGTAATTTTTAGGGACAAAATTTATCACTTTCATCTATCAGGGACTAAATTGAGATAACTTGTATTTTTTCTGAACTAAAGTTTTCATTTCAATCTATCATGGACTAAATTGAGACAAATTAAGTTTTTTAGGAACTAAATTTATTATTTTTATTTATCAGGGACTAAATTAGAATGACATAGTATTAGGTGACTAGGATCGAAGAGAAATATAGCTTGGCTTATTAAACCTAGTCAATTTTTTTTGTCACTTGAGATGCTATGTAAGCAAAAATTGTTAACTATTTTAACGGTGTTAGTGAAAAGGACAACATTGTTAGAAAAATAAAATATTGGGATACAATTGATAGCAAAAATATAATTGGGGCATAATTGATAGTAATATCAAATATTGGGGGTACCAAAGGTACTTTTGCCAAAAATATATGATAACCCAAGTATACTTTTTTTTTCTTTTCTTCCACTTTTTTGTACAAGAATATTCACTAGAGCCCGCATACTGACTAATCTCTAAGCAAATGTTCATCGCCATAGTGAATCTTTCACTAGTTGATGTTTAATTCCCATCCTTTAAGATCGAATCCAAAGACGATGGTTAAAGAAACATTCCGTTTAAACACATTTTCCAATAAATATTCAAACATTAATTCTCTGCATTAGAAAAGATTAATCCCTTTCAACTTTCATTAACCAAACCTCATTGGTATGCCTAGTTTATTTATGGTAAAATTGTCCTGAAATTATATATAACACATTAGAAATTTTTTTAATAAAATTTGTTTTTCTAATCAATAATTATAGAATAATATTTCCTCCCATAAGTACTCACATGAACTACACTCAAACCCCACATAGTTTAGAAGGGGAAACTTTATTTAAAACTTTAAAAATGAGGAAGGAAATATTCCTTGGACTGCCAGTGCGACGTTGTCTTAACTATTTCTATTTTATATAAAAAAAACTATTTCTATTTCTCCACTAGTTTTGGCTATAAACACGTAGCACACTGTTGGTCCATATGCACTAGGTCTCTACAAGAAAAAATAAGATTAGCTAGGGATTAGTAACGGATTTGGCCGTAGCTAATATTTGAACGCTAATTGTTACGAATTTTTTTCATAGTTAATCCGTAGCTAATTTTTAATAAACAAACGAATGACCGTAGCTAACAGCTTGAGAAAATCTGTAGCTAATCCGTAGCTATTAAGCTAAATCGCCCCCTCTTTTTGAAAAATGGTCCTAAGAAGATTCGAAGATGAAACATCATGTATAGTAACATTTACACCAACCACTAAGCCATTTATCACTTTTTGATTTATTAATGTAAAACATTATATATATATACATATAATAAATGATTTACAGATTTGCTACGAAAAAATCCCTAGCAAATCTGTAGCTAAAATTGGAGAAAGTTTGGCTACGGAAAAAATCCGTAGCAAATCCGCAGCTAAAATTGGAGAAACTTTTGGTACGGAAAAATCCGTAGCTATTCCATAGCAAAATTTTTCCGTCTTTTCGAGCCAAACTTTTTTACCAAATTAGCTAGGGATTTTTATCCCTTGCTAATCCGTAGCTAATTAGCTAGGGAAATCCGTAGTAAAATTTGAGAAACTTTTGCTACGGAAAAAATCCGTAGCTATTCCATAGCAAAATTTTCCCGCCGTTTCACGCCAAATTTTTTTACCAAATTAGCTAGGGATTTTCTTCCTTAGCTACGGATTAGCTAGGTCTTTTTTTCCCTAGCTAATCCGTAGCTAATTAGCTAGGGATTAGTTAGTGAAATCCGTAGCAAATCCGTAGTTAAATTTGAAAAACTTTTGCTATGAAAAAATCCGTAGCTAAAATTGGAGAAACTTTTGCTACGAAAAAATCCGTAGCTATTCCATAGTAAAATTTTCCCGCCAAACTTTTTTTTACCAAATTAGCTAGGGATTTTTTTCTCAGCTAATCCGTAGCTAGATCAACATTTTCTTGTAGTGTAAGGTAGGCAGTATATTATTAAGTATAGGGCTTCTACCAACCTACGTGGTGTGGCACAAATGGTAAGGAGTTTGTGTTATTTTAACTATCACCTCTCGGGTTTGATCCCTAGAGGGATGAGAATGGAACGTCATCCATTGGGAGGGTCGCCCCCAATAATGGGCCTTGTAGTATCCGAGGGATTAGTCACCATGTTCGCTCTGATGTATACCCCGGTCATAGACAAAAAAAAGTATAGGCTTTCTACAAAAATAATCATTGAAAATGCTGGTAATGTGTTGCTGATAGGGTTTGAAGAATGCTGTCACGACCCCCTATCGGACGTCCGTGACCGGCACGGGAGGTAGGATTTCTCCTATCCCATAAGCCTCTAATTCCTTATTGGCATTCTTATATATGCATAACTACCCATTTCTATTACAAAGAATATATTGTATTTATGGTCATCCCTATCCGGTGACCTAAGTAGCACGCAATCCACGGCTCGCTCAACGCCGCTTCAGTCTATACATATACACGTAATCAATCACACGTACATATAATATACATATTGATCACGCGCTTAAGGGCAGGTGATCTATCCTATTCACATGCAGAATCCTTGTGTACAGTCAAGCATATATATTCAATCACACACCTGCATAAAATATACATATTGATCACACGCCTCAATGCGTGTGACCTATCCTATTCACATGCGGAAGTCGTATTTTCACACAATCAAGTATTCAGTCACACATATATATAAATTTACGTATTGACCACACGCTCAGTGCGTGTGATCTATCCTATTCACATGCGGAAGTCACATTCATATATATATATATATACACATGATATTCAACATATCATAACCTATATTCCCAACCACAAGACCAATGTCTAATCTGTATGAAGCCGACAATTCTAGAGTGTGACATATACATATATGCTTATAGCAACTGTACAAAACAATGCTATACCAAAATGAATCATATGCATATATATTCTGTCAAAATACATATAACAGTACTACCCACGCGAACAAAGCGTGCGGTCTCTAAGTCTGTCCGCCTCCCTGAGACGAAGTGGAAGCGCTCCCGATGCCTATACCACCTGTGTCTGTAACATGTACCATTGGGGGTGAGTCAAACAGACTCAGTGAGAGGCTTCCCATCCCTGGTGTATTAGCGGGTACCACTACAACTGGGGAAGAGGAGCCAATCACAAACACAAACGCATATAACGGGTTTAAATTTTCATATATTAGGTGGTCAGGCAATTAACATATATCATATTCACAATAAAGAATTTAAAGCATGGATTTACATACATTTAAATTCACACATACATCATATCATGATTTAACATATAATTCCATGTGGTCACCCGTATTCAATTAACCGTAATCATAAACTGACCGGAAGGCAATATCTCCGTTAGGAGGGAATCTGGCCCGAAGGCAATATCTCACGTGAGCAATATGGGAACCTAGTTGATCATTCTAGGAACCCCTGGTCCCAAGACTATACTTGGAACAATAGTCTGACCCCAAGACTTCACTTGGAGCATAGCTGGCGACTCATCTGACCTCGGTTTACCCAAGGCAATAGCCACAATGTGGTGTACTCATATACTCTGTATTATTGTGGGTTGACTCAAGACAAGAGACTCAATCTACTCGGACCACCCGTGATAGACTCGGTTCCCGCGTTGTACCATAAGTGACCCCTATGGACCACTACTTGTTCATTTTACTTCTTCTTAGGCAAATCTGGATTTGCAAGTGGTTCTAATTCGGACTCTTGGTTCAGAACAAAGTCATCTAGGTTTATTCTCTTTAAGGATTTACATACAAAACCACACCCTTCAGATAATATTTACTCGATCCTACCCCCGATATCGTATAGGTCCCGAGGACCTCCTTTCCATATAAGGCTCCTTGAGCCACCAATGCTTTTACAATTCACATACACACATATAGCACATTTTCACATATATTGTAATTTAGGAACAACAATAGCATGTTATCTAACATGTAATTCCTACAAATCGGCAAGAAGGCAAACCATATATCCATATCCGCAGTCAACCCTATAGGCAAGGATAGGAAAGCCCCTCACCTGGTTGGCCCCTCGTATCGGCTCTCGGTGTGCCCGAAGGTCCGCTTACTGTATGGTGCCCTATACACATTTATTTGAGAGATTCAGAAGCTTGAAAATTCAACCACTATCGTGTACATGCAACGCTAGTGCTCATGTTCTCTCTAATTAATTCAATAGGCTAGTTGTTGGCTTGGAAATGCCCTCAACTAGTTTTAGGAACACCTAGCATGCTTCTATTCGTGTTCAGCCCTTTCTTAATCACACTATTCGGAAGCTCTGACTTGGGAATGCAAGGTTACCTAATCCCACCTCTATGTGTCCATATAAACTTCCATTACCCAAGTCTTGAATTTATGGCTCTAGAGAATCATAAATCCTACTTGTCCAAGCTTTCCATTTCTCAAAATAACCTTGAACACTTCACCTACACATGAATACATATACCCAAATACGCGTAAAATTAGAAAATTGTCTCTTTTTCCCCGAACGGGGTTCCGGGTGAGACGGGAATTACTCGGGTTTTAATCCCTCGTACATTCCAATAATTTTTAATAATTATATAATTATCATTCAACCTTTCAATGCACCCCAAATCATTCCACAACACCCTTAAACCTTAACAACCACATTTTCCTACACTTTTTCCAACCCGGATAAATTCCATCAATTTGGTTCCGGTTCCTAAGCTTCCAACTCACTTCCTAACATGCATATACTTTAATTTAGGACCCAAAATACTCAGATTGAATCAATTGGGGTCTTTCCAAAAATCCCTAAAATTGATAAAATTGGGGTTTGAGAGTTTCAGGACTTCTCACCTCGATTCAACCGGTTAGAAGGACGATATGGAGTAGAGGAGACTCCCGGCTACCTTCCCCGGTGAAGAAACGGCGTTTTCCGGCGAGAAGCTCTCTTCCTCTTGTTTCTCTCTCTAACCCGATCTCTCTCTCTCTCTAACCACAAAGACGGTGACGGACGGCGAACTCCGACAACCACGAACGTCCGGCCAACTCCTCCGCGCGTCTTCCTTCCCCGTGCGCTTTCCGTTCACTTCACGCCCAGCTCTCTCGTGCGTCCGTGTTCTTGCTTCTTCAACCCCCACCTCACGACTTCCTTATGCTTTCTTTTCTTTATCCGTTTTTCTTTCCTCTTTTCTCTTATAATATATATATATATATATATATATATTTAATTAACATATATACTTATCATCAAAAATAAAATCTGACAAGTAATAAAATAATAATAAAAAAAACAAATAGGTAGAATTATTAGGTTGCAAATTAATTTGTATATATTTCTTTCTTTAAAAAGAAAAATTAAGTAGTAGGGTAGTATTTATTTGTTATCTCATTTTCCATTTCTACACAAATTAATTAGATTAGATAAATGAGGCTAATTAAATATCCTCGGGTATTACAATCTTCCCCCCTTAAGAAATTCGGTCCCTGAATTTCAAACAAAATACTAACCTTAGTCTCGAAATAGGTGAGGATACGTCTTGCGCATTTCACCCTCGACCTCCCACGTAGCCTCTTCGGTCGAGTGGTTTCTCAACAGAACTTTAACCAATGGAATCTCTTTCGTTCTGAGTTTCTTCAACTGCCGATCTAAGATTTCCACTGGCTCCTCTTCATATGTCATATTTTCGGTTAGTTGCACGTCTTGCGATTGGATTACGTGTGAGGGATCGGGAAGATACTTCCGAAGCATCGATACATGAAAGACAGGGTGTACCTCCTCCAATTCCGTAGGCAATTCCAACCGATACGCTACATTCCCAATTCGTTCTAAAATTTCGAACGGTCTGATATACCGAGGACTCAACTTCCCCTTCTTACCGAACCACATCACGCCTCTCATCGGTGATATTCTCAAGAACACCTGATCACCAACGGCAAACTCCAGTTCTCTTCTTCGATTGTCTACATAAGACTTTTGCCTACTCTGAGCCGTCAGCAGTCTTTCCCTTATACATTTTACCTTCTGCAAGGCATCTTGTAACAATTCCGGGCCGACTAGGCTAGCTTCTCCAACCTCGAACCACCCAATCGGGGATATGCATCTACGGCCGTACAGAGCCTCGAAAGGTGCCATTTGAATACTTGCTTGATAACTGTTATTGTACGCAAACTCAGCCAAAGGTAAATACCTTTCCCAACTTCCGCCGAAATCCATAATACACGCCCGAAGCATGTCCTCAAGAATCTGAATGGTTCTTTCTGATTGCCCGTCGGTCTGTGGGTGGAACGCAGTACTCAGATCAACTCTAGTTCCCAACACTTCCTGCAATGACTTCCAAAACCTGGAAGTGAACTGTGGACCTCTATCAAATATTATAGACACTGGCACACCGTGCAATCTAACGATTTCTGATAGGTAAATCTGTGCATATTGACTCACTCCGTAAGTGGTCTTAACTGGCAGAAAGTGTGCGGACTTAGTCATGCGATCCACTATTACCCAAACCGAATCAAATCCCCGTTGTGATCTTGGCAACCCTGTTACAAAGTCCATCATTATCCTCTCCCATTTCCACTCAGGTATTTCTATCTGTTGTAATGTTCCGGCGGGTTTCTGGTGTTCAGCCTTGACTTGCTGATACACTAAACACCTGGCTACATAGTTTGCGACATCCTTCTTCATGCCATTCCACCAATACAACTGTTTCAGGTCATGATACATTTTATTAGCTCCCGGATGGATTGTATACGCTGTCCGGTGCGCTTCTTCAAGAATTCTTTCTTTCAAGTTATCAACCATAGGGACACACAACCATCCCTCCAATCGAAGTATCCCAAAATCATCTATGGAGAATCGGACGTCGTCCCCTTTCCCTTTAGTTACAGTATCCCTGATTTGCTTGAGGTCGGTATCTTTATCTTGCCTAGCCTTCACCTCTTCTACCAAAGAGGACATAGCTTGCAAATGGGCTAGAAATGAGTTAGAACTTCCAATCTCAAATTGATTTCCCATTTGCTCTAGCTCGTGTAGTTCTCTAATCAACGGTCTTCTTTCTTCACTTATATGAGCAAGACTGCCCATGGATTTCCGACTCAGAGCATAGGCTACCACATTAGCCTTTCCTGGATGATACAAGATCGTGCAGTCGTAGTCTATCAACAACTCCAACTATCGACGTTGTCTCAAGTTCAAGTCTTTCTGCTCGAAAATGTATTTGAGGCTTTTGTGGTCTGTATAAGTTTCACACGTCTCACCATATAAGTAATGTCTCCATATTTTCAGAGCGAATACTACAGCCGCCATTTCGAGATCTTGAGTCGGGTAGTTCTTCTCATGCTTCCTCAGTTGTCGTGATGCATACGCAATCACCTTGCCATGTTGCATCAAGACACACCCTAACCCGATCCTCGACGCATCACAGTATACCACATACCCTCCTGTGCCTTCAGGTAATGCCAGCACTGGAGCGGTAGTGAGGTTGTCCTTCAGCTTCTGAAAACTCTGCTCACACTTGTCATCCCATACAAACTTCACTCCCTTCTAAGTCAATCTAGTCATAGGTGCAGCAACCTTAGAGAAGTCCTGCACAAATCTTCTATAATATCCCGCCAAACCCAAGAAACTGCGAATCTCCGTAACAGAGGTAGGCTGGGACCAATTCTTCACTGCCTCTACCTTACTTGGATCAACGTGGATTCCCTCTAATGATACCACGTGACCCAAGAAGGCAAGTCTGTCAAGCCAGAATTCACACTTAGAGAACTTGCCATATAGTTTTTCCTTTCTCAACCTCTGCAATGCTAGTCTCAAGTGTTCAGCATGTTCCTCAGAATTCTTTGAATAAACCAATATGTCGTCAATGAAGACAATGACAAATCGGTCCAGAAATGGTTTAAAGATCCTGTTCATCATGTCCATGAACGCTGCAGGAGCATTAGTTAATCCGAAAGACATCACCAGGAACTCGTAATGTCCGTATCGGGTCCGGAACACGGTCTTGGGTATATCCAATTCTCGAATCTTTAATTGGTGATACCCAGATCGCAAATAAATCTTAGAAAACCATTTTGCACCCTGCAACTGATCAAATAGGTCATCTATCCTCGGCAGTGGATATTGATTGCGAATCGTCACCTTGTTTAACTTTCGGTAATCGATACCCAACCGCAAAGATCCGTCCTTCTTCTTTACAAAAAGGACCGGTGCACCCCAAGGAGAGAAACTGGGTCTTATAAAACCCTTGTCAAGCAATTCTTGCAGTTGTGTATGTAGCTCCTTCAGCTCTTTCGGAGCCATACGGTAGGGTGGTGTGGAGATAGGCTGAGTACCAGGTTGCAGATCAATTCCAAATTCAATCTCACGGTCGGGCGGCAACCCCGGTAATTCTTCTGGAAATACATCCAAGAACTCTTGCACCACCGGTACTTGAGTCGGTGAAAGTACTTCTTTCGTAGTATCTTGGACGAATGCCAAGTACCCTTTGCATCCCTTTTCAAATAATTTGGATGCCTTCAAAGCCGAGATCAAGCTTGGATACGGTTCAGCTCCATCACCCCGTATCACAAAAGGCTCCTCGTTTGGCATATTAAATTTTATACATTTAGCCCTGCAGTCCACAACCACATGGCAAGACGACAACCAATCCATTCCGAGGATCACATCAAGATCAACCATACACAATAACCGAAGGTCTACCACAGTCTCATGACCATCGACCTCCACAATGCAAGACTTGTGCACATACTCTACTTGTACCGATTCTCCCATTGGTGTAGAGACCAGTACTGTATCTTCCATTCTAGATGGACTTTTGTTGAATTTAGAGGCAAATGCATGTGACACATAGGAATGAGTGGACTCGGGTGAGAATTGAGCTAGTTCTGTGAAAAGTAACTCATACTTCGTCACGGTTATGTTAGGCGTCATCCACAATTCCTCGAATTGCTGTAGCTTTGCATCCTTGGTACCTTCAGGTAGGAACCGACCCAGGAATTCCCTCTGAAAATCTTCCCAGGTCATCGGTGCCACTCTACGTGAATACCTCGTCTGTACGGACTCTATCCAAACTCTAGCCGCTCCCCTCAGCTGGAATGAAGCTAATTCCACCAATTCATGGCCTGAGCACCTCAGCATGCGCCCAATTCTGACCACATCTCTGATAAAGTGTTGCGGATCCTCTTTCTCACTAGTCCCGCAGAAAGTGGGTGGATGAAGCTTCAAATATTTCGAAATTGGCAGCTCTCTGGGTGCTAGCCGTGACTCACGAGACATTCCCTGTGGTTGTTGCCATTCCCTATCCTCTTCCTCAACAACCTCCATCTCTTGATTGCTAGGAACCCTCTCTTGTTCTTCCTCGCCGACTACTAACCGGCGTACTTCCCTTTGTATTTGTCTCGTCATTTCCTCCCTTAATTCCTGAAATCCTGCCGTGAGCATTTCCGCCACGGAAAGTGCACCTGTCTCTACCTGAGGTTGAGGTTCCGGTGACTGTCCCCTCTCTTCCCCTCTCACTTGTGCTCTACCTCGACCTCGAGCACGACCTCTACCTCGGCCTCGGCTACGGCCTCTACCTCGGCCTCGGGTGGGCATTCCCTCCTCCCGAACTAATTCTCGATCAATTTCAGTAGGAGTTCTCCCTCTACCCCTAGTCCATCTCGTGATAGGTGGCATCCCTACACTGCATAAGGACCACACCTAATAAGTACACATATACTAATGACATTTCGTATAATAGAGAGTAGAAAGAAAGGCTGACACAATTTCCTGGGTACTCCCACAAGTGCCTTTTTACTCCCACGTTGTGCCCAGGTACACAAAGAGGGGTAAACTGACACCCGGACATACCTATGGCTTCATACAATTTAAAGTAACCAAGCTCTGATACCAAGTTTGTCACGACCCCCTATCGGACGTCGGTGACCGGCACGGGAGGTAGGATTTCTCCTATCCCGTAGTGGCTAGTAGAAACCCCAGAGTTGGGGAGATTAAGTAGATGTATGTTATAGTATCTGTGTGCATATACAAATTGTCTGTGTTTGCGTATGATTTCTAATTGTGCAGCGTAGTAGTGATGTACATGATTACGTCACCACAATGTCTTGTTTGATTCAAACATGTTGAACGTGATAAGACCGGTAAGTAAAAGACGGCATTATATGTTATATGTTTACTTGTTGAGTGATAATGTGAATTAAACTGCTGCATGCTTATATCTGCTAAATGCATGTGAGTGTTTGGGTGAAATTTCTGTTATTGTGTGATCCCCAAGAATGCATGCTAACTCACAGTAACTAGTTGTTTGTGCATGTGGTTGTGTATGACTCCCAGTCCCAGCGGCAAGGTACCCACCTTGCGCCGGGGATGGGAGAGTCCTCACTGAGTCGCGTGGTTAAGACTCACACCTCATTTTTACTACATAGAGACAGGTTAAGTACAGGTGGAAGAAGTCTCGGTGGAACGAGGGTTGAGCAACACTTTCCAAGACCCACAACTTGTTCATGTGGGTGAATAAAGTGTAATTGTAATTTAATTTACTTTATTATTGTATCATAAAGTAAAGGGTAGACGTACCCAATTAGATTGTATTACTAAATCTAGAACTGTCAGCTTCACAAACCTTAAAGATCAAGATTTATTTTATTGCGATACAGGGAAAATTTGTTTTCAAAATATATATATATACATATATCTGTTGCATGTGAATAGGATAGGCAGCATCTTCGGATGTGTAGCCAGTACACAGGTTATATATATTATGTGTGTTTTCCTATATCTATATCCTGAAGCGGCACTAGCCGTGGATTTGCTTGCCTAGGATATTGTAATGCATGTGAATGTATTTTCAAAAATAGATATTCTATCAATTAGGTGATAAGGCTTACAGGCATAAGGGTATTCCCTGTGTCTGTGCCGGTCAAGGTCCGCTAAACGGGGGTCGTGACAGGAAAAGTGACCGGGGAGAGCTAACCGACGTCGGAAAAGTGACCGGGGAGAGCTAGCCGACGTCGGAAAAGTCACCGGAGCTCGGGTACAACGTCTCCTACACCTTCCACCAATCAAATCAAAGGTTGGTAACCCCAATTTCATTCGAAACCCTCAATTTCTCCATTTTCAGGGATTTCTTCGATCCACCTTCGATTGGGTTGTTTCGAGGGTAGATTGAGACCTAGGAAGTGTTCTTGAACACTTGGTTGGGGTAAGAATCGAGGCTATACCCTCGGGTTTAGCCGAATTCAAATTTGAAAGGGTTTGGGGTTGAAAAGTCTAAAAATTCCCAATTTGGACTTTTCAACCCCAAACCCTTTCAAATTTGAATTCGACTAACAAAACCGTGAGGTGCGGAGTCGAAGCCAGGGTCGGAAGGGGGCCGAAATAGCCCGAACCAGCCCACAGCACAGCAAAAGAATTGTTGTGCTGCGGCGCCAGCTCTCGGGTAACCAAGGATTGCTTGGGCAGCAGCTTGGCGCCGCAGCGCCAGAATGGGCGTTGCAGCGCCAGGTCTCTGCCCAGCATGCCCAAAACCCATTTTTAAGCCAATTGGGGGTGTCAGAACCTCCTATTTTCAATCCTAAACATCTTAGGACACCCCCAATCATGTTTTTAAGGATCAAAATCATTTCAAATGTCTTCTTGTTCCTCAAGAATAGAAACTTACGGAATAAGCTAAGTCCAACTTCTTGAATTTCTAAATTCCTTATACACCGTCATTAGGTAACCTAAAGTAGGATAGCTTAGAAGCACATTGAGGTTTAGTAACTCAAATCCAAAGCCCCAAAAGCAGCTCAAGGAGAACGATAGTTGTATGAAACCAAGTGCGATGCACTTGAGACTCTCATAAAAGAGAGGGAAGACGGATAAGACCAAGGACTCAGTTCTTGGCAACGTCTAGATGCATTTTAGGCACGAGCATTTGTATGCATATGAATTGCATATAGTTTGAGATGTTAACCACTTGAATGCATTCGTTAGGAAACCATGACTCGTCCAGAGCGGGAGTTACTCCAGGACAAGCACAAGGGAGCCGTCCAGGTGAGGGGTTTCCCATCCTTGCCCTACACGGTTGATTGAGGATGTGGATATGTGGTTTGCCTACTTGCCTATTTGTAAGAATTATTTAGTGGTTAACATGCTATTGTTGTTCCTATACTGTTATATATGAAAGTATTTGTATATGTGTGTTTGACTACAGGTAAAGAGGTACTGAAGGGTATCCATGTGACTATCACATATGTGTGTTTGACTACCCGTGGCCCTAGGCAACTATCACATATGTCTTGAACCCTAGTGCCTGCATTGCGAATCGACATCTTAGTACATGTCTTGAACCCGATATTTACATTAGGAAAATGTAATCTGTTTTCAATCCTGGCACTACAACAAAAAATAGATTTACCCACGGACAAATCCGTGGGTAAATCCGTGTTATTCCGTGGGTAAATACCCACGGAATTACCCACGGACTGCGTGGGTACAAATTTACCCACAGAATTTTGAGTCCGTGGGGAATTCCCCACGGATTTCCCACGGACCCATCCGTGGCTATTTTTCCCCACGGAATGGTCCGTGGGGAAATAGCCACGGAATTTTAATTTTACCCGCGGATCATAGATTAGATTGGCCGCCGGCGAACTTCACCGGTCGCCGGCAACCCCTCCGCTCGCCGATCATTGGCCACCGGCCACCCCTCCGGTGACCGGCCACCGCCGGCAACCCCTCCGGTGACCGGCCAGGGACGCCCGCCGGTCGCCGGCAACTCTTTCAGTCACAGGCCACCGCCGGCAACCCCTCCGGTGACCGGCCACGGATGCCCGCCGGTCGCCGACAACTCCTTCGGTCACCGGCCACCGCCGTCCGCCGACCGCCAGCAACTCCTCCGGCGACCACATTATTTCTGAAAAATGGTCCTTTGAGGATTCGAAGACGGGACACTTTGCATGGTAATATTTAGATTTACCACTAGGCCATTTATTACATGTTGTTTATTTAATGTAAAATATTTTATATATATACATCTAAAATTTAAATAATAAGCATTTACCCACAGATTAGCCACGGATATTTACCCACGGATTGTAAATCCGTGGCTAATTCTAAGAAATTGCCCACGGAAATTAATCCGTGGCTAATTTAACAAATTACCCACGGAAATTAGACACGGATTGTAAATCCGTGGCTAATTCGAAGAAATTGCCTACGGAAATAAATCCGTGGCTAAATCCTTGGCTAATTAACAAATTACCCACGGAAAATAGCCACAGATTGTAAATCTGTGGGTAATCCGTGGCTAATTTTATGAAATTACCCACGGATTCGAATCAGTGAGTAAATCCGTGGCTAATTTTGAACAAAAAAAATTTATTTTTTTCCCCATTTCCCCACGGATTACCCACGGAATATATTTTGTGGGTAAAATCCCGTGGGTAAATCCATGTTTTGTTGTAGTGCGGTGCCTACATCGGGGAATCTTTATGGCGACATCAAACGTTTCTCAGACTCTGGAATGTCTCAGTCAGAGTTGTTTAGGAAATTGTCTGATTAGGGAATGATATGCCCAAGGTCCTTAGAGCCATTTACACCTCCATACCCTATATAGTATAAGCTAGAACTCTCATGTGAGTACCATATGAATGCGTCGGGTCATTGAAATGAGACATGTGGCGCCTTTCGAAGAAAAGTCTGAACTTTGATAAAGGAAGACAAGATTTAAGAAAACTTCATGACAGAGATCAATTCAACCCTTGAGTTTGATGATAGGTGTTGAAAAGGGGCTAGACATCAGGAGTCCAATAAAAAATACGATGGTCAAAGATGTTGTAACACCCCTTATCCTATAGTGAATTTTAGTTAATAATGTAGATAATTATAATATCATAAGATAGGTGTGTTACTACTTTCCTCCACTCGAGTAAATTTGATGTTTTACTAAGTTATTAGTTATAGTGCTTTTAGTTTGGGTCACTACTCTCGGGTTCTATAACCTAATGATCACAGCGGATATTAAACTTAAATCACAAAGACAAAAGTCATACACATGCATAATAAGTTTGTCCCTTAGTCATGTACATATATATATATATATACAAGATCAATATGATAATAAAGTAATTATTGTTAGTCATATCCAAGGGAAACCGGAGGTAAAAATCTTGCCACTCAGGTTTCTTTATAATTAACAATGATTCTACCATATATCTTAAGTCAATCACATCATACAAACTATAATACTTATACACTACTTCCTATCATGCACCTTGAAATGACATCTATCCTTTATGAAAGAAGCCTGCACCACCACCACCCTGATCCTCAACTAAGCATGCAACCTATTCATCAAATATATGCCATCGAATAAATGAGATAAAACTTTCAGTAGGTAAGCAATCTAGTTTTGAAAACCACTGGACTATACCAATGTACTCTTTACGGAAAATTATTGCATTCTTCTTTCTTAAAAAGTCATAAAATCATTATCTATTGGATGTAATATAAAAACTTTCTTTTATTTGGTGTCATGCTTTGCCAATGTTATACATATAAGAGGGATAGAGAAAGTCAAGTCATACATTCAAACATTTCTTTTACAGTTAAAACATTTTCTTTTAAAGTCATGTAACATGATCAAACATTAATCCTTAAGGGAATTTAGAGAAACGGTCAAAACTTTAAATTACGGCAATGCCGAATGTCAAACATCAAGAGAAAGTCAGAGTAATCAGGAGCGCCGCCTAGCGAACAACTCCACGTACCACTACAGCACATCATGAATGAAATACCCTCACTTGGTGGTAGCTAACCACACGTCAATGTACTATTTGAGGTATCCCTCAGTTGGATTCGAGTAAAACAGTCATAATCATCGTGTAACGATGATCCTTACGCAATTCAAAATGTTTGAATCACATCCCTTATTGGTTCCTCTCATGGGATCACTATCTTATGGTAGGTCACATTTACCCTGTTTCGTTGGGTTCATGGCGTTCACCGCACCTCGTGGTGATGGTCATGCCTATCTCACCCCTTGTTGGGTTCATAGGGTTCACCGCACTCTGTGGTGACAGTCATGTCCATCTCACCCCTAGTGGGGTTCATGGGGTTTAGCACACCCTGTAGTGATAGTCATACCCATCTCACCCCCTTGGCCATGAGGCTATGGAATCACCACCCTCTATAGTGGATCATCTCCCCAGTATGCTAATCACAAATACAATCACTAGGGTAATGAAACCTAAGCCATGATTATGCCTAATTCTAACTACGTGACCTTCTAAATGGCCATGAGAGTTCACTAATTTAGAATTTGCAACCAACACGAGTTTTCAAAAATAATTTAATTAAGTCTTCTCCATGGGACAAGCGATAGCCGTCCCATACCAACCACTGGTCATCGAAACATAAGGTTCACTCTTCCTTGAATTTCACTAGAACTACTCCCTTCATTTCTCTATCTTTCTTTCTTTGATTCCCATTTTAAAATCCAATGATCCATGTTACCATAATTTTTATCATGTAAATCTTTATTTAGGGTGTTGTTTGAGCTTTGAAATGATACTTAAAAGTTGGTTAAACTCATTTAAAGAAGTTGAAGGAAAGAATGAAAGCCACTTGAAGTGGAAGAATGAAATTCATTTGAAATAAGTAAAAGATTGAGTCTTAAGAATAATTCCAAAAGAGGTTATAAAATTCATTAGCTATGAGGGAAAAAAGTTCAATTGAAATAGGGGAAGAGTTAGGTCTTAAAAGAAGATAAAAATAAGTTTTAAACTCATTTTAGTTGAAGGAAAAGAAACCATTCAAATTAAGGAAGAAATGAGAACTTTTCAAAAACTAGAAACTTAACGGTGTGTAAAACAGAACCACTAAATTTTGAGTCACTTTAAGAAAATCTAACTGTTGGACTTTTCTGAAAAAATAAAATTTAGAAAGTTTATGATGTTAGTTTTCATATGGATTTGGAACCACTAAAATCCATGAAGGATCAAATTCAGAAAACATGTTTAAATAGAGCAAGTTTAGATTCAAAACAGCATGAAACATTTGGCAAGCTTCATTAAAACAGACATATCTCCTTCCATACATAACGAAATGATTTGATTATTTGGCCTAAATCAAGCTTAGAAACAACATATTATAATTATCAATTCGTTAAAGCAAGGATTTGAGCCATTTAAGAGCAGTAAATTAAAAATAGTAGTCAATCATGCAAAAATTCTGCATCAATTTAGAAAACAAAGCCGCTAACTTTCGAGGCAATTTATAGAAAATCTAACCGTTGGATTTTTCTGAACAAATATAATTTAGAAAGCTTAGGATGTTAGCTATCATATGGCTTTTGGTGAGTCCTTCACAAAGGAGAGGGTGTTAGGTCACAGTCCTTCAGCCTGACGGTGACTACAAGGCAACCAGAGAACTCTAATGGTAACAAACGTGTACTCAACCCATGGAGGGTTGGGGGTTTATATAGGGGTCCCTGAGAGGGTTAAAGTGGCGGTTATTGACGTGTCAGGGGCTAGAAGCTATCAAAAAGTGTACAATGTTATTGGAGAGTGAAAAGTGTTAGGCGGTGCCGTGTCTATACTCTATGATTGGACAGGACAAACAACGGAAGGTTGCTAGAGGGGACGGTCCATCTGGTCTAGTGTGGTTTAGGACAAGCATTCCAGACATGCCCATCTGTAGTCCCATAAGTTGTGAGATCCCAGTGGAGCGGGGTCACATGACTTTTTTATTTTGCTTTTTAGTCCCCTACTAAGGTGATGTCATTTTGTGAGACATTTTCTCTGGTTTGTAGGTCTTCCAAAAGTGGCGGCGCATATCGTAATCACTTGCATGTCTCTTGAGCTTCTCTTGTCGTGGCTATTTAAAACAGTTTTTCTCTTCTTTGTTCTCACTTAGCTATTCACTTTACTTTTTCCTCTCCTTCTTACAGCAATTCGACCTTTCTTCTTCCTCAGTTCCTCCTCGTCGCTTCATTTTCCTTCATCTGACGCTGCTCCGTTCCGGTTATGGTGGTTCAATTTGCCGATTTTTGTGGTGAGTTCCTAACTTAACTCCTCTTTCTTTGGTTATTTTTGTTTTCTTCCTCCCTTGTGCCCTAACTTGCTTGTGTTCCTTTCTTTTGTTAGTTTGCATTTCCCTCGCTTTCCTGCTTTTTCGAGCTTAATCTAACTGATTCGATGCTTCTTGCCAATGACAGGTACTATTTCTTCCTTCCTTTGCCTTTCACCATGTCTGATTCTGGTAGTGGATCTTCGTCTGGGTTTGTTGATTCAGTTAGAGTTTTGAATCGTTCTCGTGATGGAGCTTTGGGGAGGTTCTTTGGTTCCTGGGGATTCACCCGTCGCCGTCACGGTGTCCTCATCTGATGAGGATTTGTCGTCGGTCGTTTACGCAGAGCCGTGGTTGGTTCGTTGTAGAGCCTTAAAGAGATTTTTCGGCGATTCATCTTGCTTGAATCAGTTGGTTGCGACTGATAAAAGAATTCTCTATCGAATAGGTCGTGTGCGTTAATTGTGGAACCACTATTTTGCCCCTTGGCAGGAATTTTTGAGAGCTTCTTCTGGCAGGGATGACTTTTCTTTGGGGTTTTCACTTGCTGACCCTTGTTCAGATGAGTCCTTTTTGGATGGGCGTCCGTTTTCTTTTGGCTTTTACCTTTTACCAGTGGAACAAGGTTTTGTTCTCCCTCCTTTTAGTGATTTTGAGATAGATGTATTGAATTATCTTCATGCTACGCCCTCGATGCTTTCCCCTAATTGGTAGTTGAATCTTGATGGGTTCCAAGAACTTTGTGCAAAGTTTGAGGTTAGTTCGACTGTTGAAGCCTTCTTTTATTGGTACATAGTAGTTGGCGCTAGGGGGGAAACATTTTTACTTTCATGCACGCTCCCAAGGAAAAAATGTTCAAAAGACTATCCTCGAGCTTCGTGACTACTTCAAAACCTGGCGGGAAGATTTCTTTTTTGTGGTTCCTCGAGGGGGGAGTGTTCATCTTGGTGGTTTGATGAGAATGGGGAGTCTCGATTTTATTGCAAGTGGGTCTTACCCCACGAGGTTCGCCCCCGTCCCGTGATTGCCAAAATGTCTCCGGTTTCTCTTGACACCATAAATGCCCTTAAGCAGAAGTCTCACAAGTTTTGCGATTTGTAAGTTACCGATGGTATTATACTGCTTTTGTTTGACTGCTTCCTTGCTTGTTTGTTTTCAGTTTTTCTGACTTTTCTTCTTTTTTTTACAGACGGTTTTCTTTACATCCGCGTCCGCGCCTCGCATGCTTGTGATCAAAGGGATTCAGGTGACCAAGACGCCTCTCAGTCTAATCGAACCGACTTTGGGTGCTCCCCAGAGGTCACGCAGTCGTCTCGTCCATCACCCGTCCGTTCTGATGATAATTCCCCCTCGTCCGCCAACTGTAACATCCTAGTTTCTATATCGATTTTATTTGCGGAATTAGGTTATTTAACTTAACTTTAAAATCCCGGTCCAATTTTTTTCTTTTTCTTTTCATGTGGGAGTAATAAAAGTTAACTGTTTCCCTAAGGATCGCGTACTCTCAGTTGGTTATTTAACCTAAGAAACTAGAAATTACATGTTTCTTACGCTCGCGCTCCCCCAGAATTCACATATAAATAGAGTTAGTTGAATACGAGGTACTAATCCTCCATACATATCCTAAGCAGTTTAAAGGGTAGTCTACTACATACAATTCATATATACATACAGACATAAGTATCGTAGTCAGAGGCACGCAGACCCAAAATAGTTAGTACTAAAGTCCATACTAGAGTGACATCTGGGTCACTACCAAAATAAGAGTCTGCTCCCTGCTACCTGCCCATCACACCCCTTTCTAAGTCCCCGGGGCATTCTCAACCGAAGGGAAAAAGAAAAGGATGTTGATTGCCTTCAGGATATGGAGGTAACCCAGAAGGGGAACCTCCAGGAGCTCTACCTCAATCTCCTGCAGTAGTATCTACCTGGGCATCTGAACACACTAACGTAGTGAGATATAAAATCCCAGTAACGTAGATTACCAGTTTTATAAAAGACTCATTAGTGGTTCAGTTGCATTACCAAGAATACAAAAAAGGACTTCCTTCTTAATTGACAGATAATGTAAACTTATTAAACATCGATGACAAGATATTTCCACTTACATACATAAAAGAAAACATCAATAACAAGATATTTCCACTCACAAGGTTCAGAATATGTGATCATGCTGAAAAACTGTAAACAGATGAAAAGTCATTTTCTTTTCAAAAATATGCACGTTTACCACTACATGCACTTATCAGCCATGCTAAACATCAAGTCTCTCCAGGACCTGTACAACTGGTTAAACCATTACCATCAATTGAAAGCAATCTAATGAAACAGGACAATACCGACTTACCATTTACCACTATGGAAAAGTCCGCCCAAATAAGGCTAACAGGAATTTACATAACATCCCAGGGCGTCCCCCAGTGTGCGCACAAGTTAGAACCTTAGGATCACCAGTCTCGGACTAGAATGTCTCCTCACTAGTTGCTAGGCACCTACGTCCCGGACGCATTCCTAGCCAGCCTAGTGTATCTTTTTCATACAGATCAAATTATACAATATGATTTTTCATCCACAGGTAATGTTTACTCAGTTGTCAGTCAATTGCCTCTCCAGGGCATTTTTAATATTTTACCCCTCCAAAGGCATATGCAAATCAAACATAGATATTTGCCCTCCAAGGCATATTTACAGTTTTACCCCTCCAAGGGTATACACAAATACTTGCCCTCCAAGGTAAAATTATAGTTTTACCCCTCCAAGGGTATATGCACATCAAAACACATATGCATGCTCAAATGCCTGCCCTCCAAGGCATTTTTTGTTCACAAGTGCATGCTAAAACTCATTTTCATGATTTGGATGCCACACACTTAAATAGCCTGATAAAACAGTAAATGCAGCCACTGGTCAACTTAAAAGTCAACCACAACGTCAAATATGACTTACAAAGCAAGTAACAGGCATAACTGTTCATTTAAGCATCCAAAAGTCATTAAATTATACTACAAGCGTCCTTAACACATACTTAACAGCCTCAGCTAGTTTTCCAATAAAGACAATTGCATTTGGACCCTTAATTTCACAAATCTTTTCAAAAGAGCCCTTTTCTTTAAAGTAAAGGAAATCAAAGCATAATTCAAGTCTCTTGACCACATTCAGCCACCAAAAGAGTCAATTAGGACCTACTACGCACTTCCAGAAAGATCCTAACAGAATGCAACCAGAATTTGGGTAAAAATAGGAATTTTCAACTTTTCTCAAGTTTTTTCTTGCAAATTGGTCCCTATTAAGAGCCAAATTCTGTTCTGGGTTGTTTCAAGCTAAAACCAAGGTGCAGCAAGTACCTAAGGACTATTTGTGACTTGCTAGTGTCTTTTACACAGAGAGAATCCATACAGAGACCACACTTTTGCAGCAAAATAAAACAATTTGCAATTTTCTTAAAGAAATCAAGTTGGGTGTTCACATAGAGTTAGAGGCCACTTTGACCACTTCCCTGCTAACACAGAGGACCAATCTAACCCATAAGGCCAGGAAATACAGAAACTTAACCTCAAATCACTTAACTTACACAGATTCTGTTAAAGGGGCAAAAACAGCAAAATCAGTTCATTTTAGTCCCTATTTCATACTCTTTTCTATTTTGACCTCTGTCCAGCAGCCCAAATAAGCATCTCCTAAACAAGTTGAGTTTACTTGTGACTTGCACAACAAGTGGGTACAGCCACATTGGTACAGAACTGTCATTTTTGCAGGCATTTCCCCCTTTTTGCCACTTTTCCTCTTTTTAACACTTTAATGTTTTCTAGGCCAAGACTTAACTCATTTTCTGTTTTGTGAAGGTACTTAGGAGGTTTAGAGGGTGGTAGGTTTGGCCTATCCTCTTAGAACCTGAGTATCCCATGTTTAGAGAATGGACAACCCACTCTTACCCTCTTTCATGCATATCTTGCCTAACCTTACTCTAAGGGTACTTTAACCCTATCATCCTTTCTTTCACCCTTAGTTCCCTCACTGCCCAGTGTCCTCAACCTCTAAATTCAAAAATCCCACAATGCCAGCCTTAACACAGAGCACTTAGCCAAAGTTCAGCAAGCATTCACATTAGAACATACTAGAAAAAAAATCCATCTTGTATGCATTAACTTCATTACTTTGCTCTAGACTTTCGAACAAGCATTTTTAAGACCTTTGGCTACAATGGACTCATCAAATACATCTGAAAAGTACTAGAAACAACAAAACAACAAGCATACACTTTTACATCAGAAAGACAGCATTTTAGCATAATTTCAGCAATATTTCGAGCCTCTGAACCCTTGTACAGCAGCCTCTGATGATACAGTCATTAAGGGTCTTTTGTAGTGCATTCACTTAGCTTTCTATTGACTACTCACACGTTAAATTTGGTTAAGAAATTGAAGAGATATGCCTCCTGGAAGCAACACTGCCCAAAACAGAGTTCTCTGTGGCAGCAACGAGAAAATGAGTCATAGAGGCTCATACCACCACCATTGCTGGATGCTCTTGGCTCAGAGATGAAGAAGGAAGGGTAACACTACGTTACCTTGATTTTTAGAGGAAGAATCACGAATTTGAGCCTTTGGATTGAGCGGGCAAGTTGATGCAAATTTAAAAATATAGAGTGTGTGTTTATCCCGGCTTTCTCAACTTCTTCATCCACTTCCAACTGCAAATTTCGATTTCTCCCAGCTCCCTCACAGGTTTAGCCTCTCTTTGAACCTAGTCTCACTTGCTCTCAGCTCTCTTTCTCTAGTTTTTCTTGCTGGTGCTCAGTGCCCTCAGTTTCACTTTCTTTTATAGCACCCAAAGCATGTGGAAAGAAAATGATGAGTGTGGTGAGGTGTTGAGCTGCTGGCAGCTTAAGGGGTTGTTTGGGTGGGTAATTAGGCACTTAGGCCTCGGGTAGACTTAGTTTAGGTGAGGGGGCTTAAGTGGTCTTTTACTTGAGTGGTGTCTTTGCTATTCTCGGTTTTCCAGCCATAATTCTAGTTATTTTGGTCTTGTATTCAGCTTACTTAAGTTGCTGGATGTTGTAACTACCTTAATTGGGTATTTATTTTGCTTTAAAAATAGTAAATTCGGTTACAAGTTCTTAAAGGCATTAAAAAGGGTTAATTTGCAATAAATTTCTTATTTATCTCTATTTTTAAAATATGTAACTTACCTAATTATGTTGTTTTTTCATTAAGCTTCGTGTCTGGCACTTTGTAGGGTAGTTTAGGGTGTCTTTGGGTGTTTAATTTTAACTTTCTTGGGCTTTAAGTAAGCTACAGGGCATTAGTTGCAATTTTTAAATTCTTTCTTTTTAGTCCTGAATTTCTATTGGAGAAAATGTGTCCTTTTAGGACTTTTCTTGAGGTTGGGGTCCCTTAGCTAAGTCTTAGGGTATCTCTAGAGTATCCTAGGGTATTTTTCTAGGGTCAAATAGGTCTTTTCCACCGTGTTTAACACACTAAAGAAAAAGGTTAAAAACTAAGTTTTTCCTTTCGGTATAGTCCCTAGGGTTAGGGTTAGGGTTCCTCTGGTCATTTTTCTCTGATCTTTGGGTCTCCTGACCTCTAACTAGGTTTTCTAAACCTATTTATAAGCAAACACAAAGGAAAACACATTCAAGCACTTAAAAATTTAGAAAGTCAACACATTATAGAAAAGTCAAACATTTCATAAAAAGTCAACAGTCAAGGTTTTTGGTCAAAGTTAGGTTTCAATTTTTCAGGATGTTACAATACTCCCCTCCTTATTGGAATTTTGCCCTCAAAATTTAAGAAATGTACCTGCAAATAATGCCAGATACTGTTGTTTGATATTCTCTTCGCGTTCCCAAGTCATTTCTTGTGTTGAAACATCTTGCCACAACACTTTGACTAGTGGAACGGTCTTACTCCAAAGTTGCCTATTTTCAAACTCCAGAATCTTCACAGGGACTGAGGGGTAAGTTAAATTTTCTTTTAATTCTACCGGCTCAGTTTTGAGTACATGTGAAGGGCCAGGAATGTATTTACGGAGTTGAGAAACATGGAATACATTGTGAAGGTAGGACAACTTTGGGGGCAGGACTATTTGATATGCCGCCGGGACGACTCTCTTAAGAATCTGATAGGGACCTATGAATCGCGGATGTAATTTTCGCGCTTTTAGTGATCTCTCTATGCTTGTCATTGGGGTTACTTTGAGGAATACATGGTCTCCCTCATTGAACTCCTGTGGTTTCCTCCTTCGATTAGCATAATTTTTTTGCCTCTGTTGGGCAACTCTCATCTATTACCAAATAATACGGAGTTGTTCCGTAGTTTTTTGAACTATGTCCGGACTTAACACTCTCTCCTCACCGGCTTCCGTCCAACACAGTGGGAACCTACACTCTCTTCCATAGAGAGCTGTGTACGGTGCCATGCCTATACTAGAGTGATAGCTGTTATTGTAGGCAAATTCTACCAATGGAAAGTAGGCATCCCATGTGCCTTCTTGCTCCAGTGCACATGATCGAAGCATATCCTTGAGAGTTTGAATTGTTCTCTCTGACTGATCGTCAGTCTGAGGATGGTATGCTGTGCTAAACCTCAATTGTGTCCCTAAAGCTTTTTGTAGAGCTTGCCAGAATCGTGAGGTGAATCTGGGATCTCTGTCGAACACTATGCAAGTTGGCACCCCGTGAAGTCTCACTATTTCCTTAATGTAGATTTGGGCTAGTTTTTCTAAGGAAAATGTGATCTTGATGGGTAAAAAGTGAGCGGACTTTGTGTGTATATCCACAATTACCCAAATCGAATCATGACCGAAAGGGGTTCTACGCAGTCCTACTACGAAATCCATGGTAATTTGGTCCCATTTCCACTAGGGTATAGCTAAAGGTTTGTAGCATCCCCGAGGGTTTTTGGTGTTCTATTTTGACCTGTTGGCAGGTCAGACACTTACCCACGTGTTCGACTATGTCTTTCTTCATCCCTGGCCACCAAAATTTCTTTTTCAGGCCTTGGTACATCTTGGTGATACCGGGATGAACGGTGTACATGCTCCTATGGGCCTCATCTAAGATCTTATTCCTTAATTCATGGTTACTAGGAATTACTATTCTATCCCTAAACAACAGTACCCCATCCTCCGATTCGTGAAAATCGGATTGTTTTCTTAAGACATCGAGGGTTTCATCTTTGATTTTGGCTTCCTTGATTTGAGCCCGCAGGTCACACTCAATCCGAAACTCACTCATCTCTAACTTTTCATTAGCCAACACAGTATTCAAGCCTAGGTCTCTAAATTTTTCAATCATTTTCATCTCTTCGACCATTAAGTGGGCTACCTGAATCGATTTCCTACTTAAGGCGTCGGCTACTACATTGGCTTTCCCCGGGTGGTACTTAAGCTCGAAGTCATAATCTTTTAATAAATCTACCCACCTCCTCTGCCTCATATTCAACTCCTTCTGATCGAAAAGATACTTAAGGCTCTTATGGTCACAGAAGAAATTTTCACTGCAAAGATTATGGCCGCTCGTTTTAGGTCATGTGTCAGGTAGTTCTCTTCATTTGGCTTAAGTTATGGCGAGGTATACTCCACCACTTGCCTATTTTGCATAAGCATACAACCAATTCCTTTCCTTGAGGCATCAGTGTATACCTCGAAAGGCTCCGATGGGTCAGGTATGGTGAGTACAGGGGGTGTGGTCAACCTATCCTTCAGAGTTTGAAAGCTTGTTTCACACTCTACCAACCATTTGTAAGGTGTGTTCTTTCGGGTCAATCTAGTCATAGGGAGGGCTATCTCCGAAAATCCCTTTATGAATCTCCTATAGTACCCAGCTAGACCCAAAAAGCTCCTAATTTAGGTCACGATTTGGGGTCTCTCCAAGTTCCTAACGGTCTCCGTCTTACTAGGGTTTACAGCTATGCCTTGCCTATTGATCACATGCCCTAAGAACTTCACTTCTTCTAACCAAAACTCACATTTCTCTCTTTTGGCGTACAGTTGTTTCTCTCGTAGTACTTGCAACACCAGTGCAAGATGTTCTTGATGCTCTTCTTCACTCCGAGAGTAAATCAGATTGTCATCAATGAACACTACGATGAATTGGTCTAAGTAAGGTCAGAAAATGCGGTTCAAGTAATCCATGAATACCGCAGGGGCATTGGTCAGCCCGAATGGCATCACTAGGAACTCATAGTGGCCATAACACGTTCTGAACGCGGTGTTAGGGTTATCTCCCTTCTTAAGCCTAATCTGATGGTACCCTGATCTAAGGCCAGTCTTTGAAATCACGGTCGCCCCACGTAACTGGTCCAACAAGTCATCTATGAGGGGTAAGGGATACTTGTTTTTTATGGTTACCTAATTTAACTGCCTATAGTCTATACAGAGTCTAAGGCTTTCGTCCTTCTTTTTCACAAAGAAGACTGGGGCTCCCCAAGGTGAAACACTAGGTCTAATAAACTCCTTGCTCAGCAAGTCGTTTATTTGAGCCTTTAGCTCTTGCAATTCAGGTGGGGCCATACGGTAAGGTGTGATAGTTATGGGTTCGGTTCCGGGCATAAGATCTATAGAGAACTCTATTTCTCTCTCGGGTGGCAACTCATGTATTTCATCAGGCAAAACATCACTGAAATCCCTGACCACTGGAATCACACTAATTTTCTCTTATAGACTCAAGGTTCTAGGTTCTTTGACATTACAAGCATTTAAATAGATCACTGATTTAGCAACGCAATCTAATACAACACGATTCTTAGATAACCAATCCATTCCTAAGATTATGTCTATGGTGGACATATTCAAAAAGATAAGGTTTGGATGAAAAAGTTTAGAACTAATGGTGATGGGACAGTTTAAACAACTATGGGTAGCAATTAGTGTTTTCCCCAAAGGGGTGGAAACATGCAATTCAAACAATAAGGGTTGGGTAGAAAAATTTAGAGTTTTCACACATGCTTCATAAATGAAAGAATGGGTGGCTCCTGAGTCGAATAGAATTTTAAAATTTATGTTTTGAATCTTACCCGTACCTTCTATGAGATCCTCAGTTTGTTCATTGACAACCCCGTCGAGAGCAAAGACTCTTCCAATAGCTGATGTCCGGTTTCCGTTCCCTACAGGATCCTTGACCTTGCACGCCCTGGCAAAATGTCCTGCCTTCCTGCATCGATAGCAGGTTAGGCAGGGTTGGGTAGGGTAGTGTTCCCCATTGCATTTGGCGCATTGAGGACAGCTCACTCCAGTAGGGGCAGTTCTGCTGGTACTTCCCTGAGCAGGTTTGAAGTTTGGTTTCCTCACATTCAGCTTATTTTGGGGTCTCCGATTGAAACTCTGGTTCACTAAGGCCTTATCACTCAAGTATTTGTTAATGATACGGCATTTTTTTACTAGCTCCACATAGTTCTTTATTTCTAGCGGGGCTACTTGGGTCTTTATGTTCAGGTCTAATCCGGCTTCAAACTGACTCGCCTTCCATCCCTCATCATGTCTAAATTTGAGGTAGGTAGAGAATTTGGTAAGTTTCTCAAACTTGGCCAAATACTTGTCAAAGGGTTTCCCTCTCTGTTTCAACTACAAAAACTCAATCTCCCTTTCCTTTTTAACACTCTCCGGATAGTATTTTGCTAGAAAGGCTTCCCTAAAGGTTTCCCAAGTTAAGGGGAGATTCCTACCCTCGAGTAGCTGTCTGGCTCCTCGCCACCAGTACTCAGCCTCACCTTGTAGTTGATTGACCGCAAGGGCTAACTTTTGTGGATTGGGGGTGTGGAGTACATTAAACAACTTTTCTAGTTCCCTCAACCATTCCTCAGCTACAACAGGGTCATAGGTACCTCTGAATACCGGAGCCCTATTCTTCTGGAATTCAACCCACCCCAAGTTATTGCCCTCATGGTGCCCATTATCATGTTGATCATGGTTATGGTCACCCTAGGCCTGGCGGAGTACCTCGGTAGTTGCTAAGGCCTGGTCTCTCATAGCTTGTGCCATGTTTTCAAATGCGTGCATCATTTGACGCACCATGTCACTTTCAGGTTGCCTATTGTTAGCACCGCTCCTGGTATTTTCCATAGCTTTCTGCTAAACAAAAATATCACTAAGGTGATCAATCTAAATAATACTGTTAATAGAGAAAAGTACAACAAATAGAGGAGATATGCAACAGTCTAGGGTTCCTAGCACAATCATAAACTCAGTTCACTCAAACTGTCATGATCAGCTGAGTTTATCCAATCAGTGTTCATACTAGGCTATCGTACCTACAAATTAGCAGAGTTCTAATAACCAGGCTCTGATACCATAATGTAACGTCCTAGTTTCTTTATCGATTTTATTTGTGGAATTAGGTTATTTAACATAACTTTAAAATCTCGGTCCAATTTTTTTCTTTTTCTTTTCATGTGGGAGTAATAAAAGTTAAGTGTTTCCCCAAGGATCACGTACTCTCAGTTGGTTAATTAACCTAAGAAACTAGAAGTTACATGTTTGTTTCTCTCACGCTCTCCCAGAATTCACATACAAATAGAATCAGGTGACAACGAGGTACTAATGCTTCATACATATCCTAGGTAGTTTAAAGGCTAGGCTACTGCATACAATTCATATATACATACAGACATAAGTATCGTAGTCAGTGGCATGCAGGCCCAAAAAAGTTAGTACTAAAGTCTATACTAGAGTGACATCTAGGTCACTACCAAAATAAGAGTCAGCTCCCTGCTACCTGCCCATCACTCCCTTTCTAAGTCCTCGGGGCAATCTCAACCGAAGGGAAAAAGAAAAGGATGTTGACTGCCTTCAGGATTTGGAAGTAACCTAGAAGGGGAACCTCCAGGAGCTCTACCTCAATCTCCTGCAGTAGTATGTACCTGGGCATCTGAACACACTAACGTAGTGAGATATAAAATCCCAGTAACGTAGATTACCAGTTTTATAAAAGACTCATTAGTGGTTCAGCTGCATTACCAAGAATACAAAAAAGGACTTCCTTCTTAATTGACAGATAATGTAAACTTATTAAACATCGATTACAAGATATTTCCACTTATTTACATAAAAGAAAACATCAATAACATGATATTTCCACTCACAAGGTTTAGAATATGTGATCGTGCTGAAAAACTGTAAACAGATGAAAAGTCATTTTCTTTTCAAAAATATGCATGTTTACCACTACATGCACTTATCAGTCATGCTAAACATCAAGTCTCTCCAGGACCTGTACAACTGGTTAAACCATTACCATAAATTCAAAACAATCTAATGAAACAGGACAATACCGACTTACCATTTACCAATATGGAAAAGTCCGCCCAAATAAGGCGAAGAGGAATTTACCTAACATCCCAGGGCGTCCCCCAGTGTGCACACAAGTTAGAACCTTAGGATCACCAATCCCGCACTGGAATGTCTCCTCACTAGTTGCTAGGCAGCTACGTCCCGGACGCATTCCTAGTCAGCCTAGTGTGTCCTTTTCATACAGATCAAATTATACAATATAATTTTTCATCCACAAGTAATGTTTACTCAGTTGTCAATCAATTGCCTCTCCAAGACATTTTTACCGTTTCACCCCTCCAAGGGCATATGAAAATCAAACACAGATGCTTGCCCTCCAAGGCATATTTACAGTTTTACCCCTCCAAGGGTATACACAAATACTTGCCCTCCAAGGCAAAATTACAGTTTTACCCCTCCAAGGGTATATGCACATCAAAAGACAGATGCATGCTCAAATGCCTACCCTCCAAGGCATTTTTAGTTCACAGGTGCGTGCTAAAACTCATTTTCATGATTTGGTTGCCACACACTTAAATAGCCTGATAAAATACTCAATGAAGCCACTGGTCAACTTAAAAGTCAAACAAAGTCAACCACAACGTTAAATATGACTTACACAGCAAGTAATAGACATAACTGTTCATTTAAGCATCCAGAAGTCATTAAATTATACCACAAGCATCATTAACACATGCTTAATAGCCTCAGCTAGTTTTCCAATAAAGACAATTGCATTTGGACCCTTAATTTCACAAATCTTTTCAAAAGAGCCATTTTCTTTAAAGTAAAGGAAATCAAAGCATAATTCAAGTCTCTTGACCACTTTCAGCCACCAAAAGAGTCAATTAGGACCTACTACACACTTCCAGAAAGATCCTAACAGAATCCAACCAGAATTTGGGTAAAAATAGGAATTTTCACCTTTTCTCAAGTTTTTTCTTGCAAATTAGTCCCTATTAAGACCCAAATTCTGTTCTGGGTTGTTTCAAGCTAAACCCAAGGTGCAGCAAGTACCTAAGGACTATTTGTGACTTGCTAGTGTCTTTTACACAGCGAGAATGCATATAGAGACCACACTTTTGCAGCAAAATACAGCAATTTGCAATTTTTCTTAAAGAAATTAAGTTGGGTGTTCACATAGAGTTAGAGGCCAGTTTGACCACTTCCCTGCTAACACAGAGGACCACTCTAACCCATAAGGCCAGGAAGTACAAAAACTTAACCTCAAATCACTTAACTTACACAGATTCTGTTAAAGGGGCAAAAACAGCAAAATCAGTTCATTTTAGTCCCTATTTCATACTCTTTTCTGTTTTGACCTCTGTCCAAAAGGCCAAATTAGCATCTACTAAACAAGTTGAGTTCACTTGTGACTTGCACAGGAAGTGGGTGCAGCCACATTGGTACAGAACTGTCATTTTTGTAGGCATTTCCCCCTTTTTGCCACTTTTTCCTCTTTTTAACACTTTAATGTTTTCTAGGCCAAGACTTAGCTCATTTTCTATTTTGTGAAGGTACTTAGGAGGTTTAGAGGGTGGCAGGTTTGGCCTACCCTCTTAGAACATGAGTATCCCATGTTTATAGATTGGACAACCCACTCTTACCCTCTTTCATGCATATCTTGCCTAGCCTTTACTCTAAGGGTACTTTAACCCTATCATCCTTTCTTTCACCCTTAGTTCCCTCACTTCCCAGTGTCCTCAACCTCTAAATTCAGAAATCCCACAATGTCAGCCTTAACACAGAGCACATAGCCAAAGTTCAGCAAGCATTCACAATAGAACATACTAAAAAAAAATCCGTCTTGTATGCAATAACTTCATTAGTTTGGTCTAGACTTTCGAACAAGAATTTTCAAGACCTTTGGGTACAATGGACTCATCAAATACATGTGAAAAGGTACAGACAATAGCACTTACCAGCTTACAAACCCACTTGGCAGAATTCAAGTTACTCTTCCAAAAATCATATATTTACTCATCTTTGCATTCTATAAGTTCTTAAATCAAAAGTTGGATATTGGATAAGTAAATTCTAAGTATTTAGCCACTGTGGAAAGAACAGAAAGATCATGAGAGAGGCACACACACCAACCAGCAGCAGTTCAATGAGCGTACTGGCCAATTTTTGTTTAGAAAGTTCATTCCAATCTCATGGCTTTCTTAATTCAGAATAGAAATCAACCCCATCACTTTCATACCAAAAATCTGTCTTTCCAAGACTTTTAAAAGAATTACTAACGAGCATTTATGACCTTGGCTGTAGTAACGGAACCATTTGACATCAAATAACAGTAAAAGAAAGAAATTAGAAATCATTTGTTCTGGCAAATTTCTAACTTTTCAATAGAAATTCCCACTACTTGAACTAGCAGTTTTAGGCGTGATTAAGGCAAGTTTCGAACCACTCATAGTCCTAATATCATTTACTAGTTCATCTAGACTCAGTACAAAACCCAGACCACCAGAAACAACAAAACAACAACCATACACTTTTACATCAGAAAGACAGCATTTTAGCAGAACTTCAGCAAGCTTTCGAGGCTCTCAACCCTTGTACGGCAGCCTCTGATGATAAAAGCATTAAGGGGCTTTTGTAAACTATTCTCTTAGCTTTCTACTGACTACTCACAAGTTATATTGAGTCAGGAAATGAAATATATATGCTTCCTGGAAGCACCACTGCCCAAAACAGAGCTCTCTGTGGCATCAACGAGAAGAAGAGTCATAGAGGCTCATACCACCACCATTGATGGATGCTCTTGGCTCAGAGATGAAGAAGGAAGGGAAACACTATGTTACCTTGATTTTTAGAAGAAGAATCACGAGTTTGGGCCTTTGGATTGAGTGGGCAAGTTGATGCAAATCTGCAAATTCAGAGTGTGTGTTTATGTAGGTTTTCTCAACTTCTTCCTCCACTTCCAGCTACCAATTTTGATTCCCCCAGCTCCCTCACATCTTCAGCTTCTCTCTGAACTTAGTCTCACTTGCTCTTAGCTCTCTTTCTCTGTTTTTTCTTGCTGGTGCTCACACCTCTTGGTTTCACTCTCTTTTATAGCACCCAAGGCATGTGAAAATGCAATGATCAGTGTGGTGAGGTGTTGAGCTGCTGGAGCTCGTGGGATTGAAATGGGACACCTAATTAAGCTTTGCTGGCAGCTTAAGGGGTTGCTTGGGTTGGTAATTAGGCAGTTAGGCCTCGGGTAGACTTAGTTTAGGTGAGGTGGCTTAAGTGGTCTTTTACTTGAGTGGTGTATTTGCTATTCTCGGTTTTCCAGCCTTAATTCTAGTTATTTTTGGTCTTGTATTCAGCTTACTTATGTTGGTGGATGTTGTAACTACCTTAATTGGGTATTTATTTTGGTTTAAAAATAGTAAATTCGGTTACAAGTTCTTAAAGGCATTAAAAAGGGTTAATTTGCAATAAATTTCTTATTTATCTCTATTTTTAAAATATGTAACTTACCTAATTATGTTTTTTTTCATTAAGCTTTGTGGCTGGCACTTTTTAGGGTAGTTTAGGGTGTCTTTGGGTGGTTAATTTTAACTTCCTTGGGCTTTAAGTAAGCTAGAGGGCTTTAGTTGCAATTTTTCAATTCTTTCTCTTTAGTCCTGAATTTCTACTGGAGAAAATGTGTCCTTTTAGGAATTTTCTTGAGGTTGGGCTCCCTTAGCTAAGTCTTAGGGTATCTCTAGAGTGCCCTAGGGTATTTTTCTAGGGTCAAATGGGTCTTTTCCACCCTGTTTAACTCACTAAAGAAAAAGGTTAAAAACAAAGTTTTTCCTTTCAGTTTAGTGCCTAGGGTTAGGGTTAGGGTTCATTTGATCATTTTCCCCTGTTTTTTGGGTCTCATAACCTCTAACTAGGTTCTCTAAACCAATTTACAAGCAATGACAAAGGCAAACACATTCAAGCACTTAAAAATTCAGAAAGTCAATACATTTCAAAAAAGTCAAACATTTTGGAAAAAGTCAACAGTCAAGGTTTTTGGTCAAAGTTAGGTTTCAATTTTTCAGGATGTTACACCAACCTTGAGTTCCAAAGGAAAGGGAAGCAAACAACTCAAGCTCCTTCCAAGTCTTACTTGTCTCTATGTTTTGGAGGTCTCCCGTCTGCTCCCAATGTTTTAGATTCTTCTAAGAAGCGCAAGAGTCCTTCGAGAGATGATGTTCTTGTGAGGGTTAGGTTCTTTCTTTGAAAAGGGGCAAGGAGGTTCAGGCTCCTGATGACGCCAGGAAGGAGAGGCGTTCTTTTGTGATTTTCCCGACTCGGCAGATGATATTAGCGTTTTTGCCTCCACCTCATTTAGATAAGGAGATGATGCTTCAGCAGCTTTCTGGCCGTCCACCTCTTCCTTCTTGGCTTGAACTTCCGATTCCTTGTGTAGAGACGAAAGATTCTATGTTTAGTAATCGGTATAACACCACTATTGCAGTTCGTGCCAAGTTTTCCTGTGTTCCTGACTGAGAAGCGTCAGAGCGCTTTGCTTTCACTTACTCTCTCCATGCTCTTCGCAACTATATCACTTGAGATGCTAAGAAACATGTATTATCAATCTTACTATTGTGAGTTGTCGGATTTGATGGCCAAGCGAGATGCCGCGGACATGGAGGAGCGTCAAAAGGTGTATCGCGAAGCCTAACAATTATTGTCTTCCGGATAGAAATGGGAGGAGGAGACAAAAGAACTAAGGTCCGAGCTGGATCGTGGTAATGTCGAGGTGGCTCACTTGGAAAAAGAGTTGGGTGATTTTTCGAAGATTCTAGAGGCCACTCGGTCTTCTGAGGCTTCCCAAAATAGTATCATCGGTAATTTAGAGATGCAGTTGACCGTGTTGCAAGGGCAGGTTGACGACAAAGTTTCGGCGATGCGCGTGAAATCCCTAGAAATTGAGTCTTTGAAGCTTAAGTCAGAGAAGGAATTGGTTGAAATTGTTCGCTTGTTGGACTAGCTGGAAGAGGAAATTGACAAGGGGTAGAAAGGTGCCCGTTCGGGGTGGGAGAACATCTGTGCTCATTTGGAGTATTTAAATCCTGGGCTTGTGTATCAGTCTACAAGTATGTGTATTGATTGGCAGGTTGTCGACGATGTCTTTGCAGAGACTAAGGATGATGATCCTGCTGATGAGCCCACTAAGGGTAATGATCCTGCTGATGAGGTTGCTAAGGATGATGATCCTACTTATGAGAACCCACCATATTCTGAGCATGTTTTTCCACTTACCGATTTTGTTCCTAAAACGGCTGCTGATTCTGGCGTCACTAGCATACCTGATCCTGTCTCCACAACTGAGGTGCCACCTTCTTCTTCCGCAGCTGACTTGCCTAATACTTCTCCCATGGACGTCGGTCCTCCTTCGCCTGTCGTTGCTGTCATTGAGGTCACTCCAACTAGAGAGAAAGTTTTTGAGACTGCTCGAGGTACACCTGAGGGATCTCCTCATGTGATTCCTGCCATTCGTGACCTGGAAGGGCCTTCTAACTTAGATTCGTCTTTCTGTGAGGAGTTTGATGGGTCATACTTGTTTGGGGTTCCCCCGTAGTTCTGCTAGGTTTTTTATTGAATTCCTGTTTTTGACTTTGGGTACCTCTTTTTTTTTACTGCTTTAGGGATTGATGTATAACTGTGATTGTACTTTCCTGTGCCTCTTTTGTATTTGTAGCCTTTTTGGACAAATTATGATTACCTTTTATTCTTATATCCTTTGGGACTTACCCTCTAGATTTTATCACTGTAACCTGTTGGCTTTATATATTGTTGTTTCTCTAACTATTTTGTTGTGCTCTCTATTTACTATTATCTGCTTACTTTTCTTTCTTTTCATTATGGTTGCGTCTTCTCATTCCTCTCTTTTCGCATCTGGCTGTTCTCAAATTTGGTGTTTTATAGTGGGTGAGGTTTCCTAGATGTTCCGTTATTTGGTCGACGAAACTATCAGTTTTGAGATTCACAGCCTTGATCCTTCTTATTTGTTGAATTTAGAAGTCAGCTTCGGGAGTCACCTTTTAGTTTCATCTAGATGAGGTTTTGTTCTTCGCGTCCGTGCCTGTTTGTTCGGAGGTACCGCCCAGTCTTCCCGAAGTCGCGGTCGTTCTTCCCTTCCACATGTGGTGTCTTTTTCTTGCCCAAAGGACCTGCTCTTCCTTCGTATTTTTGTATGGAATGTTTGTGGTTCTAAATTTTCCCTTTTTCGTCTGCCCCTTAATGATTTGCTGATTGGCTCGAGCCCTCAACTTCTGGTATTAACTGGGGTCCCCCATAGTGTTGGGGAATTGGGCTTACTAGTCAATTCATGGGGTTTACCCTTTTCCTTGTCTTTGAATGATTCTCAGAGGGTTTGGGCGTGTCTAGTGTTTGGTTGTTCAGTCAAGCTTGTGTCACCTTTTCCCATTCTTCGTTTACTTTGGGTTCCTTGTTTTTCCTATGTACCCACTCGTCCTAATCTTGTTATTTAAGCGGAGGCCATTCGTCGTTTGTTTGACTAGGTAATCTATCATGTGTTCGCGTGTCAGTCTGTGCTTCTTCTAGTCTCGAACATGGCCCGTCCATCATTTAAGACGATTAGGTGTCTTTTCCCCGTACCTCTCTAACTTTCTCATTTTCTTCCATGCATTCTTTTTCATTAGCATTCTTTTCAAGGTTTCTTCTTGACCTGCATTTATTGTCTGGCTCTTTCTACGCCTTCCTAGTGCTTTGGGTCATCTCTTTTCCCTGCGTGCGCATATTTTTTAGTTCACGTCTTTTCGCTTCACTTCCCCATGCATTTCTCGTCGTTCCACATCTTCATGCCTTCTCGTTTTTGTGCCTATTTAAGGAGGCTTCGTCCTCTCATCTCGGTCATCTTCACTTCTTCACTTCCTCTTTCATTGTCATCTTCTTTTTTCTTGTTCCTTCTCTTCTCGTTTCTTTTGTGTTCTCTGATTTCTCTACTTCCTTTTTGAAATATGGCTCGTGTGTTGAACTGTGTCATGACCTGTGAGGGTAATCAGAACCACGTTTATGCTGGGAACGAGCTCGTTGGTTATTTCATTCACAGCCCTCCATGGCGTCGTTTGCTTTACTTGGAGATAGATTGCTGGGGTGGTTTTACTGGAGAGCATTGCAATTACGACATCAGTTTTCAATCTATCCCTATTGGTAGAGAACTTGTTCCTCATCCCGCCGGTCCTGGTCATCTAAGTTTGGAGCCTTTCGGGTATCCTCATGACCCCGAGGGTTTTCAAGTTCTCATTTGGAACGTTCTTGACATATCCTTGGAGTTCAATCGCTCTCTAGTGCAAGGGATAATTGATTCTATTAATCCTGATGTGGTCATTTTGATGGAGACCCGTACTCGCGACCTGGAGAGCTTTGTACCTTATGATCACTCTTTCCACTTTGGCACGAACATTCTCCATCGAAGCATGTAGGGAGGGACTTCTTGTGGAGGTGTTTGGTTCTTGTTTCGGCCTGCGATCATAATGGATTGTTTTGTCTACGAGTACCGCCACGTGGTGCTCAAGGTTGGCCGTGAGCTCAGGTGATATTCCTTATTCGTGTCTGATCATCACTTTTTCGCACGAAATCAAATTACTCCGAATCAAGGATTCAACCGGTTGTCATGGTTGTGATCAAATAAAAACTTCGAGTAGCACTGGGTTTAACCCAAGGGTCAAATCTCTCGTGGAATCTTCGTATTGAACCTACAATTAGTTAGTATCTAAAAACAGCAGGTATTCGCAGAATGAGCAAGGATGCAATGGGTATAAAATATATAGAATGAAACAGGTTCCCAAGAAGAATAGAACTCATCAATCATAGCCAATTAAAAGATATTTAGATTTAATTTATTCATTATGAAATTCATCCTATTCATGATAGTTATGCATTACGAAAGCCTATCTAATGATAATGTTATCCCCGATTGGGAACATCAACAACATGCATAAAAAGATTTTATGATATACTTAATGATCAACTACCTAACCAAGAACAATTAATTCAAACAAATATTATCGCAATTAGAAGATGCATACGATCAAGAACCCAATAAATAGACATATATCTGATTCTCAAGAAACAGAAATTCCAAGTGTTTTACCACATAATCAATGACATGTGATCAAGAAGCAAAATACACTCTACAAATCGAAAAGGATGAAATACAAAAGACGAATGAATTAACAAACCCTAATGAAGAACCATCGGCTCATGCCTACACTAGTTCTTATTGGAAAACCCAAGCACTTACTCATAATCTCTCTCTAAACTATTCTAATCTCTAAGGTAAACCATGAGTTAATTCCAACTTGATGAGACGTCTATTTATAGTGTTCCGGGAGTCCCAGTTTGATTCAGATTGGGATAGAGATAAGTGATTTCTGACACGTGGTTTGACTTTTGAATTTAAACCAATTTAAATACTTCTCCAACTCTTTCAATGGCTGGATCCCATTGTATTTTCGTTCATTAAGTTGCTTGTCCATGTCATATGGCTTGTCATGCCCTGAACTCACTATGGTGAGGAAATTTGGCTCGCCACAACGAGTTGTGCACCTACTCGGTGTGGCGAGTTGTTTTACTCACTGCAGCGAGTAGCCCATGCTTGTTGTAGTGAATGCTCCGTTCCTTTCTTCCTTTGCTCTCCTTCTAGGCCTTGTTACGAGTTCTTGCTTTGGCTTACCTTCACTTGGAGTATATCTTCCCATTGATCCCCGTTAAGCTTGCAACACTTAACAAACATCAAACACACCTATCCAATATTCAACATATTTTACGGATAATCAAGAATATTAATAAATAGTGCATTTTTTATAACGCCAAAATTAGACATGATAACATGCGTCGTTTTGCTTAATATTATTGATAATAATTAATAATATGATGATAAAAGGCGTTAACAGAATACATAGGTGTCAAAATTAGGAAAGTGCTAAAAATGGCTATTTAATGCATATTTTGTGATAAAACTGTGATATTAATGATTTATTAAATATCAGTTATTATTAAGGATATTTGTGGATGATTTCAGGTCAAGGCGGAGCCATTATATCACTTGGAATTCGAGATAGGGACCAAAATAAAGAGAGGAATGCAAGCGGGGACTAAACTGAAAGTAAAAAGGAAGCAGAGAAGTCAACAAAATTGGTTGACCATGAGGAGTCTCGCTGCGGCGAGAGAGCTGACAGTGTGGCAGAACGAGTTCGAATTCAAATTTCAAACCTAATCAATTCGAGACTTCAATCAGATGCGAATCAGACGTTTCGAGCTTCAAATTTTGAATATATTAGGAATTAATATTATTATATTAGGAATAATATTATTTAGAATATAATTAGTAGTATTTTCCTAATTATAATTACACTAGGATCCTCCAATGTAAAGCTATAAAAGGGGACAACTTAGTTGTAGTTTTTCATACATAGCTTTATGTTAAAATAGCCTTGTGATTCTAGATCATGAGTAGCTAACCTGCTAGGTTGTCCCTAGGGTAGTCTATGTAATTGCTTGAGCTATGACCGTTATTGTTAGGGAAGTTGTTTAGATATCTACAGTTTATCAACTTCCGGTTGTGATTCTAGGTCAAGACCAGGTTGGCGGATTGAGGGTTATCAATTGGATTAAATGGATCTAGTGGGTTGCAGGTCTGGGTTGATCGACTAAAACTAGATACTGCCTTTTAATTTATGGTATAAGTAATTTGGTTTCTTTAAATTAAATGTGTTCTTCTAGTTTGCACACACCATTCTAATGCGGGTGCGACATCCTCGATGATATGTGTCTAGACCCTTTGGGCGGTCGCCGAGGTTACCTTCGGATGAAAAGGTCTAATAAGGTGTTTCTAAATAATATTCTTCTATTATCTTTTGAAACTAGCAAGGATAGAAATTTACATAGACCTCGATGGACAATTTATCTTTTCTTAGTTATTCACACAAATCATATATTTTCCTCCCAAATCAATTATTTGCTGATTTGCTTTACTAATATTCTCTGTTTTCTCTAACCTATTTGATTACTTTAAAGGTGCAGTTCCGTACTAAGGAACTACTAAAGGTTCCATTTGTTTTGACCCTAGGTTGACATTATATTATATTCCTAGGTTTTCTTTGATCCTAACTTGCGATAGGTAAGGGGGCATAATTAACACGTCTAAAAAAGCCCACGTCAAATTGGCGCTGTTGACGGAAAACCTTTTTGGTTCTAATGTGACTGTGCTGGTCGAATCAGGTATCAATCGGTGACAATCAAATAGGGAGTATTTTTATTTTAATTTTGCGTTTTTATTTTTCTTTTTTCTTTATTCTTTTTTTTTTCAAAATTTATAATCATTCGCCACAGCGAGCTTCTGCTCTTCACCGCGACAAGAATTGCTATTCTTTTATTTTTGTTTAATTTTTTTCGTAGGGTAATTTAGAATTAAAAAATACATATATATTGAGGGTAGTCTGATCCCCTCTAAAAATTTTTAAAAAAAAAGACCTAAGTACCTGACCCTAGAAATAGTAATAATGAACGAGAGGGAAATAGACTAGAAAATCAACCTAAGAAACAAACAATTAGGGAATTAACTCAATCTTGTTTTAACTATGAGTAATTAACTATTGTTTGTTCTACCTTTGTGAGTGATTTTAAAATTAAGGGCCCTCTAGTTCATTCTTTACCAAAATTTCATGGTCATGCAGATGAAAATTCACATGCCCACCTAAGAGCGCTTCAGATACATTGTATGACTTTGAACCCAGTCAAGACCAAGATTGAAGAAGTAATGTGGAGGGTCTTCTACCTAACACTAGAGGGAAAAGCTAAAGAATAGTACATGAATCTTTCGAGATACTCAGAGGATGCATATCAATCTTGGGCAAAACTGCAAGGAGCATTCCTCGAACAATATTTCCCATCTAGCCAGGCCGCAACCATTAGGAAGAAGATAGCATATGCTAGCCAAAGCCCTCATGAGACACCCTACAAGTATTGGTGCCAATTCCAGGACCTACTCGCTAAGTGTCCAAACCACTACTACCCGGACAAGCAACTCATTCTTGATCCTGCAGAGTTCTGGTGCTCGAAGAAAGAGACGTGTTGTCCGCCTATGCTAAAGGGTCAGTTGCGGATCTTGAGCCTGCAGAGGCCTGGATGCTTATAAAAGGGTGTGCCCTAAACTGATAACATACCAGACCCGCAGAAATAATGGAGGTAGTTGAGGCTCCTCCATGAACTTTACCCAAAATCGCTCGGATATGAACCATTCATCCGCGATAGTCCCAATCGAAAAGGCCACCCCGGCCCCTTCATTAGAGACAATGTTCACAAAACTAATAGAAAATATCCAAAAGCAATTTACCACCCTTAGTGCCGTTTTAATAGCTAAGCAAAATAATATGGATGCTCATGTTAACAAGCTGGCCAACAACATAAGTGAAATACAGGCCAAGCTAAATAACATGCCTTCGAATACTGCGGCAAACTTGAAGGCACTAAACGCTATTTTCCTGAGGAGCAATAAGAACACACCGGGGGCTAATAAAAAATGGTATTGTTCACAAGAGAGAAGGACAATGAGGAGGTGGATGAGACAATAGTCTGTGAACCCACCTTTCCCGCCCTTATTAAGCCCATCGACAGCCCTACAAGGGATAAGGTAGCGCTTGTTGAACACACTCCAGTCCCCGAAAAACCACCAAACAAGGAGATAAAAAGGGCCACCTCTCCAAGGAAGGTACGAACCAAGGTAGGAGACGAGGTAAGTATTTCTGAACTTCCTTTTCCTCACACCTATCTTCTTAGTGAAAGAATACATGAAAAGAAATAGGATGAGGAAATATTAAATTTATTTACTAAAGTGGAAGTAAACTTCCATTGCTTGACCTAATTAAAAGTGTCCCTAAATATGCAAAGGTCCTTAAAGACCTTTGTACTCATAAAAGGAAATTTAAGCTGAATGCCAAGGTCCAAGTTAGTTCCAACATGTCAACTTTGTTCAAACCCCAGTTGCCAGCTAAGTGTCAAGACCCCGGCTCCTTTACTATACCATGCACCATAGGTAGCACGGTCATACCAAGAGTCCTATTAGACCTAGAAGCCGCTATTAATGTTATACCTAAAAATGTTTACAACTCCCTAGGGTTAAAATCTCTACAACCTACCTCGTTAGTAATCCAACTAGCTGATAGGATAATAAGACAGCCTGAAGGGATAGTAGAAGATGAATTGGTGAAAGTAAAAGGACTATTAATACCTGCGAACTTTTATATCCTTGACATGGATGCTATATTGTCCCACGATACTACCAGCATCTTGAGAAGACCCTTTCTGAGGACTGTTAATATTAATATTAGCATAAAGGAAGGGACAATCTCAATGAAAGTAGGCAAACATAAAGAAATTTTTAATATATACGACACAATGAAGCAACCAAGTAAGGACTACTCCCTGGGTGTTAATAGAATAGAATTGACTGAAAACTAGGCAGGGAATCTTTTTTATGAAACCATACCCTAAAATAACATGTGTAGGTACTATAGGATGTAAATGCACTAAATGCAAGGACATGGATGAGTTACTTAACTCGGACATGCTCGAAATGAACTGCCTATGTACTAATAATATTATTTGCCCTATCTGCAGAGGTGTCGATGAGCTACATGGGTTACAAAGAACTCACGACTCTTTACTACTAACAGATTTTTCTGTCCCTACAGATAAATCAATTGTCACAGGTAATGAAGGGAATGATAGGTCAGAGAAAGGAACCCTCTTTGAAAAAGTTATGGTAAGAACTAACATGGCATGGCAATGTGCTATGACTTCTATACCTTCCCTACTAGAATCTCCCTCCCTTGTGGCTAAACATTATGTTCATGACACTAGGCAAGTAAAATCTAAGGAGAGAGAAAAACTTAATTGCCATCATCCACTACCCATGTGACAACACCCTAGGAATCTTAGGGCCCGAGGGAAACAAAAAGGGGAAAAATCCCAATCTTTTAAAATTTCCCGAAAGGCCCGACAGATGACTAGGGTCAAGCTGAAAAACAAGAGGCAGATCCCTAAAGTTTGGTGGAATTGTAGGTGTATTGAGGCATCTCCCAGGGTCACAAAGAATTTTGAAAGTTTCCTTTCTCTTAGGGAATCGATTCTAAGTAACCCTAGCCACTTTCGACATAACTTTAAACCCCCATGAGGGGCTAGGTAGTTTCTTTCCTTAATCATTTCCTTAATTATTGTAAGTAATCTTAGGCTAAGTGTGGTGGAAGAAACACAGACCAGTAAGAAGGTAGTTGTTTTACTGGTAAAATTTCTTTTTGATCGAATTTTAAAATTTCATGATTTTCAGAATAATAAAATAAAATAATAATAAGAATCGGGAGTTAGAAGTGGGAATAGTGACGCATGCGTTTTCGGACTTTTAATTTTATGAATTTTTGCCTTAAAAACATAAAAGGGGGGCACTTGCCGCAGCGAGCATTATAGCTTTGCTGGGGCAAGTGGCAAAAAAATTTTAATAATTATTGTGAAAATTTTTGTTAATATTTTGACAAATTCTTATGATGCATGCAACTATATCTACAACTAACCTCGATAATTTTGATTAAGGCTTTGATATTTCGGATAGTTTTGGTAAGTCAACCCTTGTTCCCTGGGTTGCCATAGTTTTAGTAATTACATATTTAGCTTAGTGTTTTTTGTCCTAATTGATTCGGATTAAAACCTTTATTCCTGTTGATCACCCCATACTAGGAGTATTGTCCAAATGCATTGAGGACAATGCAATGATTAAGTGTGGGGGAGGATCCTACACAATAGGAATATTTAATTCTGCCTATATTTTGTTGATTTTCAAGCTTATATCCTATTTTCTTTGACCAATGCGAGGGCCTAGCCAGTTGGAAGTAATTGAGCCTCAACACCTTATTAAAAATTCATAAATATTTAGATTGTGCCTGCTCATGATTATCTTCTTCTAGAACTTGTTCTAGGTCTTAATCAAGGCTTAACATGCATAGGAATATGAGATATGATAGAGGCATTCGTTTCTTGAACCCAGTACCGAAACACAAGCCTATATATATATATATATGCTTATGCATACAGCCTTGCACCTTGTTTTGAGCCTTATATGAGTAGACTCTCTCCACATATTTAATACTGATTGTTTGATTATCCAGGACCAAACTTTTCATCCTCCCAAAGTAATGTGAAAAGCCCAAAGGAATTGATGAGCCAAAAAGGCTTATTCGAAAAAGTGAAAAAAAATTGAAAAATGATGAAGTACAAAAGTACAAAATAAAAAGTGAAATAAAGAGGGCAAAAATAAGGTTGAAGGATTAAAAGAAAAATCCTTAGTTTTCAAACAATCAGGACTTAGTATATATGTGGGAGACTTCTGCTATTTTCTTTCTTAAACAATAAAAATATATAGCCTTCATCAGTAATGTTACAAGACAAAAAGACCTCTTGGTCTTGTAGGCCTATGCATTCGTAGTGGAGATGTAGACCTATTACAAGCTTATGGTAAGAAAGTAACATGTAGCAGGGCAAGAATGAAAATAACCCAATTGAGACAGAACTTAAACAGTTATTCTTCGATCAAATTGCTAGAAAAATAATTGATTACCTTACATGTCTATTTCTGATAGGGATGTTAGCTAGAGAATCTTTTTAATTGACTGGCTACTTGTTAAGTTAAGAACAATAAAATAGAGGAATAGAGGAATGAATTACTGCACGTTATTATTCATCAAAGAAAGCCATTAAATAGGCTGTACACACTCAACGGATAACTCCAAGAAAATATCAACTAATATTGAGATAAAAACTAATTCCTATAATTTTGCTAAACTGGCGCATAACAAACCGTTTGACCAATTCAAAATAAAAACAACTTTATTCAACATTCCCTCCGTTAAACTAATGATAACATATTAGTTTAGAAAACACTGAACTAAAATGAATCTCTTGAACAGACTCTAAGCATCCCTCTGAGCTTCTGAAATGCACTGAGTTTAAGAGCTTTTATAAATATATCAGCAATCTAATCTTGGCTTCTGCAGTACACAAGATCAACAGTTCCATTGTTTGTAAGGTCTCGTAGGAAATGTACCTAATGTCAATGTGTTTGCTCCTTCCATGTAAAACTGGGTTTTTGGATAACTTTGTTGCTGAACTGCTGTCACAATAAATTGTTGTAGCTCCCTCTTACTTCAACTGTAGTGTTTCAAGAATTTGTCTCAACCAAATAGCTTGACAAACACATAAACTTGCAGCTACAAATTCTGCTTCTGTTGTAGACAAAGTCACAATTGATTGTTTTCTTGATGACCATGATACAGCTCCAGAACCCATCAAAAAAACATATCCAGGTGTGCTTTTTCTATCATCTAGATCTCTAGCATAATCACTATCTGTAAACCCAAATATTTCTAATTTTTCACCATTCTTATACATGATCCCATAATCAGTTGTACTTTCAAGTATCTAAGGATGGGTTTTGCAGCAGAAAGATGCATCTCCTTTGGACTTTCCATGAATCTGCTAATGAAGCTTACAACATGCATAATGTCCGGCCTTGTCCCTATTAAATACATCAAGCTTCTCACAATTTGCTTGTAAAGTGTACTATCAAACCTTTTACCTTGTGGGTCTTTGACAAGCTTTAAACCTGCTTTTGCTGGGTTACTAACAGGATTACAATCCCACATTTGAAACCTGTTTAGTAGCTCTTGCACATATTTCTTTTGAGTAATAAAGATGCCTGCAGTAGATTGAACAACCTCTATGCCAAGAAAATAGTGCATCACTCCAAGATCAGGCATATCAAATTCTTTCATCATAGAATCTTTAAATTTATCAAACATGCTTCTATCATTTCCAGTATAGATTAAGTCATCAACATACAAACACACTATGAGCATACGATTATTTTCAGATTTAATAAATAGAGTGTGTTCATAAGGACACTTAATAAAACCTGACCTCAGAAAGTAAGCTTCAATATGACTATACCAAGCTCGTGGGGATTGGTTTAGTTCGTATAAAGCCTTCTTTAACTTGTATACTTTGTACTCTTCACTAAGTTTGACATAACCAGGGGGTTGAGTAACAAATACCTGCTATTTTAATTCTCCATGCAAGAAAGCATATTTGACATCTAGCTAAAAGATAGGCCACAAATTCTAAGCTGCGAGTGCAATTACTAATCTAATTGTATCATGCCTTGCAACAGGATCAAACACTTCTTTGTAGTCAATACCAAATTCTTGCTTGTACCCTTTGGTGACTAAACGAGCCTTATGTTTATCAATTTCACCTTTCTCCTTCAAGTTTGGTTTGTAAACCCACTTAACATCAATGGTCTTCATGTCTTTTGGAAGTTCCATTAACTCCCATGTGTTATTCTTCTCAATGGGTTCAATTTCATCATCCATGGCTTTCCTCCATTTTGAATGTTGAACAACTTCTTCAGAAGTTACAGGATCATAATCTGCATAGAGAGCAAAATGTATGAATAGATCTTCAGATTGATCAATTCCTATTACCTCATAGTCACTCATCCATGCCAGTCTCCTTCTAAGTCGTTGTGTTCTTGGTTCTCTTGCAATTGCTTGCTCATCTTGAATCTCCACAGGCTGCTACCCTTCTTTTGCTTCATCACTGTCAGAATCTTTTCCATCACCAACATCTACTGGAATATTATGATCAACAGTATCTACATTCCACTACCAAAAATTTTCTTCATACAAAAATTACATCACGGCTGGTGATGATCTTCTTAGTTTTAGGATTATACAATTTGTAAGCTTTTGTACAATCAATAATACCAAGAAAAACACATTTTCCTATAATTACTGCACTTTATTATTCATCAAATAAAGCCTTTAAATAGTTTGTACACACTTGACAGATAACTCCAAGAAAATAGCAATATTGAGATAGAAACTAATTCCTATAATTTTGCTAAACTGACGCATAACAGACCCTTTGACCAATTCAAAATAAAACAACTTTATTCAACATTACTGACATATCCTTATTAGATTTGAGAAAGTCTATTTTTCCTATGTAAACCTTGAAGGTGTCCTTGACAAGTTTCTTTGCCCAGGAGTGCAAAGGTCCAAGTGTGGGGGTTCTAATGACGCCAAAATTAGACATGATAACATGCGTCATTTTGCTTAATACTATTGATAATAATTAATTATATGACGGTAAAAGGCGCTAACATAATACATAGGAGCCAAAATTAGGAAAGAGCTAAAAATGGCTATTTAATGCATATTTTGTGATAAAACTATGATATTAGTCATTTATTAAATATAAAGTATTATTATGGATATTTACAGATGATTCCAGGTCAAGACAGAGTTATTCTATTACTTGGAATTCGAGATAGGGACCAAAATAAAGACAGGAATGCAAGAAGGGACTAAACTGAAAGGAAAAAGGGAGCAGAGAAGTCAACGCCATTGGTTGACCACGAGGAGACTCGCCGCGGCAAGCAGCCTAAGGCCCGCTACAGTGAGAGAGCTGACAGCGTGGCAAAATGAGTTCGAATTCAAATTTCGAACCAGATCAATTTGGGACCAATTGGTAACTGAATCGGACGTTGCGAGCTTCAAATTTTGAATATATTAGGAATTAATATTATTCTATTAGGAATAATATTATTTAGAATAGAATTAATAGTATTTTCCTTATTATACTTAGACTAGGATCCTCCAATGTAAAGCTATAAAAGGGGAAAACTTAGTTGTAGTTTTTCATACCTAGCTTTCTGTTAAACTTAGCCTCGTGATTCTAGATCATGAGTAGTTAAGATGCTAGGTTTTCCCTAGGGTAATCTATGTAATTGCTTGAGCTATGAGCACTATTGCTAGGGAAGTTGTTTAGATATCTATAGTTTATCAACTTCCAGTTGTGATTCTAGGTTGAGACTAGATTCGCGGATCGAGGGTTTTCAATTGGATTAAATGGATCTAGCAGGTTGCAGGTCTGGGTTGATCGACTCAAACAAGATACCACCTTTTTATTTATGGTATAAGTAATTTGGTTTCTTTAAATTAAATGTGTTCTTCTAGTTTACACACACCATTCTAATGCGGATGCGACATCCCCGACGGGCAATTTATCTTTTCTTAGTTACTCACACGAATCATATATTTTCCTCCCAAATCAATTATTTGTTAATTTATTTTACTAATATTCTCTGTTTTCTATAATCTGATTTGATTTCTTTAAAGGTGCAGTTACTATGGAACAACTGAAGATTCCGAGTGATTCGACCCTAGGTTGACATTATACTATATTCCTAGGTTTTATTTGATTCTAAATTGCGACAGGTTAGGGGACATATTTAACACACCTGGAAAAGCCCACATCAATTTTATAGGCATTTTATCATATTTTTGGCTCTATCACATATGTCAAAATATTCAACCTTTTTGGTGCAAAATCATATATATTTATCTATAATTTGTACTATTTAACACTCTAAAGTTAGGATGATTTTGGGTGCGATCAGTGTCGATCGTGTTGTATTGGCTTTGTAGTTCGCTTTACTTTCCGTTTTTTATTATTGTGTTAACTTTGCAGTAGTAGTATGGAATTAATTTAATATCAATGAAATATTAATGAAATATTTTAATTATGTTATATTAATGAAATAGAAGTATTTTGGTACTACTTTCCTATTTTGGTTTTCCTATGTGTTTCTTGGCATTTCTATTCTCGTTTCCTTCTTTGTCTTCCCTTTGTCATTTCAAAGTCATATTGCCGGCGCTATTAATGACAATACTTGATTATTTCGTTGACGGTTATGTTTCCCGTGCGTGGGCTAGTTGGAGTAGGTTTATTTTTGCCTAATGGAGTAATTATTATTTGCGTTCTTCGAGTGCTAATTATGGTCGGTGCATCATTCTATGTTTTTGCCTATATGAGGAGGGCTTGGTTCTGTTGTCGAGCATCCCTTTATCTATTCTTCTTCGTTCCTTGTTTGTTTATCTCTCTGTCTTTATCTTTTTTGGGCCTTGACAATGTTAAGTTCGAGTGCTTCTTCCTCTCATCCCTCCATGATATCACTTGAAGTTGATGAATACTACCGAGTGTTTAGATTTTCTGGGCACGAAGTGGAGGGATTTGGTTATTATGTTCACGGTCCAGGTATGGGCCGTGTTCTTAGTCTGGACGTTAATTTTGTCACCCTAGTGGGGGTGCTCCCTGGCCTTGATCCTCGCAGTTATGACTGCATTCTCTGCATGCAGTCATTCCTCGCTGGCGGGGTTGTTTATCGGTGTGTGCCACCAGCTAATTCCTCAGCCTTTGTGCCCCTGTCCTGTCCTCTGGCTGTGGGGACTTTCGGCATACAGATATATGGACTGTTTGTACCTCCAGGTTTGACTCTATGCGTGCCTTCATGCGGACCCTACAGTCGTTGGTGTAGATCATGATTAAGACTCATCTTCAAGACATAGAGGCTCCCACTCAACTTGCCCAAGTGCTAGGTTATTCTACTATTATCTCTCAGTGGGTACATCGTGGCTTTCGGCCATATAGTGGTGCTTGGATTTTCTCGCACCTTGATGATATAATTCACCGCCTTCACTTTGCTTTTGGGTTGGCTCAACTGTATTTGGAGAGGGGCTTCTAAGGCCCGACTGTCCGTCCGTTATCCAAATTTTCTGTTAAGCTTTTGAAGGTGGCGCCTGTCCGTCTTGCTCTCTTTACTTGTATTTGGTTTTTTCTTGCATTTGTCAATTTTATGTAATTTCCTTATTTATTTTGTTTTACCTTGATGTACTCATTACTGTATGTAATGCTTGGAATATTAAATGAAAGGGCGTCTTACGATTTTCTTTTTATCTTGTTTTGATTGTTTACATTGTGTCTTGCCTTTCTCCTCCACCGTCTGCTTTTATTCCAAGTATTCTTTATTGCGCTTCTTGAACTTCTCTCATTGACGGGAAGGTGCGCTTTGTTTATGTGATTATTGCCTTTGCATCTTTTCGATGTCCCTTTGCTGTTTTTTCGACTGGGCACGTTGTTCTTAGCAGGTGATCGCACCTAAAATCAACCTAAATTTACAGTATTAAATAGCTTAAATAATGGATAAATATATATGATTTTACCCTAAATAGGTTGAATATCTTGACATAAGGAATAGAACCACAAATGTGACAATATGCCCTTAAAAAGCCCTATTTTTTATATTCTTAATTATTCGTAAAATATGTCAAATATTGGATAGGTCGGTTTGATGTTTGTTGATGTTGCAAGCTTAACAGGGATCAATGGGAAGATATATTCCAAGTATAGGAACCAGAACCAAAGCAAGAACTCTTAGCAAGGTCTAGTAAGAGAGTAAAACGAGAAAGGAACGGAGCATTCGCCATGGCAAGCAGTTTTACTCGCCACAGCAAGCATGAAGAACTCGCTGCAACGAGCAAAATAGCTCGCCAGAGCGAGTTCAGAGGCTGAAAAGGTGGATGACGTGGACAACAACCTTATGGACGAATTTAAGAAGGATCCACTCATCTAAGGGGTTGGACTTGCTTTTAAATTGGTTTGAATTCAAATATTAAATTTCATAGCAATTAATAGTATCTCCATCCTATTCCTAATCAAATTGGAGGTCTTGGAGCAAAATAAATAAGCGTTTCACAATGTTGAAAAGGCATTCAGTGATTCCCACATATTAGTATAGTTTAAAGCTTAGAGACAATATCAGTGTCTAAGTTCTTCTTGGGTTTCCAAGAAGAACTAGTGTAGGTAAGAGCCGATGGCTCTTTATTAGGGTTTGTTAATTCTTTTGTCTTTTGTGTTTAACCCTTTTCGATTTATAGATTGTGTTTTTCTTCTTGATCACATGTCATTAGTTTATTAGATTCTTCGATGAGTGTGCATGTGCTTAGTATACTAGATCCTTCATATCGGGTTGATAATCACTGATTATGTGGTAGAGCACTTGGAATTTCTTATTCTTGAGATTCGGATATATATCTATTAATTGTTCCTGGTTAGGCAGTTGATCAATAAGTATATCATAAAATCTTTTGATTCATGTTGTTGATGTTCCCAGTCGAGGATAACATTATCATTAGATAGGCTTTCGTAATGCATGATTATCATTAATATGATGAATTTTAGAATGAATTAATTAAACCTGATTAACTTCAGATTGACCATGATTGCCTGGTTCTATTCTTCTTGGGATCTTGCTTCGTATTATCTTTGACCCTTTTAACCCAACGCATCCTTACTCATTCTGCAAATACCTGCTTGCTTGAGATACTAACCAATTATAGGAACAACGTGAAAATTCCGTGAGAGATTCGACCCTTAGGTTACACCTTGTGCTACCTGAGGTTTCTATTTGATCACAACCGTGACGACCGACTGGAACCTCGATTCAGAGTAATTTCAATTCGTGAAAAAGTGATGATCAAATTGGCGTCGTTGCTAGGGAATCATCGATTGATCTTAAGGATGGCTACGTCTTCAACGAACAGGTGTTTGTTTTTATTTTAATTTCTTTTTCAATCTTTTATCTTCTTTTTCCCATTTTCTTCCTGTTTTCCTGTTTCACTCTTTATTTTTCGAATTTTCTTTTCTTTCTTTCTATTTTCTGTTGTTGCTCGCCACGTGCTCACTACAGCGAGTACTTGTACTCACTACCAAGCTCGCCACAACGAGAAACCCTCTGCTCACCACCACACTTGCCACAACGAACATCTGTAGGAGACTTGTTTCCCTTTGACCTAGAGATTGAGTAAAATTTAACTAAACTTAGGAGAGAGAAAAGAAGGGAAGAAATTTCCTCCATAGCCATGGGTGATCATGGAGATGGAGTTCTTGATGAAAGGGTCACCCTTAAAGACCTAAATAAAGTTGAGTCCTCCTATGATATATCTTAAAACCCGGTCCCGGTCTTTGAGAATGATTTTGAGTTAAAGGGACCACTGCTGAACTCCTTGCCAAGATTTCATAGATTGGCGGGAGATAATCCCTATATGCACTTAAAAATCTTGAACATGTACTGCACCACACTTAAACCCGTAGGCACTAAAGTTGAGGATGTCATGTGGAAAGTATTCCGAATGACATTGGAAGGAAAGCCCATGGAATGGTTTCTGCATTTGCTAGCCTATACTCTAGAAGCCTTGATCTCTTGGGACGCTCTTTGGTGCGCATTACTTGAGAAATAGTTCCCGACTAGCAAGGTCTCGGCTACCAGGAAGGAAATCACATCCATTAAGCAAGAGTACGATGAATGTTACTATGACTATTGGATCCGCCTTCAGGATCTGATAGCCACATGCTCGAACCATCGGATACCCCTTGCTCAGTTAGTGAATAGTTTCGTGGACGGTCTAAAACCCGCTGACTCGGACGTGTTAGTTGCAGCTGTTAACTGCCCATTAGAAGACCTCACCCTAGTTGAGGCATGGGACCTTAAACAAACGACAATCACTCAGAGACGTCAATCAAGTAAGCGAAATAGGTTACAAAAAAAACCCTGTACTTGCTAATAAGTCCCTTGTCTATCCGGAGGGGTAATCGAGAACCTGCTTATTCAGGTTAAAGGACTCTGGATCCCAGCAGACTTCTACATCCTCAATATTGAGTCATCACCCTGTGACTCTACTTTGATTCTGGGATGTCCCTTCCTCAGGACTGCCAATACCACTGTTGGTATGAAAGATGGAACGATCTCCATTGAAGTAGGGGATAAAAAAATAAATTTCAGCATATACATGGAGATGAAACAACCATTTGAGGAATATAGGGTAAATCCTGTTGACACAATAGACAGTGAGTTTAATATAACTGCCATTAACCCTGAGCCTGACTATCTATATAAATTAACTAACGGTATGGCCATTAAGGACCATACTAACATTGTAGAAAATAGTAAGCCTAAAAATAGAGATGGTGGCACCCTACCCTTCCAGCCAGCATGTGCCAAAGAAAAGATACCACCGGCACCACAAGATAAAGTGTGGGGGCACATGGACGTAAAAGAACCGAGCAGAAACAAAGAAGGGGAAACCCTTCCACACAACCCGGAGGAATTAAATAAAAAGCCACTTGACATAGCTTGGAAAGCACGAAGTATCATGGCCCAAAGCAAGACTATGTACCAGCAAGGATATCTCCTTGGGCTGAACAAGGAGTCTCATGAACCCCCTTGAGGAGCAAGGTAGGTATCTTTTTCCCCAATTACCCGGTCTGCTGTGGGTAAAATATTAACTGACAAATAAGTGTGAGGGGAAAGAATAACTTACCATTAAAGTTTTGTTTAAAAGTTCTGCATTCTCGATAATTTTGTTTATTTTCATTTTTGTTCAAATTTTCTTTTTATCGATTTTATTTTTAATTTTTAATTTCTAAACTCTATGACTGAGCCATCGCTAATTTACACCACAATATCTCTCTTTAAACTAATGCATTTTTTTTTGTCTGCTGACTCTATCTGGGTTTGCTAATTACCCTTCTGTCTTAAAACTTCTTGTCCTTGATGCATTGATGACCATGCATGTTTTAAGTGTGGAGGGGAGGGAGGGGGCGGGGGAATCACTCCGTGATTAGAAATTTTAAGACTTTAGGGTCCTGCTAATTATTTAGTTTCGGAATTTGGGAAAATTTAAAATTTTTCAAAACAAATAAATATTTTAGGAATCGAACTTAGCATGTAGCAGTTAGAATTTTTTTTTTCCGAAAATTAACTAATATGATTTTCTTAAAAGATATGATGCGGAACCCCAAGGTAATAAAGAACTTGAAACCCATATGATGTGGAACCCCAAGGTTATAGAGAACCCAAAACTTTGAACACACAATATGGACAGAACAAGTAGAAGGAAACAAATCCCCAACCTATTGAACCCCAATTGACAACGCAAATGGAAATGCAAATAATCGGTTGATAACAATTAATTCTTGATGCAATAGAAGAAGATAGGCACCTCTCCTATGGATTCTTCTTTCAGCCAAGAAGAAGAACAAAAGCTCAATGCTCTATAATCAAATCTCCAACTAGAAATTTCTTTTTACCATGAAGGATATTCTTGTTTGCTTGAGCGAATTAGCACAAGCATGAGAGAGTTGGAAGGATTATTGAAAGACCAATTTGAGTGACCTAACACTGTTGGAAGGATAAGCCCCAAACACTGATCTACACAATTACATCCATTGAGTGTTTTAACTGCTTAGCTTGTTTTCTTCTAGAACTTGCAGTGGGTCTTAATTGAGGCTGACTAGCATACAAGGACCTAGGAAGATTGAGGAATTCGTCTCTTGTACCAAGTGCCCATACACAAGCCTATGTATATGCATATGCATACACCTATCACCCTATTTTGAGCATAGCATAAGCAGATTGTCCTAACATATTCTATTAATATTGATTGCTTAATTATCCAGGTCAAAAACTTCTTATCCTCCCATAAATGTGAAAAGCCCAGGGAATTCGATGAGCAAAAGGTTTATTCGAAAAATAATAAAATAAAGAAGGTACCAAAGTACGAAAGTGCAAGGGCACAAAAGTGAAACCCGAGGTCATAAATAAAGTTGAAGGATGAGAAGAAAAACCTTAGTTTTCAAATAGTCAGGACTTAGTATTTATGGAAAGAGGCTTTTGTTCTTTCTTTCTTTAAACAGTGAAGAAAATAGCCTCCATTAGCAATGTTACAAACCCAAAAGACCTCTTGACTAGGAACTTGTGTGCGACAAACAGTGGAGATAGAGACCCTCTTGAAGCCTATGGTAAGAGGCAGGTAAGTATGTTATGAGTGAAATCTTACCCCAATATGTTGGTGAGGCAATGAGTGTATTGTTAAATTGGTTCTAAATATTCTTGAAGAAATTCTCATGCATGATTAATTGGCCAATGTGATCTAGGGATCAAAATTTACTTAAATACTTGCATGGTAGATTTTCATTTTTGATTGGGAGCACTAACCCTATAAGTTGGCTTGATCTTGAATGCTCTAGGTTTACATCTTCTTTGTCCAAGAGTAGAAAGGTTAATTGTGGGGGATTTGATCGCACCCAAAATCAACCTAACTTTAGGGTATTAGCATAAATAATAGATAAATATATATGATTTTACCCTGATAAGGTTAAATATCTTGACATAAAGAATAGATCCGGAAATGTGATAAAATGCCCATAAAAGGCCCTATTTAATGATATTCTTAACTATCCGTTAAGTATATATCAGATAGGTGCATTTGATGTTTGTTGATGCTGCAAGCCTAACAAGGATCAATGGGAAGATATAATCCAAGTATAGGAACCAAAACCAAAGCAAGAACTTGTAGCAAGACCCAGAAAGAGTGCAAAAAATGAAAGGAAGGGAGCATTCGCCATGGCAAGCAGTTTTAGTCGCCAAAACAAGCATGAAGAACTCGTTGCAGCGAGCAAAATAGCTCGCCACAATGAGTAGTGTGTTGCACAGTTCGCTGCAACGAGCAAAATAGCTCACTACAGCGAGTTTAGAGGTTGAAAAGGTGGATGATGTGGACAACAACCTTATGGACGAATTTAAGAAGGATCCCAGTCATCTAAGGAGTTAGAGATGTTTTTAAATTGGTTTGAATTCAAATATTAAATTCCATACCAATTAATAGTTATCTCCATCCTATTCCTAATCAAATTGGAGGTCCCTGAACAATATATATAAGCGCCTCACAAGGTTGAAAAGGCATTAAGTGATTCCCACATATTAGTATAAGTTAGAGTGTAGAGAGAATATGAGTGGCTAAGTTCTTCTTGGGTTTCCAAGAACTAATGCAGACATGAGCCGATAGCTCTTCATTAGGGTTTGTTTATTCATTCGTCTATTGTATTTCATCCTTTTCGATTTATAGATTGTGTTTTGCTTCTTGATCCCATGTCATTAGTTTATTATTGATTAATTATATACACTCAATTTTTTTATGCATTTTTTATTGTTTTCTTATGATATTATGTGCTAATTACCCCCTTAAAGAAAATCCTGCCTCCGCCTCCGATTCCACACATACGCACATCCCTCTAAGGGCTAAGATAGGAGAATCCCTCACCTTGGCCGCTTTACTTAGTAATATCCTTAAGTATTCTCTATCTCCTAGCAAGTACTTGAATCCTATCACATATATAGAACCATTTAATCAACTCTAGTTTCATACACAATTTCATAGTTTGTCTACTTATGGCTCCTTACACCTATCCTACTTTAAATCATTAATGCATTAGCAACCAAGTTCACAAGTTTGATCACCCTTCATTACCCACTTATATAATTTAACTTCTTCTCTTTACATCACTATTTCATCTTAAATCAATGCTTCTAAATTTCTAATCCCATGACCACAAACCATAATTTTCTTACTTAACCAACCATTTTATTTCATAATCAAACTTAGGTTTCCTAATGGTGGAATTTTGACTTCTATTCTATGATTAAATTTTAACTCACTTATATATATGATTCCTAAGCCACTTGTAACTTAGATATTAATTACTTTGTACATAAGTTCTTTGTGTTAAATATCAATATCTAAGAAGGAGTATTACATACCTATTTATTACAAAAATGCATCTTTGGATGGTTGTTTCCGGTGACCGATGGTGGTGGCTGATTGGAGGCTCCTAGTGGCAGAGTCCGACGATGTTGAAGAAGAATGAGTGAAAAAATGAAGGCAATTTAAGAGATGACGGGAAAGGAGGTTTGGTGTAGATGTAGATAAACATGAAAGAGAAACAAAAAAAAAATGCTACAGCGGAGGTCCTGGAAGAAGCAAAATCGTGGGCTTATGTTTAGGGATTCAAGGGTTGCTTGGGCATTTCACATCCCTTTTTGAGTATCATAAAATTGTGTTTCAATGGATTTTTCTTCTTTAGGTGTACTTGTGGGTAAAAACACAAAAGATTTAAAATTTTTGGATAGTCATAAGCCTATTAAAAATATTTGTCATTGAGTCTCTAGCAAATGTAAATTCCTACCCAGTATAATTTTATTTTTGAAAATTTATAAAAATTTAAACTGTGAGCTCACTATAATACATATTGTAACTGTCGTTTTTGGTTTAGACAATTCATAATGTAAAATAAGGACCGCAAGGGGTCATAACCTTTGGGAACTTGTCCTTAGGTGAGGACCTAGGTGCCTACGTAGCCTTGTTGACGGATCAAAGTCCATGTAGTTTGATGAGGGGAACATCCGTGGGAGCCGTTAGGCAGGAATGTTACTTGTAATGGCTGTGTGCGGTAATGACGTGTGTGTTGCTCCGGGTGGACGAGCCACCTATTGGAGGTAGCTCGTATGCAGTGGGTGAGAGAGCTAGAGTGTCTAGGTGGTGCTTAGAGCAAGAGGATGTGTGAATCCTGTGATGGAATGAGGATGTCCTGATGTCTGTTAGGTACACTTCAGGTAATAAGGAACTCGTGGTATGCTACTGCGTTGCGAGTGTTGTCTTGTTCGCTTGCCCTAAGTCTCACAGGTGAGAGGACATGTTCGGGGCCATCGAGCGGTGCCATGTGCCACTAATCTGTGGTCCGGTTATCCTTCTAGAAGGCCAGTGCCACATGTCCATAGGAAGGTATATTATGGGATTACATAAGTCCCCCAAGTCTATAGGTGTTGGCCCCCGTGGACTTAAGTTAATTTGTAAGAGTATTTGGAGCAAGGTCGCTCGCCTTGAGTTCCCTATGGAATAAGATCGACCGCTAATCATTGGAGTCGGGGCGGTTTAACGTGTGTTCGAGAGAAATTGGGTTTCTCTGGAGTTTGCCTAGGAGGAGTGGGTAGCCAAGGGTGCCACACGTCAGGATCTGGACGGTTATCTGCTTAACTTTCTTAGCAAGTTTCTCGAGCCGTCTCTGTAGAAACGCTTGCGTCTTTTCGAGGAAACGTCATCATTACAGAGAAGGCGAATTTCTGGAGATGCCCTTGGAAGGCTTCAAAGGGATTTGAAAGGTCGGGGGCATTCTGGACTTTTTCCCTCGCGCTCCTTGGTCTTTCAATCTTCGTGCCTCTCAGTTCGACATCGTGTACTTTTTATTCGAGATGTCATTTTCATTTTCCCCAGTTCTTGAGACTTCTCCTTCATTCATCCCCACTTCAAATGGCTTCTTCCAGCGCTATTGCCCTTCATCCTCAAGCAAAGGAGCCGGATTTTGAGTAGGCCTTTCTTACCGTGGCAATGGACGAGATCAAGAAGAGGGTTGAGGCCCTCATCATGCGGCAAGATTCTGCGGACCTTCGTGGGGTCCTAGTTAGAGAGGGTGAAGAACATGCGTCATTCGCAGTTCCTCCTCGTGTTTCAGAGGTGTGGTAGACGGCTAATCCTGAACCTGGGTCTCTTAACGACATTTCAGAGGTTGAGAGGGATAAGGGGTCGCTGGTGCCGCCGGGTCCAAATATTGAGAAAATTTGGGGGGAGCGATTTGCTCCTTCCTTCCCTGAGAAGTATGAGATTCGGGCCATGGAGGAGGGAGAGGCTATTATCTGGAGTGATGGCGTGAGTTTCATCTTTCCTCTCTGTGTTCCCTATAATGCCTCTATGATTTCGCCCTTCTGTGTTTTTTGGAGGCTATGCTTAATCTTCTGAACGTCTACCCTGCCCAACTGACGGCTAATGCTTGGTTTCAACTCAGCATTTTTAAGCGGGTGTGCCGGGCAAATAATTTTGAGGCTTTTCCGAATGTCTTCCTTTCTCTCTACGGCGTGCGCGAGAAGCGTGGTTGGGTTTGTTTTCAAGCATATGCCAAGGAGTTCACTATCACCAATTTACCGAACAACAAACATGAATGGAGATCATACTTCTTCAAAGTTGTTCCCATGAAAGGTGTGTGCCCGCCTTGGATACGTCCTGAGGACTGTCGTCCTCGCTTTCCTCTTAAATGGTCCCATCCTACCCTCCGGGTGTTGCACGACCGGGAGGATTATGAGAATAGTGCTTTTTGGTGCCTGAGGGGGTCAAAGGTCGTCGACAAGATTTATTATAAGTCTGTTACTTAGGTAACGTATTGTATTTTTACCTTACCTGATTGACTCCTTTGTTCCAGGGCTAACTTTGGGCGGCATCCAGCGGAGATTGGAGGTTTCGGCGGGCAGTCATCGCAGGAAATGAAGGCGAGTTCAGGTCGAAGCGGTCGAGGACAATCAAAGTACTGATGTAGATGAGAAATAGGTTGGTTGTGATGGCAGTCTGAGTCTCACTGGTCATCGAAAATTACCTTTTACCCCCGTGCCCCACGAAGAGATGCCTGTCATGTTTCAGGGTGAGGGCATCACTTTCAAAGGGAAATTGATACCTTTTGAAGTTGAGCGGGTCATATTGGCCCGACAGAATTATCCGGCAGACTATGGGGATGATTATATGTTAGAGCATATGATCAAGGAAGCCATGTTGTTGCTTAGTCGCCTGGTGGGCTTCGCTTATTAACGAGAAATGGATGAGGTAGGCATTTTTGCGTTTTATTTCTCCTAGCTTTTGTTTAAGTGGCTTATCGACCAAAACAACTTGCAGGGAGTGGTGGAGAAGTTGTTCGACGAGAATACCCAGTTGAGCAACAAAGTGAAGTTGTTAGAGGCTGAGCTTGCCAAGAAGAACGCAGAGATCGCAAGGGACCATCGCTTGGACATCTTGCGCTTTGCCAATTATGGGATGCAAAATGGCATCACGCAATTGGAGGACTTGATGGGCATCTCAATTTCTCTAGAGATAAGGGCGAGACTTCATCCGTCGTGGGAGAAGATTGGGGGTGAGTTCCGTGCTCGCCGTCATCCTGATTCTCCATTAAGGATAGAGGAGTATACTATTCTCCAAAATCCTCGTAGGTGAGGCTCAGGCGATCATCCCACAATCTAGCAACCATGTTGATGAGCGATCGAGTTCTCAGACTTCTTTGCCGGATGAAGATGCTTCTTAGATTAGTTTTTTTTTCTATTTGGAAGCGGTAGACCTCTCTTATTTTTTGTACATACATTTTTGTACTTGGAGGCGGTAGACCTCTCTTTTTGTATATACAGGGCGGGTGAGTCCACCCTTTTTTGAAAGTAAGTAATCAAGAATTTTTGACAAATACTAGAGTTGATCAATTGCATTGCGTACGATATTTCATTAATTGTACAAAACATTTCTTGAGATAGGATAGCGAAGGTAGCTTAAGACAAAGTGTAGTATTTTCTTATACTACTAGCAGTCCAAGTATTGGGTATATGCTCGCTTGACAGATGAGCTAATTTGTAAGCACCATGGGAGGCAATCCCAATGACTCTATATGGGCCTTCCCAATTGGGTGCGAGGTTTCCATGGAGGCAATCTTGCCTATTGTTAATTGTCGTCCGTAGGATTAAGTCTCATTTTTTGAATTTGCGAGGATGTCACCTTTTGTTATACTTTCGGGTGAGAAACTGTTTGTATGTGACAGCTTTAAGTGCCACCGTTTCTCTCCGTTCTTCGACCGCATCTTGCCTAACGAGTAATTTTTTTGGGTTTGCATCAGAAAAATTCAAGACTCGATCTGAGGGTACCCCAATATCGGCTGGGACTATAGCTTCTTGTCCATAGGTTAGGGCAAATGGTGTTAACCCGGTCACCGAATGAATGGTTGTTCGGTAGGACCATAGAACTGAAGGGAGTTCGTCCACTCAATCTTCCTTTGCTTCTGCTAAGTGTTTTCGGAGTTTTTCAAGTATGATCATGTTTGCCCGCTAGGTTTGACCGTTGGTGGCCAGATACTCGGTAGAGGTTGTCCAGTGGTCAATGTGCCATTCTTTGCAAAAGTCTTTGAACATTTCGCTGATGAATTGGCGACCGTTGTCGGTGATCAGTATATGGGGAGGGCTAAATCTGGACATGATATTTCGCCAGAGGAAGTTTTGGTATTTTGGGACCCGATAGTGGCAAGTGTTCAGCTTTGATCCATTTTGTAAAATAATCGACTGCCACTATGAGGAACTTCCTCTGCAGTGTGGTTTGCAGGAGAGGTCTGAGTATATCCATTCCAAAAGTATTGAACGGGCACGGAGACTCGATGGGTTTTAGCTCTTCGAGAGGCTTATGTATGAAGTTGGCGTGCTGTTGGCACCGATCACTGTTTGTGACTAATTTCTCGGAATCTGCCTTCATACTTGGCCAGTAGAAACTTGATCGAAGTGCTTGCTTGCAGAGGGCACCCGTAGATTGATGGGTTTCGCATACACCTTCTGGATTTCCTGGAGGACATAGTTAACCTTTTCAGGTGGAAGACACCTGAAGGGTGGGGATGAGAATCTCTTTTTGTACAAGTCTTCTCCCCAAATAAAATATCGAGCTGCTTGTCTCCTTATCTTTTTGGCTAATTCCTTTTCTTCAGGTAGCGTGCCCTCTATTATATACGCTTTTATAGGAGCCATCCGGGAGGCGTCGACTACTATTGGTTGCATATTTGGAGCTATGCTGGGTGCTTGTAGCATCGTTCGGAGGACCGTTTTGAGGCCCGATTGACTTGGCGTTGTGGTAAGTTTGGAGTGGGCGTTAACTTGGGTGTTTTGGTTCCGCGGTATCTGTGTGATCAAAACAGATTCGAACCTACTGATTTCTTGTTTGGCATGCTCCACATATTTGGATATTTTAGCGTCTTTTGCCTCGAGTTCCTTGTTAAGTTGTCCGAGCACCAGTTGGGAGTCGCTTAATAGCTTGACCTTTAAGGCGCCTAGGTCTTGAGCTAGTGCTAGTCTGGTTATGAGTGCTTCATATTCAGCTTGATTATTTGAGGCTGGGAACATGAAGCGCAGGGCTTGTTCCACCTTTATTCTGTCAGGGCCTTTCGCTATAATTCTGGCGCCCGCAGATTTCTCAGTCGAGGAGCCGTCTACGTAGACTAAGCATGGGGATTTTTTGGTTGTGGCTCGCAAGTCATGTCAGTCTTTGTTTCTACTGCCGGGGTGTCCCCCTTCTAGCATTCTGACAGAATCATTTCGGTAATGAAGTCTGCTAGGGTTTGGGCTTTGATTGCCCACCTTGGCTCGTACTTGATGTCAAACTCGGAGAGTTCTACGGCCCAATTTGTCATTCTCCCTACTAAGTCTGGCTTCTACAGTATTTGCCATAGGGGTTGGTCGGTTCAGACCATGATTGTGTGTTGTTGAAAGTGCTGTCAGAGTCTCCGTGCTGAATGAACGAGGGCTAGCACTAGTTTTTCCACTCGCTGGTACCGTAATTGAGCTCCTTGCAGGGCATGGCTCGTATAATACACTAGGTATTGTTCTGCTCCTTCTTCCCTTATCAAGGCAGAGCTTACGACGTGACTAGTAGTGGCTAAGTATAACACCAGGGTTTCCCCTTTCTTGGCCTTTGCCAGTATTGGGGACCTAGCCAAGTACGCTTTGAGGTCTTGGAAGGACTTTTCACATTGGTCCATCCACTAGAATGTTGGTGCAGTTTTTAGGATTTTGTAGAATGGGAGGCATCGGTCAGCCATTCTGGATAAGAATCTGTTGAGGGCCGCCAGCCTTTCATTGAGCCTTTGCACATCCTTGATCAAACAAGGAGGTTCCATGTTCATAATGGCCACGCATTTTTCTGTGTTGGCCTCGATTCCTCTTTGTGTGATCATAAAGCCTAGGAACTTCCCTGACGATACTCCAAAGGCGCACTTTGTTGGGTTCAACTTCATCTGGTGTTTCCTTAGGACTAGGAAGATTTCTTCAAGATGCTGAAGGTGTTGCTTGACTTTTAGGGACTTTACCACCATGTCATTGACATTGACTTCAAGGTTATGGCCAACCTATTCCTTGAAGACTATATCCATCATTCTTTGGTAGGTGGCACCCGCGTTTTTTAGTCCAAAATGCATGACCGTATAGCAAAAAACCCTTTGTCCGTGATGAAGGAGGTCTTCTCCTGGCCTTGCGGGTTCATCTGAATCTGGTTGTAACCTGAGAAGGCGTCCAAGATTCTCAGCAAGCGATGTCCCTATGTTCCATCTACCAACTTGTCGATGTTGGGGAGTGGATATGTGTCTTTAGGGAAAGCCTTATTTTGGTTGGTGAAGTCCACACACTTCGCCATTTCCTGTTGACCTTTTTAACCATGACTACGTTGGAGAGCCACTCAGGATACTGTGATTCTCGTATGAAATCGGCGTCAAGCAGCTTCTGTACTTCTTCGTCGATCGCTTGTTGTCTTTCGTCACCGAAGTGCTGCTTTTCTGAATGACACCGAGGCCGTCTTTTATGTTGAGGGAGTGACAGATGAGTGCTGGATTTATCCCAGGCATGTCTGTGGTGCTCCAAGCAAACACATCCCTATACTCCGTGAGTAGCACCTGAATTTGTTTTTTGGTCACTTGATCTAGGAGGGCTCCTACCTGAATTTCTTTGTTATTTGCTTTGTCTATGCAAATATTAACGAGATCTTCGGTGGGCCGTGGGTGAACGCCTAGTATCTTGTCTCCCAAGTCTACCATCTATGGGGCATTCTTTTTGTCACAAGCATGGGTTTTAGGTTTGCCTCTCTCGGGGAGATTTGCGCAGGCTCCATCCTTATCTGCTCATATTTCTACTATTCCTCCGAGTGTGGGAAAATTTATTGTTAGGTGGGCGGTGGCTACGACGACTTTGAGTTTTTTGAGGGTTGGGCAACCCAATATTGCATTATATGTTGATGAAGCTGTTGATATAATGAATCTAACCTCTATACGAGCGACCCTTGGGGGGACCCCCAGAGTGAGCAAAGTTGTGAAAGTTCCGCAGGTCTCAACAGTTCGACTTGAGAAGTCAATAAGAGTTCCAATGTCTGGCACCAACTGACCCTCGTAGTCGTGCATTTTTTCCAATGCTTCTGCAAATAGTACGTCAGTGGCCAACCTAGGATCTATCAACACCCTTTTGACCTTATAGCCTGCAATGCCGGTTGTCATTGTTATTGGTTCATCGATTTCCGTTGTGCCATCTATTTCTCTGAAGACTGCAAGTTGTGTCCTTCGCTGTCGTTTGTTTTTAACGCTGCTGATGATGTTCTGTCGGTCGCGTGATGACTTAGGGGGTCTACTGATGTTGGCCATACAAGTACTACCTGCAGAGAGACTATAGAGGGAAAAGGAAAATGAGTTTATGAGAAGGACCGTAGTGGGTGCCAATGTAACTGGCGTTTTTGGTTAAGACAATTCATAATGTAAAATAAGGACCGCAAGAGGTTGTAACCTTGGGGGACTTGTCCTTAGGTGAGGACCTAGGTGCCTACGTACCCTTGTTAAGGGATCAAAGTCCATGTAGTTTCATGAGGGGAACATCCCTGGGAATCTTTAGGCAGGAGTGTTACCTGTAATGGCCGTGTGCGGCTAGGACGTGTGTGTTGCTTCAGGTGAGCGAGCCACCTGTTGGAGGTACCTCGTATGCAGAGGGTGAGAGAGCTAAAGTCTCTAGGTGGTGCTTAGAGCAAGAGGATGGGTGAATCCTGTGATGAAATGAGGATGTACTAATGTCTGTTAGGTAGACTTCAGGTAATGAGGATCTCTTAGTTTCCTACTGCGTTGCGAGTGTTGTCTTGTTCGCTTGCCCCAAGTCCCCCAGGTGAGGGATATTTATACTTGAGGTAGAGGATAACGTGGTCGACCCATGTTCTTGTGCCTGGGGCTCAACCCATGATCCGGGGAGTTCACCAACGTCTCTAATGCGGGAGAGTACGCGGGTGATTGTAGGGAGAGGCCACGTTCGGGGCCATCAAGCAGTGCCATGTGTCACTGATTTGTGGTCCGGTTATCCTTCTAGAAGGCCAGCGTCACGAGTCCATAGGAGGGTATATTTTGGAATTACACCTATCATCACATTTTAACTAAATTATAATTTTCAACCTTATTTTCTTATTAATTTTAATTTCTTAAATTTTCAGCTCTAAAACTTTTTTTTTTACCAACAACTCTAAAGCTATTAAAGTCTAAATATTAACTCATAAATCTTATTTCACTCTAGAATTTTTTTTTTTACTTTCTTTAGTCAAAATGTCCAACCTCAATGTCACAAATCTATTAATTTCATATTTTCCCTTTAATTCTTAATTAAGTTTATATATACACACACATATAATTATTATTTATTTACTTGTCTATTTATTATTACTAGTAGAAAGCACTCACGTTGCACATATATATAAGTCATATGAATTTTATGTAATAATTAAAATATTTTTTATAATATATTATGATTGTTATTTTTATTACAATTACTTTATTCAATAAATTTAAATTGTAAAAAAACTTAGATAAGAAATACAGTAGGAGTAAAACAATTATCTAATTCAAAAAATTTGACTTCATCCTTTTTTATTCCGTGACTTTCTTAGTGCATCAATGTGATAGCTTCTAATTCTTGAACACAACGAATTAACTAATGAGTCCAGAACAAAGAAATAATCAGAAAATGGAAGATGAAAAAAAAACTATTATCCTAAATTTATCACAAATCTTGCGCAAAAGTACTACAAAGATAGAAGGAACATCAAGAAAACACACATAATACTGAAACTACAATTGAAATTGAGGTCGTTTATGTTAATTTGAAGTATAATGCTCTCTGCTATTGTACTCACAAAATAATGTTGATAATTCCAATTGCATGGGTGGGTGAAGGAGCCACATCTCCCATTTATGGTCTTCTCATTCTTAGGAACATTATGCGTTATTTCTCAAACACTCGGATGTAAGAGAGAGTGGCACAACTTCTATTTAGTTTTGAAATTTGAAAAATAAAAGGAGAGAACGAAGTCATTTCGATGAATGGTACAGGATAATAAATAAATAGTCTGTAACTATGGAATATTCTGCCTTGGGACACGTGGCACTACGCTTCCAGAAGCCTAGCGGTAGCACACGCTAGCAACATGTGGTACCACTTACCTGCCACTTACGCGGCCCTTGCACACATCCTCTCGCGAGGACTCCCACTCAACGAGACGTGGAAACTCCCTAGGCATTGTGGGACAACCCACGTCCCACGAGAACGTGGGTCGAGCACGTCCTCCTCACACTTAGTATAAATAGACCCTTACTAGGGAGACTAAAGGACAGGAGATCAAGGACTACAATACAAGATCCGAGACATCTAAAGTACCTCTTGAGAACGTGACCCGTAACCATCCTAGCAGGCATTCTGAGCACTCTCAGACACCTTACAAAACATCCATCACATATCCCGAGCTCTGCCTTACGCCCCTGCCAGGTCCGGTAACCGGCAGACTTATCTCCGCCCCCGGAGTATCTCACCAATACGGCTTTCAGCAGCTCTCAGAGACTTAAGCTCTCAGACTCTAAGGAAACCTCCTAAGAGCGGCTCACCTGTCCGGAGTACCTTGAGCACATCTTAGCCGCACACGGCCCAATACAGGTAACCACCTTGCCCAACGGCTCCTATAGACGTCACCATGACGAACTACGTGGACTTTGATCCCTTTCCAAGGGTACGTAGGCACCTAGGTGCATCACCTAAGGACAAGTCCCCCAAGGTTAAGACCCCTTGCGGTCCTTAATTGCAAAGAACAATTGTGTGAACCAAAAAGACAGTTACAGTGGCACCCACCACAATCTTCCTCAGACCACAATGCCTTGCGCACTCTGCCGCTAAAACGGCATTTCTTTTTCAGGGAGTAGGAGTATCCACCTAACACTCAGAAACCCGTATTTTTTTACCTTTTTACAGGATATAATACAGGATGACAGACTCAAATGCCCCCACAGCCACAACCGATGCAAGCGCTTTAAGGCGCAACACAAGGAACAGGTAGGGAGCGACCGAAGCGGTCACGGCTAAAGCAGGCAGTTCAAATACAACTCAACCCCAGAGCACCTCGACGACGCAGGTAGCTGTTGCGAAAACTATGGTCCAGAACCCGGCACCCAGAGAGGAAGCATGCCCCCAACATCTTTATGGCATGCCGCATATTCCTTGCCCTACAGTCGACAATCAAAAAACAACGGAGCCGAAGAGGACCCCGCAGGAGGTAGAGCTCGCCCGCCTTGAGGCAGAAATAGCGGCCCTACGCCGACAGCAGTGGGAGGAGAACAGGAACCTCGCCCAAGCAAGCGTAGGCACCCAATTACCACTGGTACCACACGGCGCGGCAGCAGGGGCCTCCAGCGACCCTACCAACCTACCTGCAATACAGTTTGGGACCCTTCCAATGGAGTTCGCACGACTGCCGCTAACAGCACCAGCGCCCCCAACGGTAATCCCTCCTGGGCCAGAAATGGTCGCTAAACAAGCAGTGTGTCCGGCTATGATCTACCCGCGACCGCCAGTCCCGCACTACCCACTGGGATCCTACCTCCACATGCCCTGGGTAGGAGCCTACAACCCGTACGCCACCTACGGCACAACTGCTCACCAGTGGCCCGGTTTCGACTTCCAGGGAAAGGGGAGACACCCTTTTACCCAAAAAATCATGAACGAGCACGTGCCCATGGGCTTCAAGATGCCTTTCCACATAGAACCCTATGGCAGAGAAACTGATCCACGAGATCACAGTAACACCTTTAACTCGGCTATGTCGATATTAGGCATGACGGACGGTCAACAATGCCAAGTCTTCTCGTCGACCCTGAAAGATACGGCTCTGAGGTGGTTCTCATTACTATCCACCAATTCAATCCATAGCTTTGAAAAGTTGGCGCAAAACATCCTTACGCAGTTCGCCAGTAGCAAGGAATACCAAAAGAACGAGCACTCCTTCATTGGTTTTCACCAAGAAGAATGAGAAACCCTTCAAGCATTTCTAGGCCGCTTCACCAAACTCTCGCTCCAGGTCTGAGGCCTCCAGGACGCCGTCGCGATTTTTGTCAGCAAACAGGGTCTCCGATGTTCGCAGTTCTACGGAGAACTTAACAAGTGCCCCGTCTCCACCCTTTAGGAGCTCATGGACCGCGCAGAATGGTTCATCCAAGAAGAAAATGTGCAAATCGCCAAAGACAAGATGAGGAAGTTCCTGATAAGTAGGTCCGACATGGAATGAGCGGAAAAGAAAAAGGAGAAAGCGGTAGCAGAAAGCCAAGACTCCAAGGAGAAAAACAACAGAAAGCGGTCGCCCCCTCGACCACAAACGCCTCCCAGAGGATGATTCACAGGCTACACTCCCCATAACAAATCCCACGTTGGAGTCCTCGAAGAAATCTATCACTCAGACATGCTCAGGTTCCCTCCTCAGATCAAGAGACGAAAGACGGGAAAGCCAGTAGAAAAGTCCAAGTACTGCCAGTTCCACAAGGATTACGAGCACAAAACTATTGACTGCATCCACCTAAAGGATCAGATCGAACACCTAATCCATAAAGGGCAGCTCGACGGGTACATCAAAGAGGAGGGCAGAGCTAACTCAGAACACTACGAGAGGCCAACGATCAGACACCTACTCGTGGAGTCATCAATGTCATCGCAGGTGGTCTGTAGAGAGGAACTTCCTCGTTACCACAGAAAAAGAAAAGGGTGGAACGCTCCATACTCGCCCTCGACTATGCCCCAAAGCACAAAAGGAGAAGCGAGCCCAGAGGAGACCCCATGACGACCACTTGGTAGTAACCGCAGTAATCGCTAACTATGAGGTCAAAAGTGTCCCGATCGACCAAGGATCCTCGACAAACGTCCTCTACTTTGCCACCTTCAAAAAACTCGAGTTGAACGAGGCTAGCATAAGGCCATTCCCCGGCACACTTATAGGGTTCTCAGGAGCCCAAGTTCCCGCAGAAGGAATCATTACCACCCGAACAACCATGGGCACCTTACCAAAGGTCGCGAGCCTCAATGTAGACTTCATTGTCTCAGCACCCTCGGCATACAACACCATCCTAGGGCAACCGTCCCTAAACAAACTTAGAGCTGTAGTGTCCACTGCACAGCTCACAATGAAATTCCCAACACCCCATGGGGTTGGAGAAATCATGGCGGACCAGAAACTAGCGCGAGCATTCTACGCAGCAAGCTTAACCAAGACTGTCAAGGTCGCTTGCCTTGGTCCTAGAGAATCACGCGAAGAACCCCAGAGGGTAAAGAGTCAGGAGGAAAGAAACTGGAGTCCGCCAGAAGCATGCCATACATCCTCTGCCCCAGTAACTTTCCCTGGAGATCAGCAACATTGGTGACTCTTTCTTCAGCCGCCAGCCAGCCGGAAAGGTTCTCATTAACACGAGCCTCCGCATTCCACAAAGCTTCACGAAGAGAGTACAACTTCTGCCGGCGCCTCTCAGCATCCTCCCGACAGACGGCCAGCTCCTTGCGAGTCTTCTCTAATTCTGAGTGAAGAAGTTTAACCTCGGAAGGATGCTCGATTTCAGCCCTAAGATGGGCCACCTCGTGAGTCAATGACTGAATCTCACGTCCCTGGTCCTCACACTGCAACTCCTTCGCGGACAGCTACTCGTGCACGTCCGCCAACCTCTTCTTAAAGACTTACAGAGCTTGGCTCCTAGTGGTCGCAACGTCGAAAACCCGGTCCCTGTCAAGGCGGGATTCCTCTTGCAGAAAAACAAAAGTCAAGACACAGAGGAAAACCCGAAATAGTAGAGCATCAGAGTAGAGAAGCTTACCACACACTTCTCCCACACAAGGCCAGCCTGGTGGAAGTCAACTAATGCCTCAGCAACTTTACCGAAGCCTCGAACGGCAAAATTCATGGGGGAGGTGTCCAGCCCCCTAACTTCCCTTTCACCCATCTCCACGGGAAAGCGCCTGCCTAAGGCCACCAGCTCAAAAGGAAGTCCTTCCTCTGGTGGCCCGACAAGTTCAGAAGGGCCGACGCTCGACCCCGGGACAACATCCTTTGTGGCAGCCATTTGACTCACCACTACATTCCCTCTGTGGCCACGTCATCAGCATCCGCAATTCTGGCTGGAGCCTCAGTCATGGACTCATATGCCGGAACCCAAATCACAGTAGAATCATCAGCAGGTTCCTCAACCGACATCCTGGCCTTCTTGGCAGCAGGTTGATCAACCCCACCAGCGAAACTTAGGACCGAAGTACGAGTCGATAAAATCGCCTTCATAGGTGATTGACGAATGGGAACAGAAGTAGGAACAGAGGTAGGAACAATGCCCTCCATCAAAGCCTCTACCCGCGCGCCCGCCTGGTCAGAACTCTGCTGGGCAACCTGTGATGATAACCGCGGCCCCGCACTGGAAGGTCATCTCTGGAACCCTCCTTCTCTATCTTTGGGCACCTCCACCACAGAGGCCCCCTTTCTCTACCTCTCTCGGGGACCACCACCGTCACCTCTCCCATCTTTCCTCCTTTTTTCCCTTTGGAGATCCTCTTGCCAGTGGGTTTTATCGGAAGACGGCGGTACGGGAAGACGTCCGTCTCTCCCGCCTCCAACTGGTACCACGGCAGAAGTTTCCACCACTACCCTTGGAGAAAGATCCTGCCTAGATTTCTTCCCCCTACTCTGACCTCTGTCACGAGTACGGCTAAGGGGAGGAGGAGGAGAAGAAGAGGGAAGGTCTTCAAGATCAGCGAAGTCAAAAGGGAAAAAGCTGTCATCACCGGCCATGGTGAGATCTCGATAAATCAGAGGGCAAAAAAGGAAAGAGGAATAAGAATTAGAGGCAAGAAAGCAGGTGAACAGAGGACAGCAAGAAGATAAAACCAAAAACTTTCAAACGCTGGACATTTATAGGGAACTCAGATGCGCGACGATTTGAAAATCTCAACCCCCTCGTATCCCGCAACGGATAGAAATAATTATCCTGTACACCCGGCCTGAGCTGCAACCATCCACCTTGGCCGAACACGTAGAGGAAAGAAGCGGCTCAGATTCATAGGTCGGGCAGTAGAGGCACAAAGACTGAAGAGCCCCTGGGAACCCAAAAGTCACTTAAAGATACCAGAGGGCCTTCTCAGAAAATCCTCAACCAAGGCTGATGATGGCGGCCCTCAGAAATGAACCCGCATTAAATGAAGTAAAAATGATGACAAAGCACTCAAGATCAGCGTTACTTATCAAAACCCTGACACATGGCACCCGGTGCAGCCTGCTCCTTCAACAGACAACTCTCAGCAAAATTTCTTGCCATGTCACTGACTGCGGGCGAGCCCGACCAGAGGAGAACATCTCAAATGACCAAAAGGTCCTTGACCTTTGAATTTCCTCCGCGCACCCCGAGGGGTACTTTAGGAAATTCTCCTCTGCGCAATGATGACCCCTTCTCGGTAAGTCGCGTACCTTCTGCAGAGACGGCTAGAAAACTTGGTGAGGATGTCAAGCAGTCAGCCACTCGAAGCAAGACACGTGGCACCCTCCAAACGTCTCCACTCCCATGGAGTAAAACAAAGAGACACCACTTCGCAAGTCGGACAACCAGCTCGTAATGACCAAACCTACTTGCAGACGAACTCTTCTTTACGAAGGCAATAGAAATTCCTAAGTAGCTTACTGACAGAGAACTTAAGTCCACAGGTGCCCGACACCCGTAGACTTGGGGGATTTATGTAACTATGGAATAGTCCGCCTTGGGACACGTAGCACTAACCTTCCAGAAGCCTAGCGGCAGCACACACTAGAAACACGTGGCACCACTTACCTGCCACTTACGTGGCCCTTGCACACATCCTCTCGCGAGGACTCCCACTCAACGAGACGTGGAAACTCCTTGGGCATCGTGGGATGACCCACGTCCCATGAGGACGTGGGTCGAGCACGTCCTCCTCACACTCAGTATAAATAGATCGTCACCCGGGGGACTAAAGGACAGGAGATCAAGGACTACAATACAAGATCCGAGACATCTAAAGTACCTCTAGAGAATGTTACCCGTAACCATCCTAGCAGGCATTCTGAGCACTCTCAGACACCTTACACAACATCCATCACACATCCCGATCTCTGCCTTATGCCCCGCCAGGTCCGGTCACCGGCAGACTTATCTTCGCCCCTCGGAGCATATCACCAATAGGGCTTCCAGCAGCTCTCAGAGACTTAAGCTCTCACACTCTAAGGCAACCTCCTAAGAGCGGCTCGCCCGCCCGGAGTACCTTGAGCACATCTTAGCCGCACACGGCCCGATACAGGTAACCACCTTGCCCAACGACTCCGATAGACGTCACCATGATGAACTACGTGGACTTTGAAAATGACAGTTACATAATCCAATCTCCTTTACCACTTTTTTTGTTGAAAATAGTAACATTTAACAGTGTAAATACAACACAAGGAGACATTATAAACATTATTCAAGTGAATTTGAAAACGGTCTAAGAATGCATACTCGACATACAGAGGAGAACATCGACCCCATCCTTCCCATTAAGAAGAAAGCGTCAAATGCTAATAACTATAGATATGAAATTGTTGGTTTCTATAAAGAACGTATTGATCCTCCTTTTAAAATGCAACACTACAAGCCATATCAATAATGCTCATATATATATATATATATATATATATATATATATATATTGTAGATGGATTTTGTCCCTGTTAAATTACTTGCATACATAATTTGACTTTATTTCTGCTTTGTATAGACTATAGGAACCACAAACATTGAAATGGAACGGTGGCTATATGTAATACCCTGTCCCTCTGTTTAGGAATTAAAAATTGTAAACCCATGTGGGTTTGACATTCCTAAATGAAATTAAGAGATTTTTATAAGATTAAATTAGAATTTAATTTGGGATATTTAAAATGAAAATTTAAATATTAAAATAAAGAGAGAAATTATAAAATTGCTAAATAAGGGTTTAAATATAATTTTAAAAAGGAATATGTCATTTATAAATTACGTTAGTAAATAAAGTCTAATATAGTTAAATTATGAAAGTGAGAAAAATGAAGAAATTCACAAATAATAAAATTTAACTAAATCAATATGAATGAATAAAAATTTAACAAGCCTAAATAATTTAACTTTGGACCAATCAATAAGGTGAATTAGGGAATGAAGTTAAATATGTAATTTCTCTAATTTAATGGGATAAAATATTAATTTTACCCAAAGACTTTATCACTTAGGGTAAAGTACCCTTGCCGCTCCCAAACTTTACAGCAATGTTCATTTCTGCCTCCAAACTTCTTTTTGGTTCATGCCTACCCCTAAACTTTTAATTTTGTTCATGTCTGCCCTTTTTACTAACACCATTAACTTGTTTGACGGAATTTGCTGGCGTGGACGATGAATATGTATTTCTTTTGCTACGTCATTGTCTACCTCACATTTAACTTTCTTTTATTAAAAAAATAAACCTAATCCAAATTTAAGAATATTTTAGGGTGAAAGTTTGGTTTGTTTTTTTAATTTGAATTAGGTTTAATATTTAATATTAGTAAAAAAAAAGTTAAATGTGAGGTGGAAAATGAGGTGGACAGTGAGGTGGCAAAAGAGATACACATTTATCAGCCACGTCAGCAAATTCCGTTAAACAAGTTAACGGTGTTAGCAAAAATGGCAGGCCTGAACAAAATTAAAAAAAGTTTGAGAACAAGAATGAACATTGCAGCAAAGTTTTGGGGCAGCAAGTGTTCTTTACTACTTTACCTTATGACATAATACTAAGTTTCCTACTAGCCCTCTCTTACCTTGCGTATTCTTGCCCCAAAAATACGATTTAGTAGAGAGATAGTAAGAGAAAGACAGAACAAGAAAGCGAGAGAAAGGAGGAGATGGCGAGAGAGAGAGAGAGAGAGAGAGAGGAAGGGAGAGGAACGGTGCTGTGACGGAACCACCGCTGCCATCGGCCAGTAGCGTTGTGAGAGGACGAGAATGAAGTGTGGAATAGAATAGGAATGGCCTTACACCTCGAGTGATGCTTTGAATGTCTAGTCAAAACTTCGAAGAGGTTTGATTTGAGGTAGAATCCTTTTATTCCTCAACTTCAGTTTTTCAATCCTTGGGTTTTGTAGTTCAAATTCCGTTTGGGATGAAGGGGCTGAAATAATGATCTACATGTGTCAATTAATGGGTATTCGTTATATGGGTATGTGGAAATTGGAGAGGTGTTCTGTGGAATGATTTTTGCTAAGCTTGAACAGAGTTGTGGAGGTTTGAAGTTGAGAAAATAATGCTATAGAATATGTAATTTTGAGACTGCATGTTAAATATGAATTATTGGGGTTGACAATAGCAATGAGAACATTGAAGAGTGAAAGAGACTTCAAGCTCTTATAGACTTGAATGAAAGAAATAAGTTATTGTGTCTGATAAAATTTAAAACTAGAAGGGATACAGATTTTATTGGAAAAGTTTAATATATAATATTGATATAAGTAATCTACTAGTATTGTGAAATTTCTAGGCAAACCTTGGGGAAAGAGAAAGTGGATGGGTATATGTAAAAGCTTCATGTTAAATAATAGATGTTGCCATGATAAAGTACTGTAGCAAAATAAATATAGACTTTAATTAAGAAATACTATAAAAATCCTTTACTGTCACTTTGAGGAAGTAGAAGGAAAGATTTGAATATATTTATTATATTCTATTTAGATTAATTATTATATACATATATACATATATAGGCTAGTTAAATTGTAAATATGACTTATGTCTTATGCACATGTAATAGGGCATTTTAGAAAGAAATTTATGTGCACTAGTTAAAGATCTTGCTGTTCATTTTGCAACATAAGTTTCATGAAATTTTGTTGTATTACAAGGTTGTGATTGATGTTTATGTCATGAAAATTCCAAAAGAATGCATGATGAAGTTGGGCTAAGAAAAATAAGTCTGAGCTAGAAAATCAGCATTTGAGAAGTTGAGGAGAGTCATACTTGAGGTAGGACAACCTATACCCACAATTTAATATATCTGTATAATGTATGTGAATGACGTGCATTACAAATTCTGTATGTTGCCATATGTGTGATTTTCACATGCATTGGGTTTAATAATGTATTATCTGTGCAGATGCATCATGACATATGTTTGTGGCATGTGATGTATATAGATTTGGTTACATGTTTTGGTTAAAGTTGAAAATAATAATTTGATGATGCATTATGATGAAATTGCTATAGGAAAAAGAAGGGAAGTTGGTATGACTAAATTTCATTAAAATTGTAGCTATTTGTATGAATTATTTATGAGATCCGATGGTGACGAGCTGGTCATTTAAAATATATATTGAATTCTAGATAATATATAGAATGGTAGTTCAGCCGGTATGGGACGGTTTGAATATGAACCACTTTTCCTTGAAAAAGTTTTGTTTAGAGAAAATTCATGTTACATTATCTTTTATAATTTCAAAGAAAGTGGGGGAAGAATTTGATATTAAATTAGAAGCCTGAAATAATAATACCAATGTTTAGTCAGACGTCTTATTTAATTTCTAATTCTTCATAGTTCCATATATTAGTCGAATTCAATGAGATATGGATAATGATGTTTATGGGGACATGATCAAGCCGGGTTGGTGATCCTAGGAAGTGATTCTTCTATCGGGTGCGGGATGATCCATAGTATGGTACTAACATTGTGCGTACAATAGGGGACGTCCTGGGGTTAGATTCCAAAAAGCCCGTTAGTGTATAATGGGAACAAAATTCATGATGGATGGGCCTTTGAATTTAGAAAAGTCTTAGGCAGGCTCTACAGTCCACAGACATATAATTCATAAAATAGTTGACCTGTTTATCTTGATGAATATTGTTGAGATAAATAAGTGATATATATATATATATATATATATATATATATATATATTTGTCTTAAATTGTATATGAGCTAGACTGTGGTGTAAACGAAAAAGGATGATAAGAGTACTGGATATACTAGAGCACATACGAGGTAAGGAAACAAATAAGTATCATTTACTATGTATGAAAAATGTGTGAGAGTCTATGCCGCGTGAATTGTATGTTCCTTTTGTGTATGAGTGAAAGTATGAAAGTAAATGAGGATTTTTGTGTTGCATTTTGATGCAGCTGGACATAGTAGCGAAAATGTATTTATTAAAATATGTATAAGTTGTCCTACTGGGATTTTTATCTCATGATGCTACTATGTTCAAGTATTAGCAATTGATGGGGATAATAACGTCGTGGACAACTCATGACTAATGGATGCTCTGTGTTATGCTGATGATGTGTTTTATGATGCTGCTGTAAGCAGTCTATGGTGATGCAAAAGCCTATGCAAGGCTTATATTTTATATTTTACATTAGGTAAATGTAAAATTAATTAGTTCTAAACAACGATAAGACTGTTATTTCAAATTTATAGGTTGTATAAAGTTTAAATGATAAAGTAATAACATCACTAATTAGAAATATTCCTTAATTTTTTGTAATTAAGGGTTAGGACCTTATACTATAAGGTACAGAAGAGAACACATGCAACCCAAAACAACGTAGTAACCAAATAATTCGTTCTTCTTTCAAACCAAATATAAAATTCCTCAACCAAACAACTTGAGAAGTGGCTTTATCACATACCATGACTTCAACTTTCATGGTAGAGAATACGGACAAAGTTTGCTTACATTTTTCTATTAAATATCTCTATTAGCTAATTAAGAAAACATATCCAACTATCTCAATTGGATCACAATGTTGATAGGTGAGCATGTATACTTTTATACCTAAAAGGTAACTCTTCACCTCTTTTCCTTTCTTTTCTTTTCTTGTCCTTTCTAGTGATCCATACCAGCATTAATTTGACACCTTCCTAGTATATCAACTGCATAACTTAATTCAGGACGTGTACATGTTTGAACATACATTAAACTTCCAACAGCAAAGACATATGGAAAAGATTCGATTTGTTTTCACTCAAACTCATTACAGGGTCCTTGGAGCTTGATTCAATTTATCTCCTTTTATAATAGGAGTTGGACTTGGTGAACAATTTTGCATATTAAATCTTTCTAGAATTTTGTTAATGTAGGTCTTTTGAGAGAAACCAAGTAGTCTCTCAGATCTATCATGGTAAATTTCAATGCAAAAAATATAAGAGGCATTTCCCAAACCCTTCATTTCAAAATTCAAAGAAAAATAACCTTTATTGTCATTAACATGCCATGATCCTTGCTAGCTATCAGTATGACATCCACATATAAAATCAACAAGACAAATTTACTCCCACTAACCTTTAGATATATCCAATCATGAACTTTATTTGCTTTAAATCCAAAGGTAGTAATGATAGTAATGTATTTATTCAACATGCATACTAAATGGTCGTTTCCTTTTTCCTCAAATCCTTCGGATTGATTCATATAAATTTCTTCTTCTAGATTCCCATTCAAAAAAGCTGTTTTCACATCTATTTGATGAAACTCTTTATCAAAATGAGCTACTGATGCTATAACAAGATTTCCCTTATATTGGTCAATATTGCCTTTGAAGTCCCTTTTAATTTTTTAAAACCTCGTTTACATTGAATTGGAACAACTCCATTAGGCAAATCAACCAATTTCCAAACTTCAATTTTTTTATTGACGTCTTTTCACCATTCATAGCATTTATCCACTCATTAGATTCTTTACTTCTTATAGCTTGTTAAAAGTTATTGGATCATCTTGTATTCCAATACCAAACTTTTGTTCCTCTAAGTACACTATATAGTCATCTGGAGTATTAGGTTTTCTTATTCTTTGAAATTGCCTAAGTATTCCAAATGATCTATATTTTCTCGATTATGTGTACTTTTTTTTATGAAAATTGTAGCACAATCGTTACTAGATCTTAATGTTGGCATCTCCATATTAGTTTGATATTTATGAAATTTCATCAAAACTAGTTGATTTATCAACTGGAGATAACTCAAATTGAATCATGACTCCCACTATAAATTCCACTTTCAAGGAACTTTGTTGTACCTTATAGATTCAACAATTACAGTGTGATGATTAGTACAATAAAATGTATATCCTTTAGACCTTTCAAGACAACAAATAAAGTAACAACTCGCCTTTACATCGTTTCTTGGCGATCATAAAGTTTTTGTTTAACTGGAAAACCTCAAATGCGGAGAGAAATTAAACTCGGATTCTTACCTACCCTAAACTCATAAGGAGTTTTCCAGAAAACTTTTGTGGGAACATGATTTTAAAATATTGTAACTACGGAATATTCCCCCTTGTGACACATGGCACTAGCCTTCTAGAAGGCTAATGGGAACATGCACTGGTGACACGTGGCACCACCCACTCGCCTTGTACGTGGCCAGTATCCATGTCTCCCCTCTTAAGCTCTCGCACCAAAGACATGGGAGTCTCTCAACCGTCGTGGGTCGACCCGAGGGACGAGAGACGAGAGACAACGAAGGAGATAGACTCTGAACACACAAAGTAAGACTCAACACCCCAAATATTGTACATCATCTCCTTAACCTTTGAGCTTGGTCCGCCACCTCACACGCTCAACCATCAACACGCATATCTCCATCCTGGGGATCTCCATCAGCAAAGGTCCAAGCAGCTCAAAGAGACCCTTACTCTCTCCTGGTCCAAGGAAACCTCTAACGAGTGGGTCGCCCGACCAGAGTACCTTATACACGTCCTAGCCGAACACGGCCACCTAAAGGTAACGATCCTGCCTAACGGCTTCTATGGACGTTAACACAGTGAACTACGTGGACTTTGATCCCTTCTCAAGGGTACATAGGCACCTAGGTCAACACCTAAGGACAAGTCCCCCAAGGTTAAGACCCCTTGCGATCCCTATTTCTAACTTAGAATTGTCTGAACCAAAAAAGACAGTTACATTGGCGCCCACCACAGTCTTTCTCGGACCACAATGCCTTGAGCACTCTGCCACTAAACGACATTTCTTTTTCGGGGTGTAGGAGTATCTACTTAACACTTAGAAACCCGTATTTTATGTTCTTTACAGGAAAAACCTGAAAATGACCGACTCAAATGCTCCTACGGCCATGACCGATGCAAGTGCTCCAAGACGTAGCACAAGGAATAGGCAGGGAGCGACTGACGTCGCCATAGCAAGAACAGGAATCTCAAACGCGAGCCAACCGTAGAACGCCTCGGCAACACATTTAACTATCACAGAGAACGTTGTCCAAGCGCTAGCAACCAGGGAGGAAGCATGCCCCCAGCATCCTTATGGCATGCCACACAACCCATGCCCTCCAGCTAGCAATCAAGAGCTAGCGGAACTAGCAAGGATCTCGCGTGAAATAGAGTTAGCTCGACTCGAGGCAGAGATAGCAGTCATACATCAACAACAATAGGAAGAGAATAGAAGCCGCCCTCAAGCAAATACGGGCATCCAAATACCTGTAGCACCATACAACGCATCTGCAGGTCCATCCGGCTGCCCTACCAGTCTACCTGTAATTCAATTTGGAACCCTACCAATGGAGTTCGCCCAACTATCACTCACAGCACCAGCTCCCCCGCCAACAAATCCCACATGGGCCAACGATGGTCGCCGGATAAGCGGTACGCCGGCCCACAAACTACCCACGACACTTATCCCGAACTACCCGCCAGGATCTTATTTACACATGCCTTGGGCAGGGGCTTACACCCCGTATGCTCCCTATGGCATGTCCACTTGCTCAGAACAATACCATTGGCCTGGCTTCGACTTCCAAGGAAAAAGGAGACACCCCTTCACCCAGCAAGTCATGAACGGACATGTGCCCATGGGATTCAAAATGCCATTCCATATAGAACCTTATGGGGAAGAGACTGATCCATGAGACCACATCAACACCTTCAACTCAACCATGTCAATACTCAGCATGACAGACGGCTAGCAATGCCGAGTTTTCTTCTCGACCTTGAAGGAAGCAGCTTTAAGATGGTTTTCACTACTGCCCACAAACTCGATTCACAGCTTTGAACAGTTGGCACAAAAGTTCCTCACCCAGTTCGCCAGCAATAAAGAATACCTGAAGAACGAGGATTCCTTCATTGGCTTCCACCAAGAAGAAGGAGAAACATTACAAGCTTTTTTAGCTCGATTCACTAAGCTCTCGCTCCAAGTCAGGGGCCTCCAAGACGCCATTGCAATCTTTGTCATCAAGCAAGGCCTCCGATGCTCACAGTTCTACGGGGAGCTCAATAGATGCCCTATTTCTCCCCTACAGGACCTAATGGACAGAGCGAAATGGTTCATCCAGGAAGAGAATGCCTAGATTGCCAAGGACAAGACGAGGAAATTCCTAATAAGTAGGACCGACTTAGAGCGATCCGAGAAAAAGAAGGAGAAGACGCCGACCAACAACCAAAGTCCTAAAGAGAAAAACAACAGAAAGCACTCGCTGCCACGACCTCGAACGCCTCCCAGAGGACGGTTTTCCAACTACGCTCCCCTCAACAAATCGCACGTCGGAGTCCTAGAGGAAATTTATCATTCAGACATGCTCAAATTCCCCCACATATGAAGAAGCGGAAGACTGGTAAACCAGTGGATAAGTCCAAATATTGCAAATTCCACAAGGACTACAGGCACAAGACTAACGACTGTATTCACTTGAAAGATCATATCGAGGATATGATTCGCTAGGGACAGTTGGGCAGGTACATTAAGGAGGAAGGCAGAGGCAATACGGAATGCCTAAGGGCCACCAGTGACCAAGCACCTACCCGCGAGGTTATCAGTGTCATCGCTGGCGGATTACAGAAGGGAACTACCTCACAACCAAAAAACAAGAAAAGGGTAGAACGCTCCATACTCGCCCTCGACTATGTCCCGAAACATAGGAAAAAAGGTGAAGAATCTAAAGGAGATCCCATCACATTCGACCTTACAAATCTCGAAGTGCCAGTTCATGAGAACCCAATGGTGGTGACCGCAATCATTACCAACTACGAAGTAAAGAGAGTCCTAATAGACCAAGGGTCCTTAGTGGATGTCCTCTACTTCGTCACTTTCAAGAAGCTCGGGTTAAACGAGGCTAACATAAAGCCCTTCCCTGGCACGCTCATAGGATTCTCCAGAGGTCAAGTTCCTGCAGAAGAAATCATATCAGCCCGAACAACTATGGGCACTTTACCAAAGGTAGCGAGCCTCGACGTAGATTTCATCATCGTCTCAGCACCTTCGGCGTACAACGCCATCCTCGGGCAACCATCCTTGAACAAACTCAAAGCTATAGTGTTCACGGCACAGCTCAATATGAAATTCCTGACACCACATGGGGTCGGAGAAATCATGGCGGACCAAAACCTAGCGTGAGCCTGCTATGCGGCAAGCCTAACAAAGACCATCAAGGTTGCTCGCCCTAGTCCCAAAGAATCATGCGAGGAACCCTCCAAGGGAAAAGAGTCAGGAGCAAGTCCCCAAGAGTCCGCTCGCCCGGACCAGGCCTCTGCATAAACTCTAAACGAACTTTCCACACTCGAAATAAATCATGGCTAAATTCCACATGTCTTCATTTACTTCAAGTTAGGAACTACTATTTCCAGCCTGACCAAGGCTATTCGAATGTAATCATTTTGTTTATCATTAATCGAAACTTTCCTTTTCCTTGAAAAAGACATGGCATATACCGAAAATGCTCGCAAAGTAAACTCGCAAAAAGTCCCACCCAGAATGGGTGTAGGGCCGACCGCCCAAAGAAAAACGCTTAAGAGCCACCAAGGCCAAGCTAAGACTCCCTCGACGCACGACTAACACATAAAAATCCTCTCGGGCACGAATGCTCCAAAAAAGCGGAGCCACAATGAACGATCACATAAAACAAGCTAGCAAAAACATGCAACCGTCTTGATCACGTGACACTAATGTGAAAATCTTTTTACCCAAAAGTGAAAAGACAAGCAATTCAAGAGGCTGTACTTACGCAAAACCTTTTCGCCCAGAAGTAAAAAGAGAGTCAGTTCAAGAAATTGCAATTTTACATTAATTCTCATTAATGTAACAAAAGGAGTAGGCGTCCGCCTATTAAAAGGAACAAAACCTAAAACCCTACAGAAACCTACCTTTAGGCACTCCCAAGATCTATATTAGCTGCGGCCACCACAGGCTCGACATTGCCAACATTCCCCGACGGCCTCCTCTGGACAACCTCGGCCAACTGTTGAGAAGTAGCTCCAATCTCTAGAGTACGCCCGACAACAATGGAGAGAACTCGATGGTCTAGCAGGCGATCAGCCATGATACGAAGCCAGTCTAAGTTCAAGGGAGGATCAATCTATAGCCGGCTTATAAGTTTCCCATTAAGAAACTTTAGAGAAGGATGCAGGGAAGCCACCCACTCAGTAGGGAATCTCTCCCCATGAAGATGCTCAAGCTACTCGAACGCTAGCAGCATCCCATACATTCTCTGCACCAGCATCTCTCCTTGATGGTCAGCAACGTCGACGACCCTACTCTCAGCCTCCAGCCAGCTCACAAGATTCTCACTGGTGCGAACCTCGGCATTATTCAAAGCATCACGAAGACAATGCAACTCATGTCGGCGCTTCTCCACGTCCTCCCGACGGATGGCAAGCTCCTTGCGAGTCTTCTCCAACTCTGATTGTAGAAGCCTAACCTCGAAAGGTTGAGCACTCTCAGCTTTAAGGCGAGCCACCTCATGAGTCAAAGACCTCAACTCACGACTCTGGTCCTCGCACTCCATCTCCTTTGCAGACAGCTATCCGCTCACATCCTCCAAGCTCTTCTGAGCTGCCTCTAAAGCTAACCCTTTAGAAGCCAGATACCCAAGAAGTTGGTCTTGGTGAAGACGGACGCCGTTCTACACAAAATATAATGGTTACCACTTTCTTCTCTCACACAGTTGCAGCCTGGTGGAAGTCGGCCAACGCCTTGGCAGCACTGCCAAAGGCATGAATAGCAATAGTCAGGGGATTGGTATCCAACCCCCTAGCAGCCCTCTTGACCATATCAACCGGGAAACGCCTACCCAAAGCTACTAGGTCGAAAGGAGGCTCCCCCTCTGACAGCTCTACAGGCTCCAGCGGGTCAACATCTGACCCCGAAGAAATATCCTCCATGGCGGTCGCTTGACTCACCACTACATTCCCTCTAACAACAAGGGCTCCGACTTTCTTAGCCACTGCTTCACCAGCCCCGGCTCCCCCAGTTGGAGTCTCAGCCATTGTCTCATCTGCAATGATCCTCTCCCCAGCAGGAGAATCACTCGCGGGTCACTCGACCGCCCACTCAATCCGAGCTCTCTTGCTCGCAGGTCCCTCAACACCTCCAGCAGAATCCAGAGTCGCTGAGCGAGACAACAGAACCACCTTCATAGGTGATTGACGAACAGGTACCGATGGAGGAAGAGTACCCTCCACCGAAATGACCGGCCGAGCATCTTCCGTATCTGATTTCTGCTGAGAAACCTGAGACGAAGGCCTCGAATCGACACCAGTTGGCTTCTTGAACCCCCCTTTCTTTACTGTTGGGGTTCCCCTTAGAGTCTCTGCCATCTCTCCTTGACTCTCCTCTCCAATATTTTCTCCTTATTCCCGTTTTGGGATCCTCTTGTCGATGCACATGGACAAGAAAATATGAAGTATGCCTCCGGACAACCTTTCCACCACCACCGATTGCTCCGGCAGAGGCTCCGGCGATATTTTCTCGACTAGGGGAAAGGTCCTGCCTTGAATTCTTCCCCTTACTCTGGCTGCTACCCCGAGTATGGCTAAGAGGAGGAGGAAGAGGAAGGGATAGATCCCCCAAATTAATGTAGTCGAAAGGAAATAGACTGTCATTATCATCAACCATAATGAAGTTTTACAGAGGATGAGAGTATGAGAATTAGAGAGAAAAGCTCTGAGAAACAGAGGAAGCGTTAACGGTGAAGAAGGTAAAAACAAAAACTTTCAAGTGCACGGTATTTATAAGGAGCCTAAAGGCGCGATGAAAACAAAAACTTTCAAGTGCAGGGTATTTATAAGGAGCTCAAAGGCGCGACGATTCGAAAAGTCCCTGCCTCCTTCGAATCCTGTAATGGAAAAATCATTATCCAGTGCACTCACCCTAGGCTGCAACTGCCTCTTTTAACCGGACATGTGGAAAGAAAGAGCGAGCCATATCCATTAACCAAGAACTAAAGGAATAAAGACTAAGAAGCCCCCGAAAACCCAAGAGTCTCTCGAAGAGCCCAAAGGACCTTTATGGAAAACCCATAACCAAGGGTAATGATGGCAATCCTCGGAAATGCATCAGCATTAAATGAAGGAAAAACGGCTTCGAATAACTCGAAGCAATAAGAACCAGCCAGACCATGACGAGTGGTCTCAATGGTAGCCCACTTCTCCAAAAGGTAGTTCCTCATGAAGTCCCCTCTAACCAAAGCTGACGGGCGACCTCGTTCAGGGAACAACAGAGAAACTTCACCTCTAAAAACTCAGGAGAAACGTTCTGAATGTCCAAAGTACCCCTGACCTTTGAAATTTCCCCACCTGCTCTGAGAAGGCATCCTCAAAAATTCTTCTCTACGCAACAATGACGCCTCCTCGGAAAGACGTGCACCTTTCTGCCGAGACGGCTCAAGAAACTTCCTAGGGGAGCCAAGCAGTCAGTCGCCCAGATCAAGATGCGTGGCACTCTTAACATCCTATTCCTTCGAAAGAAATCAAGAAGAGGCATGCGAAACCCCTTCAACTGAACAACCAACCAAGATAGCATGACTAACTCACGATTAGGCTCATTCGTCCAAAGACATCTAGTGGGACATTTCCCTTAAGTAGCTTGCTAAAAGAAACTGAAGTCCACGGGTGCCCGACAGCCGCAGACTTGGGGGACTTATGTAACTACGGAATATTCCCCCTTGTGACACATAGCACTAGCCTTCTAGAAGGCTAGCAAGAATATCCACTGGTGACACATGGCACCTCCCACTCACCTTGTACGTGGCCAGTATCTACGTCTCCCCTCTTAAGCTCTCGCACCAAAGACATGGGATTCCCTCAACCGTCGTGGGTCGACCCACGACGAGCAGGAACGTTGGTCGACCACGTCCTCCTTCACACTTAGCATAAAAGGCCCTCACCAGGGGACTCGAGACTCGAGACAACAAAGGAGATAGACTCTGTACACACAAAGTAAGACTCAACACCCCAAATAGTGTACATCATCTCCTTAACCTTTGATCTTGGTCCGCCACCTCACACGCTCAACCATCAACACGCATATCTCCGTCCTGGGGATCTCCATCAGCAAAGCTCCAAGCAGCTCAGAGGCCCTTACTCTCACCTGGTCGAAGGAAACCTCAACGAGTGGCTTGCCCGCTAGGAGTACCTTTATACACGTCCTAGCCGCACACGGCCACCTACAGGTAACGATCCTACCTAACGGCTCCTATGGACGTTAACACAGCGAACTACGTGGACTTTGATCCCTTTTGAAGGGTACGTAGGCACCTAGGTCATCACCTAAGGACAAGTCCTGCAAGGTTAAGACCCCTTGCGGTCCCTATTTCTAACTTAGAATTGTCTGAACCAAAAAGGACAGTTACAAATATATTGCTACATTAATTGCTCCTCCTCATCACACACTTTGTCACATCAAATAAGGTACTATTTATGTAATACCCGAGGGTTTTTTTTTGGAATCAAGTCAAATATATAGTAAGACTTAGAATGGTCATCATTTGGATTTGGAATGTAAAAATTAAAAATTAAAAAACAAACAAATAATATATAAACAAGTAAATAAATAGAAATTTGTATATATATAGATAAATATTCTTAATTAAGAAATGATGGGATAATATGAAATTGACAAAATTTAGATGTTGAGGTTGGACATTTTGACTAAATAAAAAAAAAATCTTTTGGAATGAAATAAGATTTTTTGGGTTATTATTAAGATTTTAAGTGCTTTAGATTTGAGAATTTAAGAAATTGAAATAGAAAAATAAAAATTGCGTTAAATATGAATCATGTGAATTATTTCAAGCTTATAGTTTAAAGGCAAAAGTATCTTTCCTACCCCCAACGTTTGGGGATCCTGTCAGTTTCGCCCCTAACGTTTTTTCGCTGTCAATTGTACCCCTAACGTTTTACGTTTCTCCCAATGTCACCCTTTTCACTAACACCGTCAAATATTTAACAATTTTTGCTGACGTGGCATCCTATGTGGAAAAACATTTTTTTTTCTGTCAATTGTACCCCTAACGTTTTACATTTCTGCCAATGTCACCCTTTTAACTAGCACCATCAAATATCTAATAGTTTTTGCTTACGTGGCATCCTATGTGGCAAAAATATCTGACTTGGTATATTTTTTTTCCACATCAGATTTCCTACTCATCTTTTCCCCATCAAAGTTGTGTCGTTTTGACCTCGGTCTATTCCTTCTAAAATATAACTCAAACGCATACGCTATTTTGCTCATAAAAACATCAGAGACATTATCCATTCTCTATTTTAGGGTAACGTCTCCGATGTTTTTGTCTGCAAAATGGCACGTGCGTTTGAGTTATATTTTAAAAGGAATATGGTGAGGCTAAAACGACACGATTTTGATGGGAAAAACATGGGTAAAAAATCTGGTGTGGAAAAAAATATGCCAAGTCAGATATTTTTTCCACATAGGATGCCACGTAAGCAAAAACTATTAAATATTTGATGGTGCTAGTGAAAAGGGTGACATTGGTAGAAATGTAAAACGTTAGGGGTACAATTGACAGAAAAAAAATGTTTTGCCACATAGGATGCCACGTCAGCAAACTATTAAATATTTGACGATGTTAGTGAAAAGGGTGACATTGGCAGAAACGTAAAACGTTAGGGGTACAATTGACAGCGAAAAACGTTAGGGGCGAAACTGACAGGACCCCCAAACGTTGGGGATAGGAAAGGTACTTTTGCCTAGTTTAAATTTGAGAATTTTTCGAAAATAAAAATTGTACTTGGTAGAAAATTCTCATCTGCTAGAGACTCAGTGACAGATATTTTTAATAGCCCTATGATTACCAAAATATTTCTAAACTTTCGTATTTTTACCCACAAATGAATCTAGATAAGAAAGTCCCATCAAAAATTCCTTTTACCATACCCCAAAATTTGTCAAATGTCCAAATCACCCTTAATTTTCAAATCCAATATATGACACATTTTTCTTCCTTGCAGAATCCACCACGCCACTCTTCCCTATTTTCTTCATCTTCTTCTTCTCTTATTTTCCTCTCAAGCTCTCTTAGGACAAGCAACAAGTGAAGAAATGCTTCAGTTTCCACCATGTTTCTTGCTTCCTCCCACCAATTCCATGCCTCATCAAGCTCCCTCCACCGTTGTTAAGCATTAACAAGCTTGGGCAACCTTCATGGGTTTCCAAATTCGGACTTCCCCAAAGGTAAGCATGAAAATCATTTTTTCACCTCTTAAATCATAGGTTTCTTGATGGGAATGAGTTTCTTATCAATAATATATCACCTTAGGATCATTTTTGAACATAGAGATCACGCAAATATTTAGGTCTATGGAGATTTCTACTCTAGGGTTCCTAACCTACGAATTTTGGCAAAATTTATGGAACTTATAAATTTTCTTGAACTTGATGGCATGTATGGACTTCAAATGAATTATTTAGGTATTCTAAATGATTTGTAAGAATGCCCAATGATTGGAATAATGATATGTGAACATTTGGTGAAAATGAGAACTTTTCATATTTGGCAAATTCTTCATTGATGGAGCTTGGAGAGTGAACAAGTTTGTAAACTTGGTTATTTATGCATTAATTGAGTTGAACTAAAAGAGAACACCAAATGATGACCATAGGCCAAGTAAATGAACTTGGGGGTTGGATAAGTCTAAGAAGTCATAAGTAAAGAAACTAGGAAATTGTATGAAATTTGATATGGACTGAATTGGTTGTATCTGATAGGGTTCAAGTACTTCCTTGGAGACCAGAGTGCTCAAAGGGAATGCTAAGTAAAGTGGCCAAGGTGAGAGACTTTCTTATCTTAGCCCCAAAAAGGGATGATTAAATTATGTGTTGTGACTTATTGTGTGGTGGTGGTTATGCATTTCTAATCGCGATTAATTGTGTGATTGTAATCATGCACTTAATATGAATTATGATGGAATCTAAATTGACCTATTAATATGATTGTTTATGTGATTTGAACCATTATGAATTGGCCAATGAGGCATGTTGTTGTTACGTTTTAGATTTGACTGAGATTCGATGTAGGCCTATTATGTTGAAATTATGATTGTGACTGTGATTTTCAAGGGATGAAGGACATGGTGGATTTGATATGTGTTGTGTATGAACAAGAGTCTTGATAGAATGAATGAGATGGTGTTGTATTTCCCTGTTGATTGATTTTGCCCAGTATGTAGGTGCCTTTATGAAGGAATTGTCTTTTTGCTTGACTTGAGTAATTTAGTGTGTTATAAAGTGGTGTATGGGAAGGAACAAGGTTGAACGATACACCATGTGTGAAGTGGCATGAGGTAGTCCATGGGAAGGAAAAATGTTGAACCATGGGACTAACCTTGTGTTAAGGTACCAAGGTGGGCAAGGGAATCAACGGGGTTGAACCATGCACCATTAGAATTGAAAGATTGGGAAGGTGGTGGGAAGGAACCTAGTTGAACCACTTAACCAACCCATTTTCTAAGAATTCATAGGTAAGCAAGGGAGGCGGGAAGGAATCTAGTAGAACTTCACCCCTTGTTTGCTTGTGGGAAGGAATTTGTGTGAATAGGTATTGTTGGTCACATAGTTTTTTTTAACTGTATGAACCCCCTTCTTTACATACTACATTTCTTATCCTTTTGAAAACTAAGTCGAGGGTTCAAGCTCTTTATTACATGGAAAACCTTGGACACCAACTTTGTAAACTAATTCTTCTAAAATTTTATTATTCTCAACAGCCTTCCTTCACTAAATGGTGCCCAAGCAACCTCAACCCTATGTGGCCAACATTGCACACAAATATTTGTTTTCTTGGATTGTTGATTTTTCTGAAACATTGATTTGGATGATATGCTATTGGTATTATGATATGAACTCTGTCAGAATTTGATTTTGTGTCCATAAGGAATAGTTTATGTGTGACATTGTGATTAACACCCATAAGGGTATGTGAATGATTGTACTATGTTTCATTCGATCTTCGTTGATTTATTAATTTTGCACTTGATGTGTTTGACTATGCTATTTGAGTTTGAATTTCTATCGATTTGATTCATGAATGGGTTTCATGGAAGTCTTTGATATGTAGTTGAGAAATTTTGAATGATTATTTGTGATTGGCATCTATGCTATAGATTGGATTGCGAATGGTTAATTTGATCACATTATATGTTGCATGGTGTGTACGAGACATTCTGCATATGTATGTGGTTGTCACCCTTTCCCTGTCGTAGTGGTGCTCTCTACTACGCCTAGAATGGTTTAGTGTCTCACTGAGTCTTATGACTCATCCCTCGTTGTTAACATTTTTTATACAGGTTCAAGACAGGTGATAGGCCTTGCCTAAGTAATGATTCAACCACCAAACCCGCATTTTCGTTCATGTAGATTTTAGTATGATTTGTATTTTCTAAATGTTATTGTAATAATCTAAATTTCAGCTCCATTAGTCTAGAGGCAGGGTTCATAGGTCTGTATAAAAATTTATTATTTTGGTTGTAAAAGATAATTATTATGTTTTGACATAGGCTAAATTAAAAAAAATGTTTTATGTTCAATAAGTGATTTTGAATGGCAAACTTACAGGCTAGAGGTCCCACCCTTAGTCTGTGTCGCTCATGTACTCCTCGGGCGTGGGTTGTGACAATTTATTCTTTCAGTTACACCATTTTTCTAAGGTGTACCAGGCATTGTATATTGAGAAGCAATGCCATTTTTTAAGAAATCTAGCAAACGGGCTTAAACGATAATCAACTTCATCATACTTTTTGTAATATTCACTACCTCTATCTGATCTCACAACTTATATATTCTTTTCCATTTGATTTTCATCTTCAACCTTGTAAACTTTATATGCTTCTAAGGCATAGGACTTTTCCTTAAGAAGATAAATGTAAGTATGTAACTATAATGTGAGAAATCATCAATAAAGGTGATAAAATATTTGTCACCATTTATACGAGGCGAAAATGGTCTACATGAATCTGTATGTATCACTTCAAGTATCATGAAACTTCTTGTGGCACTTTTCTTGGTATTTTCAGTTTACTTTCCTTTAAGGCAATCAATACAAATATCAAAACCTAAAAAATCAAGATTGAGTGTGACACCATCCATCACTAATCTATATAGTGTTTGTTTATAAGTGTGTCAAACTTTTATGCCACAACGAATCAAAGATGAAGTTTCTTTAGTGCCAACAATTATAATGTGTCTAATTCAAAGAAAACTTTATTAGGAATCAATAATAATTTTGTACAAGTCGTCAAATAAACTTTCATTTCCCATCAAAAGATTCCTTTATAAATCTCAAAGCCTCGATTGACAAATTTAAAACAATATCTTTTATGATAAAGACATGAAATAGAAATTACGTTTCTAAAATTAAGGAACATAAAATCATTTTTAGTCTTGGGAAAAATCACTACTAAGAACAAGCTTATAGGTTCCAACGATTTCAATAATGACTTGTACTTAATATACCTTACATATATATGAAAATTTCATATAGAATTAGATACATGAATCATGGCACCTTAATCCAACTAGTATTAGAAGGAAAATTAGTAGAATTAATTTCATAACCAAAATAAGTAAAATTATTACCTTTCTTTTCAAACCAATTCTCACGTCTAAGAGAAAACTTCAAAATTCCTTTTTATTGCAAAAGAAGTTTTCAAATTTCTTTTATCTGCACCATTATGTGCAAATGCTTCATTTTCTTCATTTGGTAGTTGCTTTGGATTATGTTTACCTTTCTTAAGCCGTTTTCCAATATATTACCTTGTGATACTAAGTGAATCGATTGCTATTCTTCTCTTTTAAACCTCTCCCTCTTGACACATATAAATAAGTTCATTTATGGTCTTCTTTTTTTGTTTATAAATAATCTTAAATTGAACAACTGAGGAGGAAGATAATTGAGAATAAATTGCACAAAAATAGATTTAGAAATGATCATATCCATAAATTTTAATTGTTCAACAAAGTTTGAAAATTTTATTATATGTTTATAAACACCAGATTGAATTTGTCTCATTTGGCTTTTCAGGTTCATCAAATTGGAAGTACAAAATTGTAACATTCGCCTCTCCCAAGCAATGGGTTAATTGTTTGCTAGATTGATCAAGTGCTTGTGATTGTGTGACATTCTTTGTCGCATTTAGAAAGCATATAGTTTGCACTAAATTAAGAAAAGAAGTAAGAAAGGACTTAAATGAAAGAAGGGAAAGTCTGGTTAGAGGAGGGACTTAATTGCAAGAAATTATAAAATCAGTATGAGTCACCAATTTGAGATGAAAAGAGACCAGCTTGAAGAGAAGGCAGCAGCGACACAAACACACTTTTCAACATTTTACACAATCTAGAGAGAGGTTAGAGAGAAGAAGGAGAAGAAAGGCTTGATGAACTTGCGGGTGATTCAAGCTTGAAGAATTTTAGTTGAGCTAGGATTGAGCATTAGAAGTCAGTTAAAAACACCAAGAAGAGCAGAATTTGAGCTGCAAGAAAGGTAATCAAAACTATCAACCTCTCTAATTTTCATATTAGGTTTTCAAAGAAATGCTTAAAAACTTGATTTTCGATTTTTAGCCCATTTGAGAGGAAAAATATGCTTTCCTATGTTTTCTTAAGCTTAGAATGGATGTAGATGATGAATGCATGCTTGGATCTTAGCTGGAAATTAGATAATTTAGAAGGGTAAGGAAATGGGTATGGGTTTTAATTGAAAATCGGAGTTGTAGCACTCTATTTTCAGAGTTTACTGACATGCATGAAGAAAAAGTGAAAATCATACTTAAAGAACACGAAAAATCGTGCAATTTGGCAGGCCAAAACTAGATATATGAAAGTTCTTGCTTGACAAATGTTGTTAATTTCGGAGTCTTTTTGTTACCCTTTTTGCAGACCTGAAGTTAACAAAATTATGCAGAGAATTTTTCTGGTTTCCTTACTTGTATCTAGTTGTTGGAGTACCAAATGAAGGAATTAAAGGCTCAAATTTGATATGTGGGTCCCTGGTGTTCCAAATCACGGATATGGAAAATGTTATGTCAATTGGAACTCATTAAGTATGGTTTTGAAGAGCATTTCAAGAATTTGGGTCTACTGGTCTGCCACATCAGACCACTACAGTTTAATCATATTTTCAAGGGGCAAACATTTGTGTTTTGAGCTAAAATTTGGCAGACAACTAGATTTCATATTTCTAAACATGCTAAAGAAATTTCAAAATTTTGGAGTTTTACAGAATGAGTTATGATTTTTCAAAATTGACAGACTTACCAAATGAACTTGAAATATTGTATTTTGCAAAAGTTCTTTCTTTATCACTTCTAAAATGGTTTTCAAATGCCCCATGACATGTTTAAACACTATGCTATGAATTTAAAAGATAATAGGAGTTAAGAGTAGAGTGAAATAACATGGAAAAGAGATGAGTAAGTAACTAGTGTATATGTTTTGAACATGAATAGGTCCATAACCGAAGGTTTAATTATTGTTATGGGATGGCCATTGACTTTCCACGGTTGTTCCATATTTTAGGGTGGTAAAACATCCAATAAACCAAGTAAACCTTTGCAAAAATGCCGTGTTGGTTACCAAATTCTAAGTTAGTGGACTATGATAACTAAGAGTGGTCTACAAGATTGAGACCTAGTCATTCAATTTCATATTCACATAGATAACATAAAAGTAAGAAGGACGATCTACGTGGTAGTAGATACGAATCCGTAGGCTGAACAGAACCAATTGGAAGTGGAGGTGACCTACCGAAATAAGGGGGTGATCCACAATTGATGAGACAGGGTCTCATAGTACTCGGATCCACTGGGGGACGCTCCATGTTTTAAATGTATAAATGAGAAATGAATGTAGAGATTTCTGTGCAAGGCACAGTGGCACACAACGACGATTTTGTAAATAGGTAGTTTTTGATTACTGGGGTTTATCGCCATTACGTTGGTGTGTATTAGCTCACTAGGTACCTCATGCCTTCGGGAGGAGATTGGAGCGATGGGTAGCATGAATTTTGGAAAGAACCAGACAAGATAGTCTAGATGCATATAGTTTTATTTTGTATATGTTGACATGTATATCCCTTTGAACCATTAGCCTTAAGTATATCTGTTGAAAAGGTTGAATGGCTTATTTTATATATGTATAGATAAGGGATGAAGATAAAGATTTTGAATTGTTTATGTATATGTTAAGTTTGATCCTTATCAATAGTAGGTTAAAGGTAATGATCCATAAATATAAAGAGTTTATAGATCATCATCTTTTACAAGGCTTCAAACCATTTTGATGATGTATATATGTAAGAATGTATGTGTATGACTATATTTCATAAAGATATATATATATATATGCAAAGAAATTTTTAATCATGGATAATTATGTATGTTTGTTTGTATGCTTCCGTGTTTTAAGTATGCGCGAGAGATACCCGAGAGTTAGAACCCTAACTAGTTCCACTAATTTAATTCATGGAAAAACTTTAAATAAATTCAGGTAGAAATATAGCAGGTAACGCACCGATTCCTGATCAAAGATATGTTCTATATACATAAACTCTGATTTCTAAGGGGTCTGGAACTGGGGTGTTATAGTTATGGTATCAAAGCATATTGTATCTTGGTTAGAACTAATTAGAAGGGTTCAAACTAAGAATTTAGGATGTAGATTCCTCATAGAAAGGCCTGAATCTTGTTAGTTAATTGAATGTACACAGTGGAACGCTCTTTTATTCTGGTTTGACTTGAGGAATGAAGTTTAGGATTGGGTAGCTAGTATTTCTTTTTGAGTCATATCAACTCTATAATACAACTGATATTGAGACGTCAATATTGTTTGTTTTGTAGAAGTGAAGTATGCCTCCACAAAGGGAAGCTGGAAATAACCAAAGAGTTCGGGCTGATCCCGAGGATGACGTGCAGACTATGCGGGGGATGGCAAGAGCAATGTGAGAGCAAGCCAATGCCACCAACCGAATTCTGCAACATATGGAAGAGAGGGATAATAGGCCTCCGGTAAGACCGAATAATAATGATGGCTATCATGGATGGGCGGAGTTCCATAAGGCCAAACCACCCACCTTTAGAGGAGAATTGAACCCAACCTTAGCTAATGAGTGGCTAAAAGATATAGAAAAGATCTTAAAGGTCTTGAAGTGCACCGAGGAACAAAAAGTTGAGTACGCCATTTACATGCTGGCGGGAGAAGCTGAGAATTGGTGGAAGGGAGCTTTATCGCTAATGGAAGCTCGAGATACTCGACTCACGTGGGATTCCTTCAAGACTGCATTCTTTGAGAAATATTACCCCATAAGTGTGAGGAACCAGAGGGAGATCGAATTTATGCAACTCAAGCAGGGGAATTTGCCATTTGAGGATTTTATCGCCAAGTATGAGGAATTGTCCAAATTCACTTCGTACTTGAAGCTTCATGCTGATGAGGAATGGAAGGCTATGCATGTGGCATCGGCCTTAAATTCTGAATGAAAAATGTAGTAGCTCCTCTTGCTATCAAGAATTATGCAGAGTTAGTGGATAGATGCCGCATAGTTGCTTTGAACATTGAGGGAGCAGAGAAGAATAAGCAGAAAGCGAACTTTAGCAACAAAAGGCCAATGAATTTATCTAAGGATCGCAATAGCAAAGGCAAGAAGCCTATGTTGGGTAAAGCTGCACAAGATTCTTGCTCCAAATGTGGAAAGAATCATGGAGATAAACCATGCTGGTTCGGGCAAAATGTTTGCTTCAATTGCGGGAAGCCTGGACATTATGCGAGGGATTGTCGCCAACCGAAGAAGACAAGTGAGGGAGCAAAACCTCCAACTAAGGGGTGAGTCTTTACTCTCACGGGCAAGGAGGCAGACGAATCCAATGACCTAATCCAAGGTAAATGGTTGATAAACAGTAAATCTTTGATTGTATTGTTTGATTCGGGTGCTACGCACTCTATAATTAATTCTAAACGTGTGAAGGAATTAGATTTGCCAGTAACTACTCTTCCTTTTGATTTGGCAATTTCTACTCCTACGGGAAATTGTGTTGTAACTTCTTTGATATGTTTAGCTTGTCCAATCATTGTGGAGAATAAGTCTTTTAATGTTAATTTGATATGCATGAATTTGACAGATATTGATGTAATCTTAGGAATGAACTGATTAGCTGAAAATCATGTGGTCCTTAATTGTTTTGAAAAGTCTGTGACTTTTGTAGATGCCAATATCTTTAGTAAAATAAATGAGGAGAAATTTTAAAGAATGAACTTTTTATATTCATCTGAAGTTGAAATGCAGCATAAACTCAGTTGTGTTCCTATAGTCTTAGATTTTTCATATGTCTTTCCAGAGGAGATACCTAGTCTTCCTCCTGAGAGAGAAGTTGAATTCTCTATAGAGTTTGTCCTAGGGATGGGACCAATCTGTATAGCCCCTTATAGAATGGCCCCTCCAGAGTTGAGTGAGTTGAAAACTCAAATAGAGGACTTGCTAAATAAGTAATTCATCCGACCCAGTGCATCACCATGGGGTGCACCGGTGTTATTTGTGAAAAAGAAAGATGGGAGTTTTAGGATGTGTATAGATTATAGGCAACTCAATCGTGTAACTGTGAAGAACAAGTACCCACTCCCTAGGATAGACGATCCTCTCGATCAATTAAGTGGTGCCAGTGTTCTCCAAGATTGATTTGAGATCATGGTACCATCAAATCAGAGTCAAGGAAGAAGACATCCCTAAGACTGCCTTTAGGACAAGGTACGGGCATCATGAATTTCTTGTAATGCCATTTGGTTTAACCAATGCCGCAGCCATCTTTATGGATTATATGAACCGCATCCTTAGACCCTACCTCGATCGGTTCGCTGTATTGTTTATTGACGACATTCTAGTGTACTCTAGAAATAGGGAAGAACATGAAGTTCATCTTAGAATGGTACTACAAGTGCATAGAGAGAACCAATTGTATGCCGAGTTGTGTAAGTGTGAATTCTGGTTAGAAGAAGTCAAATTCCTAGGTCATATGATTTGTAGGGACGGAGTAGCTATAGATCCTAGTAAGACGGATGCAGTAGCTAAATGGGAAAGAACAAAGACAGTGATTGAAATCCGTAGTTTTCTTGGATTAGTTGGTTACTATAGAAGGTTCATCCAAGGGTTTTCGCAAATAGTGTTACCCATGACGAAGTTGACACGAAAGGGTGTACCTTTTGTGTGGACCTTAGAGTGTGAAAATAGTTTTCAAACCTTGAAGGAAAGGTTAACTACCACACTGGTATTAGCCATTCCTGATCCTTTAGGTCAATTTGAGTTGTATAGCGACGCGTCTAGAAAGGGATTAGGTTGTGTCCTAATGCAAGACAAAAGGGTAGTAGCCTATGCGTCTAGACAGTTGCGTCTTCATAAGGAGGACTATCCGACTCATGACTTAGAGTTAGTTGGCATTGTGTTCGCCCTAAAGATATGGAGGCATTATCTTTATGGGATCAAATTTGAGGTATTTAGTGACCATAAAAGTCTCAAATATCTCTTTGACCAAAAAGAATTGAACATGAGGCAAAGGAGATGGATGGAGTTTTTAAAAGACTATGATTTTGAGTTAAAGTAGCACCCAGGAAAAGCAAATGTGGTTGCAGTTGCCTTTAGTAGAAAATCACTACACATGTCTCACTTGATGCTTAATGAATTGAGGTTAATAGAGAAGTTTAGAGATTTGAATTTATCCACTCTAGTTTTGACCGATAGGAAACATTTGAGTCAGTTGAGGATAGAGTGTGATCTTAGGGCTAAAATATTAGAGGCACAAAAAGGTGACGAATTCATGAAATCTCTAAAGGATCCGAAATAATTCATTGAGTCATCTGACGGAGTCTTAACCTATCAGGGTAAAGTGTATGTCCCAAGTCAAGGAGGACTAAGGGATAAAGTCCTAGAAGAAGTCCATAAGAGTAGCTATACCCACTACAAGGAAACTGTTGATCAAAGACGGACTTTAGAGACGGATAATTGTCAGTGCCTAATCCGTGTCTAATCCGTGTTGGATCCGTCTCCAAATGAAGGAAAAAACACAGAAAACATTATGTTAATTTAGAGACGGATTTAGAGACGAACATGTTTGTGTCCAAAGTATCGGTCCCTAATCTATCTCTAATTAGTGGGAAAATTTGGCGGGATGATGGCTACAAGTTTGGCGGGAATTTTTTTCCTCTCAATTTTAGTTAGAGACAGATTGGGGAGGGATCTTGTTCCATCTCTAATTTGATCAGCTTGTCACTACTATTTGGTTCCAATTTCGTTTTACCCTTTTCAATTTAGAGACTGAAAGTTTCCGTCTCCAAGTCCGTCTCAAATGTGCATTAAACGACAGCGTTTTCCTTGATGCATAAAACCTAAAATTTCTATCTGGACTTCATTCTTTTCACTGTTGCACAAAGTCTCAAAGCATCGTAACATCATTACGTCTCTTCTCTTGGAGCAGCACCACCGTCGTTTCACGCACAGAGCCGTCTTCGTCAATAGTGCTGTCGTCGTCCAACGTCGTTGTCGTCCACAACATTGTCGCCGTCTCTTCCACAACACTGTGGCCGTGGAACCCTAAGACTCTCTACATCTCTTCGTTAGGTGCGTTTTAGTCTGTAATCTTTACATCTCTTCAACCCTAACCCCTTTTTGGGAAGCTAAGACTTCTTTGCATCATTAGTAGACGATTAGCAATTGTGTAATCCGGTCATTTGATTTATTCCCAAATTTTCAACACAACTACAGTTTTCCTACTACAAGAAAAAGCTTGGTCAAATCAGATATTGTATTGAAGTATACCTCCTATACGATTGTCTATGTTAGTGCCATTCTTGATATATTTAGTTGCTTTCGTTGTCATATGTGGAAATTTACTACATTGTTTATGTGACTGGCTTTCTTGGATCTTATGTTAATTTCGTAGTACATAAGAGCATATGTTGTTGAAAATTGAAAAACCATTCCTTTTTGTTTATACATATTGATTTTGTTTTCAGTCTTTTTAATTTACACATGCTTTTTTGCTTCAATTTTTCTTGTTCAGTAAAAAGTTATTTGGAATTTAGAAATTTGTTTTAAGTTTAGAAATTTGAACCTTTCCTAATTAAGTTTGGCTCTTTACGGCAGAGATCCTTATTTGAATGATCACATCTTTTGCTTTGGCTTCCAACCTTTCTCTTGCATCTTCCTTGCCTGTTAATCAATTATGCTCATTCTTTCATTAATTACTAAATCAACCACAGAAAAATTACAGATAAGGTAAAAATGTTCTAGGTTTCTCTAAGGCCTCGGTAAAGTAAATTACTTTGCTGGAACCCACCCCTTGAAAGTGACTTGAAGAGTAACTATGTAGGTTTTATTTTCCTTATTAATAACAATTCCATTCCATGTATTGGTATTGTAAACTTTGATCACATATATATATTCTTAATTCATATATACCTGTCGTTGTTTCTGTTCTAGCCGCAATTTCTCTCTATTGGCCATTTCATACTCTCCATTATCCAAATGCTTTTGATCAGGTCTTAGCCTTGAATCTGTTGGTGGCAACTTCTCCTGTTTGGTATGTCCAAAGTCATACAATTGAAGTTGAATGAGTGTTTTTGAAAATGATAATAATAATGAAACTTACCTTGAGTTCAGGTGTGATTTCGTTGAGTGTAATAGCAAACTCTGTAAGATTATATCTTGTAGGGTACATAGATGGCTCACTTCTCTTCCATAGTTGGCATGGCTTTGAATTTGATGAGCTATTAGACCCTTTTCCCTTCTCAGAACTGTCAAAAATTACATAATGCAAACTCTCATCCCATTTCCCACACACAGTTGCAACTGTTTTACCATTCTTATCTTCCTCCAAACCTTGCACCTGCACCACAAATTAAAGTAGTCAGAAAATCAATTATTAAATTGTTCATTTCACAAAATCTTCAAATATATATATATAATAATTAATACTCTAGCTCTTCTATCAAATTAATTTGTAGTATTTCCTTCATGTCACTCACAACCTCAAGAAATGGAAAAGCAAAAGCAAAAGTATTGTTCTATATATATATATATATACACCAAAGGTGCTGAAATGATTGTGTGACGTGTCATTAGAAAATAATGAGAATTGTGGAGGTGTGGGATGGTATGATTTGAATGCCTATTGCTTTTTGTGCTTTTGGTGTATAGTCATATGATTTTGTCTATAACTGCAACACCACACCTCACTAGTTAATTAATTAATTAAGGTATATATATGAGCTGAATAGGACTAACTACTAACTTAGAGATTGATATTAATTTAGATCAGATCCACACTTTTATTGCATTAAAATTCGCTAATAACACAAATGATATTATACTAGGTATTTGGCACCTAGGATATATATGTATATATATATATATATGCTTCACTTCAATTTAACCTCTGTTTCACTTAGGATATATATGCTAATACCACAAATTTGTTTGAAGATTGGATATATATGTATATATATGCTTCACTTCAATTTAACCTCTGTTTGGATTTTTCTTAGTTGCGGAGCATGACCGTTTGATTGCTCAGTTGTTTTACCAGTTGCAAGTTGAACGCACTGCCAAGGGAAATGTAGGATCAGAAGTGCAGCAATAACCTCCTCCACCCTAGTTATTTAGAGACTTGTGCTACTTTTTATTTTCCTGGAAACTTATGAAATATTATTAGTATTTAGTGCTGTTTAAAAACTTATTTAGAGACTTGTAATATATTTTTTTGATCTGCTTGGAAACTTATGAAATTATTTGTATTAAGTATTGTTTATAAACTTGTCCTTTTATTAGGTATTAATAGTACAATCGTACGTGAAAATTGTAACAATTTAGGACGGATTAAAAATGAAAACGCCAAAAACAACCTATATCAATTAGAGACAGATTAGAGACGGACGATTGAAATTCCGTCTCTGATCCGTCTCTAAATTTGATTTTAGAAAATTGGTTTAGAGACGGATCAGAGACGGAATTCAATTAATCCGTCTCTGATCCGTCTCTAATGCCATATTCGTGTTTTTTTAGAGACGGATCAGCGACGGATAAAAGGACTTCCGTCTCTGATCCGTCTCTACTCAGCAAACTCAAAAAACTGATTTTGGTGACCAGGTCTAAAAAGAGACATAGCGGAGTATGTCTCTAAGTGTCTTACGTGTCAACAGGTGAAGATTGAACATCAGAAACCTGCAGGTATGTTACAACCCATAGATACTCCTGAATAACAGCTCCTATGGACGTATGCTTTTTGAACTACGTGGACTTTGCTCCCTACCCAAGTATACGTAGGCACCTAGGTCAGCACCTAACAACAAGTCCCCCAAGGTTACGGCGCCTTGCGGTCCTAATTTTTGATTTAGAATTGTTCGAACCAAAAATGACAATTACATTGGCACCCACCGCGGTCCTTCTCAGACCACAATGCCTTGCGCATCTTGCCGCTAAAGAGAATTTGTTTTTCTGGGGAGTAGGAGCATATACTTGACACTCAAAAACCTATGTTTTAAAATTCTTCTTACAGGAAAAAGCTCATAAAATGGCCGATTCCAGCACCCCTGCCACCACGATCGACGCTAGCACTCTGAGGCGCAGCACGCGGAACAGGAAAGGAGCAGCGGACCTCGTCGTAACAGAACTTGGGGCTCCAACCACCAACCAGCCACAGAATGTCTCGGCAGCCCTAGTAGCCATCATGGACAGCATAGTACAATCTTTAGTAATCAGGGAAGAGACATGCTCTCAGCACCCCTATGGCATGCCACACAATCAATGCCCTACTAGTGGCAACCAAGGATACACCGACTTTGTAAGGATCTGGCAAGAAGCAGAGATAGCTCAGTTAAAAGCTGAGATAGCATTGTTACGCCAAGCACAAGGAGGCCTTCCCCGAACAAGCACAGACACCCAGACAAAAATACAAGATGCGTCAACTTTGGCAGATCCGTTAGCACTAGAAACGGTTGGGCTCTGATGCCTTCAATACAGTTCAGAACCCTCCCAATGGATTTCGCCCGACTATCCCTCACCGCAATTGCTCCACAACCGGCCATTCCACCAAGACCTACAATGGTCGCAGGACAAGCAGTTCGCCGGCCCACGGAGTATCTACGACCACCAGTTCAGAATTATCCACCAAGATCTTATTTGCATATGCCATGGGCAGGAACCTACAACCCATATGCTCCTTACAGTGTAGGCCCGACTTACTCAGGATAATACCAATAGCCCGGCTTTGAATTCCTAGGGAAAGGGAGGCATCCCTTCACCTAACAAGTCATGAACGAGCATGTCCCCATGGGTTTTAAAATGCCCTTCCATATAGAACCCTATGAAGGCGAAAAAGACCCACGAGATCACCTCAATACCTTCAACTCAGCCATGTCCATACTTGGTATGTCAGACGCTCAGTAGTGCCAGATCTTCTCCTCCACTCTGAAGGAAGTGGCCCTAAGATGGTTCTCACTACTGCCCACAGACTCAATTCACAGTTTTGAATAATTGGCCCAGAAATTCCTCACCCAGTTTGTCAGCAGCAAGGAGTACCAGAAAAATGAAGACTCCTTCATTAGTTTTCACCAAGTAGAGGGTGAAACTCTGTGGGCTTTCTTGGCACGATTTACAAAACTCTCGCTCCAGGTCAGAGGTCTCCAAGATGTTGTCGCCATCTTTGTCTTAAAACAAGGTCTCCCATGTTCAGAGTTTTACGAGGAATTCAACAGGTGTCTGGTGTCTACCCTGCAAGAACTAATGGATAGAGCGGAGTGGTTCATCCAAGAGGAGAACATCCAGATAGCCAAAGATAAAATGACAAAATTCTTGGTTAACAGGACCGACTTAAAGTGATCAGAGAAAAAGAAAAATAAACCAGTCGCAGAGAACCAGACCCCCAAAGAAAAGAACAATACGAAGCGCTCGCCATCGTGACCTCGCTGACCCCCTAGAGGACGATTCTCTAGCTATACTCCCCTCAACAAGTCACATGTTGGGGTCTTGGAAGAAATCTACCTCTCGAATATGCTCAACTTCCCTCTGCAAATCAAAAGACGGAAAACAAGAAAACCCGTGGACAAGTCCAAGTTCTGCCAATTCCACAAAGATTATGGGCACGAAACCAATGATTGTATACACCTGAAAGATCAAATCGAGGACTTGATTAGGAAGGTACATTAAGGATGAAGGTAGAACCAGCACAGATCGGTCGAGAGAAAACAACAACCAAACACCACCCTGCGGGATCATCAACGTCATTGCTGGGGGACTGCAAAAGGGAACCAACTCTCAACCACACAATAAGAAGAAAATGGATCGCTTCATACTCGCCCTCGACTACGTTCCAAGACAAAGGAGAAAGAAAGAAGGACCCAAGGATGACCCAATCACCTTTGAGCTCACCAACCTCCAGGGACCAACCCACGATGACCCCATGGTCATAACCGCGGTAATAAAAAATTACAAAGTAAGGCGTGTCCTCATAGACTATGGATCCTCAGCCGACGTCCTTTACTTCGACACCTTCCAAAAGCTCGGGTTGAACGAGGCAAACTTAAAGCCCTTCCCCGACACACTCATCGAGTTCTCTAACGCACAAGTACCCACAGAGGGAATCATAGCTGCCCGTGTATCCCTAGGCACCTCACCAAAGGTAGAAAGCCTCGACGTTGACTTCATCATCATTTCGGATCCTTCAGCATATAATGCCATCCTAGGGCGACCGTCCCTACACAAGCTAGGAGCCATTGTGTCAATGGCACAGCTCACGATGAAATTCCCGACACCTCATGGGATCGGCAAAATCACCGCAGACCAAAAACTGGCGTGAGCATGCTACACAGCAAGCCTAACTAAGACCACCAAGGTCGCTCGCCCTGGCCCCAAAGAACCACGCGAGTAACCCTCAAAGGGCAAAGATTTAGGAGTAGAACTCAGAGAGTCTGCCCGCCCAGGCAAAGCCTCCACTTAAACTCTATGACGAACTTTGCAATGCATCTTTTGGCTAGATATTATACATGTCTGCTTTTGTTTCACAAGTTAGGAATTACAATCCCCAGCCTGTTTAAGGCTACTAAGATTTTGGATGTAATAATTTTGTCTACTATCAATCGAAATTTCCCTTTCCTTTGAAAAAGACGTGAGCTATGCCAAGAACAAAGCAAAATTTGCAAAGTTAGAACTCGCATAAAGCCCTCTTAAGGCATTACAGGCCCCAACCACCCCTGCAAGATACTTGGAAAATCAAAGATCATGCAAGAGGTTCCCCCACAAAGATGGTACCACTCGATCAAGTAAACCTCTTGGAACCTAACGACGCCACATATAGTTCTAGAAAGAACGTTCATACATAAATCATGCTAGCAATAATCATGCAAAACCGTCTTGATTACACAGTACTTATGCAAAATCTTTTTACACAAAAGTAAAAGAGAACATTTAGTTCAAAAACTAAAGTCACTGCGTTAATTTCATTAATGTAACAAAAGCAGGGCATTCGCCCACTACAGTTAGCAAAATTAGCTAGGCCCTACAAAATACAATATACTTTTGGGCATCCCTGAAGCTTGCATCAGTTGCCGGCCTCGCAAACTCAAGATTGTCAACACTTGTTGAAAAATCCCGTTGAACACTTTCAGCCAAGAGATGAGAAGTAGCTCCAATCTCATAAGCACGCCCACCCGTCACAGAAAGAATATGGTGACTCAAAGGGCTCTCAACCAAACTGCGGAGGCGGACGAGGCTCAAAGGAGGATTTGTTGCCAGTCGACCCCTGAGCTCACCATCAAAGAACTCCAGGGAAGGATGTAAAGAGGCCACCCATTCGGCTGAGAACCTCTCCCGACGAAGGCACTCGAGCTGCTTAACCGCAAGCAGCATCCCATACATCCTTTGCGCCATCATTTCTCCTTGATGATCAGCAGCATCCCCGATCCTGCTCTCAGCATCAAGCCAGCTCGTCAAGTTCTCTTGGGTGTGGGCCTCAGCATTTCTCAAAGCTCCACGAAGAGAATGCAGCTCTTGCATATGTGACGAACACGTAATTCCCCGCGAGCCTTCTCCAGCTTTGACCGCAGGAACTTATCCTCGGCAAGTTGACCACTTTCAGCTTTGAGGCGAGCAACTTCGTGAGTCAAAGACATCAACTCACCACTTTTATCCTCGCATTCCTTCTCCCTCACCGACAGTTGCCCGCACACTTCTTCAAGACGATTCTGAGTAAGGTCAAGGACCCTACCTTTAGATTCCAAAAGTTTGAGCAGCTGGTCGTGAAGCGAACGAAGCTCGCCCTAGACAATAAACACTTACGCCAATCAGTTCAAACAAAAATAGGGAGTACATACCGCTTGTTTTTCCCACATAGTCCCAGCCTGGTGGAAGTCCGCCAATGAGTTGGCGACACTATCAAAAGCGCGAAGAGCGATGCCCATGGGATTCATATCTAGTTCCCTAGTAGCCCTCTTGTTTAAATCAACGGGAAAATGCCTACCAAGAGCTACTAGGGCAAAGGGGGACACCTCCCCTGACGAACCCTCGGTCTCTAATGACGTGCCCTCAACCTTTAATAAAATATTTTCTGGAGCAGCACCTCTAGAAGCAGGGGCAGTTATTTGACTCACCACTACATTCCCTCAAACGGTGAGGGATCTGGCTTCCTTAGCCATTATCTCATCTGTTCTGAATTCCTCCCCAGATGGCACCTCAACCATTGTCTCATCGGCTTTGACGCCTTCCACAACTGGAGCCTCAACCACTCCCGTAGTAAAAACAACGGCCCGATTGACCGTCGCTTGTTCCTCGGTATTTCCAGCAGAACCCAAGACCACAGAGAAGATTGGGACAGAACCACCTTCATAGGTGATTGACGAACAGGCCCCGGAGGAGGAAAAGTACCCTCCATCGAAGCAACCACTCGAGCATCCGCCGTGGTCGACTTCCGATAAGAAACCTGAGATGAAGGTCGCGAGTCCACCCCAATCGGCTTCTTGGACCCTCCTTCTTTACCCTTAGGGTTTCCTTCCTCTTTCCTTCCTTCTCCCTTCCCATCTTTCCTCCTTTCTTGCCCCTGAACACCCTCTTGTCGCCGAATCCTATCAGTGGCAGATGAAGTACGCTTTCTGTCAGCCTTCTTGCTGCCTTCGGTAGCTCCAATAGGGACCCCGACAACCCTTTCTCAGCCCGAAGAAAGGTCCTGCCTCGGCGTCTTCCCTTTTGTCTGGCTGCCATCTCGAGTACGACTTAGAGGAGGAGGAGTAGGAGAAATATCCTCCAAATCGGTGAAGTCAAAATACTACAACCTCTCATCGTCATCGGCCATGGTAAATTCTTAAAGAAGACGAAAGTGTGAAGTCAGAAAGGCAAAATTCTAGGATACGGAGGAGACGTTCAAAGGAAATTAAGGTAAAATAAGAACTTTTCAATTACACAAAGTTTTTATAAGGGTCTGAAAGGCGCGGCAATTCAAAATCTCAGTCTCCCTCGTATCCTGCAAAGAAAAAATAATTATCCCGTGCACTTGCCCAAAGTTACAACCACCTGACCCAAACCGACACGTGGAGGAAGGAACGACTCGGATTCAAAGTCTCAGAACCAATGGAAGAAAGACCTAGATACCCCTGGAAAATCAAGAGTCTCTCAGAGGACTCGATTCACGGAAAATCCCCAACCGAGACTAATGATGACTTCCCTCGAAAATGCACAAGCATTAAATAAAAGAAAATGGCTAAGCAAAACTTGCAAAGTCATCCAAAGCAACAGCAATCGGCTAGTTTGCGATGTGTGGCATCGATGACAGCCTACTCCAAAAAACAACTCACCAAAAAATACGCAAGCTCACGGGCCTATGTGTTCGACCGTCAGGATTCACCCAAACAGTGGACGACTTTATCAAGACACGACGGGTGACCTTGCCGCTGAAAAAGCTTGCGAAGAGACACTTCGAATGATCAACAACACCCTTGACCTTTCAAATTCCTCCACAGGCCCCCCGATGGTATCTTCGCAATTTGCTCTCCCTCTGCAATGATGACGCCTCCTCGGAAAGACACGTACAATCCTGCAGAGGCGGCTCGAGAAACTTGCCAAGGAAGCCAAGCAGTTCACCTTCCAGGTCGCGACGTGTGGTACCTGTGACAGCTTATTGATTCGTCGGCAATCCTCAGGGAAAGCACCTTAACTCTTCCGTCCGAACGTCCGATCAACTTAGTCCACCTAACAAGTGGTCGAGCTTATTTGGTCATAACATTCGGCGGGACATCCTTTCCCGTAAAAGGCTAAAGAAACTTAAGTCTACGGGCGCTCAGCACCCCTAGACTTGGGGGACTTATGTAACTACAGAATATTCCACCTTGGGACACGTGGCACTAGCCTTCTAGAACATGGGAAGGTACGCAAGTCAGTGACACGTGGCACTACTCTCCATCCTTGTACGTGGCTTGTACCCACGTCCTCCCATACACACTCTCATATTAGGGATGTGGGACGCGCCCAGCCAACGTGGGCCGATCACAGCGAGCAAGAACGTGAGTCGACCACGATCCTCCGACTCTCAATATAAATACCCTCACCCAGGGGACTTGAGACAAGATAGAAAAGGAAAACAACTGATATCTCACAGTGATATACAGACAACGAGTGAGACAGAGTACTCCGAGTACGAAACACTGTCACCTCCACATCCAAGCTTGATCAAAGCCCATCTATCTCTCTAGTTATCTCCATTCACAGGCTCCAAGCAGCTCAGAGAGAACCCGTTCTCTCCTTCCTCTAAGGAAACCTCCAACCGATGGCCCGCCTGCCTCGAGCACTCCACACACGTCCTAGCCGCACATGGCTCTTACAGGTATCGTCCCTGCCTAACGTCTCCTATGGATATATACTCTTCGAACTACGTGGACTTTGATCCCTACCCGAGGGTACGTAAGCACCTAGGTCAGCACCTAAGGACAAGTCCACCAAGGTTATGGCCCCTTTGCGGTCCAAATTTCGGATTTAGAATTGTCTGAATTGAAAATGACAATTATAGGTTTTAATTGAAAATCGGAGTTTTAGCACTCTATTTTCGGAGTTTACTGACATGGATGCAGAAAAATGTGAAAATTGTACTTAAAGAGCTCCAAAATTCAGGCCATTTGGAAGGCCTAAACTAGATATATGAATGTTCATGGTTGCCAAATCTCGTTAAATTCAAAGTCTGTTTGGCACCCTTTTTATAGACATGAATTTCACAATATTATGCAGAGAAATTTTCTGGTTTTCTTACTTTTATCTAGTTGTTGGAGTACCAAATGAAGAAATTAAAGGCTAAAATTTGATATGTGGGTCCCTGATGTTCCAACTCACGGATCTGGAAAATTTTATGTAAACTAGAGCTCATTAAGTATGGTTTTTAAGAGTATTTACAGAAGTTAGGTCTGCTGCTCTGCCACATCAGGCCACTACTGTTTAATCAGATTTTCAGGGGGCAAACATTTGTGGTTTGAGCAAAAATTTGGCAAACAACTAGATTTCATGTTTCTAAATATCCTATAAAAATTTCTGATATATTGGAGTTTTACAGAATGAGTTATGATTTTTCAAAATTGACAGAGTTACCAAATGAACTTGAAATATTGTATTTTGCTAAAGTTCTTTCTTTATCACTTCTAAAATGGTTTTCAAATGCGCCATGACATATTTAAACACTATGCTCTAAATTTAAGAGATAATATGAGCTAAGAGTAGAGTGAAATAACATGGAAAAGAGATGAGTAAGTAACTAGTGTATATGTTTTGAACATGAATAGGTCCATAATCGAAGGTTCAATTGTTGTTATGGGATGGCCATTGACTTTCCACGGTTGTGCCATATTTTAGGGTGATAAAACATCCAGTAAACCTTTGCAAAAAAGCCGTGTTCGTTACCAAATTGTAAGTTAGTGGACTATGATAACTAAGAGTGTCTACATACTTGAAGTTGGGATAACCAAGATTGGGACCTAGTCATTCAATTTCATATTCACATAGATAACATACAAGTACGAAGGATGATCTATGTGGTAGTAGATACAAATCCTTAGGTTGAATAGAACCAATTGGAAGTGGAGGCGACCTACCGAAATAAGGGGGTGATCCACAATTGATGAGACAGAGTCTCATAGTACTCAGATCCACTAGTGGATGCTCCAGATAGTACAATTGATGAAAATAGCTTGGGTGGCTCTAGGTTCTTGTGTTAAAGCCATTGGTTGTGTATGTGTGAGTATCTGCCGGGCAGTACTCCCTATACTCATTGGTTTTCTCTTTGAAAACAGGGCATAGACCCACTTATTAATGTTTGTTATTTCTCTATGCTTATACCTATTTATGAAAGAAGTATGTGCTCATATTGAACATGTTTTTATGATATGAAAGTATGTCATTTCCTTGCTAAAATGCCCTATGATGCTTGAATTTAAATTCTAATTGTTTATGAGAAAAGTGACATGCATATGTTTTAAGTTAAGCATTACATCCATGTTTTAAATGTATAATTGAGAAAGGAATACAGAGATTTCTGTGCAAGCCACAGTGGTACACAACAACGATTTTATAAACAGGTAGTTTTTTATTACTGGGGTTTATCCTCATTACGTTGGTATGTATTAGCTGACTAGGTACCACATGCCTTCAGGAGGAGATTGGAGCGATGGGTAGCACGACTTTTGGAAAGAATCAGACAAATAGTCTAGATGCATATAGTTTTATTTTGTATATTTTGACATTTGTATCCCTTTGAGCCATTAACCTTAAGTATATCTGTTGGAAAGGTTCAATGGCATATTTTGTATATGTATAGATATAGGATGAAGATAAAGATTTTGAATTGTTTATGTATATGTTAAGTTTGATCCTTATCAAAAGTAGGTTAAAGGTAATGATCCATAAATATCAAGAGTTTATAGATCATCATCTTTCACAAGGCTTCAAACCATTATGATGATGTATATAAGTAAGAATGTATGTGTATGACTATACTTCATAAATATATATATATATATATATATATATATTTTAATCATGGATTATTATGTAGGTTTGTTTGTATGCTTCCGTGTTTTAAGTATGTGCGAGAGATACCCGAGAGTTAGAACCCTAACTAGTTCCACTAATTTAATTATCATGGAAAAAGTTTAAATAAATTCGGGTAGAAATATAGAAGGTAACGCACTGGTTCCAGATCAAAGATATGTTCTATATGCTCAAACTCTAATTTCTAAAGGCTCTGGAACTGGGGTGTTACAAAAACTAAGTTTAAACATTCCATCATAATCAATATTTACTTTCTCAAATCAATTAGGCGAAAACAATTAGAATAACATACATTTATGTCTTCTAGAATAATGATATAAGCATGTAAGTTAAGATATTTGAATGAAATTGAGAAGACAAGTTTGACAAATTGTTAATAGAAATTGCACATTGGCCTTCACTCTTCTTACTCACACTATAATTCTGACTCCTTTTTATTTATTTATTTATTTTTGTTGAATGGTTGGGCAAGGTTCGGCCTAACTGATTCAAGAAAAAATTTATTAAAAATTTGGGCCTAGCCTAAAAAATTTTTTTTAGATAAGCTGACGGGTTTTTTTTATAAATTTTGTATTTATTTAAAATTTGTTTTATTGTGTGCCAAAATGACATGTCGTTTGGGCATCCCAAACCTCCAGCCTGGTTGGCTGACCTGATTTCTGATAAACGGGTCTGGTCCGGACTCTCTCTATTGAAAACTTTATATCAATTTTCATTGATTTTTCATGCTTTAATTTTTGAAGCCTAAAAACATAGTTCTACTGGACCCAATTTTCCAAGTTTAACAATTGTTTTTTGCACCGATTGTGTCCTATACTACCATGCATCGATAAAAAATTTAATATATATGTTTATTGCATAATTTTAAAACATATATCGCATTGAAACAAGATTTACAGATGAAAAAACACATTTTTTCAAGAATTTTCACATGAATGATAATCATAAAATTCATGCAGTTAAGTAAATCAATACATATATTATTCATGTATTTATTTTCACAGCGGAAGCCATGCTTTGATGCCAATCATGGTTTTTGGGCGTACCTGGAGTGTTGAATCCAAGTACCCACGCGAAGACCCGGTCACGTACTCGAACTTGAATCTACATTCTTCACAGCAAATACACCGGTAGAAGACGAAGATGATCGTAATAAATATATAGAATACTCAAGTTTTCTCTTTTGCTGTTTTTCCCAAAAACTCTAACAACCATAGGAATGAATTGTGTTATCTGACTTCAACCGACTCTTTTCAAAATATATAATCTATTTTGACAATATAAGTAATATACTTAATTAATTAAATATAAATACTATAGATAATAATAATTATTCTTATTTAAGATTCAAGGATTTGACTGGGTCCAATCCACCAAGGGTGGACCCATATTCCTACAGTCTCAATAAATGTCCATTCATATTAGTAGTCCCATTTTTCTTCCTATCACATGCATAATGAACTCCACACCAATTACATACAGCTCTTTTAGTGTCACCAATTTTTTTCAATGAAATGATTCCATGCGAATGATGGTGATCTAGTTGGTTTCTTGGTAATAATTGTATTTGTTTGTGTTTCAGAGGTACTAGCACTAAGAGGAGGGGAAGTTCTTCTCATGTTTTTAATAGAACATGGTGTGTGGCAGCTTTGATTTCTCGAGTAGACAACTATGGAACCTTGCATTTTCCATATGGGCATCCTAGATGATTAAAAATTGAAAGCTCTTGACTTTACTCATCACTGCCATCATCATTCCTTGAAAGTCTTGTTAATCTTGAATGGTCATGTGGCTCAAAATAGTGTGAACAAAAGGTGGCAATTTCCTCAATGATGTATGCCTCACAATTAGAGCCTTCTACACGAGTCTTGTTCTTAATCTTCCTTTTTAATGTGCGGAGAAACCTAGTATGTAAACAAAATACTTATAGATGAAAAATATACAACTTATCAATTCACACTAGCTATTTATAAAAGTTTAAGTTACCTTTCGAAAGGAAATTGTATTTAACCGGTCCTCACACCCTTGCTTCATAGGCTAAATGGATAGGTAGATGCTCCTTTGAGTCAAAGAAGATTGTAGGAAAGATCTTCTCCAATTTGCAAAAAGTTATGACAATATTTTTTGCCATCAAATTTAATTGATCCTCTCTCATTGCAGTTGCAGAAATGTCCTTAACGAATTGACTTGGTTCAGTGAGATCAATTGGAAGCAAACGTTCCATAAATACATGGCAATCATGACTCTTCATTCCAAACAACTTACCCTCCTTTAAATTTACACACCATCCCAAATTAGAAGCATAACCATCAGGGAGCTTAAGGTTTTTAATCCATTCACATATGGATCGATTTTGTTCTAGATTGAAAGTTTATTGAGCCTTTGGTTTATGGAGTCTACCACCTTGTCCACAAACTCTAGTTCATGACGCCTGCAATATCGTTGTATGTCTATCCTTGCTTTTTACATTGTCCTTTGTTTTATATTTTATGTCCATAACAGTGTTAAACACATTATCAAATACATTCTTCTCAATGTGCATCATGTCCAAGGCGGTTTTTTTCCAATATGGAAGTTCTCAAAATATAATGTCTAGTCCAATTGTGGGTAACAACACCATAATTATCAATGTCTTACAATTTCCCACACTGTTATTTTTGGAAGATTCCACACCCTTTCCCAAACCTCTTCTCCACTGAATCGCATTGGAGATGGTAAATGATCCACTTTATTTTTCGTAAATGATTGTTTATTTCTCCTGTAGGAATGATTATCTTGCAAGAATTGTCTATCCAATAAAAAATGATGTCTTCTTGCCATGTTGAAGAGTGAATGCCTTTGAGTTCTCCATACAAATCGGGCATTATAGTTTACCTGCAGTCATCCAACCAGATAACATGCCATATGTCGGGAAATCATTAACAGTCCACAAAAGGCAGCCCGCATTTTAATATTCTGTTTTAATGAAATATCATATTTTGGCACACCCTCATTACACAACAATTTAAGCTCATCTATCAACGGTTATAAGTAAACATCAATTTTGCTTTTTTTGATTGCTTGGTTCTGGAATAATTAGAGACAAGAACATAAACTCGTTTCATGCATAACCCATGAGGAAGGTTGTTTAGAGTATCAATCACAGGCAAACAAGAATAATTTATGCCAAACTGTTCACATGGAGAGAATCCATATGCACACAGCCCATGTCTAACGTTTCTTGGATCAAGAGCAAAATCAGGGTGTGTCCGATCAAACAACTTCCATGCTTCTCACCTGATGGGTGGGATAACACTCCTAGTTCTCGATGATTCTCAGGATGTCATCGCATTTCTTTAGTTGTCATAGTTTAGGTAAATAGTCGTTGAAGCCTTGGAACTAGTGGTAAGTAGAACATTGTCTTTTTTGAGATTTTTTTATTACCTTGAGTTGTTACACCCACAAAACTTGCATAGGGACTCATTCACATAATCTTTATAATATAACATACATCCATTGGTACAACAATCAATCTTCACATAACCGAGTCCCAATCCTGAAACCAATTTCTTGGTCGTATAAAAGTTTAAGGGCATCTAGTTATTTGATGGCATTCTCTCTCTCATAAGTTGCAACACCTCATTAAAACATTGTTCGGACAATTTTTGGTTCGCCTTAATACTCAACATTCTTACAGTAGCCGAAATTTCAGAGTGACTAGAATATCCCACCCACAAAGGGGATTGCGTAGCAGACAACATATTGTAGAAAGAATGAGCGTATGCATTGAGAGACTCTTCAACACTATGTTGCACATTATCTTTGAAGCTTGGCCCTGCCGCATCCATCACCATGGTCTCAAATGGATTATATTGTTCCCTAGAATGTGTATGGCTAAATGTTTGATGATTTGGCCATTGAATTTCCAATGGGGGAATCTCTGGAAACATCTCTCCATGAGAGGTCCAATACTCGTAGTTCTCCTTAAATCCATTTTTGTAAAGGTGCACATTACTAAATCAGGATCTTTGAACCTTCTGCATTTACACTTCGCACATGGGCACCTTATCTTTTGCCCATTGAAGTAGGGTGGTAATTAACAAGTATGAATAACAAACTCATCAACACCTTTTATAAACTCATCTGTAGTTCCCACCCGACGAGGACCTGTGCAATTTTAGTATAAGTATTATAACTACAGAATATTCCACCTAGGGACACGTGGCATTAGGCTTCTAGAAGCTGCACGGTAGCTTACACCAGTGACACGTGTTACCACTCATCTATCCCCTATGTGGCCAGTACCCACGTCTCTCCTCCTGGGCTACCGTCCATGGAACGTGGAAAGCCTCCAAGAATCATGGGACGACCCATGTCTGGCAAGAACGTAGGTCGACCATGTTCTCCCCCACATCGGGTATTAAAGGCCCTCACTCGGGGGACTCAAAAACATCTGAAGAATAGATCACAACACATCAGCACAAGAGGCAAGTTGCACAAGAAACAGGCAGGGGACAACTAAAGTCATCACAACAGAAGCAGATGGCTCGAACACAACCCAACCGCATAGCACCTCAATGACACATGTGGCTGTTGCAGAAACCGTGGTTCAGACACCAGCAACCATGGAGGAAGCATGCCCTTAGTATCCCTATGGCATGCTGCACAACCCTTGCCCTTCAACCGGCAACCAAGAAATAATAGAGCCGGCAAGGATCTCGTGAGAGATGGAGGTGGCCCGACTTGAGGCAGAGATAGCGGCCATACGTCAACAACAATGGGAAGAGGACAGGAACCGATCCCAAGCAAACGTAGGCATCCAATTATCGGTGGCACAACATAACGCACCCGCAGGACCTTCCATTGACCCTATCGGCTTGCCCGTAATACAATTCGGGACTCTACCTATGGAATTCGCACGACTATCACTGACAGCATCAGCTCCCCTGCCATTGATCCCACCTGGGCCGACAATGGTCGCGAAGCAAGTAGTGCGCCCGCCCATGAATTACCCGCGACCACCTATTCCAAACATCCCACCAGGATCTTATCTACATATGCCTTGGGCAGGAGCCTACAGCTTGTACGCCCCCTACGGCATGTCTATTCACTCAGGACAATATTATTGGCCTGGCTTTGACTTCAAAGGGAAAGGGAGACACCCTTTAACCCAGGAAGTCATGAAAGAACATGTACCAATGGGTTTCAAGATGCCTTTCCCTATAGAACCCTATGGCGGAGAGACTGATCCACGAGATCACATCAACGCTTTTAATTCGGCTATGTCAATACTTGGCATGACGAACAGTCAACAATGCCGAGTGTTTTCGTTGACCTTAAGAGAGGCAGCTTTGAGGTGGTTCTCACTACTACCCACAAACTCAATCCACAGCTTCGAACAGCTGGCACAGAAGTTCCACACTCAGTTCGTCAGCAGTAAGGAATACCAAAAGAACGAAGATTCCTTTATCAGTTTTCACTAGGAAGAAGGGAAGACCTTACAAGCCTTCTTAGCTCGCTTCACCAAACTCTCGCTCCAAGTCAGAGGCCTCCAAGATGTCGTCGCAATCTTCGTTATCAAGTAAGGCCTCCGATGTTCGCAGTTCTACGGGGAACTCAATAGGTGTCACATTTCTACTTTATAGGAAGTAATGGACCGCGCGGAATGGTTCATCAAGGAAGAGAATGCGCAGATCGCCAAAGATAAAATGAGAAAATTCATGATAAGTAGATCCGACATGGAGCGATCCGAGAAAGAGGAGATGACGGCAACAGATAACCAAAAATTGAAGGAGAAAAACAACAGAAAGCGCTCGCTACCTCGACCTCAAACGCCTCCCAGAGGACGGTTCACTAGCTACACTCCCCTCAACAAGTCCCACGTCAGGGTCCTCAAAGAAATTTACCACTCGGACATGCTCAGTTTCCCCCCGCAAATCAAAAGGCGGAAGACTGGAAAGCCGGTGGATAAGTCCAAATACTGCCAGTTCCACAAGGACTACAGACACGAGACCAACGACTATATTCACTTAAAGGATCAAATCGAGGATCTGATCCGTAAAGGACAGTTGGGCAGATACATCAAAGATGAGAGCAAGGCTAACACGGAGCATCCGAGGGAGGCTAGCGATCAAGCACCTACTCGCGGGGTCATTAGCGTCATCGCTGGCAGATTGCCAAAAGGAACTACTTCGCAACTGCAAAACAAGAAGAGGGTGGAACGCTCCATACTCGCTCTCGACTATGCCCCGAAGCACAAGAAGAGAAGCAAAGAATCTAAGGGAGACCTTATCACGTTCAGCCTCGTAGACTTCCAAGGACCAATCCATGACGACCCAATGGTAGTGACTGCAGTCATTGCCAATTACGAGGTCAAGTGAGTCCTAATAGACCAAGGATCCTCAGCGGATGTCCTCTACTTCGAAACCTTTAACAAGCTCGGATTGGACGAGGCCAACATAAGACCCTTCCCTAGCACTCTCATAGTGTTCTTCGGAGCCTAAGTTCCTGTAGAAGGAATCATAACAACCTGAACGACTATGGGCACTTTACCAAAGGTTGCAAGACTTGACGTGGATTTCATCATCGTCTCAGCACCTTCGGCGTACAACGCCATTTTGCGGCGATCGTCCCTGAACAAACTCAGAGCTGTAGTGTCCACCACACAGCTGACTATGAAGTTCCCAACACCACACGGGGTTGGAGAAATCATGGCGAATCAAAAATTAGAGCAAGCATGCTACACAGCAAGCCTAACCAAGACCATCAAGGTCGCTCGCCTTGGTCCCAAAGAATCATGCGAGGAACCCCCCGAGGGTAAAGAGTCAGGAGGAAAACCATGAGTTCGCCCGCCCGGACCAAACCTCCACCTATGCTCTAAACGCACTTTGCACAGTCAGAACACCTCTCGGTCAAATTGCACATGTCTCAGTTTATTTCAAAGTTAGGATTATGACTTAGCCTGACTAAGGCTAGCCTGAACAAGGCTGCTCGAATGTAACCATTTTGTTTATCATTAATTAAAGTATTCCTTCTTGAAAAAAAAAGGCGTGGCCTAATTTTTCAAAGTAGTTGCATAAAGTCCCAAGGAAGGACAGTGGGCCGACCGCCCAAAGAAACGCTGAAGAGCCTCTAAGGCCAAAGCTAAGATTCGCCCAAAAGCGCGGATAAATAAAAACCCCTTAGGCGTGAAAAACACAAAGTGAACGTTCACACAAAACACGCTAGCAACAGTATGCGACCGCCCTCATCACACGGTACTCATGCAAAAAAAATATTTTTACCCAAAAGTAAAAAGATGACCAAATCAGAGAGACTGTACTCGTACAAAACCTTTTTGCCCAGAAGTAAAAAAAGAGACTTAAATTCGGCATGAATTCTCATTAATATCAAAAGTTGGGAAGGCGTTCACCTATTACAAGGTGTAAAACCTAAAAACCCTACATAAACCTATTCTTGGGCATTCCCAAGAACTACATTGATTTTGGCCCTCGCAGGCTCGACATTGCCAACATCCCCCGACGACTTCTTCTGAACCGGCTCAGCCAGCTGCTAAGAAGTAGATCCAATCCCCGAAGACAGCAGTTCTCCCTGGAGATTAGCAATGTCAACCACTTTGCTCTCAGCCTCTAGCCAGCCAGCAAGGTTATCACTAGCACGAGTCTCAACACTGTTCAAAGCCTCGCGAAGAGAGTGCAACTCATGCCGATTCTTCTCAGCGTCCTCCCAACAGGCGGCAAGCTCCTTGAGAGTCCTCTCCAACTATGATTGCAGAAGCTTAACCTTGGAAGGCTGCACACTTTCGGCCCTAAGGTGTGCCACCTCGTAAATCAAGGACCTTACCTCACAGCCTTGGTGCTCACACTCTAACTCCTTTGCGGACAACCGCCCACGCAAGTCCTCCAATTTTTTCATAGTGGCCTCAAAAGTAGAACTTCTAGAGGTTACTATTCCAAGAAGCTGATCTCTGTCGAGACGAACTTCGCCCTGCAGAAGACAAAAGACGTCAGCAAAAAAGGAAACTCCAAGCAAAAATTATGAAAAAACAGGACAGAGCAAGGAAACTTACTACTTCTTTCTCCCACGCAATGCCAGTTTGGTGGAAGTCAGCCAACGCCTCGGCAACTCTGCCAAAGCCACGAACAGCAAGATTCAGGGGGCTGGTGTCCAACCCCTTAGCATTCCTCTCTTCCATATCCACGGGAAAGCGCCTGCCCAAAGCTACCAGGTCCAAAGAAGGTTCCTTCTCCTCGACAGGCTCAGAAGGGTTGGCATTAAACCCCAAAGAAACGTCCTCTGTGGTGGCCATTTGCTCACCACTACATTCCCTCCACCAGAGAGAGAGGGCCCCGACCTCTCCAGCCAGGTCACCAGCCCTGGCCCCTCCAGATGGAGCCTCAGCCATGGTCTCATCTGCAGCAACCTTCTCCCCTGCAAAAGATTCAGACACCAGTTCCTCGACTGCCCGCCAAGCTTTCTTGCTGGCAGGTTCATCAACTCCACCAGTCCAACTTTGAGCCGCGGCGTGAGTCGACAAAATCACCTTCATAGTTGATTGACGGACAGGCACAGGGGGAGGAAAAGTACCCTCCACCGAAGTGACAGCCCATGCGTCTGCCGGGTCAGATCTCCGCTGAGCAACCTGAGACGACAACCTCGAACCCGCACCGGAAGGTTTCTTGAACCCTCCTTCTTTATTCTTGGGGTCCACCGCCACGACAACCTCCCTCCTCTTTCTCCCCTGGGAACCGCCAACGTCTCCTCTCCTATCTTTCCTCCTTATTTTCCCCTTGGGATCCTCTTGCCGGCGGCCTTTATCAGGAGATGACGGGACAGGCAGCCTTGTGATAATTACAAGAATAGTTTTGGAGAAGATATGAAAAGCTAAAATAATCTTGTGTGGGACAAATGGACAATTGGGTAATTGGATTTGGATGCACGAAGAGGGTGACATTAGATTAAACAATTTTGGCCATATGTGGTAGTGACATGAGATTAAACAAGTTATGAATCAAAAAGACACATACTTGATACTTCCCCTGTACACCGCCTTCCACATTCCCCACTCACACTCTCTTCTCATCAGAAGCTATTTTCTTACTAGTGGTAATCACATGGTTTAACTTTCAAATCAGTAAAAGCAAGAGTTGAAGCGATGGAGTTTGTATTTTCTACATAAATAGCGCATCAAGGGAAGAAAAACTAAAATTTGAAAACATAGAAAATAATACCTTTGTAGCGCAATCCAAAAACGAAAATGGTGATAAATCTAGTAGATGTTCACTGCTCACAACACCGACAACCCTCACAGCAATCGTCTTCACCTCTGTTGAATTAGTGGGAGAGGAGCAATGCCGAAACCTTATTCGCGCAAAAAGAATGGGTGCGCTGATGATGAAGATAAAATGGGTGCATTTTTTAGCGCTCTTTCACCTTTTCTTTTTTTAAATTAATTTAGTTTTTTTAAATGGGTTTTATTAAAGAGCACATTTAGTATTAGATAACACAAATCATTAATCAAAAAGAAAAATAAGGATTAAAAGAGAACAAAATACTAAAAAATAATGAATTAAAACATCTGACATTAAATTCAAAATTATGTTATATTATATCGTGTATATATATATAATTTAATTTTTTTTAATGGATTTTATTGAAAGAGGTCATTTAGTATTAAATAAAATAAATCATGAATAAAAAAGAAAAATAAGGATTAAAATAGAATAAAATAATAAAAAAAATAAATGAATTAAAATATCTAAATTTAAATTCAAAATTATGTTATATTATATCATTATATTATATCGTATATATATACAAAGAAAAGCCAAGTTTCAATCTCATTTAGAAAATAATCAACAATCTCTAATTGTTTAAAAAATATGAAATTAAATTATATAATTGCTACTTTTAATTGGTTTCTTTTACAATATTCTTTTACATGTAATCATGTTCGAAGTATATTGTCGAGCTCTAAATACTTCTTAACCAATGATCCCATAGATATCCGAGAAGAACTATTCTTCTGAGACCATCTCATCTCCTTTTGCGACTCTTCTTCTTCTTAGAGGAGCTAAATCTCCCTCCTCCCACACACCCCTTAGGCATTGACGCACACATGCCGATACCATAAGTTATAATATCTTTTACCATAGATCCTCACCACCAGGGAAGAAGAGACACACAATGAACGAAAAGAAGGTAGATAAAGAAAAGGGGAAAAAATAAAAACTAAAAATACCCTTTTTATAAGGCAAACTAATAAAATATATTATGTTAATTCCATTTAGATATAAAACATCATCAGAAACACTCTGGTAGTCATCATCACATTCAGAATCAAATACATCAACTGAATCAAACCATGCCTCCTCAATACTTTCGTGGAAAGCGGGATTGGCGAAGGAGGAACAATCATTTATGCTTGGCGTAATAGGCCTCTAATCCAATGACCCCATAGATATTCGAGAAGACATAATTCTTTTGAGACCATATCTTTTCCATTTGCGGCTCTACTTTTTGCTCGAGGAGCCCAATCTCCCTCCTCCCACACACCTACTGAGGCGTTGATGCACACGTGCCCATACCATAAATTATTATATCTTTCACCTTAGATTCTCACCACCATGGAAAAAGACACACACAATGAACAAAAAAAGATAGAAAACTAAAAACTAATAAAATAATATTATTTCAATTCCTTTTAGAGATGCAAGATCATTCGGAACACTCTAGTGGTCATCATCAACATCAGAATCATATATAGCAACTGAATCAAACCATGTCTCCTCAATACTTCCGTGGAAAGCAGCATTGCGAAAGAGGAGAAATCAAGTACGCGTGGCCTAGTAGGCTTCTTATCCAATCATCCCTTAGATATTTTAGAAGACACTATTCCTCTGAGACCATCTCTTCTCCGTTTGCAACTTTGCTTCTACTTGGAAGAGGCAAATCTCCCTCTTCCCACCCACCGCTGAGCCATTGACGCACCCGCGCACATACCATAAACTATTATATCTTTCATCTTAGATCCTCTCCACCATGGAAGAAGACTGTGGACACCATATTTTGTCTGGCCCCAAAAGGTGCAATCAAAAAACAAAAAGAAAAATTGAATATGAGCAAAAATAAAAAATAAAAAAATAAAAAAAATAAAAATATAGAAATAGGAAAAAGAAAGATAGAAAAGAAAAAGAGGAAAATATGAACGCGTGGGTCGTGACGTACAGGTTTATATGTCGCGACCCCCAAGCGCCAAATCAAAGGCCGCAATTCATTTATGGCTGAATCCAATCAGATCCGAAATCAAGTGTCCGTCGCGACGTATAAATGTGTATGTTGCGACCCCTGTGTCATAAATGGCCGGATTTTGTTTCCCAGAATAGATATTTTTCGGCCGCGTAAAAATTGGAGGCTCTACTTCATTTGAAAGGACCGAGATTCTTAATTCCGAAAGGCTGCCAGATTGCTGTGGACTTAATAAACCTTCTCCTTATTTAATTTTCCCACACTCTTGTTTTACACTCCTTCTACGTAATTATCTTCTTCTGTTTAAGCTTTCGGATCCGTGAGGACCAGAGACAGGCCCTGATCCACTCTGAGGGTCGATTTAGATCCTCTCTATGTCTTAGATCCGGGATCTAGGACCCCAAAATTTCTAACTTTCTTCTATTTACGTAAATGGGTCGCGAATCACTGGTGTAGGCATCGTGACCCCCTGTCTGTATTTGAGCACCCCTGTGCTGTTTTTTTGAAGATTTGTTGTGTGGGTCGTGACATATCCTTTTATACGTCGCGACCCCTGACTTTTGGGGGGCATAAGCGTTTCTCCTCCCTTTTCTTGTATTTTATTAAAGATAAAAAAAAATATAAATTGTTTTACACAAACATGTGTAGCCTAGTGCCACCGAGGAGCCTTTGCTTCTATAGGAGCACTAGTATTCACGCCATCTAGGCGCACTGCTTATACTTCTCTCATCTTGTTGCTTGTTTGAATGTAATGCATGGTAGATAGGTGCCGAGGGGCCTTTGTCTCTTTAGGCAAAATGCACTGGGAGGCCATCTGAGCCTTTGTTTGATGAGCCTCCCTCACTCACACACTTGCATGGCACACGAACTACGTGGACTTTGATCCCTCTTTGAGCGTACCTAGGCCCTAGGCTCTTATCATAGGTCAAGTCTACCTTTATTTTCTTTGTTTTGTTTATGTTTTTTTCCAATTTTTAAAGGCCAAACGATTTAAATGTTAATTTTTAGGATAACTGTCTTCGGACAGGGGAAGAGGGGTGCCTAACACCTTCCCCTCATCTCAAGCAGACTCCCAAATCCAAATATTTTAAGACTAATTTTTTACTTAAATTTTTGAACCACTTTTCCCTTTTCTTTTTCTGAGACCATCTCATCTCCTTTTGGGACTCTGCTTCTTCTTGGAGGAGCTAAATTCCCTCATCCCACACACCCCTAAGGCATTAACACACACTCGCGACTACCATAAATTATTATAACTTTCACCTTAGATCCTCACCGCAATTGAAGAAGACACACATAATGAACGAAAAGAAGGCTGATAAAGAAGGAGGAACAATCAAGTAAGCCTGGCATAATAGGGTTCTTATCCAATGATCCCTTAGATATCCGACAAGACAATCTTCTTCTGAAACCATCTCTTCTGATTCTACGTCTCTCCTTCTTGATGGAGGACCTTAATCTCTCTCCTCCCACTCACCCTGAGGTGTTGATGCATACGCCCCTATACCATAAATTATTATATCGTTTACCTTAGATCGTCACCACCATAGATGAAGACACACAAAATGAACGAAAAGAAGGCAGGTAAAGAAGGAGGAACAATCAGGTAAATTTGGCATAATAGGCAACTTATCCAATGATCCCTTAGATATCCAAGAAGACACTCTTCATCGGAGACTATCTCTTCTCCTTTTCCGACTTGACTTCTACCACAAGAGCTCAATCTCACTCCTCCCACACACCCAACAGGAGTTGACACACACGCGCCCAAACCATAAATTATTATATCTTTTACTTTAGATCCTCACCACCATGGAAGAAGGCACACAATGAACCAAAAAGAAGGTAGATAAAGAAAAAGGGAAAAAGAAAAGCTGAAGATGAAAAAAATACACTTTTTTATACGCCAAGATAATAAAATAATATTCTTTCAATTCCAATTAGATATACAACATCATCAAGAGCACTCTGGCAGTCATTATCACAATCGAAATCAAATACAGGAACTGAATCAAATCATGCCTCGTCAATACTACTGTGGAAAGCAGGATTGGCGAAGGACAAACAATTAGGTACACCTGGCATAATATACTTCTTATTCATTGATCCCTTAGATATCTGAGAAGACACTCTTCTTCTGAAAACGATCTCTTCTCCTTATGTGACTTTAGTTCTTCCTGGAAGGGCTAAATCTCTCTCCTCCCACACCCCTGAGGCATTGACACACATGCGCGCATATCATTAATTATTATATCTTTCATCTTAGATTCTCACCACTATGGATGAAGACACATACAATGAATGAAAAGCAGACCGATAATAAAGATGGAGGAACAATCACGTAACCCTTGCATAATAGGCTTCTTATTCAATGATCCCTTAGATATTCAAGAAGACACTATTCTTTTGAGACCATCTCTTCTCCTTGTGCAACTCTACTTCTTCATGTAGAAGCTCAATCTCTCTCCTCCCACACATCCTTGAGGCATTGACGTACACGAGCCTATACTATAAATTATTATATCTTTCATTTTAGATTCTCACCACCATGGAATAAGACACACACAATGAACAAAAACAAGGCAGATATAGAAAAAGGGAAAACGAAAAAAAATTTAAAAATACACTTTTTATAAGCTAAGCTATTAAAATAATATTAATTCAATTCCACTAAGAGATACAACATCATTAGGAAAACTCTGTAGTCATCATCACAATCAGAATCAATTATAGCAACTGAATCAAACCAAGCCCCCACAATATTTTATTGGAAAGCGAGATTGGTGAAGGAGGAACAATTAGGTATCCCTGGCGTAATAAGCTTCTTATCCAATGATCCCTTAGATATCCGAGAATCCACTAATGTTTTGAGACCACCTCTTCTTCTTTTGCGACTCAGCTTTTTCTTGGAGAAGCTCAATCTCCATCCTTCCACACACCTCTGAGGCGTCGACGCACACGCGTTAATACCATAAATTATGATATCTTTCACATTAGATCCTCACCACCATGGAAGAAGACACACACAATGAACGAAAAAGAAGGGATATAAAGGAAAAGGGAAAAAGAAAAGCTAAACACGAAAAAAATACAATTTTTTATAAGCCAAGCAAATAAAATAATATTATTTCAATTATATTTAGAGATTCAACATCATACGGAATACTCTGGTAGTTATTATCACAATCAGAATCAAATACAACAGCAGAATCAAACCATGCCTCCTCAATACTTTTGTGGAAAGCGGGATTTGGGGAAGGAGGAACAATCAGGTACGTCTGGCATAACTGGCTTCTTATCCATTGATCTCTTAGATATCCAAGAAGACACTCTTCTTCTGAGACCATGTCTTTTCCTTTTGCAACTCTGCTTCTCTTTGGAGGAGCTAAATCTCTCTCCTCCCACACACCCCTGAGGCATTGACGCACACACGCGCATATAATAAATTATTATATCTTTCACACTAGATCCTCACCTCCATGGAAGAAGACACACAATGAACGAGCAAAAGGCGGATAAAGAAGGAGGAACATTTAGGTAAGCCTGGCACAATAGGCTTCTTATCCAATGATCCCTTAAATATCGAGAAGACACTATTCTTCTAAGAGCATCTCTTCTCCTTTTGCGACTCTACTTTTTCCTGGAGGATCTAAATATCCCTCCTTCCACTCAACCCTGAGCCATTGACGCACACACTCCCATACCATAAATTTTTATATCTTTCACTTAAGATCCTCACCACCATGGAAGAAGACACACATAATGAACGAAAAGAAGGAAAATAAAGTAAAAGGGAAGAAGAAAAACTAAAAAATACACCTTTTATAGGCCAAGCTAATAGAATAATTTTATTTCAATTCAAACCATGCTTCCACAATAGTTCTAGGGAAAGGGGGATTGGCGATGGAGGAACAATCAGGTACGCCTGGTGTAATAGGCTTCATATCCATTGATCCATTAGATATCTGACAAGACACTGTTCTTCTGAGACCATTTCTTCTCCTTTTGCGACTCTACTTTTTCTTGGAGGAGCTAAATGTCCTTCCTCCAACACATCCCTGAGGTATTGACGCACACGTGCCCATACCATAAATTATGATATCTTTCACCTTAGATCCTCAACACCTTGGAAGAAGACACAAACATTGAACAAAAAGACGGCAGATAAAGAAAAAGGGGAAAATAAAAACTAAAAAAAATACCATTTTTAAATGCCAAGCTAATAAATTAATAATATTTCAATTCCATTTAGACATACAACATCTTCAGGAAAACTCTGCTAGTCTTCTTCACAATCAGAATCAAACACAACAACTAAATAAAATCATGTGTCCTCAATACTTCCGTGGAAAGCGAGATTGCTAAGGAGGAACAATCTGTTACGCCTGGCGTAATAGTCTTCTTATCCAATTATCTCTTAGAAATCCGAGAAGACATGCTTCTTCTGAGACCATCTCTTCTCCTTTTGCAACTCTGCTTCTTCTTGGAGATGTTGAATCTCTCTCCTCCCACACACCCGTGAGGCGTTGACGCACATGTGCCCATACTATTTTTACATCATTCACTTTAGATCCTCACCACCAAGGAAGAAGACACAGACAATGAATCAAAAGAAGGCCGATAAAGAAAAACTAAAAAAAAAAACTTTTTTCTAAGCCAAGTTAATAAAATAAAATTATTTCAATTTCACTTAGAGATACAACATAATCAAGAACGCTTCGATAGCCATCATCACAATTAAAATCAAATATAACAACTGAATCAAACCATCCCTCCTCAATACTTCCGTGGAAAGCGAGAATGTCGAAGGAGGAACAATCAGGTATGCCTGGCGTAATAGGCTTCTTATCCAATGATCACAAAGATATCCGAGTAGACACTCTTCTTTTGAGACCATCACATCTCCTTTTGCGACCATGTTTCTTCCTTGAGGAGCTCAATCCCCTTTCTCCCACACACCCTGAAGGAGCTTAATCTCCCTACTCCCACACACACCCTTGAGGCGTTGACGCACACGTGCTCATACCCTAAATTAATATATCTTTCACCTTATATTCTCACCACCATTGAAGAAAATACACACAATGAACGCAAAGAAGGTAGATAAAGAGAAAGGGACAAAGAAAAACTAAAACTAAAAAAATACAATTTTTATAAGCCAAGCTAATAGAATAATATTATTTCAATTTAAGTTTAGAGATACAACATCATCAGGAACACTCTGGTAGTCGTCATCACAATCAGAGTCAAATACAACAACTAAATTTAACAATGCCTCCTAAATACTTTCGTGGAAAGCAAGATTGCGATGGAGGAACAAACTGGTACGCCTAGTGTAATAGGCTTCATATCCAAAGATCCCATAGATTTTCGAGAATACACTCTTCTTCTGAGACCACCTCTTCTCAATTTGCGACTCTGCTTCTTCCTAGAGGAGCTCAATCTCTCTCCTCTAACACACTTTTGAGGTGTTAACGCACACGCGCCCATACCATAAATTATTATATCTTTCACCTTAGATCCTCACCAGTCACCACCATGGAAGAAGACACACAAAACGAATGAAAAGAAGGTAGATAAACAAGGTCGAACAATCAAGTATGTGTGGCATAATATGCAATTTATCCAATGATCCCTCAGGTATCAGAGAAGACATTCTGAATCAGACACCATCTCGTCTCCATTTGCGGCTCTACTTCTTCGTGTAAAAGCTCAATCTCACTCCCCCTACACACGTTTGTGGAGTTGACGCACACGCGCCCTTACCATTAATTATTATATCTTTCACCTTAGATCCTCACCACCATGGCAGAAGACACACACAATGAACAAAACGAAGGTATATAAAGAAAAAGGGAAAAAGAAAAACTAAAAACTAAAAAATACACTTTTTAGGGATGTTAAAATGGGCCGGCCCACAGGGCCATGGGCTTTAAATAAGATGGGTTGGGCCTACCCAAAAAGGGTGGGCATAAAGTACTGGCCCAACTTAGCCCTCGATGGGCCAAGGGCCGACCCATGGCCCACTTATTTACTTTCTTATAATTTTTAATTTAAATGTATTAAAATTTTTTTTCTATTTTATCAAATATCAACATCTTAGATGTAAATATTACAATTTACCTTGCCATAATAGGATTTCAAAGGTTATTTAGTGTAATTTATTTTTACTAATCAACATATTATGAATGAATATTACAAATTTGCATTAAAAAATTTAATATATTTTACAAATTAGCATATCAGGGATGAATGTTACATATCAACATAGATTATAATATTCTATATAACATAAAATACATGTAATATATTCAAACAATTATGACAAAAAGCCCATTGGGCCGAACCGGCCCATCCCTTGAAAGCCCACTAAGGGTTGTGGGCCAAAATGGGCCAGGGGCTTGAAGCCTTTCCAAAAAAAGGCCCACAATTTTCATGGCTAAGGCATTAACGCAGACGCGCTCATACCATAAATTATTATATCTTTCACCTTAGATCCTCACCACCAAGGAAGAAGACATAGACATTGAATGAAAAGAAGGCGGATAAAGAAGGAGGAACAATCAAGTAAGCCAGGCATAATAGGGAACTTATCCAATGATCCCTTAAATATCCGAGAAGACACTCATCTTCTGAGACAATCTCTTCTTTTGCGACTCAGCTTCTTCCTTGAGGAGCTCAATCTCTCTCCACCCACACACCATTGACACGTTGTCGAACACGCGCCCATTCCATAATTTATTATATCTTCCACCTTAGATCCTCACCACCATGGAAGAAGACACACACAAACAATGAAAGAAGGCAGATAAAGAAAAATGAAAAATGAAAAAATACACTTTTTTCTAAGCCAAGTTAATAAAATAATATTATTTCAATTTCATGTAAAGATAGAACATAATAAGGAACACTCTGGCAGTCATCATTATAGTCGGAAACAAATTCAACAACTGAATCAAACCATGCTTCCGCAATACTTCTGTGGAAAGCAGGATTGGCGAAGGAGAAAAAATTAGGTACGCTTGACGTAATAGGCTTCTTATCCAATGACCCCTTAGTTATCCGAGAAGACACGCTTCTTCTGAGACCACCTCTTCTCCTTTTGCGACTCTGCTTCTTCCTAGAGGAGCTAAATCTCCCTCCTCCCAAACACTCCTAAGGCGTTGACACACACACACGCCCATACCATAAATTATTATATCTTTCACTGTAGAAATTCACCACCATGGAAGAAAACAAACCCAATGAAGAAAAATAAGGTAGATAAAGAAGGAGGAACAATTAAGTAAGCCAGGCGCAATAGCTTCTTATCCAATGATCCCTTAGATATCCGAGAAGGCATTCTTCTTCTGAGACCATCTCTTCTCCTTTTGCGACTCTGTTTCTTCTTGGAGAATCTCAATCTCTCTCCTCCCACTCACCCTTGAGGCGTTGACACACACGCGCCCATACCATAAATTAATATATCTTTCACCTTAGATCTCACCACAATGAAAGAAGACACACACAATGAACAAAAAGAAGACAAATAAAGAAAAAGGGAAAAATAAATACTAAAAACTAAAAAAAATACACTTTTTATGAACCAATCTAATAAAATATTAATATTTCAATTCTTTTTATAGATACAACATTATCAGAAACACTCTGGTAGTCATCATCACAATCATAATCAAACAAAGCAACTTATTCAAACCATCCTTCCTCAATACTTTCGTGGAAAGTGGGATTGGCAAAGGTGGAACAATTAGTAACGCCTGGCGTAATAGGCTTCTTATCCAATGATCCCTCAGATATCCGAGAGGACTCTCTTCTTTTGACACCATCTCTTTTCCTTTTGTGACTCTGCTTCTTCTTGGAGGAGTTCAATCTCTCTCTTCCCACACCCCCTGAGGCGTTGACGCACACGTGACCATACCATGAATTATCATATCTTTCACCTTAGATCCTCACCACCATGGAAGAAGAGAAACACATTCAACGAAAAGAAGGTAGATAAAGAAGAAAGAAAAATTAAAAACAAAAAAATACTCTTTTTTATAAGCCAAGCGAATAAACTAATATTATTTCAATTCCATTTATAGATACAACATCATCAGCAACAATCTAGTAGTCATCGTCACAATCATAGTTAAATACATCAACTGAATCAAATCATGCCTCCTCAATACTTTCGTAGAAAGCAGGATTGGCGGTAGAGGAATAATCAAGTACGCTTGATGTGATAGACTTCTTATCCAATGATCTCTTATATATTCGAGAAGAAACTCTTCTTCTCAGATCATGTCTTCTCCTTTTGGGATTCTACTTATTCTTGGAGGAGCTCAATCTCGCTCCACCCACACTCCCCCGAGGTGTTGACGCACACGCGCCCATACTATGAATTGTTATATCTTTCACCTTAGATCCTAACCACGATGGATGAAGAAAAATACAATGAACGAAAAGAAGGCAGATAAAGAAAAAGGGGGAAACTAAAAACTAAAAATTACTCTTTTTATAAGTTAAGCTAATAAAATAATACTATTTCAATTCCATTTAGAGATACAACATCATCAGAAACACTATGGTAGTCATGATCACAATCAAAACCAAATATAGCAACTGAATCAAACCATGCCTCCTCAATACTTCAGTGGAAAGCGGGTTTGGCGAAGATGGAACAATCAAGTACGGATGGCGCAATAGGCTTCTTATTCAATGATCCCTTAGATATTCGAGAAGACATTCTTCTTTTAAGACTATCTCTTCTCCATTTGCGACTTTGCTTCTTCCCGAAGGAGATCAATCTCCGACCTCCCACACACCCTAGAGGCGTTGGCGCACATGCGCCCATATCCTAAATTATTTTATCTTTCACCTTATATTCTCACGACCATAGTAGAAGACACACACATTAAACGAAAAGAAGGTAGATAAAGAAATAAGGGAAAAGAAGTTTTTTATAAAAAAAATACCCTTTTTATGAGCCAAGCTAATAAAATAAAATTATTTCAATTCCATATACAAATACAAAATCATCAGGAAAACTCTAGAAGTCATAATCACAATTAGAATCAAATACATCAATTGAATCAAACCATGCCTCCGCAATCCTTCCTCAGAAAGCCAGATTGGCGAAGAAGGAACAATAAGGTATGCCTGTAGTAATATGCTTGTTATGGAATGACCCCATAGACATCTGAGACCATCTCTTCTCCTTTTGCGAGTCTGCTTCTTCTTGGAAGAGCTAAATCTCCCTCATTTGATACACCCTTGAGGCGTTGTCGCACACACGCCCACAACATTAAAAATTATATCTTTCACCTTATATCCTCACCACCATGCAATTACCGATTCGACTGCTTGAACTGCTAATAGAAGGCTTGCACGAATCGTCTTTGCAGCGCTGAATGAATGTCGTACTTCAAACAGAAGTCACACAAAATCAATGAAAAAAAGGAAGATAAAGAATGAGGAACAATCAGCTAAGCCTGGTATTATAGGCTTCTTATCCATTGATGCCTTAGATATCCGAGAAGACACCTTTCTACTGAGACCATCTCTTCTCCATTTACGACTATGCTTCTTCCTGCAAGAGCTCAATCTCTCTTCTCCCACACACCCATAAGGCTTTGATGCTCACGCGCCCATACCATTATATATTATATCTCTCACTTTAGATCCTTACCAGCATTGAAGAAGACACACACAATGAACGAAGAGAAGGCAGAAAAATAAAAGCGAAAAAAGGAAATTAAAAACTAAAAAAATACACATTTTATAAGGCAAACTAATAAATGAATATTATTTCAATTCCATTTAGAGATACAACATCATCAGAAACACTCTGGTAGTTATTATTGAAATCAGAATCAAATACAGCAATTGAATCAAACCATGCCTCCTCAATACTTCCATGGAAAGCGGGTTTGAAGAAGGAGGAACAATCAAGTACGCCTGGCATAATAGTCTTCTTATCCAATGATCCCTTAGATATCCAAGAAGACACTCTTCTTTTGAGACTATCTCTTCTACTTTTCTGCTCTGGATCTTCTTGGAGGCGCTCAATGTCCCTCCTCCCATACAACTCTGAGGCGGTAACGTAGACACTCCCATACCATAAATTATGATATCTTTCACCTTAGATACTCACCGCCATGGAAGAAGACACACACAATGAACGACTAGAAGGTAGATAAAGAAAAAGGGAAAAAGAAAAACTAAAAACAATAAAATACACATTTTTAAAAGCCAAGCTAATAAAACAATATTATTTCAATTTCATGTAGAGATACAACATCACCAGGAACACTCTAGTAGTCATCATTACAGTCAGAATCAAATACAGCAATTGAATCAAATTATGCTTCCTCAATACTTCTATGGAATACGGGATTGGCGAAGGAGAAAAAATTTGGTACCCTTAGTGTAATAGGCTTCTTATCCAATGATCCCTTAGTAATCCAAGAAGGCACACTTCTTATGAGACCACCTCTTCTCCTTTTGCGACTCTACATCTTCCTAGAGGAGCTAAATCTCCCTCCTCTTAAACCCTCTTGAGGTTTTGATGCGCACGCACCCATACCATAAATTATTATATTTTTAACCTAAAATACTCACCACCATGGAAGAAAACACACCCAATGAACATAAACAAGGAAGATAAAGAAGGAGGAACAATCAGGAAAGCCAGGCATCATAGGCATCTTATCCAATCATGCCTTAGATATCCGAGAAGACACTCTTCTTTTCAGACCATCACTTCTCTTTTTGCGACTCTGCTTCTTCCTGGAGGAGCTCAATCTCTCTCCTCCCACACACCCTAGAGGCGTTGACATACACGCGTCGATACGATAAATTAATATATCTTTTACCTTACATCTCACCACCATGGAAGAAGACACAAACAATGAACGAAAAGGAAGCAGATAAAGAAAAATGGAAAAATAAAAACTAAAAACTAAGGGAGTGTTTGGTATTACTGCTAGTTCTTAGATTTCTAATTTTTAAAACTGAAATATGTGGTCTATTTTTCTGTGTTCTATTTTCTATTTTCTGTGTTCTGTTTTATATATTTAGTTTTTTATATTAATATAATAACAGAAAATAAATATTTATGGAAAGTCAAAATATAGTTACGTAGATGTTTTGGGAGTCAAAAAATTCAGGCACATTCATGGTGGGTGGTGGGTGTTGGTCGCGGTACGCGGTGGTGGTTGGTCGACGATTAGTGGTGGGTGATGGTGGGTGGTGAATGGTGAATGGTGAATGGTGGTGGTACATGGTAGTGGTTGGCAGATGGTGGTGGTACGTGGTGGTGGCGGGGGGTGATGGTGCATGGTGGTGGTTGGTGGATGGTGGATGGTGGTGGTGGTAGATGCAGTTGGTGGTGGTGGCAGGTTGTGCATGGTATTGGTCGTGGGTGTGATGGTGGTGGCGGGTAGTGTTGAGTGGTGGGTAGTGAGCGGTGGCAGTGGGCGATGGTGCGTGCTGGTGGTTGGTGGATAGTGGTGGTGGTGGGCGTGGTTGGTGGTGGGTGGTGGTGGTGTACGTGGTTGTTGAGGTGACAGGTGGTGCATGGTGTTGGTGGTAGGTGGTGATTGCTGGTGGTGGCTGGTGGTGGACGTGGGTAGTGGAGGTGGCAGGTGGTGCATGGTGTTGGTGGTGCGTGGTGATGGGAGGTTGTGGTGGTTGAAAAAAAAAAATCTGAAATCAAATTTGTGGAAACCACATTTTTGTGGTTTCTTCTATGGTGTTTTATGTTTTGATATTAAGTCTAAAATTGAAAATAAAACTCACTCAGCCAAAGAAGTTTTTTTTTTTATTTTTTTCCAAAATAAAACTAAAAACTAAAAACCACTACCATACCAAACACTCCCTAAAAAATACACTTTTAATGAGCCAAGCTAATAAAATATTATTATTTCAATTCCATTTATAGATACAACATTATCAAGAACATTCTAGTAGCCATCATCACAATCAGAATCAAATAAAGCGACAGATTAAAATCATCCCTCGTCAATACTACTCTGGAAAGTGGGATTGGCGAAGGAGGAACAATTAGGCATGCATGGAGTAATAGGCTTCTTATCCAATATGCCTTAGATATTCGAGAAAACACTCTTCTTTTGAGACCATCTCTTCTCCTTTTGCAACACTATTGAGGCGTTGACGCACACGCGCCCATACAATAAATTATGATATCTTTCACCTTAGATCCTCACCGTCATGGAAGAAGACACACACTGAAGGAAAAGAAGGTAGATAAATAATAAGGGAAAAAGGAAAACTAAAAACGAAAAAATAGACTGTTTTATAATGCAAGCTAATAAAATAATATTATTTCAATTCCATTTAGAGATAAAACATCATCAGCAACACTCTAGTAGTAATCATCACAATCAGAATCAAACCATGCCACATCAATACTACTATGGAAAGCGGCGTTGCCGATGGAGGAATAATCAAGTACGCCTGGCGTAATAGATTTCTTATCGATGATCCCTTAGATAACCGTGAAGACACGATTCTTCTGTGACCATGTCTTCTCCTTTTGCGACACAACTTCTTCTTGGAGGAGTTTAACCTCTCTCCTCCAATACACCCCTAAGTCGTTGACACACACGCACCCATACCATAAATTATTATATCTTTCACCTGAGATCCTCACCACCATGGAAAAAGACACACACAATGAACGAAAAGAAGACAGATAAAGAAGGAGGAACAATAACGTAAGTCTGGAATAATTGAAAACTTATCAAATGATCTCTTAGATATCCAAGAAGACACTCTTCTTTCGAGACCATCTTTTCACCTTTTACGACTTCGCTTCTTCCTGGAGGAGCTCAATCTCTCTCCTCCCACACACCCTTGAGGCGATGACACACACACGCCCATGCCATAAATTATTATAACTTTCACCTTAGTTCCTCACCACCATGGAAGAAGACACACAATGAATCAAAAGAAGGCAGAAAAAGAAAAAGGGAAAAAGAAAAATCTAAAACTAAAATATACACTTTTTATGAGCCAAGCTAATATAATAATATTTTTTAAATTCCATTTATGGATACAACATCATCAAGTACACTATGGTAGTCATGATCAATATCAGAATCAAATAAAAACAACTAAATCAAACCATACCCCATCAATACTCATGTGGAAAGTGGCTTTGGCGAAGGAGGAACAATTTGGTACACCTGATGTAAACGGCTTCTTATCTAATAATCTCTTAGATATCCGAGAAGATACTCTTCTTTCGAGAACATCTCTTCTCCTTTTGCGACTTTGCTTCTTCTTGAAGGAGCTCAGTCTCCCTCCTCCCACTCACCCCTGAGGCGTTGCCGCATATGCGCTCATACCCTAAATTATTATATCCTTGACCTTATATTCTCACAACCATAGTAGAAGACACACACAATGAACGAAAAGAATGCAAATAAAGTAAAAGGGAAAAAGAAAAACTTAAAACTAAAAAATACACTTTTATGAGCCAAACTAATAAAATAAAATTATTTCCATTCCACTTAGAAATACAATATCCTTAGGATTGGCAAATACATCAACTGAATAAAACCATGCCTCCACAATCATTCTGATGAAAGCAAGATTGGCAAAGGAGGAACAATAAGGTACGTTTTGCATATTAGGCTTCTTATCCAATGACCCCTTAGACATCCGAGAAGCTAAATCTCCCTCATCCCACACACCCCTGAGGCGTTCTCAGGCATGCACCCAAACCATAAATTATTATATGTTTCACCTTATATTCTCACCACCATGGAAGAAGACACATACAATGAACCAAAAAATGGCAGATAAAGAAGGACGAACAGTAAAGTAAGCCTGGCATTATAGGCTTCTTATCCATTGATCCCTTAGATATCCGAGAAGACACTCTTCTACTGAGACCATCTCTTCTTCTTTTGCGACGATGCTTCTTCCTAGAGGAGCTCAATCTCTCTCCTCCCACACACCTCTAAAGCTTTGATGCCCACACACCCATACCATTTTATATTATATATTTCACTTTAGATCCCCACTAGCATGGAAGAAGACACACAATAAATGAAAAGAAGACAGTTAAAGAAATAGGGAAAAAGCTAAAAAAATACACTTTTTATATTTTTATTTTTAATTATTTAAATGAGTATTTTGGAAGACCATTGATGAAAAGGGACCACAGTCACATTAATATAGATATATATTATGATTTCGTAGTTGGATTTGTTTAGTCAAAACTCTCAAAGAATCCCCTTCCACCTCTATGTCAATACAACGCTTCTCCTTATGCGACTTTGCTTCTTTCTGGAGGACCTAAATCTACCTCCTCCCACACACCCCTGAAACATTAACGCACACGCGTGCATGCCATAAATTATTATATCTTTCACCTTAGATCCTCACCACCATGGAAGAGGACACACACAATGAATGAAAAAAAAGGAAGATAAACAAGGAGGAATAATTAGGTAAGCCTGGCATAATAGGCTTCATATGCATTGATCCCTTATATATCCGAGAAGTCACTCTTCTTCTGAGACCATCTCTTCCCCTTTTGCAACTTTACTTCTTCATGGAGGAGCTCAATCTCTCTCCTCCCACACACCCCTGAGGCGTTGACGCACATGCGTCTATACCATAAATTATTATATCTTTCACCTTAGAACCTCACCACAAGAAGACACACACAAGGAACGAAAAGAAGGCAGATAAAGAAAAACTAAAAACTAAAATATACAGTTTTTATAAGCCAACCTAACAAAATAATATTATTTTAATTCCATTTGTATATGCAATATCATCAGGATCACTCTGGTAGTCATCATCACAATCAAGATGAAATACAGCAACTGAATCAAATCATGTCTCCCTAGTACTTCCGTGGAAAGCAGGATTGGCGAAGGAGGAACAATTAGGTACGCTTGAGGTAATAAGCTTCTTATACAACGATCCCTTAGATATCCGAGAAGACACTCTTCTTAGACCATCTCTTTTCCTTTTACGACTCCGCTTCTTCCTGGAGGAGCTCAATCTCTCTCCTCCCACACACCCTTGAGGCGATGACGCACACGCGCACATATCATAAATTATTATATCTATCACCTTAGTTTCTTTTCACCATGGAATAAGATACACACAATGAACAAAAAGAAGGCATATAAAGAAGGAGGAATAATCAGGTAAGGCTGACAAAATAGGCTTCTTATCCAATGATCCCATAGATATCCAAGAATACACTCTTCTTCTGAGACCATCTATTCTTTTTTTACAACTATGCTTCTTTTTGGTGTAGCTCAATCTCCCTCCTCCCACAATCCCTTGAGGCATTGAAGCACACACACCTATACCATAAACTATTATATCTTTCTCCTTAAATCCTCAACATCATGGAAGAAGACACACACAATGAATGAACAGAAGGAATAAAAATAAAAGCAAAAAAGAAAAACTAAAAACTAAAAAATACACTTTTTATAAGCCAACCTAATAAAATAATATTATTTCAATTCCATTTAGAGATACAATATTATCAGGAACACTCTAGTAGTCATCATTACCATCAAAATCAAACACAGCAACTGAATCAAACCATGCCTCCTTAATACTTCCGTGTAAAGCACAAATGGTGAAGGAGGAACTATCAGGTACGCCTAGTGTAATAGACTTCTTATCTAATGGTCCCTTAGATATCCGAGAAGACAACCTTCTTTTGAGACCATCTCTTCTCCTTTTTCAGCTCTGCTTCTGCTTGGAGGAGCTCAATTTACCTCATCCCACACACCCTTAAGGCATTGACTTACACACGCCCATAACATAAATTATGGTATCTTTCACCTTAGATCCTCACCACCATGGAAGAAGACACACACAATGAACCAAAAGAAGGCAGATAAAGAAATAGGGAAAAAGAAAAACACAACGAAAAAATACACTTTTTGTAGGCCAAGCTAATAAAATAATATTATTTCAATTCCATTTAGAGATACAACATCATCAAGAACACTCTGGTAGTCATCATCACAATCAGGTACGCCTAGGGTATTTTGTCCTTTATGGTTCATCCAAGTTCTAAATTGGTCCTTTATCTTTCAAAAGTTCTATATTGGTTCTTTATGTTTCCAAAAATTTTTATATTTTTCCTTCAAGTTTCACCAAAGTTCTATATTGGTCCTTTATGTTTCATTGAAGTTTTATATTGGTCCTTTAAGTTTCATTAAAGTTTTATATTAGTCCTTTATGTTTAACTAGAGTTTCATATTGGTCCTTTTAGCATGGTTTTATTTTTGGTTTAAAAGATGTTGTTTGGGTGTTTTTGGTGTGTCTAACGCCATGTCAGCTATCTGATACACGTAGGAGAGATTATGTGTCAACCTCGGCACGCCACGCCATCAATTATCCTAAGAAATTGACGGACTTGGACGGAAGGACTAATTTAGAACTTCTGGGAAAGATAATGGACTAATTTCAAACTTTTGGAACATAAAGGACTAATTTGAAACTTGAGTGAAACATAGAGGACCATAATGAACCTTTGACCAATAATAATATTTCAATTCCATTTAGAGATACAATATCATTAGGAATACTCTAGTAGTCAATATCACAATTAGAATCAAATACAGCACTTGAATCAAACCGTGTCTTCTCAGTACTTCCGTGGAATGCAGGATCGGCGAAGGAGGGACAATCAGGTACGCCTGATGTGATAGGCTTCTTATCCAATGATCACTTAGATATCAGACAAGATACTCTTCTTTTCAGAGCTTCTCTTCTTTTTTTGCGACTCTGCTTCTTCTTGGAGGAGCTCAATCTCCCACATCCAACACATCCCTGAGGTGTTGACGCACCCGCGACCACATCATAAATTACGATATATTTCACCTTAGATACTCACCACCATGGAAGAAGACACACACAATGAACCAAAAGAAGGCAGATAAAGAAATAGGGAAAAGGATAAACAAAAAACTAAAAAAATACACTATTTATAAGTGTGAAGACCGAGCCTTTGACGGAGTCGCCACCAAATTTTCAATCAAAACTTGGAAAAAGAAAAATAAGTTCAAAAGTGAGGTAAAAATGAATTTTCACAAAATGTTGGGTTCGGGAGTCTGATTAAAATGAAGGGAAGGTGTTAGGCACTCTTCTTCCCCCGTCCGAAGACGGATACCCTAAAAATTAATATTGAAATTGTTTGGCCTTGAAAATATATACAATCGTGGGGGAAAATGAGGAAGGAAAGAGGGAGGGCTTGACATAGGATAAAAGCCTAGGGCCTACGTACTCTCAAAGAGAGATCAAAGCCCACATAGTTCCTGTGACATACAAGTGTGTGAGTGAGGGGAAGTTCATCAAGCCAAAGCTCAGATGGCCTCCCAGTGCAATGTACCTAAAGAGGACAATACCTTTTGGTACCTATCTATCATACAATACATACAAGTAATGAAAACATCATAAAGGTGTGCGTATGAAGGCTCATCAGGCGTAATGCCCAGATGGCGTGAAGGCTAGTGCTCCTATAAAGACAAAAGTCTCTTGGTGGCACTAGGTTACACATAAAAAGTATATTTGCCAAATAAGAATTAATTAATTAATTATTTTTGTCTCCCAGAACCCAGGGCGTCGCGACTGGTATCCTTTACCGTCGCGACCCATACTCGTAAAATAAGGGGGTCGCAACGTATGTGGTGATGCCTCGCGACCCCTTTGTCATTCGAACCGGGAGGGGGTCGCGACGGGTACACCTACCCGTCGGGACCCCTTTTCGTTTTTTCAGGAGGTGAGACAGAGAAGCTTTGGGTTCTCAAATTATGTATAGGGTTGTAACCCCTACACCAAGGAGTTACAACCCATTTCGTAAATAAATAAAGAAACAAAGAAATTGAAATTGAAAAGAGTAGAGGTTTGGGGTATCGATTGATAGGGTGGTGTGAGCAAGTGAAGTAATAAGAAACTATACCTTTTACTTTAGTTTCCAGAGCCTCTTAGTTCTCCTCATTTCTTTTCCTCCTCCTCCTTTTTTTTTCTCCCCATGACAAGTGATGGGACTCACCATTTATAAAGAGTTCCATGGGTAATCTAAAAGGAAGATTGAATCTGGGGATTCATGGGCATCAATGGGTATTAATGGGTATCAATGGGCATTAATGGGCATCAATGGGTTGGGGGTCGCGACGGGTAACCCAGGGGGTCGCGACCCCCTCTTGATTTGGTAATAAATGCAGGAGAGAATCGCGAAAATTGTGATTTTCGGGGGGCGTCGCGACGGATAGGGACACCCGTCGCGACCCATAGACCCCAATTTACATGTAGGGGAAGAAACAACGATGAAGCGGGAAAAAATTTCAATTTTAGGGCTTTTTTGAGGGGGCGTCGTGATGGGTAACCCCTGGGGTCGCGATGGGTGACATAGGGGTCGCGATCCCTTCTTTCCATGGCCTTTTCCATGCCCTCTCGGTGTCCGATTTGAGCAAATTTATGTCCATTTTCAAGGATTTTTCGTCCTCTGCGCAACAGAACAAGTTTCAAAGCCAAAAGACTTTAGATGAAACTGTAGTTATCGAATCTTCATCTACTGCCAAAATTCAACCTCAAATGACTCTTATTTCATCTTTTGTTTTGACATTAAATCGGACTTATCTTCTGTTGGTTCTTTCCACCTCACAATTCTCGGGATTTTGGGTTGATCCTACATGCGCCCCTATTCATTCATTAATTTTTTTAAAAAGTCCGGACAAAATAGGGTTTCTACAGATTCCCCTCTTTAGTTGCCTTTCTCTCGAAAGCTTTACTGAAAGAGATGAGCATAGCTCAGAAAAAGGAGAGGGAGGACAAGTAAAGACCAAAATAGACTCTTGTTTTGTTCGGGGCTCAAAAGTGTGTAGAATCAATCAACAACCAAAGCCTAGAATAGTGGAAGTACAGCCCTGAGAAATTTATTACCTAGAAAAGTCTTAAGCTATCAGTGCTATGACTCGTCATTGCCCCCATCTTTGGCACCCAACATGTCCACCTGAGGTGGATAGAGTCCTCTAGTTGCATCGTGACGGCGAGCCCCATCAAGGATTTGGAGCGCTAATTAGCGCTAAAAGTCTTAAGAAAATCTACCAAATCATGCACCCCAAAATATGAAAATAATGGTATTCCCAAGTTATGGGTGTCAGCTTTCGAAACACTCAACGGCGAAAACTGCACACTATGGAGATCTTGACGGGCAAGGATATCCAAAAAGTTGTAGGTGTCAAATTCCAAAACATTTATTGGCAGAATCTGAGTCCTATGGAAAAGTTGTGGTTGTCAGATTCCGAAACACTCATCGGCGGAATCTGATTCCTATGGAAAATAGTGGGCGTCAGATCCCAAAGCACTACTCGGCGGAATCTGATCCCTAAAAAATGCTGGATGTCAAATCTTCGAAGCACTCGATGGTTGTCCATGAACACCGAAGACTGATCATCACAAAGATCTAATAGTCTCCAAAAATTATGAGTACCAGGTTTCCAATGATCTTCTATGAGTACTGAGAAACCTTTCCCCCTGGAGACCTAAGAGTCCTCAAAAGTTGTGGGTAACTAGTTTTCGAAACACTCATCGATGAAAACTGATTGAAAGAGATATCAAACTTTCGAAACACTCATCGGCGAAAACTGACATCAAGTTTTCGAAACACCCATTGGCGAAAATTATTTAAAAGAGATATCAAGTTTTCAAAACACTTATCGGGGAAAACTTATATCAATTTTTCGAAACACTCATCGACAAAAACTAATTAAAAGAGATATCAAGTTTTCGGAACACTCATCGCCGAAAACTGATATCAAGTTTTCGAAACACTCATCGACGAAAATTAGTTAAAAGAGATATCAAGTTTTCGGAACACTCATCGGCGAAAACTGATATCAAGTTTTCGAAACACTCATCGGCGAAAACTGACATCAAGTTTTTGAAAAACTCATTGGCGAAAACTAATTAAAAGAGAAATCAAGTTTTCGAAACACTCATCGGCGAAAATTGATATCCAATTTTCGAAACACTCATCGGCGAAAACTAATTAAAAGAGATATCAAGTTTTCAGAACACTTATCGGGGAAAACTAATATCAAGTTTTCAAAACACTCATCGGCGAAATCTAATTAAAAGAAAGTGAATATCAAGTTTTCGGAACACTTATCGGCGAAAATTGATATCAAGTTTTCGAAACACTCATTGGCAAAAACTTGATGACCAGGAGAAAATGTTATGAACGTCAAGTTCTCGAAACACTCATTGGCGATGGCTAGACGACCAAGGAAATCGTGGCAGGCACAAGTCCCAAAATTTATGGGTACCAATTTTTCGATGGCTTTTTATGAGCACCCAAAACTGATCACCATATGAAATAAAGTTTAAATGACTAAAAAGATTTTCCCTGCTCCCCAGCTTGCCTGGACTTCACATGTCCAAAAGGATTTATGCGAAACATGCATTTCCTGCAGTTCCAACTTAATTGGGTTTAGCAGGTCCCAAAGAATACACAAAACATGTTTTTCCTGCTCTTCCCAACTTGCTCGGGTTTAGTAGGTGACAAAAAGATTTATGCATATGTGGATCATGCAAATGCTCTTGCGAATACCATGTCAAATGGAAACAGGAATGCAATCATCGCACAATAACCACTTGATGACTTATGGAAGTATCGTGCAAATGTCATGCAAATGGAGGGTTGAAAATGCTTCAGCTTTGACTAAGATGTCAAAAGCCAACTGAGGAAATCTTTGACTTTATTTTGAAGTTCATCTTGATTTCGAGTATTGAACTCTAATCAAGCACTTCTTTTTTCTTAAAAGTTAACTTGGTCTTAACCATTGAAGACTAAGTAAATAAATAAATCAACACATTGGTTTCAATCATCGAAATCCCAGTAGAAAAAATAGCATGGTAGAGGTGACTTGATTACAATCCTCAAAACCAAGCATTGTCTGCCCTCATACTTCTATTTATGTAAATGTGAAGTATAACCTTACTCTCATGGAATTTATCAAAGAATTAAGAGCAAATTTGGGACATCTAAATCCCATGATAAGCACAGAAAGATACACATTTGTGGGGACCTCGTGACCCTGTCTCTGAAAATAGGAGGACTCCTAAGTCAATGGACGAGGGGTTAGGACCACACTTGGAGAGGAAGGGATTCCCCGGCTAAGAAACTGAGATAGGGTAACAGTCTATTCAATGAGGGGATAAGGTAAAATTACTCTCCTAATGACTGGAGGAGTAAAAACAAGTGAAGGCAAACACCATTCGATCATACCTCTAATCATTGAAAACCAAACAAAGAGGGTTAAATATGCTTCAGTTTTGAACGAATTTTCAAAAGCCAAGTGAGAAAATTCTTATCTCATCAACAACTTCTTCTCTTAGAAGTCGATTAATCTTGGTCTCAACAATTGAATACCAAGTAAAGAAATTAATCAATATATTGGTTTTAATCATTGAGAACCCAATGGAAAAATCTCATAGAAGTTACTTGTTTTCAATTTTCGAAATCAAGCATTGTTCTCCCTGACACTTTGATTTTCAATGATTTGCAAACGTGAAGCACAAGCTCCCTCATGTTAGAATGAGATCATCAAAAGTTCAAAATGTCTTATCTAAAATGATAATCCAGTAAAGAAAAGACTTATCAACTTTATCTTGGGACTAATGAGAAGTGTCTACATGATGCACATGTGAAAAAGGAGAAATCCAAAAGAAGAGCAGACTTCTATTAAAAAGATGAGTCATTCTAAGTGATAACATTGACCAACCGATTGACAACAAGATACCATAAATATGCGTATAGAATCTCCAAAGAAAGACCATAGTGGGATGAAAGTGAGATTTCTCTGGGTTATGGATTTTTTGTTGCAATTGATGAATGGGGTTTACTGGGGAGAAAAGGGATTTTTCTTTTTTCTTTTTTTTTTGAAAAATAGGGTAAGAGGCCTGAGGGACGAAGAGTTTCCCCACCTTCATTTCAGGATAAAATTTGGATAGGGATCAAGGGATTCAAGATCTTAGCTTGATATTTCCTAGGGAGAACATTATTCTTTGAGTGCTAAGATTGAAGTGTTTCTCTCATTTTATTTCTTTGAGCCCTACACAAAACATTTGATTTTGCTATACCTCAATGAGGGCTTTATAAGCCTTTAACATGGTCAAAAGGATGCAAAATGTGGGCTTATGAAATGAAAAAAGGGGCCCAAAAATTATTGTTGGAACATAATGAAAACTCTTTAAATTGAAATTGCTCTAACCCAGGAGCTTTGCATTTGAGAGTTAATAAAGCCTTTGAACAAACTGAGCATCCAACTAGCAAATACAACCGACCAAAGAACAAGTAATTCCCTCACTCGCCATTCTTGGGATATTTTCACTCAAATCTGTTCTACTAGCCGGTTACCATAGGCTTGTAATTAATCTACATCTCCACTACAGATGTATTAGTGTAATAAATCAAGAGGTCTTTAAAAGCTTGAAATGATGGAGGAATGGCTAATGTGGAAAAAGTGTTTAAGAAATGAAGTTAGCAATTATCAAGCATGAAATAATAATTTCTTGAATGAGCAAGATAAATTTCACCTAAAAGTGGAAAGTGCTAGCCAAGTGATAATTCTTTATCCACCAAAATAGTTTGTCTTAGATCTTCTCTCTTTTTTTTTTTCTTGTGCACTTTTTATTTCTTTTCTCTCCTTTTTTTCATCAATAATCATTTATTCTTTCTTTTCTTTTCTTTTCTTTTTTTCCCGAGCCCTTTCTTGGCTTATTTAACTCGGCAAATTCAACTCGCGAGAATGAGTGGTCAGACAATATATGCAAAAGGTGAAAATGTAATACTCATCCAAGAATCACGTGATGAAGTGTCTTGAAAATTGCTAATAGAAGGCTTAAAAATAGGTGGCAAAAGGAAATATAAATGGGGTTTGTGTTTGGGAAAAATGGAGAATGAAATGAATGCCTCCATCCTTTCTATCAAACCAATGCATGTAAAGCTTCAACTAAGATTAAAAACAAGTTCTAGAACCGGCATGAGCAGACAGATTACACTCAATGATAGTCGATGAAAAGAAATTAGTGTTTAGCTCAAATAACTTCCCACAAGGTTCGACTCTCACATTGATCACTTGCAAAGCCAATTGGATACTAAACTAGCATAAGAAATAAAGCTCTTTTCATGGATTGAACTTATATCGTGAGATGTCCTTTTTATTCTAATGTCAAGTACTTTTATAAACATACGCATGAAGGCTTAAAAGTGGCTGACAATGGATGATAGTGTTTCGATAAATGAAATGAAAATATTCTTCTCTATTTTCTTTTTGGCAATTGATTCCCTGAAATACACAAAGCAGAAAGACTACCCATCTCGGGTGAACATTGACTAGGTCAAGACTTTTAAAAACTCCACTCCTAGCCCAAAAGGGGTGACTAGAGGTGATCTTCATTGTGTTTGGGAAAAACCAAGAAATGCCTCATATCCTTGATATAGCCAACTCATTTACTTTTATTAAGGCTTTTGTCCTTATTTTTATTTTTCTTTTACTTATTTTTCTTATTTTTCATTTTTTTTTCCGGAAAACACGGCTAAGACTGAGGTGTGTGAAGTGTGTTACTTATGAAGTGAGTGATCCTTCTCGAGAGACTCACGACTATGCATATGTGCGGTATCTTCTTTTATCAATCAAGTTAATTGCCAATGTTTGATCAAATTAGACGAGAATTTCGAAGATTCAGATGCCCGAGCAACACATGAATAAGAATGAGAGAAGAACTAGAATGAAGGACATGGAGAAAATGAATTAGTGAGGGAAAAGACATTTTACTTTATTCCCAAAATAAGTGTGACGAAGTTCATTCGAAAAAGACTCTAAGGAATTTCAAACTATTTTGTGACATTCACTCTAACATTTTCTAATCGAGCTCGTCGCATTTTACCCTCTTTGCGAATCTACCCTCAAACTCAGGTGTTGGATGATCTTGTTGTTCCTCATTAATACTTGAACATTGGCTTGCTACCTGCCTCAGTTGAATGACCAAGCGCATTCGCGTGACACTCTCATGAAAGTTGTGGCTCGTACCATCTGGGGTACGGAGGTGTTAATGGAACCATGGGTCTTGGGTTTATGATCCCTTGATCCGATAACTGTCTGAATAATTCCAGTTGAGACACTTGCAGAAACCGGATATTATAATCTCTCAATGCATGCACTAAAGATTTTAAAACAAATGAGATTCTCAAATGATGCCTCTCCGACATAGGCATTGAGTATAACCTAAAAAGACAGTTGCCCAGTGCATGACTGGAGTTTGTGACGGACACAAGGGTGCTATGTCGTATCATGGTCACTACACCATGTTAGTCCTTAGAGTATGCCGTGGGGTTAGTGACACCTGAGCTAAAAAGATGATTCCCCATTGCAAACACTGGGCCTCATGGCAGCCATGGGATAAAGACAATGGTTCCCTAGTGCGGGCATTGGAATTCATGACAAGACCTAAGGCAATGACTACCCGAACAGGCGCCGGGAGATGAGTTTAACATGATGATTCATCAATGCAGGTACTGAGGCTCTAAACAAAGTCAAGATGACGACTCCCTATATAGGGGTTCGAAACACGATCTAAGGTGATGATTTCCTTACGGGGATACCGAGATTCTAGACCAATATAATGGCTCGGGACAGACATGGTCTTAGAATCGTGATTCCCTAATGCGGACACTAGGATTTTAAGGCAGACATGAATTTGAAACGATGGTTCCCCAATGAGAGACCAAAATATGCCCTAACACAATAATTCCCCAATATAAACACTAAGAACTAGACATGTGTTGAGAGCACATCCCCCAGTGCGGGCACTAGGGTCTGAGATATGGCCTAACTGGTGATTCCCCAATGCAGGCATCGAGGTTCAAATACAAGATTAGAAGAGCGATTCCCCGGTTCAGGCACTAGGTTTAAGGCAAGAATGGTAGTTCTAAGGCGACGACCCTCTTTATACTGGGAATTCAAAATGGGGGTTGCCTAATGCCAAGCGCTGAGGCCCAAGGCAAGAATGAGTCTAGAAATGTGATTTTTAGTCACCATCTAGCTTCAATAGCTAGACTCGTTCTTGAGGCCAAACAATTATCGGGCAGCAGCCCAATACAATTATAGCTTTGAATGCAATGCAAAAATGCGAAAAATAAAAGTAACAAATCAACAAAAGAATATGAGAGAAATGACTTCACCACAAATACCGTATTAAGTTCTTTGCAATAAGGGGTCCTTAAGGTATCTTGATGAAGATTTCTTTTCAAGAAATAAGTGCTTACATTTGCAATTATCTTGAGGATCATTCTCTCTCTAGTTGTCTCCTTGTCAATCAAGGGATTCTATGAGAGACCGAGACTGGAGTGTAAAGAAAAGTTTCATTACACACACATAGGGTTTCTTTTTCTTTTACTCAAATGTTGCGATTGACAAATGAGATTCTTAACGGAAACAGAGATTCCTCAAAGTATGAAAATTCATGATTAGTAGGAAAAAGAATATATTTTCTCACGTTAAACGTCTTAATTACCTATTGCAACCTTGACTCTAGCTCGCGTGAGGCTTGCTAATAAAAGGCCAAAAGATTGACACCATGTACCTCAATAATTGTAAACATAGCCACCGTTTACTAGCTATGCAAATAAATGAACAAATGTTAATGCAACCCTATGGCCTAGGAATTAATGTGGGGGAGAAAACATCCTCGTCACATGTACAAATATTATTAACAAGAGGAAAGGAAAAGCAATGGTGATTTACATCAGAAACAAATGTGGTAAAGAATGAAAAAGAATTTTTTTTTTATTTTACAATGCAAAGGAAATTATGGGAAAAAGGAAAATATATTTTTTATATGCAGACAATTTTTATATACAATGCAAAGAAAAAGGAAAATTTTTTATATATATACAATGCAAAGAAAGAAAAAAAAATTTAAAGGGAATTTTTTTTTAGTTTAAGAGAAAATATTAAATGCAATACAAACAAAATTTTAAAAAGAATAATCTTTTTATACGAAAAATAAAAACTCTTTTTTTAAATATATATATATATATAATGTATAGAAATTTTTTTTATATAAGATGCAAAGAGAAAAAACAATTCAAAGGAAAATTTTATATACCATGCAAAGAAAATTTTTTATTTTTTTTCATATATACAATGCAAAAGATTTTCCTTTTTTTAATAATGCAAAGAAAAAGTGATTTACTTTTCTTTTATACAAAATAGAATTTTAATATGCAATGCAAATGAAATAAAATGGAAAATTTTTTTTTACACAATCAAAGAAATTTTTTGTATATGCAATGCCAAGAGAAGGAGGTTTTTTTTATTCATAATTTAAAGGAGAATTTTGTATGCAATGCAAATGAAATTATGCAAAGAAAGATTGTTTTTTTATATAATGCAAAGAAATTATTTTTATATATATATGCACTGCAAAGACAAATTGTTTTTTTTTCTTTTATTCATAATTGAAAAGACAATTTTATATACAGTGTAAACAAAATTATAAGAAAAATGAAACTTCTTCTTTTATTTCTATACAATGTAAATGATTTTTCTCTCTTTTTCTTTTATATATACAATGCAAAGAAAATTATGAGAAAAAGAAAATTTTTGCTTTAGAAAGAAATATTTTTTTATATATATATGCAAAGGAAGTTATGTAAAAAAAAAATTTTTCTTTTATATAACGTGAAGAAAAGTGTTTTTTTATATACATGTGCTATGCGAAAGAAACTATAAGAAAAGAATTTTTTTATATAATGCAAAGAAAATTTTATTTATTTATTTATTATATATATACAATTTAAAAGAAATTATGAGAAAAAGGAAATAATTTTTTTTACAATGCAAAGGAAAGTTTATATATATATATATATATGCGATGCAACGAAAATTTGTTTTTTTTTCTTTTATTCACAATTCCAAAGGCAGTTTTATATACAATGCAAAGAAAATTATAAGAAAAATGAACATTTTTATTTTTACTCTTTTTTTAAAATAATGTATGCATGAAACGACATGAGAGAGTTTGCTCCTTGTGTCCTAAAGGTTAGGCTCTTAAGGTCTCTAAAATTGGCTGACCTAATAAAGGTAGGCTCTTAAGGTCAACTTGCACATGGCTTACCTTGGGATCTAGACACCCTATAAAGGCCTTTAGATTGCCCCTACCAAAGGTAGAGACCTTGACTTAAGAGAGAATCTTGTCACAAAAAAGTCTGCGCGGATCAACTCTTAAGGCAAGTAACGATCTAAGTAGGATAGATAGGTCAACCTCTGTAAGCCTAAGCCCACCAGGGAAAGATTCTCATATCCCATTCTAACTTATTCGAACGTGCTCCGGGTATAGGAGTCAATTCGTGGGTGGGTATAAATTTAAATAGTACATTTGTGATTTTGGAGCATCCTAACTACCCTTCCCTTCCACTTTAAAGTGGAAATATTGCAAAACAAAAGAAAAATATATACATAAACAAATATCCAATTTAAAGGCCAATACAATTTAATTATTAATTTTTAAAAGAAAAGGGCTTGACTCTCTTAGTATTAGTCCCTAGTGGAGTCGCCAACTGTTAAGACCGAGCCTTTGATGGAGTCACCACCAAATTTTCAATCAAAATTTGGAAAAAGAAAAAAAAGTTCAAAAGTGAGGTAAAAATGAATTTTCACAAAATGTTGGGTTCGGGAGTCTGATTGAGATGAAGGGAAGGTGTTAGACACCCTTCTTCCCTCGTCCGAAGACGGTTACCCTAAAAATTAATATTGAAATTGTTTGGCCTTTAAAATATAGACAATCGTGGGGGAAAATGAGGAAGGAAAGAGAAACGGCTTGACCTAGGATAAAAGCCTAGGGGCTACGTACACTCAAAGAGAGATCAAAGCCCACGTAGTTCCTGTGACATACAAGTGTGTGAGTGAGGGGAAGTTCATCAAGCCAAAGCTCAGATGGCCTCCCAGTGCAATGTACCTAATGAGGGCAATGCCTCTTGGTACCTATCTATCATACAATACATACAAGTATTGAAAACATCATAATGGTGTGCGTGTGAAGGCTCATCAGGTGTAATGCCCAGATGGCGTGAAGGCTAGTGCTCCTATAAAGACAAAAGTCTCTTGGTGGCACTAGATTACACATAAAAAGTATATTTGCCAAATAAGAAATAATTAATTAGTTATTTTTGTCTCCCAGAAGCCAGGGCATCGCGACGGGTATCCTTTACCGTCGCGACCCATACTCGTAAAACAGGGGGGTCGCGACGTATCTGGTGATGCGTCGTGACCTCTTTGTCATTCGAACTGGGAGGGCGTCGCGACGGGTACACCTACCCGTCGCGACCCCTTTCGTTTTTTCAAGAGGTGAGACAAAGAAGCTTTGGGTGCTCAAATTATGTATAGGGTTGTAACCCTTACACCAGGGAGTTACAACCCATTTCGTAAATAAATTAAAAAAAAAAACAAATTGAAATTGTAAAGAGCAAAGGTTTGGGATATGGATTGATAGGGTAATGTGAGCAAGTGAAGAAAGTAATAAGAAATTATATCTTTTAGTATAATGTCCAGAGCCTTTTAGTTTTCCTCATTTCTTTTCCTCCTCCTCCTTTTTTTTCTCCCCATGACAAGTGATGGGACTCACTATTTATAGTGAGATCCATGGGTCATATAAAAGGAAGATTGAATCCGGGCATTAATGGGCATCAATGGGTATTAATGGGTATCAATGGACATTAATGGGCATCAATGGGTTGGGTGTCGCGATGGGTAACCCAGGGGGTTGCGACCCCCACTAGATTTGGTAATAAATGTAGGAGAAAATCGCAAAAATTGCGATTTTCGGGGGGCGTCACGACGGATAGGGACACCTGTCGCGACCCATAGACCCTAATTTACGTGTAGGGGAAGAAACAATGAAGAAACGGGAAAAATTTGAGTTTTGGGGCTGTTTTGAGGGGGCGTCGCGATGGGTAACCCCTGGAGGTCGCGACTGGTAGGGGGTCGCGACGGGTGACATGGGGGTCGCGACCCCTTCTTTCTAGAGCATTTTCCATGCCCTCTTGGTGTCCGATTTGAGCAAAGTTTATGTCCATTTACAAGGAGTTTTCGTCCTCTACGCAATGGAACAAGTTTCAAAGGCAAAAGACTTTAGATGAAACTATAGTGATTGAATCTTCATCTACTGCCAAAATTCAACCTCAAATGACTCTTATTTCATCTTTTGTATTGACACTCAATCGGACTTATCTTCTCTAGGTTCTTTCCACCTCACAATTCTCGAGATTTGGGGTTGATCCTACTTGCGCCCCTATCCATTCATTAATTTTTTTAAAAAGTCCGGACAAAATGGGCTGTCTACGATAAGCCAAGCTAATAAAATAATATTATTTCAATTCGATTAAGAGATACAATATCTTCAGGAACACTTTAGTAGTCATCATCACAATCAAAATCAAATATAGCAACTGAATCTAATCGTGTCTCCTCAATACTACCGTGGAAACAGGATTGGCGAATGAGGAACAATCAGGTACGCCTGTCTGTAATAGGCTTCTTATCCAAAAATCCCTTTGATATCTGAGAAGGAAATCTTCTTCTAAGACAATCTCTCCTCATTTTGTGACCATGTTTCTTCTAGGAGAAGCTCAATCTCCTTCCTCCTGCACACCCCTGAGACATTGTCGCGAACATGCACATACCATAAATTGTTATATCTATCACGTTAGATTCTCACCACCATGGAATAAGACACACACAATATATGAAAAGGAGACAGATAAAGAAGGCGGAACAATCAGGTAAGGCTGGCATGATAGGCTTCTTATCCAATGCTCCCTTAGATATCCGAGAAGACATTCTTCCTCTGAGACTATCTTTTCTTTTTTGTGACTCTGCTTCTTCTTGCAGTAGCTCAATCTCCCTCCTCCCACACACGCTGAGGCGTTGATGCACATGCGCCCATACCATAAAATTTTATATCTTTCACCTTAGATCCTCACCACAATGGAAGAAGACATACACAACGAATTAAAATAATGCGGATAAACAAAAATGGAAAAAAAAAGTAAAAAAGTAAAAAATACACTTTTTATAAGCCAAGCTAATAAAATAATATTATTTCAATTCCATTTAGAGATACAACATCATTAGAAACCCTCTGGTAGTCATCATCAATATCAGAGTCAAAAATAGCCACCTAATCAAACCATGTCTCCTTAATACTTCCGTGTAAAGCGCGATTGGGGAAGAAGGAACAATCAGGTATGCCTGGTGTAATAGGTTTCTTACGAATGATCCCTTAGATATCCGAGAAGACACTCTTCTTCTTAGACCATCTTTTCTTTTTTTGTGACTTTGCTTATTTTTGGTGTAGCTCAATCTCTCTCCTCCCACACACCCTTGAGGCGTTGAAGCACACGCGCCTATACCATAAACTATTATATATTTCTCATTAAATCCTCAGCATCATGGAAAAAGACACACAATGACCGAAAAGAAGGCAAAAAAAAAAAATCAAAAAGAAAAACTAAAATACAATTTTTTTAAGCCAACCTAATAAAATAATATTATTCCAATTCCATTTAGATATACATCATCATCAGGAGCACTCTGGTAGTAATCATCACGATGAGAATCAAATACAGCAACTGAATCAAACAATGCGTCCTCAATACTTCCGTGTAAAGCACGACTGGCGAAGGAGGCAAAATCAGGTATGCCAAGCATAATATACTTCTTATCCAATGATTCCTTAGATATCCGAGAAGACATTCTTCTTTTGAGACCATCTCTTCTTCTTTTGCGACTCTGCTTCTTGGAGGAGCTTAATCTTCCACATCGCACACACCCTTGAGGCGTTGACGCACACACTCCAACACCATAAATTACGATATCTTTCACCTTAGATACTCACTACCATGGAAGAAGATACACACAATGAACCAAAAGAATGCAGATAAAGAAATAGGGAAAAGGATAAACTTAAAACTAAAAAATACACTATTTATAAGCCAAGCTAATAAAATAATATTATTTCAATTTCATTAAGACATACAATATTATCAGGAACACTCTGCTAGTCATCATCACGATTAGAATCAAATATAGCAATTGAATCAAACCGTGCCTCCTCAATACTATTGTGGAAAGCAGGATTGGCGAATGAGGAATAATCAGGTACACCTGGTGTAACAGGCTTCTTATCCAATAATCCCTTAGATATCTAAGAAGACATTCTTCTTCTAAGACAATATCTCCTCATTTGGCGACTCTGTTTCTTCTAGGAGAAGCTCAATCTCCTTCCTTCCACACACCCTGACGCATCGACGAACACGCACACATACCATAAATTATTATATCAATCACCTTAGATTTTTACCACCATGGAATAAGACACACAATATACGAAAAAAAGACAGATGAAGAAGGTGGAAGAATCAGGTAAGGCTGGCATGATAGGCTTCTTATCCAATAATCCCTCAGATATCCGAGTAGACACTCTACCTCTGAGACTATCTTATCTTTTTTATGACTTTGCTTCTTCTAATAGTAGCTCAATCGCCCTCCTCCCACACACCCTGAGGTGTTGACGCACACGCACCCATACTATATAATTTATATCTTTCATCTTAGATCCTCACCACGATGGTAGAAGACACACACAATGAATGAAATGGAGGTAGATACAGAAAAATGGAAAAAAAAAAGTTAAAAGTAAAAAGTACATTTTTTATAAGCCAAACTAGTAAAATAATATTAATTCAATTCCATTTAAAGATAGAACATTATCAGGAACCCTCTAGTAGTCATCATCAATATCGGAATCAAATGCAACCACCTAATCAAACCATTGGCGAAGAAGGTACAGTCAGATAATACGCCTAGCGTAATAGGTTTCTTATCCAATGATCCCTTAGATATTCGAGAAGACACTCGTCTTTTAAGACCATATCTTCTCCTTTTATGACTCTACTTCATCCTTGAAGAGCTCAATCTCCATCCTCCCACAACCCCTTATGCGTTTAGGCACACACTCCCATACCATAAATTATTATATCTTTAACTTGAGTTTCTCACCACCATGGAAGAAGACACACAAAATGAACGAAAAGAAGTCAGATAAAGAAATAGGGAAAAAAACTAAAAAACAATTTTTATAAGGCAAGCGAATAAAATAATATTATTTCAATTCCATTTAGAGATGCAACATCATGAGTAATACTCTGTTAGTCATCATCACAATCAGAATCAAATACAACATCCGAATCAAACCATGCCTCCTTAATACTTTTGTGGAAATTGAGATTGCGAAGGAGGTACAAGCAGGTACGCTTGGCGTAATATTCTTCTTATCCAATGATCCATTAGATATCTGAGAAGACAAATATTTTCTGAGACCATCTCTTCTCTTTTTGGGACTCTGCTTCGTTATGGAGGAGCTCAATCTCCCTCCTCCCACACACCCCTGTGTCGTTGACGCACATGCACCCATACCATAAATTATTATATCTTTCTGCTTAGATCCTTACCACCATTGAAGAAGACACACACAATGAACGAAAAGAAGGTAGATAAAGAAAAAGGGAAAAAACTAAAAACAAAAAAAATACACTTGTTTATAAGCCAAGCTAATAAAATAATATTATTTCTATTCTATTTAGAGATAAAAAATCATCAGCAACACTCTGGTAGTCATCATCACAATCATAATCAAATACAACAACTTAATCAAAGCATGCCTCCTCAATACTTCCGTGGAAAGCGGGATTGGCAATGGAGGAACAATCAGGTACACCTGGCGTGATAGGCTTCTTATCCAATGATCCCTTAAATATCAGAGAAGATACTCTTCTTTTTAGAGCATCTCTTCTCCTTTTGTGACCTTACGTCTTCTTGGAGGAACTCAATCTCCCTCCTCCATACTCCCCTGAGGTGTTAACGCACACGCGCTCGTACTATAAATTATTATATCTTTCACCTTAGATCTTAACCACCATGGAAGAAGACACACACAATGAACGAAAAGAAGGTAGATAAAGAAAAAGGGAAAAAGAGAAACTAAAAACTAAGGAAGTGTTTGGTATTACTGCCAGTTTTTAGATTTCTGTTTTTTGAAAATTGAATTTTGTGGTCTATTTTTTTGTGTTCTATTTTTTATTTTCTGTTTTTTGTTTTATATCTTCAGTTTTCTATATTAATAAAATAACAGAAAATAAATATTTATGGAAGTTCAAAATATACTTACGTGGATGTTTTGGGAGCGAGAAGATTCATGCACATTCATGGTGGGAAGTGACCGGTGGGTGTTGGTGGCGGTGGTGGTATGACGTGGTGGTTGGTCGGCGGTTAGTGGTGGTGGGTGGTGAGTGGTGGTGGTAGTGGTGGCTGATGGTGCGTGGTGAATGGTGAATGGTGAGTGGTGGTATAATGGTGGTTGGTGGTACGTGGTGGTGGTTAGTGGTGGGTGTGCGTGGTGGTGATACGTGGTGGTAGTTGGTGGTGGGTGTGGGTGGTGGTGATACGTGGTGGTGATTGGTGGTGGGTGTGATGGTGGTGGCGGGTAGTAGTGAATGGTGGGTAGTGAGTAGTGGCAGTGGTCGATGGTGCATGGTGGTGGTTGGTCGATGGTAATGGTAGTGGTGGGCGTGGTTCGTGGCAGGGGGTGGTGGTGGACGTGGTTGGTAGTGGTGGTAGGTAGTGCGTGGTGTTGGTGATGGGTGGTCGTAGTGGTGGGTGATGGTTGTCGGTAGTGGTGAGTGGTGGTGGCAAGTGGTCTTAGTGGTCGATGGTAGACGTGGTTGATGGTAGTGGCAGGTGGCGAGTGGTGGTGGCAGGTGGTGGTGGGTGGTAGGTGGTCGTGATGGTGGGTGGTGGTTGCTGGTGTTTGTGAGTGGTGGTAGTGGGTGGTGGTTGCTGGTGGTGGGTGGTGGTTGTTGCTGGTGGTGGGTGATCGTGGTGGTGGTAAGTAGTTGTGGTGGGTGGTGGTTGCTGGTGGTGGCGAGTGGTCGTGGTGGTGGGTTGTGCCCAAACTTAAGCTTTTGCTAGTCCTCGGGCAAAATAGATTAAAATAAAGAGAAAATAGGCAAGTGAATGGACTCATTTTGGCAAACATGAATGACCAAACTTAACCCTCAGCGATTACACTTTTTTACCTGACTTAACCATAAAAGACATATCCAAGCCAAACAATTCAAAGCTCTCGGAATATAAGCTAAATTCTTAACTTGCTTTTGGAGTGCGTGTGTGCAGGTAGCCAGAGAATCATTTCATGCATAATTTATTGGTTCATGTTCACATATCCCAACATGTATAGAAAATTTCAACAACTAGGTACTTCATATGCTTACTTGTCTACCCTCTCTCCACTAATGTAGGCTTCACATAAACTAGAGATCATCAGGTCTTTTAAGCTTATAGCGTGGCCTAGGGTTTTGGGCTGCCAACAAAAGGATAGGATAAAATCAAATATCAAGGGTTAGCTTAAGATAGCACAAAACACATTAATAAATAATTTAATTGTTTTTTAATTTCACATCAAGCCTTTATTCTCTTTTTCTTTTTCTTTTTTTACTTTCTTTTCCTCATTCCTCTTTCTTTTTCCTTCTTTTTTTTATTTGATTGTGTTTAAATTACTTCCTTTATCACCCAAAGTTTCCAACATGTGCTTAGCTAACCACTTGAAAGGGTAATTCATTGGTTTTTCGGGCTAGGTGAGGTAAGCTCATGTGGGTAAATTTTTAAAAATTTCATTCTTGATTTTTCTAATAAGGCTCAAAATGGGTGCTAAGGATATAATCAATTATGGGAGAAGGCTTGAAAGACTCAAACACAGAAAAATATGCCTAAATCATGTCTCTAATTTATGCAAAACCTAGGATTTCGCCTCAAGGGGGTATAGAGTAAGTTCTAGAGCCCTAGTGTTGCAATAGACACACATATGGAGTCATGCTAGGATTTCTCCTCTAAAACACACACTTAAATCATGCAAAGCTACCTTGTGCTTAAAAGTTTTCCAAAAGCAGAAAAGAATTTAACCATATTCAAAGACCTGATCATTGAAAGACTTGGGCATGCATTTTCTAATTAACTCTGATTTTAAGTGCAAACAAAATCCTCATTGGGGTTTGACCAACATAAACACCACAAACAAGCACAAACACTGGCCACAATTATCACAAAAATTCATATCATCCAAGGCTCAAACAAAAGCAAAAATTTTAAAATATTGCATCCCCACCCCCAAACTTAAATTGAACATTGTCCTCAATGTTCCAAACATATTCAACCAAAAGGGAATGGGGCAAAGGGGAAGGGCTAACATCATTAGGGCATTGGTTATATAGATGTTTTGCTCCGCACAATTCACAACTTATGAATGAGCTTATGGCATCAACACTTGCTTGAACCCTTAAGCTATGCACTTGCTTAGTTAAAGTTGCTATTTGAGCACACAAGGCATTAATAACTTCAACTTTATTAATCTCTGTAGCACTTCTTGGCATATGTCTCTCTGACTGCCAATGATAATTGTTTAATGCAATGGTCTCTAACAAGTTGTAAGCCACTTCCACAGGCTTTGCCATTAAAGAACCACCAGCAGAGGCATCAATAGTTGTTTGGAAGGTTGAATATAATCCATTCTAAAAAGTTTGAACCTGTAACCACTTGGGAAACCCATGATGAGGACACCTTTGCAATAAGTCCTTAAATCTCTCCTATGCTTCATATAAATTTTCATAGTCATATTGACAAAATGACATGATATCATTTCGCAATTTGGCAGTCTTACCTGGTGGGAAATACTTGGCTAAATATTTATTGGCTAGATCTTCCCAAGTTGTAATGGAATATGCTGGAAGAGAATCCAACCACCATTTGGCTCTATCCCTAAAAGAAAATGGAAACATCCTCCACTTGATAGCCTCCACACTCACCCTATTTTGCTTGAAGGTATCACATACTTCTAGAAAATTTAAAATGTGAGCAATCGGGTCTTCAATAGGCAAACCCCCAAATTGAGCATGAGATTGCAATAATTGAATGATGTTCGGATTGATCTCGAAATGATTTGCTTCAATTGCAGGCCTTCTTATGCTTGGGCTCAACAAATGTATCGTTGGGGTTGCATATTCATAAAGCTTAGGATTGTACTCATTTTCCATCTTAGCCTCCCTAGTTTAGAACAACTAGTACTTGTAACAATCCAATAAAGAAACAATAGAAAAAAAAACAACAAAAAAAATATTATATCTAAGATTCATACTTAACACAACTAGAGGTACCTAGAAGAAAACAACCAAACAACCAATCCTAAAAGGCAAATCTAAATACAGTAAATAGGAAATAAAAATAAGAAAAATGCTTGATCTAAAGTGCGTACTCAACACTAATATCAGAAAATTTTCAACTAAGTTCCCCGGCAACGGCGCCAAAAACTTGTTGCTCGCTGAAATGATACGACACGGTGCAAGTGTACACCGCCAACAAGTAGTAAAGTGATGAGAAAAGAGTATCGTCCACAGGGAACTTAGTTAAAATAGACTGAGTACTAGTGTATTCCTATTTACCAAATTCAAGCTACCATAATCTAGTGTTTAATTCAAAGTGAGCAAACTAAAATTAAACTAATTGAAAGGAAGTAAACGGAGTTAATAACTTCACAATGAAACTAATCAAGAGAACTTAAGTGCAAGAGAGATCCCTAGGATTGTAGTCTAGCTTAGAAATTCGATTGTGACATCAACTTCAATTCACCCTAATTCAATGTTATGAGTTAGTCTTAGCCTATTTTGTCATTATAAAAACCTTCCGATTTCTTATAAATTCTATTTCTCTAATTAAATTCCCTATATTCCTATGGGAACCTAAATCAAAGAAATGCATTAAGCTTGACTAATTTGACTCTACAAGACCCATCGGTATATGCCTATCCTTTGGGTAAATCTAGTTAACCACTCCATTGGTTGAACTAAATCAAGTAGTATTCAGCCCTTGGACTAAATTCAAGTTGTCTTTTCCAAGGACTACTCAAATCCTCATGAAATCCCTAATTGGTGATCAAACAAAGAGGGAAAAACAAGCATTAAGCTGAATAAACTCCATAAACATTGAAATAGAGATGAAAGAGTGTCAATAATCACAATTTACTTGCTAAGAACTACAATCCTAAGGAAAAGAGAGTTTAGCCTAGCATATTTAAGAGATACAACAACCCAAAATCAGTAAACATCACAAATATCAAAGCAAAAGAAAGAAAGAGGAGAAGAATATTGTTCCCAACACTCCAAACCACTCTTCTTCCGCTTGAAACCACCTTGGAGATGAAGTTCCCCTTGAGTTTTTCGCCCCTCTCAGCTCCCAAGCTTCCTAAATGTCTGAATGAGTCGAACCCTAGGTCAAAATGCTTTTAAATCAGCTAAAAAATCGAGTTCCAAAATTGCCCCTGCGACGGTGTGCTGCAGCGCATGCTCTCTGGTCTGCTTGTGCTACAGCACACGGGCCTGTGCTGTAGCACACCGCTTCTGACTCTTTGTGCAGCCACTGTTCTGTAGCACATAATAGATGTGATGTGCTGCAGCACACTTCCTTTGCTTGCTTCCCTTGATGTTTTACTTCCAAATGTGCCCCAAATTGAATTATTCTTCTCCAAAAAGGCCCTAAGCACAAAAGTAAAACACAAATAAGTCCCAAACTCCATTAATTTCAACAAAACACTCACAAATAAAAACAAGACAAGCTAAAATCATATAAATTAACATTTACAAGCCTAAGAACATAAAAACACTCTAAAATGAAATTAATTGTGGCTCAAAGACAATGAAAACCTCCTAAAATCCATGAAACACTAGCCTAAATAACTCTATTTCATAGAGTTATCAGTTGTGGTTGAAAAAAAACTGAAATGAAATTTGTGCAAACCACATTTTGTGGTTTCCTATATACTATTTTATGTTTTGATGTTAAGTCTAAAATTAAAAATAAAACTCATTTAGCCAAACATGTTTTCAGTTTTTTTTCCAAAATAAAACTTAAAACTGAAAACCGCAACAATACCAAACACCCCCTAAAAAATACACTTTTTATAAGCCACGCTAATAAAACAATATTATTTCAACTCCATTTAGAGATACAACATCATTAGGAACACTCTAGTAGTCATCATCACAATTAGAATCAAATACTGCCGCCTAATCAAACCATGCCTCCTCAATACTTCCATGTAAAGCGCGATTAGCGAAGGAGAAACAATCAGGTACGCCTGGCGTAATAGGCTTTTTATCCAATGATCCCTTAGATATCCAAGAAGACACCTTTCTTTTGAGACCATCATTTCTCATTTTTTGACTCTGCTTCTTCCTGGAAGAGCTCAATCTCCCTCCTCTCACAACCTCTTACTCGATGCACACACTACCATACCATAAAATATTATATCTTTAACCTGAGTTTCTCACCACCATGGAAGAAGACACACAATGAACAAAAAGAAGCCAGATAAGGAAACTGGAAAATAAACTAAAAACTAAAAAATACACTTCTATAAGCCAAGCAAATAAAATAATATTATTTAAATTCCATTTAGAGATACAACATCATCAGGAACACTTTGTTAGTCATCATCACGATCAGAATCAAATACAACATCCGAATCAAACCATGCCTCCTCAATACCTTTTGGAAATTGAGATTGCGAAGGAGGCACAAGCAGGTACGCATGGCGCAATAATCTTCTTATCCAATGATCCATTAGATATCCAAGAAGACAATTATCTTTTGAGACAATCTCTTCTCTTTTGGCGACTCTGCTTCTTTAAGGAGGAGCTCAATGTCCCTCCTTCCACACACCCCTGAGGCGTTGACGCAAGCGCACCCATACCATAAATTATTATATCTTTCTCCTTAGATCCTTACCGCCATGGAGGAAGACGCACACAATTAACAAAAAGAAGGCAAATAAAGAAAAACTAAAAAATACATTTTTTTAAGTCAACCTAATGGAATAATATTATTTCAATTTGATTTAGAGATACAATATCATCAGGAACACTCTGGTAGTGATCATCATAATCAAAATCAGAGACAGCAACTGAATCAAACCATGCCACCTCAATACTTCCGTGTAAAGCACGAATGGCGAAGGAGGAACAATCAGGTACGCCTAGTGTAATAGACATCTTATCCAATGATCTCTTAGATATCGAAAAAGACACTCTTTTTTTTGAGACCATGTCTTGTCCTTTGGTGACTTTGCTTCTTCTTGGAGGAGCTCAATCTCCCTCATCCCACACACCCTTGAGGCGTTGACGGACATGCGCCAACACCATAAATTTCGATATCTTTAACCTTAGATATTCACCACCATGGAAGAAGACACACATAATGAACCAAAAGAATGCAGATAAAGAAATAAGGAAAAAGATAAGCTAAAAACTAAAAAAATACACTTTTTATAAGCTAAACTAATAAAATAATATTATTTCAATTCTATATAGAGATACAATATCATCAGGAACAGTCTAGTTGGTTTCATTATAATAAAAATCAAATATAGCAATTGAATCAAATCGTGTCTCCTTAATACTTCCGTGCAAAGCATGACTGGCGAAGGAGGAACAATCAGGTACACTGAGGATAATAGGATTCTTATCCAATATTCCCTTTGATATTTGAGAAGACATTCTTCCTCTGAGACAATCTCTCATCTTTATTGTGACTCTGCTTCTTCTAGGAGAAGCTCAATCTTCCTCCTCACACAAACCCTTGTGGGTTTGACGCACATGCGCAGATACCATAAATTATTATGTCTATCACCTTAGATTCTCACCACCACAGAATAAGACACACACAGTGAAAGAAAAGGAGGAAGAACAATCAAGAAAAACTGGCAGAATAGGCTTCTTATCCAATGATCCCTTAGATATTCGAGAAGACACTATTTTTCTGAGGCCATCTTGTCTTTTTTGTGACCTTGAGGCGTTGACGCACGTGCGCGCATACTATAAATTAATATATCTTTCACCTTAGATCCTCACCACGATAGAAGAAGACACACACAATGAATGAAAATAAGTTAGATAAAGAAAAAGGGAAAAAGTAAAAAGTAAAAGATACACTTTTTATAAGCCAAGCTAATAAAATAATATTATTTCAATTCCATTTAGAGATACAACATCATCAGGAACACTCTGGTAGTCATCATCAATATCAAAATCAAATACAGCCACCTTATAAAACCAAGTCTCCTCAATACTTCCGTGTAAAGCGCGATTGGCAAAGGAGGAACAATCATGTACGCCTAGCGTAATAAGCTTCTTATCCAATGACCTCTTAGATATCCGAGAAGACAATATTCTTTTGAGACCATCTCTTCTCTATTTCTGACTCTGCTTCTTCCTGGAGGAGCTCAATCTTCCTCTTCCCACAACCCCTTTGGCGTTGACGCACACACTCCCATACCATAAATTATTATATCTTTAACCTGATTTTCTCACTACCATGGAAGAAGACACACACAATGAACAAAAATTAGGCAGATAAAGAAGAGCAAAAAAATACACTTTTTATAAGCCAACCACTAAATATTTCAATTGCATTTTAATATACAACATAATCAAGAATACTCAGGTAGTCGTTATCACAATCATAATCAAATATAGCAACTGAATCAAAACTTGCAACCTAAATACTCCAGTGGAAAGAGGGATTGGGCAAGGAGGAACAATCAGTTACACCTGGCGTAATAGGCTTCTTATCCAATGATCCTTTATATATCCGAGAAGACACTCTTCTTCAAAGACAATCTCTTCTTCTTGGAGGAGCTCAATCTCCCTTCTCTCACACACCCCTAAAGCGTTGACGTACACGCACCCATACCATACATTATTATATCTTTCACCTTAGATCCTGACCACCATGGATGAATACAGATACAATGAAGAAAAAGAAGGCAAATAAAGAAAAATGAAAAAAGAAAAACTAAAAACTAAAAAAAAAATACAATTTTTATAAGCTAAGCTAATAAAATAATATTATTTCAATTCCATTTAATAACCATTAGGAACACTCTAGTAATCATCATCACAATCAAAATCAAATACAACAACCAAATCAAATAATGTCTCCTCAATACTTCCATGAAAAATGGGACTAGCAAAGAAGAAACAATCAAGTACGCCTGGCATAATAGGGTTCTTATGCAATGATCCCTTAGATATCCGTGAACACACTCTTCTTTTGAGATATCTCTTCTCCTTTAAAGAAATATGGAAAATCATAAACTAAAAACTAAAAAATACACTTTTTACAAGACAAGCTAATAAAATAATATTATTTCAATTCCATATAGACATACAATATCATCAGGAACACTATGGTGCTTTTTCAATTTCCTTGGCCTCCTCCTCTTCTTGAAGTTTAAACCTTACAGTTTTCTTTTTACGTTCAGGAGGAGGCGAGTCAATTCAAAACATAACACCTTTATCTTCCATGTTTTTACTGAAACTTGCGGCATTTATGGAATAGCCGAGTTGCATGATTTCTATTTCAAGACAAGCCTCCTTATCTTATAATTGTCTTTTTCGTTCGCTTACACTAGAGAGGCGTGAGTTCGCGTTTTCCCACAAAGCATGCAGATGCCTATCTACTTCAGCTCGGTTCTCTTTGAGTTTAACGGGTATAACCGCAGATCCCTTGAGAAATAGTTGTTTAATTTCGTAATAGGCTCGAGTTCGGATCCTTGCTGGTGCATGGTCGAAACTCTTTCATAATAATAGGGATAGTAATCACCCCCATATTCATGGATAGGGTGGAAATATCTATCCATAGATTTTTATCATTACATGAGAAGAAAAAGTTTTACAACCTGAATTTTTTTAAAAATAAAAGACAAAGGAAGAAAAAAAATTATAAAAATTAAATATTTTTTAAATAGAGAAAAAGAACAAAATGGAAAAAGAAAGGAAATTAAAAAGAGAGGGGGTGAGCTCTACCCCCGTTGTGGGACCTCAACTAGCTCGAACAAGATTGCCTCCAACTGGAGGATACCTGTGGGGAAAAAAGAGAGGGGAAAAGCATATATATATATAGGTATTCGCTTATATATATATATATATATATATATATATATATAAAGAAAGATGAAAAACATGAATTAAAATATGAAAGAAAAATTAGAAGCGAGTACCTATCTGTTGGAGATACATAACCAACTTTAGGATCAATCAATGATTCCCCGGCAACGGCGCCAATTTGATCGCTCACTTTAATTCGAATTACTTTGAATCAAGGTTCCAACCGGTCGTCACAATTGTGATCAAATAAAAACCTCAGGTAGCATAGGGTGTAACCCATTGGTCAAATATCTCTCGGAATCTTCGTCTTGTTCCTACAATTGGTTAGTCTCTAAAAGCAAGCAAGTATTCGCAGAATGAGGAGGGAGTTAATGGTTTAAATGGTCAAATATAGTATGAAGTAGGATCCCAAGAAGAATAGAATCAGGCAATCATGGCCAATATAAGATTATTTGGGTTTAATTAATTCATTATAAAATTCATCATATTCATGAGAGTTAAGCATTACGAAAGCCTATGAAATGATAATGTCATCCCCGATCGGGAACATCAATAACATGTATCTAGAGATTTTATGATATACTTAATGATCAACTTCCTAACCAGGAACAATTAATTCAAATAAATATTATTGCAATTAGAAGATGCATACGATCAAGAACGCAATATATATATATATATATATCCAAATCTCAAGAAATAGAAATTCCAAGTGCTCTACCAAATAATTAATGATTACTGACCCGATATGAAGGATATAGTATACTAAGTACATGCCTATTCATGGAAGAATCTAATAAACTAATGACATGTGATTAAGAACCAAAATACAATCTATAAATCGAAAAGGATGAAATACAAAAGACGAATGAATTAACAAATCGTAATGAAGAGCCATGGGCTCATGCCTACACTAGTTCTTCTTGGAAACCCAAGAAGAACTTAGCCGCTCATATTCTCTCTACGCTCTACTATCTAACATATTTGTGAATCACTGAATGCCTTATCAACCTTGTGAGATGCCTATTTATATTGCTTTGGGACCTCCAATTTGATTAGGAATAAGATGGAGATAACTATTAATTGGTATGGAATTTAATATTTGAATTTAAACCAATTTAAAAACATCTCCAACTCCTTATATGACTGGGATCCTTCTTAAATTCTTCCATAAGGTTGCTGTCCACATTATCCACCTTGTCAGCCTCTGAACTCATTGTTGCAAGCATTTCTACTCAACCCAGTGAATGGCAGGGTACTTGCTACGCCGAGTTGTTTAACTCGCTGCAGCGAGGGCTTCTTTGCTGGCTATGGTGAGTTGATTTGCTTGGTACAGCGAACGCTACGTTCCTTTCTTGATTTGCTCTCCTTCTAGGCCTTGCTACAAGTTCTTGCTTTGGTTTCGATTCCTATACTTGGAGGATATCTTCCCATTGTTCCCTATTTACCCTACAACACTCAACAAACATCAAGCGCACCTATCCAACATTCAACATAGTTTTTATGGGCGTTTTATCACATTTTTGGCTCTACTCCTTATATAAAAATAACCAACCTTTTTGGTGCAAAATCATATTTATTTATCTATAATCTATAATTTGTGCTATTTAACACCCTAAAGGTAGATTGATTTTGGGTGTGATCAAGTGTTAATTTAAAAGTTGTGATTTAAAGATTCTAAACAAGAAGATTCTTGGAAATTCATGCTATTTAATACCCTTGTTTTCTTAAGAGAAAGAATTTGACTGAATAGGAAATGTTAGCCACATAGTTATATATATTTTATTTATAAACCCTTCGAACCCATTTCTTTATATATAGTGTCCTTCTTGTTTTATTGAAAACCAAAACTTGGGTTCGTACTCTTTAACCACTTGGTGAAACCTTGGGTATCGGTTTTGTGAACTAATTTCTTTAATATTATATGTTTTTCCAAAAATTTACCTTCATCGGCCTCATGGTGCCCAAGTGACTTTAAAACTACGTGGCTAACATCACCCAAACATTTGATTTCTTTGGATTGCTTCTCAAATGATTGTACCCTTATGGTTGTTTTTCAAATGTTATGTTGATACCATCTATGTGACTTTTGCCTTGATTGAGTGAATGCAATTCATGTGAATGGTATATAAGTGTATATATGTATGGTAGCCAGTTTTGGTAAATTGTTAAGAAATGATGTGTTATTTATCTGGTAATGCTAATGTGAAGGCATATGTTTGACATACCCTTCCCCATCGTGGTGGTACCCTTCTACCATGACTAGGATGGGTTTGTCCCTCACTAAGTCGTATGACTCACCCCTCATGGTTTACATTTTTCTGAGGCAGGTACAGGTTAGGCGTCCATATCGGCTCAACGAAGGCAACAATAAAAGAACCTACACTTTGTTCGTGTAGGTGCTAGCTTGATAATGTTTTGTATGTTGTAAAATTTAATTAAACTTTTATATGTCAGCTCCATTAGCCTGGGGGCAGGTTTTGGGACATTGTAAAACTATTGGAATTATACTTGTAATTGATTGAAGTTAGGTTTTATGATATATTAGAAGGAACACTCAAATGAAAATTGAAGGATAGGTTTTGGAAATGATATTGAGGCTTATAGGCTCGGGGTTCCTATCCTTAGTTTGTGCCGGTCACATGCCCTCGGGTGGTGTAGACACCCTATTTTGTTCGGGTTCTTTTAAAAAAATAATAGAAAGCATAAAAATAAATAAAATACAAAAATACAAAAATATCTTTCTTTTTTCAAAAAAAAGAAAGGAGAAAAAATGTTTGATAGCCTACTCCTAGTTTTAATTGGCCAAGCCCAAAACACTTAAGAAAACCCTAGCTTATAAAAAGAGAGGAGGCTAGGTGAAGAAAAAGCAAGAGGTTATGGAGTCAAGAATACATAGAGATGGAAAGGTAAACCTACAATGAAATGTCGAAGAACCAATTGAGGGAGTATTCTTCACTTTTACACTTTCCTGTTTTGGTTGAATATGGTTGCTTGCCTTCTCCGTTTTTCATCTTAGTTGTTTCAACAAAGATAATTGCTTTGTCACATTTTTCTCTTCTTTGCGGATACCTTGGGAGAATATTTGAAATTTTTTGCGAATTTAGGAGTTCTTTGAGGAAACTAAAGTATTTTTTCAAAAAACCTATGCCCGAACTACTGCTAAATTTGGGCAGAATGTCTTCAACGCGAGATTCTAATTTCAATTGAATTTCAAATGGAGTGATATTTTTTTTTCGAAACTAGACGTCCATAGATTTCTAACCATAGGTAATTGGTCAAAAACCATTGGGTAGTTAATTCCCAGTAATTTTTACAATTTTGGTTTTACAGTATACATTGCAGAGTGAAGTCCTGAATGTCACTTCAATTCGTGAAATTGTTTCTCCCTCTACACTATTCCAATGTCTCTGGTCACAGATCCTTTATTTATGTCCCAGGAAGAAAGTATAAAAATCTCAGGACTTAATTCTTCTATAAGAATTTAGGGCTTTTTTATTTATCTAGAAACACCATTTTAAACAGTTTCTAGATGTATATGCTTTAAAAGACCATATCTTACAAATTACTAAGGATTTTGGGACAAGCTCAGTCAGGGTGTGTAGGGGAGATCTAAATCTTTCTTAACCTAGAGTTTGACAATTTTCTATGCTTCAGAAGTGGTCCAATCTGATTTTTATTTAGTATCTAGAATTAGGAAAATACACGTCAACATTTTGTTTAAACTGCTCAATCAATGTAACCTAATCAATGTCACCATGTGGCCTATACTCCTATAGGAACATTGATATAACACGCCACCTAGACATGCCGCCTGGCGAGCTATACACACTTATACGTGTTTGCCTTTTTGTTCAAGAATGCATGGTAGATTTGTGCCGAGAAGCCTACGCTTCTCTGGCGCATTGAACTGGGACACCGTCTGAACCTTCGTTTGGAAAGTATCCCCACCCACACACATGTGTGCCACACGAACTACGTGGACTTTGATCCCTCTTGAAGGGTACGTTGGTCCTAGGCTTTTATGCTAGGTCAAGTTCATATTTTCTTTTTTATGTGATTTTTTATTTAGTTCCAATCTTTTAAGGCCATTTCAATTTAAGTATTAATTTTGGTGTAACCGTCTTCGGCAAGAGAAGAGGGGTGCCTAATACCTTTCCCTCATCTCAAGCTGACTCTCGAACTCAAATAATTTTAAAACTCATTTTTATCAAAATTGAACTATTTTCCTTTTTTTAAGTTTTATGGAAAACTTGGCGGCGACTCCTCGAAGCCCACCTAAGGTGCGATCTTCACAGGTGGGGGTCGTGACAATAGAATTACATATAGAAGCATGGGAAAAATTATTCTAATTAAAAATAGAACTCAACCCCAAATTGGCTAACTTGGGCTCAGAGTTCCTTTTTGAACAAAGATAATTGTTTTAATATCTAATAGAGACAAATATAGGAAAAAAACTTGATTTAAATAAACTTTATAAAAGAATTATAAATAAATACACAAATATAGAATTAAATATAGTATCATGGGGAAAAATTCTCCTCATACAACTTTTTTGAAAAACTAATAAAAACAAATATAGTAGAAAAAATTCGACTTAGATATACTAAATAATAAATTTATAATTAAAAAAATGAATTTGACTCCTAGTTTGCCGAAGTCGACTCCGAGTTGAATATCTAATAAAAGAAATTTCACCTCACACAACTATTTTAATATCTTATAAAGACAAAGATCTATTTAAATATACAAATATTGAATTAAATATAAAATGATGGGGAAAAAATCTCCTCACACAACTAAAGACAAATATAGAATAAACAACTCGAGTTAAATACACTAAATAACTATTCTAACTAAAAACGAACTCGACTCCAAATTAGCTAATTGGGACTCCGAATTCCTTTTCGAAGAAACACAACGTCATCAAGAACACTCTAGTAGTCATCATCACAATCAGAATCAAATACAGCATCTTAAAATCGAACCATGCCTCTTTAATACTTCTATGGAAAGGGGGATTGGCAAAGGAGTAATAATCAAGTACATCTGGCGTAATAGGCTTCTTATCCAATGATCCCTTAGATATCCAAGAAAACACTCTTCTTCTAAGACCACCTCTTCACCTTTGGCGACTTTGCTTCTTACTGGAGGACTCAATCCCCCTCCTCCCACACACCCCGAGGCACTGACGCACACGTACCCATATCATAAATCATTATATCTTTCACCTTATATCCTCACCGCCATGGAAGAAGGTACACACAATGAACGGAAAAAAGGGCAGATAAAGAAAAAGGGACAAAGAAAAACAAAAAAAATACACTTTCTATAAGACAAGCTAATAAAATAATATTATTTCAATTTCATTTAGAGATACAACATCATCAAGAACACTCTTGTAGTCATCATCACAATTAGAATAAAATACAACAACTTAATCATACCATGCCTCCTCAATACTTTCGTGTAAAGCAGGATTAGGGAAGGACTAATAATTAGGTACGCTTGTCTTAATAGGATTCTTATGGGACCATCACTTCTATTTTTGCGAATTTGCTTCCTCTTGGAGGAGCTCAATCTCCCTCTTTACACACACACCTAAGACGTTGAAGCACACACACCCATATCATAAATTATTATATCTTTCATCTTAGATTCTCACCACCGTGGACGAAGACACACGCAATGAGTGAAAAGAAGGCAGATGAAGAAAAAGAGAAAAAATAAAACTCTATACTAAAAAATACAATTTTTATAAACCAAGCAAATAAAATAATACTATTTCAATTTCATTTACAGATACAACATCATCAGGAACACTCTTGTAGTCATCATCACAATGAGAATCAAATACAGCAACTGAATCAAACCATGCCTCCACAATACTTCCATTGAAAGTGGGATTGGCGAAGCAGAAACAATCAGGTACACTTGGCGTAAAAGGCTTCTTATCGAACGATCCCTTAGATATCCAAGAAGACATTCTTCCTTTGAGACTATCTCTTCTCCTTTTGCGACTCTGCTTCTTCTTTAAGGAGCTTAATCTCCCTCCTCCCACACAACCCTAAAGTGTTGACGCACACGCGCCCATACCATAAATTATTATATCTTTCACCTTAGATCCTCACCACCATGGAATAACACACATACAATGATCGAAAAGAAGGTAGATAAAGAAAAACTAAAACCTAAAAAAAAATACTTTTTTTAAGCCAAACTAATAAAATACTATTATTTTAATTCCATTTAGAGATACAAGATCATCAAGAACACTCTAGTAGTCATTATCACAATCAGAATCATATAGAGCAACTGAATCAAACCATGACTCCTCAATACTTCCGTGGAAAGTGGGATTGCGAAGGAGAGCAATCAGGTACGCCTGGCGTAATAGGCTTCTTATTCAATGATCCTTTAGATATCCGAGAAGACACTCTTCTTTTGTGACCATCTCTTCTCCGTTTTCTACCCTGCTTCTTCATGGAAGAGCTAAACCTCCCTTCTCCCACCTACCCCTGAGACGTTGACGCACACGCGCACATTCCGTAAATTATTATATCTTTTACCTTAGATCCACACCACGATGGAAGAAGATACACACAATGAACGAAAAGAAGACAGATAAAGATAAACGAACAATCATGTAAGCCTGACATAATAGGCAACTTATCCAAGTATACCTTAGATATCCGAGAAGACACTCTTCTTCTGAGATCATCTCTTCTTCTTTTGCAACTTTGCTTCTTCCAGGAGGAGCTCCATCTCTCTCCTCTGACACACCTTTGAGCATTGGTGCACACATGCCATACCATAACTTATTATATTTTTGACCTTAGATCCTCACGACCATGGAAGAAGACAAGCACAATGAATGAAAAAAAGGCAGACAAAGAAAAATGGAAAAAGAAAACTAAAAACTAAAAATTACGCTTTTTATAAACCAAGCTAATAAAATAAAATTATTTAAATTCAGTTTACAGATACAATATAATTAGGAACACTCTAGTAGTTATCATCACAATTAGAATCAAATACAACAACCGAATCAAACCATACCTCCTCAATAATTCTATGGAAAGTGGGATTGGCGAAGGAGGAACATTCAGGTAAGCATGGCATAATAGATTTCTTATCCAATGATGCTTTAGTTATCTGAGAAGACACTCTTCTTTTGATACCATGTCTTCAACTTTTTGGACTCTACTTTTTCCTAGAGGAGCTCAGTCTCCCTCGTCCCACACACCCCTGGGGCGTTGGCGCACACCCGACCATACCGTAAATTATTATATCTTTCATCTTAGATCCTCACCATCATGGAAGAAGACATAAGCAATGAATGATAAGAAAGCAGATAACGAAAATGAAAAAAAAAACTAAACAAAAACTTTTTATAAGCCAAGCTGATGAAATAATATTATTTCAATTCCATTTAGAGATACAAGATCATCAGAAACACTCTGCTAGTCATAATCACAATTAGAATCAAATACAACAATTAAATCAAACCATGTCTCCTCAATACTTTCGTGGAAAGCAGGATTGCGAAGGAGGAACAATCAGGTACGCCTAGAGTAACAGACTTTTTATCTAATGTTCCGTTAGATATTCGAGAAGACACTCTTCTTCTGAGACCATCTCTTCCCCATTTGCGACTGTGCTTTGTCTTGGTGGAGCTAAATCTCCCTCCTCGCACACACTCCGAGGTGTTGATTCACATGCGCTCATGCCTTAAATTATTATATCTTTCACCGTAGATCTTCACCACCATGGAAGAAAAGACATATAATAAATGGAAAGAAGGCAGATAAAGAACGAGGAACAATCAACTAAGCCTGCCATAATAGGCTTCTTATCCAATGATTCCCTAGATATCCGGGAAGACACACTTCCTCTGGGACGATCTCTTCTTCTTTTGTGAATCTGCTTCTTCGTGGAGCAGCTGAATCTCCCTCTTACCATACACCCCCTGAGGCGTTGATGCGCACGCGCTCATACCATATGTTATTATATCTTTCACACCACCATGGAAGATGACACACACAATGAACAAATATAAGGTAGATAAAGAAAAAGGGAAAAGAAAAGCTAAAAACTAAAAAAAATACAGTTTTTATAACTCAAGCTAATAAAATAATATTATTTCAATTAAATGTAGAGATACAACATCATCAGGAATACTCTGGTACTTATCATCACAATCAGAGTAAAATACAGCAACTGAATCAAATCATGCCTCCTCAATACTTCTGTGAAAAGAGGGATTGGCGAAGACACCTATAATGAACGAAAAGAAGGCAGATAAAGATGGAGGAACAATCAAGTAAGTCTGGCGTAATAGGCTTCTAATCCAATGATTCCTTAGATATCCGACAAGATGCTCTTCTTCTGAGATCATCTCTTCTCCTTCCGCGTCTTTGTTTCTTCCTAGAGGATCTCAATCTCGCTCCTCCTTCCCGCACATCCCCTAAAACGTTGATGCACATGCTCCTACACCATATATTATATATCTTTCACCTTAGAACCTCACCATGTTGGATGAAGACACACACAATGAACGAAAAAAAAGGCCGATAAATAAGGAGGAACAATCAGGAAAGCTTGGCATAATAGGCAACTTATCCAATGATCTCTTAAATATCTCAGAAGGCACTCTTCGTCGGAGACCATCTATTCTCCTTTTGCGACTATATTTCTTCCCGTAAGAGCTTAATATCACTCCTCCGACACACCCATGAGGAGTTGATGCACACGCGTTCAAACCATAAATTATTATATCTTCAACCTTATATCCTCACAACCATGGAAGAAGACACACACAATGAACGAAAAAGAATGTAGATAAAGAAAAATGGAAAAAGAAAAGCTAAAAATGAAAAAAAATACACTTTTTTATACGCCAAGATAATAAAATAATATTATTTCAATTTCATTTAGAGATACAAAATCATCAGGAGCACTCTGGTAGTCACCATCACAATCAAAATCAAATAAAGCAACTGAATCAAACCATGCCTCCTCAATACTTCTATGGAATGTGGGATTGACGAAAGAGAAACAATTAGGTACGCCTTGTGTAATAGGCTACATTTCGATTGATCCATTTGACATCCGACAAGACACTCTTCTTCTAAGACCATCTCTTCTCCTTTTGGGACTCTGCTTCTTCTTTGAGGAGCTAAATCTCCCTCCTCCCACACATTCCTGAGGTATTGACGCACACGCACGACTACCATAAATTATTATATCTTTCACCTTAGATCCTCACCACCGTGGAAGAAGACGCACATAATGAACGAAAAGAAGGCAGATAAAGAAGGATGAACAATCAAGTAAGCCTAGCATAATAAGCTTCTTATCCAATGATCCCTTAGATATCCGACATCACATACTTCTTCTGAGGTCATCTCTTCTCCTTCTGCTTCTTCCTGGAGGAGCTCAATCACTCTCCTCCTACACCCCCTGAGGCATTGATGCACACACCCCTATAAATTGTTATATCTTTCATCTTACATCCTTACCACGATGGATGAAGACACACACAATGAACGAAAATATGGCAGATAAAGAAGCAGAATGAATGAGGTAAGCTTGGCGTAATACGCGATTTATCTAATAATCCCTTAGAAATTTGAAAAGACTCTCTTCATAGGAGACCATCAATTCTCCTTTTACGACTCTACTTCTTCCCGTAGGAGATTAATCTCACTCCTCGCACACACCCATGAGGAGTTGACGCACACACGCACCATCGTGTGTGTCTTCTTATTCAATGATTCCTTAGATATCTGAGGTAAAACTCTTCTTCTGAGACCATCTTTACTCCTTTTTCGACTCTGCTTCTTCCTAGAAGAATTGAATCATCCTCCTCCCACACACCCATGAGGCATTGAAGTACACGTGCCCATAGCATAAATTATTATATCTTTAACCTTAGATCCTGACCACCATGGAAGAAGACACACACAATGAACAAAAAGAAGGTAGATAAATTAAAAGGGAAAAAGAAAAAAAAATACAGTTTTTATAAGTCAAGCTAATAAAACAATATTATTTAATTCAATTTAGAGATACAATATCATCATAAATACTCTACTTGTTTCCATCACAATCATAATCAAATACAGCAATTGAATCAAACCATGCCTCCTCAATACAATAAATTATAATATCTTTCACCGTAGATCCTCACCACCATGGAAGAAGACACACACAAGAAACGAAAAAGATAGTAGATGAAGAAAAAGGGAAAAAGAAAAGCTAAAAACAAAAAAAAATACACAATTTTATAAGCCAAGCAAATAAAATAATATTATTTCAATTCCATTTAGACGTACAACATCATCAAGAACACTCTGGTAGTCATTATCACAGTTAGAATTAAATAAAACAACTGAATCAAACCATGCCTCATCAATACTTTTGAGGAAAGCAGGATTGGCGTGGGAGGAACAATCAGCATGGAAGAAGAGCTCAATCTCTTCTCCTTTTGCGACTATGTTTCTTCTCCTTTTGCACCTTAGATCCTCACCAGCATGGAAGAAGACGCACACAATGAATGAAAAGACGGCAAATAAAGAAAAAGGAAAAAAAACTAAAAAAATACACTTTTTCTATGCCAGGTTAATAAAACAATATTATTTCAATTCCATTTAGAGATACAACAACATTAGGAACACTCTAGTAGTCATTATCACAATCAAAATCAAATGCAGCAATTGAATAAAATATGCCTCCTCAATAGTTTTGTGCAAATCGAGATTGGGAAAGGAGGAACAATCATGTACGCCTGGCGTTTTAGCCTTCTTATGCAATGATCCTTGGATATCCAAAAAGACACTTGTAATACCCGAGAATTTTTGAAACTTGAAATAAAATAAAAAGAGAAAGAAAAGAAGTAGGAAATATTTTTAGGATTTAATTCAGGACTTAAGTAAATAGAAACCTGAAATTTAAGTATGAGGAGGGACTAAACTAAAATTATATATTTTAGTTATTTTTAGTTTAGTTATTAATTATTTTATTTTTATTTATCTTATTTTTACTTCAGCCTCTAATTTTTTTTATTTGTACCGTGACCATTCCTCCTACTTAACATTCAAAAAAAATTAGAAAAGAGAGAGAGAGGCCGAGAGAGAGAGAAAGAACCCGAGACAGAGAGAAACCGAGAGGGAGAGGGAACCGAGACGGAGGAAGAAGGGGAAGGAGGAGGATTTCGCCAAAAAGTGGCCGGAGGGAGCTAGCCGACGCCGGAAAAAGCCACCGGAGCTCGATTACGACGTCTTCCAAACCTCCCACCGGTTGAATCAAGGTTGGTAACCCCAATTTTTTTCCTAAACCCTCAATTTCTCCATTTTTAGAGATTTCTTCAATTCATCTTCATTGGAGTTGTTTCGAGGGTAGATTGAAACCTAGAAAGTGTTCTTGAACACTTAGTTGGGGTAGGAACCGTGGCTATATTGTCGGATTTGGCCGAATTCGAATTTTGAAGGGTTTGGGGTTGAAATTTCTAAATATTCCCAATTTGGGGAAATTGTTGATAACTTAGGAATTGAGCTTGGATTTGAGTAGATAGGATTGGATTTGTATTGTTGAATTATAGGCGAACAAAACCCGTGAAGAGCGAAAGCGAAACCGGAGTCGAAAGGTGGCCGGAAAATGCCAAAAACCAGCCCACAACACAGCAAAACTCTGCTGTGCTGCGAGCTGGTGCGAGCACACCAGCTCACGGGCTGGCTAGGGTTGCTAAGGCAGAACCTTGGCGTTAACGCGTCAGGTCCCTGCTTGGCTTGCCCAAGTATGCTCTAAGGATGATTTTGAGAGTTCCAAGCCTCCTCTTTTCGATCTTCAACACCCGAGAACATTTCTAAAATATGTTATCAAGAATCAAAGATTATTTGAAATACTTTTTGTTTTCTCAAGGACGGAAGCTTGCGGAACAATTAAGTTCAATTTCTAAAATTGCAACTTTGTTCCTTCATGATGTTAGGAAACCTTAAGTAGGATAATTTAGAAGTATATTGAGGTTTAGTAACTCAAATCCAAGGCTCCAGAATCACTTTAGATAAGTGATAGTTGTACGAAACCAAGTGTGAAGCAATTGAGACTCTCATAGAAGAGAGGGAAGACGGATAAAACCAAGAACTCGGTTCCTGGCAACGTCTAGGTTCATTTTTAGACACGAGCATGTCATATGCATATGAGTTGCATATACTTTAAGATGTTAACCACGTGAAAGCGTTGTTAGGAAACCACGATTCGTCCGGAGCGGGAGTTACTCCAGGACAAGCACAAGGAAGCCGTCCAGGTGAGGGGTTTCCCATCCTTGCCCTACAAGGTTAATTGAGGATGTGGATATGTGGTTTGCCTATTTGTAAGGATAAATTAGAGGTTAACATGCTATTGTTGTTGCTAAACTGTATTATATGAAAGTACTTGTATATGTGATAAATTAGGGGTTTGATTACAGGCAAAGAGGTATTGGAGGGTATCTATGTGATGAAATGAGATATACCGAACAGTACGAGCAAGGGGTAGGTTACAGACTGAGTCCAAGGTTTGGCTCACACTATAAATTAGAAACTCATTAAAATAATCATTAAAAACTTGTTTATAAACGTCGACGTTATATGGTAACCGAACTTAGGAAAAACGTTAGAGCTAGGTTATGATCTAATATAAGGTTTGGGTACTAATTAAGGATTAAAAAGATCTCATAATTGATTAGTGGGTCATAGGGATGGTTCACATTACTTAGATAAAGTCAGTTTAGGTTAGCAATGGGTAGATGAGGTCAGAATCCCAGTTGAAAGCTCAGGAGGAAATATAAGTCAAATAAAGTCGCCCGTCAAGGCAATTGCTCTAGTTTGTTCTAGGGTCAGTTGTTTAATTTGCCCATGGAGGCCATTGCCCTAGCCAGACACTAGGGTTAGTTAAGAGAATTGCCTACTGAGGCCATTTTCCATTGTGAGATGCATGGACCAGATGAGTGATTGAAGCCATAGAAGTCATGGTCCAGTGTGAAATACTTGGTCTAGATTTATTGCTTTCTAATAACATGTTTAAAGTGATTGTTTGTTTTACGAGTAGAATGATAGTAAAGCATGATTCTTAGGTTTATGTTTGATTACACGTTATATTAATATTGCATGATTGTAATATAACATTGGATAAACTGGATTTTCATGCGCATGTGATTGTGGGTGTTTCCCTTTCCCCAGCTGTAGTGGTACCCGCCGCTATGCCGAGCATGGGAAGCTCTTCACTGAGTCCGTTTGACTCACTCCCCCTACTACAATGTTTCAAATACAGGTACCAGGCAGGCATCAACGTCCGGACAGTGATACAGACATCAGACCAACCTTAACGCACTTGTTCGCGTGGGTGGACACTTTTTGTGATATTTTGATTTTGTTGTACATATTCTAAGGTTGTAAGTATTGTGTAAATATTTACAGCTTTAGATGTACGCTCACTCTAGAAATGTCGGCTTCAAATGTATTTAAAGACAGGTTTCGGTTTTGGGGAAAATTACGATATACGTATGGTTATAGAAAATTGCTGCATGTGAATATGATAGATCATACGTATTGAGACGTACGGTCAATATGATATGGATATATATATTATGTGTTTGCTGCATTTGAATAGGATAGATCGTACATATTGAGACGTGCGGTCAATATGATATGGATATATATATTATGTGTATTGAAATATATCTATACACTAGGCTGAAACGGTATTGAGCGAATCGTGCATTGCAGGTTAATTAGGCCACGTGTGAGATGTGACCACTATTATGTTATACTTATTGATTGTATAACAGGGTAGTTAAGTTTATGTTTTATAGGGTAAGGCTTACGGGTTTAGAGGTAAAAGTCTATTCCCGTGCCGTCACGTACTTCCAAATTGGGGTCGTGACAACACTCTTGTTTTTAGACCATCTCTTCTCTTTTTGCAACTCTTTTTCTTCTTGGAAGAGCTAAATCTCCATCCTCCTACACACCCTTGAGGCTTTAACGCACAGACGCCCATACTATAAATTATTATATCTTTCACCTTAAATCCTCACCATTGTGGAGGAAGACACACACAATGAAAGGAAAACAAGGCAGATAAATAAAAGGGAAAATCAAATAAAAAATAAAAAATTACACTTTTTATAAGCGAAGCTAATAAATTAATTTATTTCAATTCCATTTAAAGATATAACATCATAAGGAACACTCAGGTAGTCATGATCACCAACAAAATCAAACACAGCAATTGAATTAAACCATGTCTCTTCAATACTTTTGTGAACAGCGAGATTGCAAAGGAGGTACAATCAAGTACGCATGGCATAATAGGCTTCTTATCCAATGATCCCTTACATATCCAAGAACATACTCGTCTTCTTAGAGGAGCTAAATCTCCCTCCTCCCACACAGCCCTAAGGCTTTGACATCTATCATCTTTGGGTTTTTGTGTTTCTTCAATATATGTGATTGGAGAAGTTATTAGAGAAGTGTTATGAAGTTGTTTAAATTTGTAAATGATACCATAACCTAGGTAGTGAATCATAGGTCTTGGTTATGCATAGGAATAATAGGAGTTTGGTAAGGATTTATTAGACTGATGTATAGATGAGTAATTAATTAGTGTGATCTTATGCGATAAAAAAACATAATCCCTAAGCCAAAACTATAACCCTAAAACCCTAACCCTAACCCTAAACCTCTAACTATAAACCCTAACCCCTAAATCTAAACCTTAAACCCCATACCCGAAGCCATAAAAAACATAAACCCTAAGCCATAAACCGTAAACCTTTAACCCTCAACTAATTAAATAAACATAAACATAAACATAAAAACAATAACCAAAATATTATATATATACTAGAGGCTTCATATGCACGTACGTGCATGTCAATTTTTTCTTTGATTAAAAATTATAATATAAATTATTATTATTATTAATTTTAAAATAATAAATTAAAAATTAAGATGTAATTTTCTTTAACTATCACTGCAATTATTCTTTTTGTAAAAAACAAACTACCGCTAACTTCTTATTTTCTCTCTCCCATTTTCTTCTCACATTATATTGTTATTTTTAACTTATTTAAATGAGTAATTTGGGAGACCATTGATGAAAAGGGACCACGGTCATATTAATTTAAAGTAGAAGTGCAGTTTAGTGGACTTGTAAACTGATTTGAATATCATCATGGTAGCAATTATGAAAATTATAGAGGTTAACATGAGGTCAAGGAAAATCTGGATGAAGAGGTTCACTAGTTAGTTTGCAAGGTTAGTACTTGAACCTAAGAAGAATTTAAAAAGCATTTGTGATATTGCTTTAAGGCATGTAACCTTAAATTAAGAAATTATTAAAAAGAAAGAGAAACTGATTCAAGGAGATGGTGTTTATCGCTCACTTTAATTCAAATTACTTCAAATTGAGGTTCCAACCAGTCGTCACGGTTCTGATCACATAAAAACCTCAGGTAGCACTGAGTGTAACCCAAGGGTCGAATATCTCGCGGATTCTTTGTTTTGTTCCTACAATTGGTTAGTATCTAAAAGCGAGCAAGTATTTGCAAAATGACTAGGGAATTAATGGTTTAAAGGGTCAAATATAATATGAAGCAGGATCCCAAGAAAAATAGAACCAAGCAATCATGGCCAATCAAATATTATTTAGGTTTAATTAATTCATTCAAAAAATTCTTCCTATTCATGATAGTTGTGATTACGAAAGCCTATCTAATGATGTCATCCCCGATCGAGAACATCAATAACATACAACAAGAGATTTTATGACATACTTAATGATCAACTGCCTAACAAGGAACAAATAATTCAAATAAATATTTAGAGCTGTAAAAACGGGCCAACCCGTACAGGTTAGTCGCAAACGGGCTGGGCTAGTGAGGGGTTAGTTTTAAAACGAGCCAAGAAAACATCAACCCGGCTCGTTTATGGCGAGTGGACGGGTAAACGGCCTACCCGTCAACCCACCAACACAGTTTTTTTTTACTATCATTTTTTTAAAAAACTTTTTCCCTATTATTACTAGATAAAGTAATACATAAAACTTAAAAGCAATGCCAATACAAAAAGCATTACATTTTACATTAGATAAGTGTCATAATAAAGCAAAGCCAATACATCCAATTTCAAACTAAAGCATAGTGCAACCAAGTAATACATCAAAATAGTAGTGCATCAAATTCAAACTAGGACCACCTGAACTCTTGAAGCCAAAATAGACTAAACCAACAAGATAACAAAAGAAAAAACTAAAGCATAGTGCAACCAAGTAAGCAAACCACGGTGCCACACCAACCATACCATCTATAATGCATCTCCAATGTTCAATCTTCATCTTCATCTTTATCTTCATCCTCAATAGTAATACAATCATTTGAATCTTGTTTAGAATTTTATAACTCATTTGAAGTTGAATAGTCATTGTCATCGCCATCATCTATAAGAAGCAAAAATATCATAACAAAAAATGAAAATTATTCATTATAATTTATGTAGTAATTGTAACAGTCATTTTTTATTCAAACAATTTGTAGTGTCAAATAAGGACCCCAAGAGGTCGTTGTCCTGGGGGACTTGTCCTTAGGTGGAGACCTAGGTGCCTACATAGTCTTGTGTAGGGATCAAAGTCCACATAGTTCGAAGGGGGAACATCCATGGTGGTCGTTAGGCAGGAGTGTTACCTGTAGTGCCATGTGCGACTAGGACGTCAATGTGTTCTCCGGGCAGGCGAGCCACTTGTTGGAGGTACCTTGTAGGTAGAGGGAGAGAGCAAAGGTCTCTCGATGCTGCTTAAGGCAAGAGGATGTTTGTATCATGTCAATGGAGCGAGTATCTATTTAGGAAAACTTTGGGTAGCGATGATCTCGTTCAATGTTTTTAGTGTTGTGAGCACTACTATGTTCGCTTCTAGAATGCGTGTTGTATTGCTTATGGAATGTCCCTCCTTAGTCCCCCGAGTATGTGGTATTTATACTCAGAGTAGGGGAGAACGTGGTTGACCCACGTTCTTGAGCCCTGAGCTCGACCCACGATCTGGAGAGTTAACCCACGTCTCTAATGCGGGAGAGTATGTGGGTCATTGTGTGGAGAGGCCACATCTGGGTCCATCGAGCGGTGCCATGTGTCACTAATTTGAGGTCTGGTAAACCTTCTAGAAGGCCAGTGCCATGTGTCCATAGGAGGGCATATTATGGAATTACATAAGTCCCCCAACTCTATGGGTGCTAAGTGCCCGTGGACTTAAGTTGCCTTTTGCAGAACATTGGGAGCAAGGTCACCCGTCATGAATTGTTCGTAGAGCCAGATTGACCACTAATCATAGGAGACGAAGCGGTCGAGCGTTCACTTGCGTTGTTTTGGAGTTTGTCAAGAGTGGGTAGCCAAGGATGCCACACGTCCGAATCTAGACGGTCGTTCGCTTAAGTTTCCCAACAAGTTTCTCAAGCCGTTTCCGCAGAAACGTTCATGTCTTTCCAAGAAGATGTCATCATTACAGGGAAGGTGACTTTCCGGAGATGCCCTTGGAAGGCTTCGAGGGGATTTGAAAGGTCAGGGGCTTTCTGGACTTTCTCCCTCTGCTCTCCTGAACCTTTTTCTCTTCTTGCCTTTTGGCTTGGCTTCAATGTGGTTGCATCCCCGTTTTTCCAACTTCTGTAATTTTCTCTTCCAACCTTCCCCTTTAGCATAACCGCCTCATTTGTGTTTTCTTTTGTTGTTCTAATGGCTTCTTCTAGCGCCCCTGGCCCTCGACCCCAAATAGCGAAACCGGAGTTTAAACATGCATTTCTCATAGTTGTCGTGGATGGAGCTAAGGAAAGAGTCGAGGCTCTCATTCCTCTGCAGGATTCAGTGGATCTTCAAGGGGTTTTAGCCAAGGAAGGTGAATGTCCTGTTGTGAGCCCTTCTTCGGTTTCGGAGGAATGGTATACAGCCAAACTCGAGCCGAGATCTACCGATAATAGTCCTGTCGTTGAGGCGGAAGAGGAATCGTTGGTGTTGCTAGGTCCTAGCATTGAAAAAATATGGAGAGAAAGGTTTTCCCCTTCTCTTGCCGAGAATTACGAGATTAGAGCAATGGAGAAGGGGGAGACTATCACTTGGAGTGACGACATAAGCTTCATTCTCCCTTTGTGTCCCATTGTCTTCTTGTCTCTTTACTCCGTGTGCAAGACGCGCAGTTGGGTGAGCTTTCAGTCGTACTCGAAGGAGTTTACCATTTCTGACATGCCAAACAATAATCACGCATGGCGGTCGTACTTCTTTAAGGTTGTTCCCAAGAAATGTACTTGTCCTCCTTGGATACACCCCGAGGAGTGGCATCCTCGCTTTCTTCTTAAGTGGCCGAATCCATCCCTTCTATTGCGGCATGACCAGGAGGAGTGTGAAGAAAATGCCTTTAGGTCCCTGAGGGGGTTGAAGGTCTTCTTAATTTTGGTGACATGTTGCTCCTTGCTATGCCCCCATCTTCTAAGTGTCTTTTCCCTTTTTCGTTTTAGGATTAAACTTGGGCATCATCCAAGGGAGATTGGATGCTCCGTTAGGCTCTTGGAGATGAAGCCGGAAACAAGGGCGGGCTAGGTTTCAAAGTTCTGACACAGATGTTGGTACGGGTGCTGAGAACCAATTTGGTGATGATGACAACCTAAATCGCCATGGTCGCCAAAAGATTCCCTATACCCCTATACCCCCTGAGGAGATGGCTGTCAAGTTTCTGGGTGAAGGTGCCTCCTTTAATGGGAAATTGATCCCTTTGACATTGAGTGAGTCATATTGGCTCGCCAGCATTATCCCTTGCATTATGGTGATGATTATGCTTTAGAGCATATGACCAAGGAGGCCATGTTGTTGCTTAGTCGCCTGACGGGCTTTGCTTACCAACGGGAGATTGAGGGTGTAGGCATTTTTTCATTTTGTTTCGCCTAGCTTTTTCTTAAGTGGCTTAATGTTCGAAAAAACTTGCAGGGAGTGGTGAAGAAGTTGCTCAATGAGAATACCCAATTGAGCAACAAACTGAATGAGTTAGAGGCTGAGCTTGCCAGGAAGAATGCAGAGATCGCAAGGGATCATCGCTTAGACTTTCTTCGTTTTGCCAATTACGGGATATAGAATGGCATCGCGTAATTGGAGGACTTGATGGGTATCTCAGTTACTCCAGAGATAAGGGCAAAACTTCATCCTTCCTGGGAAAAAATTGGGTGTAAATTTCATGCTCGTCTTTGCACTGATTCCCCATTGAGGATAAAGGAGTATACTATTGCTCCGATTCCTTGCAGGTATGCTCGAGTTGTGACGATGACCTCCCCATAGTCAGGCGTGTAGTTGTGCCCTCAAGACATTGCCCTGGACGGAGATGCCTCTTAGATTAGGTTTTTTGTATCTTGAGGCGTTAGTCCTCGTCAATGTATATACTTTTGATGATTAAGAAAACAGATTTTGACAAGTACGAGAGTTGATTAGTCGCATTGTATTTAATGTTTTTCGTTAATCATAACGAGTGCATGACATAGGATAACAAACTTGTCTATGGACTAAGACATAGTGAAGTATTTTTTAAGAATAATAGCATTCCAAGTATTGGGTACATGCTCGCCCGATAAATGGGTTACTTTGTATGCGCCACGAGAGGCTATCCCGATAACCCTGTATGGGCCTTTCCAATTTGGTGCGAGCTTTCCATGAAGGCGGTTGCGCCTATTGTTGATTGTTGTTCGTATAACCAGGTCACCTATTTTGAATTCTCGGGGGTGGACCCCTTGGTTGTATTTGTATTTTCGCGCGAGAAGCTGCTTGTAAGCGGCCGTTTTCAGTGCTACAGCCTCTCGGCAATCCTTGGCTTCATCCAGACTCATGAGCAAATTTTCTAGATTTGAGTCTGAGTAGTTTAGCATTCAATCTAAGGGGACTCCGATATCCATGGGAACTATAGCTTCTTGCCCGTAGGTTAGGGCAAATGGCGTTTCACTTGTGGCTGAGTGAATTGTTGTTCGATAGGACCATAGGACTGAGGAGAGCTCATCTACCCGTTTTTCCTTTTCCTCTGTTAGGCATTTTCTTAGTCCCTCGAGTATGATTCTAATGGCCCACTCAGTTTTTTCGTTGGCCGTCGGGTACTCAATCGAGGACGTTCGATGGTCAATGTGCCATTCTATGCAAAAGTCTTTGGACTTTTCATTAACGAATTGGCTACCGTTTTCAGTGATCAGTATATGGGGAGGGTCAAACCTGGATATGATATTTCACCAGAGGAAATTTTGGACATTTTGGGACCCAATAGTGGCAAGTGGTTCAGCTTCGATCCATTTCGTGAAATAGTCAACTGCCACTATGAGGAATTTCCTTTGCAATATGCTTTGTGGGAGAGGTCCGAGTATATCCATTCCCCAAGTATCAAATGACCATATGGACTCGATGGATTTTAGCTCTCCGGGAGGCTGATGTATGAAGTTGGCACTGGTCACAGTTCGAGACTAATTTCTCGGAGTCTGCCCTCATGCTGGGCCAGTAGAAACCCGAGCAAATTGCTTGTTTTCGGAGGGCACCCACATATTAATGGGTTCCGCATACGCCTTCATGGATTTCTTGGAGGACATAGTTAGCCTCTTCAGGTGGGAGACACTTGAGGTGCAGGGACGAGAATCCCTTTCTGTACAAGTCTTTCCCCTAGATAAAATATCGTGCTACCTGTCTCCTTATCTTTATGGCTAATCCCCTTTCTTCAGGTAGCGTGCCCTCTTTTATATACGCTTTTATGGAAGCCATCTAGGAGACGTCGATTGCTATTGGTAGCATATTTGGACCTATGCTGGGTGCTTATAGGGTCGTTCGGAGGACCGTTTTGAGGCTCGATTGACTTGGCATGGTGGATAGTTTGGAGAGGGCGCCAGCTTTGGTGTTTTGGCTTCTTGGTATCCATGTGATCAAGACAGATTCGAACCTGCTGATTTCTTGTTTGGCACGCTCCACGTATTTGGAAATGGTAGCGTCTTTTGCCTCGAATTCTCCAATAAGTTGTCTAACCACTAGTTGTGAGTCACTAAATAACTTGACCTTTGAGGTACCTAGGTCGTGAGCTAGCATTAATCCGACTATGAGTGCTTCATATTCAGCTTGGTTGTTTGAGGCTGGGAACCTGAAGCGCAAGGCTTGTTCCACCTTAATTTCATCAGGGCTCTCAGTTATGACTCTGGCGCCCGCGGATTTCCTGGTCAAGGAGCCTTCTACGTAAACTAGCCATGGGGATTTTTCTGGCTGTGGCTCGCGTGTCGCGTCAGTCTTTGTTTCTTTTGTCGAGGCGTCCCCCTTTTGGCATTCTGATGGGTTTGGCCTTCGATTGCCCGCCTTGGCTAGTATTTGATGTTGAACTTGGAGAGTTCTACGGCCTAGTTTGTCATTCTCCTTGCTATGTCTGCCTTCTGTAGTATTTCCCGCAGTGGTTGTTCGGTTCAGACCATAATTGTGTGTTGTTGAAAGTACAGTCAGAGTGTTCGTGCTGAATAAACGAGGGCCAACACTAGTTTCTCTACTCGCTAGTACCGTAATTGAGCTCCTTGCAGGGCGTGGCTCGTATAATACACTGGGTATTGTTGTACTCCTTCTTCCCTTATTAAGACGGAGCTTACGATGTGATCTGTGGTAACTAAGAATAGTACCAGGGTTTCCCTTCCTTGGTTTTTGCCAGTATTAAGGGCCTAGCCAAGTACGCTTTTAGGTCATGGAAGGACTTTTCACATTACTCTGTCCACTAGAACGTTGGTGCAATTTTTAGGATCCTGTAGAAATGGAGGCATTGGTCAGCCATCCTGGACAAGAATGTTTTGAGGGCCGCTAGCCTTCTGTTGAGCCTCTGTACATCTTTGATCGATCGGGGAGGTTCCATGTTTAGGATGGCCGTGTACTTCTCTGGGTTGGCCTCGATTCCCCTCTCTGGGTTAGGGGACTTGTCCTTAGGTGGAGACCTAGGTGCCTACGTTCCCTTGTGTAGGGATCAAAGTCCACGTAGTTTGAAGGGGGAATGTCCATGGTTGGCGTTAGACAGGAGTGTTACCTGTAGTGTCGTGTGCGGCTAGGACGTCAATGTGTTCTCCGGGCGGGCGAGCCATCTGTTGGAGGTACCTCGTAGATAGAGGGAGAGAGCAAAGGTCTCTGGATTCTGCTTAGAGCAAGAGGATGTGTGTCTCCTTTCAAAGGAGCGAGTATGGGTTGATGTCTATTTAGGAACACTTCAGGTAGCGATGATCTCTTTCAATGTTTTCAATGTTGCGAGCACTACTATGTTCGCTTATGGATTGTGTGTTGTGTTGCTTATGGAATGTCCCTCCTTAGTCCCCCGGGTGAGGGATATTTATACTCGGAGTAGGGGAGAACATGGTCGACCCACGTTCTTGAGTCTTGAGCTCGACCCACGATCAATAGAGTTAACCCACGTCTCCAATGCGGGAGAGTATGCTGGTGATTGTGGGGAGAGGCCTCGTCTAGGTCCATCGAGCGGTGCCACGTGTCACTGATCTGATGTCTAGTAAACCTTTTAGAAGGCTAGTGCCACGTGTCCATAGGAGGGCATATTATGGAATTACAGTAATGTAAATAAAAGTAGGCATCACAAGGATTAGTATACTACCTTCAAAATTAAAACCATGTAGCCAATTCCGAGTACAAATAAGTGCTTGGACATTATCTAGAAGAAGGGAGCATCTATACTTATTCAAAACTCTTGAGCCAATACTAAAAGCCGATTCACTAGCTACTGTAGTGATTGGGATGCTTAAAATGTCACAAGCCCTCTTCAAAACACATGGAAATTCATTTTGATGGTCCCTCCAATGTCCCAAAACATCTAATTTTTTATGAAATTAGGTTTCAGTTTTGGCTCTTCCAAGTATTTGTCTAATTCAGACTTTCCCACCGGAGATTCAGTTTCACACACATAATCACTATATTCCTACACAATATTAATTCAAATTTAATATCAATACAAAATATGACAAACATATAACTAAACAAATAATTCAAATTTAATTTATAAAGGAAGAAAAGCATACCCAAAAGGCACCTTGCTATCAGTTGGACGAAGTGGTGTAGTAGAAGGAAGTGGTGTTGGTGGTACTGCTACACTTGAACTACTTGCTCCATCATCTCTTGTTTTATATTGAGCAAAAAAGAGTATATAATTTTGTCTTTACATTCTCTAACTTTTGCTCCCAATTGATAGGCTGAAGCTTTGAATAACAAATTTTCAATGAATCAAATTTTATCCTTGGATCAAGCACAATTGCAATTGCAAGAATGACAATACAGTCACTCCAACACTTGTCAAATTTTTCTTTCATCCTTGTTGCCATGTCTTGAATTACCAAATCATCAACCCCCAAATTTTCTATCAACAAGCATTCAATTTTCCATATTTGCATAAAATACATGTTGGAAGTAGGATAAGGTGATGCATCCAAAAAACAATTTAGTAATTACGTTAAATGGCAATAAAAAGTCTTTCATCTTCTCTGCTTTCATCCACTCCTCATTTGACGGACAACTCTTGAAATTCTTATCAAACAAAGATAGGCTACCAAAGGCTCTCCGATATTTTATTGCACTTTCAAGCATGATATATGTTGAATTCCATCTAGTAGAAACATCTAACCTCAAACCCATACCAGTGTCAATACCACCAACTTGAGCAACACATTCATTGAAGTTAATCATTCTAGCTTCAGAAGCTTTGACATACTTAATACTTTCACTTATTTTATTCAATGCTCCACTAGCCACTTTTAACTCTTCTTGAACAATAAGATTCAAGATGTTAGCACAACACCTTATATGAAAAAATTCACCACGACACAACAAACTATTTTGCAAGGGCAGGTGTTCTTTCAGTATGCTTTGCATGCAATCATTTGCTGAAGCATTGTCCAAAGGAAGAGAAAATATCTTTCGATCAATTCCCCATTCTTTCAAGCAATTAAAAATCTTTGAGCCAATTCAACCCTAGAGTGTGGAGGCTCCATTTTACAAAACGAAAGAATCTTGATATTTAATTTCCAAGAGTCATCAATGATATGAACAGTTAAACAAATGTAGCCCTCCGTGTCCAACAATCAAAAGTTAAACATATTCTTCCACAACTCTTAGCCATACGCTTTTTCAACTTGTCCTTTTGATCAAGATAAAATTTCCATACATCAGACATTGCAGTATTTCTACTAATATGTTTTACATCAGGATACAACAAATTTAGTAGTTCCCTAATCCTTCTATACTCAACAAAAGAATATGGAAGATCATGTTCAGTAATGGCCATAGATATAACCTCACGCAAACGTTAAGGATCAACTTTTCTAGAACTTAACTTTCCAGCTTGGTCCAACATCTTCGCACCAATGTTCTGATATTTAGGGAGACCTACACACTTAGGAATATGCCTTAAAAGTGTTGAGGTTCCAATATTAGAACTACCAATTACATATTTTCTTTGACAACCATTACATTGTGCCTTCTCTTTACCATCAACAATGCCAATTCTAGTAAAATTCTTCCATACTTCTGAAGTAAAAGTTTTAGGCTTCTTAGACAATGGTGGTTTTTTAGACAAAGGCACATCCTCTATTTGAGAAGATACACTAACTTTAGGTACATTTTCTTTAACCATATTCCCAATACTACTACCAACATTATCAGAATTCATACTGCAAAAAATAAACAAATATATATATATATATATATATATATATATATATATATATTAATGAACCAATTCAATTTTTAGTTAGAAGAAGCAAGTAAAAGTCATTTTCAAATTTTCCTTCCCTCTCATCTCTTTGGAACAAAGAATACAAATTAGAGAAGTTAGTTATCTATTCATATTTTAAAATTAGTTAGATATTCAAAGACAAGGTTCAATACTAAACCAAGAGCTCATTTCACCAATGACATTTTAAGAACCTTTAAACAAATTAAGCACAATAAAAATAATGCTACTAAATCAAAGCAATTACAACCATAACCAAATGTGAGTTAATGACGAAAGAAAATGCTATTTATGTGTATTTTGTTTCTGTACAATAATAATAATAATAATAATAATAATAATAATAATAATAATAAATTAGTGATGACATCTATATTATTTTTTAGTGCATTTTAAGAAAGAGGAGGAAAACAGAGGAATATGCTTTCAATTAAAAAAAAAAGAATCTATGGATATTGTACCACAAATCTAAAGTTCATTATTTTCTCATGGCTTGGAAATTATCACGTGAACTTATTTGATGAAGATGAACAAGATGGAATGTGCAGTGAATTTTATAAATAATGAAAATGCTAAACAAGAAATTTATATCAACCCAAACAAGATGATGATGCAAGACCGAAAACCAATGAAAATGCTAACACAAGAAATATAAATCAACCCTTACCTTGCTTCAGATGCCAGATTTGGTCGAAGCGGTGTGCTCGGTACTCGTGCTCCTCACTTGTTCAACAGTAACCTTCGACCGACGGCAGTAGCAACTCGACGGACGATGGCGGCAACACAGCAGCAACTCGATGGACTCGGTGGATGGTGGGTTCACAAGATCACAGTTCACTCAATCACTCTGTCTCTCAGACTCTCACATGGGGTGAAACTTTTGAAGTTATGATTTGTGAAGGGTGTGGACTGTGGAGGCTGCTTCTATTTTTATTAAATAACAATTATTTAATTAAAAAATAAATAAAAAATGGGTTACCTGTGGGTAACCCGTCAAAAACCCGCATTCAAAGTGGGCTATACGGGTCGGGTCAAATTTTCTGCGAGCTAAATTTTTAGCAACCCAACCTGCTAAAATTTGCTGGTAAACGGGCAAAACCCGCGGATCGAACATGTTTTAACAGCTCTATAAATATTATCACAATTAGAAGATGCATACGATCAAGAACCCAATAAATAGATATATAAATGAATATCAAGAAATAGAAATTCCAAGTGCTCTACCACATAATCAATGATTACCGACCTGATATCAACGATCTAGTATACTAATTACATGCCCATTCATGGAAGAATCTAACAAACTAATGACATGTGATTTAGAAGCAAAATAAAATCTATAAATCGAAAACGTTAAAATACAAAAGATGAATGAATTAACAAACCCTAATAGAGAGCCATCAACTCATGCCTACACTAGTTCTTCTTGGAAGCCCAAGAAGATCTTAGTCACTCATATTCTATCTAAAATATATGGGAATCATTGAATGCCTTTTCAACCTTGTTAGATGCCTATTTACATTGCTCAGGGACATCCAATTTGATTAGGAATAGGATGGAGATAACTATTAATTGGTATGAAATTTAATATTTGAATTTAAACCAATTTAAAAGCATCTGCAACTCCTTAGATGACTGGGATCCTTCTTAAATTTGTCCATAAGGTTGTTGTCAACGTCATCCACCTTGTTAGCCTCTGCACACCACAGCGAGTCCTCAATGAATGGCAGGGTACTCGCTGTGGCAAGCTGTTTAACTCACTACAACAGTGCTTCTTTGCTTGTTGCGGCAAGTTGATTTGCTTGCTGCAGCGAATGCTCCGTTCCATTTTTTATTTGCTCTCCTTCTAGGCCTTGCTATGAGTTCTTGCTTTGGTTTCGGTTCCTATACTTGGAGTATATCTTCTTATTTATCCCTGTTAAGCCTGCAGCACTAAACAAATATCAAACACACCTATCCAAATCTAGAGCATTCAAGATCAAGTTAACTCAAAGGGTTAGTGCTCCCAATCAGAAATAAAAATCTACCATGCAAGTACTCAAGTAAATTTTGATCCTCGGATCACTTCGTCCAATTAGTCATGCATGAGAATTTTTTTTCAAGAATATTTAGGACCAATTTATTAACACACTTATTTCCTCACCAATTTATTGGAGTAAGATTTCACTCATAACATACTTACCTGCCTCTTACCATAGCCTTGAAGAGGGTGTCTATCTCCATTGTTTGTTGCACACAAGTTCCTAGTCAAGAGCTCTTTTGGGCTTGTAACATTGTTGATGGAGGCTATATATATTTTCACTGTTTAAAGAAAGAAAGAGCAAAAGCCTCTTTTGGTTAAATACTAAGTCCTGATTTTCGGAAAACTAAGGTTTTTCTTCTCATCCTTCAACCTTATTTATGCCCTCGGGTTTCACTTTTGTGCCCCTGTACATTGGTACTTTTGTACCTTCTTTATTTTTTTATTATACTATTTTTTTTACTTTTCGAATAAACCATTTTGGCTTATTGAGTTCCCTGGGCTTTTAACATGACTGGGAGGATAAGAAGTTTTTTACTTGAACAATCAAACAATCAATATTAATAGAATATTTTCGGAGAATCTGCTTATGTAAAGCTCAAAACAGGGTGATAGAGGTTTGCAAATGCATATATATAGGCTTGAGTTTGGGCACTAAGTACAAGAGACGAATGCCTCAATCTTCCCAGGTCCTTCTGTGCTAGTCAGTCTCAATTTAGACCCACTGCAAGTTCTAGAAGAAAACAAGTCAAGCAATTAAAACACTCAATAAATGTATATGTGTAGATCAGTGTTTGGGGTTTATCCTTCCAACAAGGTTAGGTCACTCATATTGGTTTTTCAATAATCCTTCCAACTCTCTCATACATGTGTTAATTCGCTCAAGCAAACAAGAATATCCTTCATGATATAAGAAAAATTCTAGTTTGGTTAACGCCTTAAAAGTTTTACTAAATCAAGGATTCTCTAATTTTAAATTCCCTTAGTCTAGTTTGGAAAGCCTAAATAAGGTTCATTGATTTTCGAAAAGAAATATCTTTTAAGGAAAGCATATTAGTTGATTTTTGAAAAATTTTCTAACTGCTACATGCTAGGTTTAATTCATAAGAAATTTAATTTTTGAAAAAATTCACCCATTTATTTATTTTTCATATTGAAATAATTAGCAGGACCCTGAAGTCTTAAAATTTCTAGATGGAGTGATTCCCCACCCCACCCCCCTACACTTAAAACAAGTAGTGTCTTCAATGCATCAAGGACGAGAAGTTTTAAGACAGAATGGTACTTAGCAAAACAAGACAGATTCAGCAAACAGAAAAATATGCATTAATTAAAGAGAGATATTGCAGCATCAAGTAGCGATGGCAAAATCACAGGGTTTAATAATTTCAAATTTTCAAAAGAAAAATGAAATCAAGAAAATTCGAACAAAAAGAAAATAAACAAAATTATCAAAAATTCAGAACTTTTAAACAAAATTTTAGGGTAAAATATTCTTTCCCCCACACTTATTTAACAGTTAATTTTGTTACTCACAACAGACCGGGTAATTTGGGGAAAGAAATACTTACCTTGCCCAAAAGACTAACTGAAAATAAATGGTGTCTCTGTTTTACTCTAATCAAAATTGGTTTCTTTCTATTTATACACGTACAGTTATACAAGAAAACTACTAAACAAATAATCATTAGTCATTTTGAAAGTTTAGCCCCCCACACTTTATGATCAAGCATTTTATGTTCAAGTGTAGAGGTATTTAGTCCACATCTTTCCTTCAATTGTTTATCTCTGTTTTAGGGGTTGGACACCTACATATAAAATATTATAGCAATTTGATAATACCCATATTTACCCTTGTCTTTATTGATATTTGGCAATGTTTTAGTGAGCTTCTTAGGCCAAAATGCAAGATTTAATCTTTAGGAAGGGTAACTATGGACTAGAACAAATTCTTGCTAAAGCTGGGTTCAATTGATGAAAATATTGTACTTTTCCTTTGATTTCTTTGTGCATGCTTTTGGTTAATTGTTTTGGGAACTTTACACCGTTCTTTGGTTGTTTTTTAGGACTTCCGAACGAGGTTTAGCAAGCATATCAAGCATAGAGACCAAAATAGAAGCTGAAAAAGAGGAGCTGGGGCAAATCTGCAAAGAAAAAAGTGCTCAAAATGCAGCACTTCATTAATTCAGCTTATGTGCCGCCAGCACCTCAAATGTGTCGCTGGCACCTCAAACAGAAACTGCACATGTGCGAAAATTTGTTAGCTGTCCGAAAATTTGCTTAGGGTTTTAGCGTTTTTTGCCACAAGAGAAGCATCTTATGTCATTAAAAAAAGAATATTCTTGTTGAAGCCAACACATTAAAGCTAATTTAGCGTTCCATTTGAAAAAAAAATAGAGACATACACATTCCATTTTCTCATCCTCTCTTTCACGTTTTTCTCTTCTCTTCTCAACCCTTTCCACTTTCTCTTCATCTTCTTCATTCTCCACCACTACCCACTCCACAAACCAGCAACTTCCATCATCATCCATGGCTAAGCAAGGGTTGGAGGAGCTTGGTGAAGCATTTCTCCCATCCATGAGTAGCTAAATCTCTTGTGCTTTGGAGGAGGATGATTAGGGCTTGAGCTATGGAACTTAATCGGGAGTTCTTCTTGTTTTCCTTCCACTTCTTTTTGTAGATTCTTTTGTATCTTGTTGATATTGATGGGTTTGTATTGATTATGGTTCTATGGTTGTGGAACTTAACTTGGTTGTAGTTGGATATTAGGGATTTATATAGACTTGTGATTTGTATTTTGATTCTCCCATTGTGGGTTTTGATTACATTGGATTTGGTTGAATCTTATTGTAATATTTGATTCATTGTGGAAGCCACTCTAATGACAATGGTATTTGTTGAGTTGAATTCAAGTCTATGTTAAATTCCCCATTTGCTTCATTGATGGTATTTGATTAGGTTTGTTAATTGTCCGGTTGGTTAATTGCATCCTCTAATTAATTTACGTAGGTTTAGTGATTATTGAACTACATAGAAAATGGTTTTTCATTGATTAACTCCACACTTTTTGTTAGCAAGGATAGCCCAAAGTATTCTCTAACAAAGCATATTCATCTCATTTGCATCACATCAATTTACTTTAGCTTTTTCTTATTGAAAATTACAAAAAGATAAAATTCTAGTTGCATTTGGTTTCATTTAGTTTCTTTGCACACAAAGTGTTTGTTAAACTGCCTCAAAGACATCCCTTTTTGTGTTAATTGTGCATATTTGTCCATAGAGTCCATAGGCTCCGCGAGACAGAATCGACCTAGGTTGTGCCACTAGCTGCACATTCTAGCATTAATTTGATTGGTAACGGCCTCGCGACAAGGCCCGTTCGTCACAATTCAAAATATTTGCCACCAGTAGCCTTCAGTTAGACAGCATTCATCTTTCAGTTATACATAGTCATTCAGGTTTATGTTAAAAAGTAAAATAAAAAGAAATAAAAGACTCGATCGAAAACTAACAAAATTTTAAAATTACTACTACTAGGAGGCTTCCTCCCCCACACTTATCCTAGAGGGCTACCAAAATTAAGGATAAGTTGATGAAAGAAGCAGCCAGATGGTCAATTCGACTTCAGATTCTCCTTGAAATGTCGGAGCGGTAGTAGGTACCTACGCTCCAGGGAACTTTTAGTGTTCCCTTTTAGCTTTCCAAGTCGCAAGTTCTTTTTAAATATTCTATCAATTATGGGGAACCTGCTATTTAGGGAACTTTTAGTATTCATCTTCATCTTACCAATGCGCAGGTTCCCTTTGAATATTCAAAATAGTAGGAGAAATCTGCTTTTCGGGGAACATTCAGTATTCATCTCTTTATGTTTATCTTGCCCTTCGGTCATCCCTATTGCTTAATCTACTTCACCTTGATCTAAGATGGTTTCAATTTTAGGGCTTCTATCCTCTATACTTGTATCACAAACATTATTTGTTTCAAGGGTGAAAGAGGGGATATCAATTTTTAAAGAAGGGGCAACGGGTGTGTAATAACCCAAAAATATGTTCAAAAAACAAAACAAATTAAAATTAATAAATTAATTGAAAATTTATGTATATGTGATTTTGGAATTAAATTGTAATAACTCAAAATAATAGTAATAATAAAATAATAATAACAATAGTATATGTAAAGTAAATTAGGAAATTATAAGGTAAAATAGTAATAATAAGAATAATAATAATATATGTAGATATATGTGACATTGGGGTTAGCCTATTCGACTAAAATAGAAATAAATGAAAGAGATTCTTTGGCTACATATGGGATCGTAAAAGTAAGAATTTAGGAATTAAAATTAACATGAAAGTTAGGTAGACAAATCCTAATTTAGTTAAAAAGTGGTCCTAAGAATTATGGTGAACTCATAGTTTAAATTTTGTAAATTTTTGAAATTAAAATTTTACCCGATAGGAATTTCTTATTTTCTAGAAGCCTCTTTATCATATATTTTTAATAATCCTATGACTATCCAAAAAATTCAAATCCTTCCTATTTTTACCCACAAGAAAATCTAGATAAGAAAATTCATTTAAAATTTCATTTTACCATACTCAAAAATTGTCAAATACCAAATTTACCCTTAAAATCGCTTTTACCTTACCCACGATTTTGCTTCAGCTTCTTTCCCCTGCTTCAACTTCTCTCCACCACCACGCACACTCCATCTCTTCATTCCATTTTCCTTCTTTCTAAGTTCCAAGCGCTCCACACTTGAAACCATTAACGTTGCTGACCACCGCCACTAGGAGCCGCCGCTCAGTCACCACCTCCTATCACAACCCCGACCCGGAGGCACGTGACCAGCACAAACAAAGGGACCGACCCCAAGTCTGTTAGCCTTATCCTTTTGCTCAATACAAACATATGTTCAATCATACATGCATATATATAATATACGTGGCTCACACTCACGTGTGACCTATCCTACGCCTGCAATCTACAGCCCAACATGTTGTTTCAGTTTATATATATAGTCATACACACATAAGTATATATCATATACGTTGTCACGCACGTGTCCATATATAATCTCAATCCCCATAAATACCTAACCCTGTCTTTAAGTATGTGGAACTAACAATTCTAGAATTTTACAAGATAGATATAACTATTTATTACAAAATAATTAACCAAAAATGTTACCCACGTGAACAAAGCGTGTGCACTGATATACACCGCCTTCATTTAGCCGACATAGAAGCCTGTCCTGCACCTATGTCTGAAAAATGGAAGCCACAGGAGGGTGAGTCAAATGACTAACCCATCCTAGGCGTAGTAAAGGGTACCACTACGACCGGGGGAGGGAACAATCACATAACATAGACACGCCCACATTAATTATTCCTTACAATTTAATACGTTATCACACATTTGAGTTATCAACATGCTCATATAGATAAGTTTAATAATAATTGTAACTGTCGTTTTTGGTTCACACAATTGTAATTTGGTATTAAGGACCGCAAGGGGTCTTAACCTTGGGGGTTTTGTCCTTAGGTGATGCACCTAGGTGTCTACGTACCCTTCGAGAGGGATCAAAGTCCAGGTAGTTCATCATGGTGACGTCTATAGGAGCCGTTAGACAAGGTAGTTACCTGTGTTGGGCCGTGTGCGGCTAAGACGTGCCTAAGGTAGTCCGGGCGGGCGAGCCGCTCTTAGGAGGTTGCATAGTGGTTGAGAGAGCTTGGATCTCTGAGGGCTGCAGGAAGCCCTATAGGTGATACGCTCTGGGACGGAGGTGAGCTTGCCGATGACTGGATGGGACGGAGCTTACGGCGGAGCTCGGAATGCGTGGAGAATATGTGTGAGGTGTCTCAGGGTACTCAGGTCACTGGGAATGTCTGAGGTATCTAAGATCCGGTGTTGTAATCCTTGAAGTTGTTGTTTAGTCCCCCGGGTGAGGGTCTATTTATACCGAGTGTGGGGGAGTCGTGCTAGACCCACGATCTCGTGGAGTGTAGGTCGCCCCACGTTGCTTAGGGGGTTCCCACGTTTGGTTGAGTGGGTATCTGTGAAGTGACGTGGGCAAGGACCACGTAACTAGTGGATGAGTGGTGCCACGTGCTTGTAGCGCACGTTGCTGCTAGGTTTCTAGAAGCTTAGTGCCACGTGTCCCGTGGTGGAATATTCCGTAGTTACATAAGTCCCCCAAGTCTACGGGTGTCGAGCGCCCGTGTACTTAAGTTCTCTTGTCTGTAAGCTACATAGGAATTTTTGTTGACTCTAAACACGGGAGGGCTCGTCCGCGCGTGGTGATGGTTACTTTGCGATGATCGTCCGACTTGCGAAACAGTGTCCTTCGTTTCGTTCTGTGGAAGGGGACACGCGTCTTGTTTCGAATGGCTGGCTGCTTGACTTCCTTAGCAATTTTTCAAGCCATCTCTGCAGAAAGTACGCGACTTACCGAGGAGGAGTCATCATTGCTCAGATGGGAATTTCCCGGGATACCCTTTGCGAGTGGGCGGAATAAGTTCAAAGGTCAGGGGTCTTTTGGTCATTCCTTCAGTCTCAAAGTTTTGCCCATTTTCGCGCCTCTTGGTTGGACTACGAAGCGTCTGTTGGGCCTCATTTTTATTACTGAGACTGAAAGAGCCCCTTTTCTTCGTTCTGTGGTCCCCTTCTTAGTCTAGATCCTCGGCGGTTTTCTGCTCATAACCATTCGAAAATGGCCTCAGCTAGTGTTGCTGCTTCTGTGTGTTCTTCCATGGATCCAGATTTCGAACAGTCCCTTCTGCTGGTTGCCACAAAAGGGAGTAAGGGAGAGAGTAGATACTCTCATTATGTTGCGCGACTCCGTGGACCTTCGGGGAGTTCTATCCGGAGAGGATGGAAATTTGGTGGTTCCTCCTCCGACTGTTTCTGAGAATTGGTATTCTACTGAGCCAAAACTAGGTTCTACGGTTAACATTTCATCAATGGATGCTGGTGTGGAATCGCGGGTGCTGTCGGGGGCCGGCATTGAGAAGGTGTGGGAGGAGCGCTTCGCTCCTTCACTTCCCGAGGGCTAGGAGATAAAGCCGATGGGAGAGGGGGAGACGATTCTTTGGAGCGACAGTGTTGGCTTCGTTCTTCCTCTCTGCATCCCTTGGAACGCTGCCTTCATCCCTCCTTTTTCTGGCTTCGTGGAAGCCATGCTCAACTTCCTGAATGTTTGCCCCGCGCAGTTAACTCAAAATGCATGGTCGATACTCAGTGTCTTTGATAGGTACTGTCGGTCGCACAAGTTGGAAGTCCTTCCAAATGTGTTTCTCTCTCTTTCCTCTATCTGCGAGGCACATGGATGGGTATGTTTTCAGTCATCTGCAAAAGGTTTTGCCATCACCGATCTGCCGGACAACAATCACGCCTGGTGGTCGTATTTCTTCAAAGTGGTACCCAAGAAGGGTTTTTGTCTGCCTTGGGTTCGGCCGCTCGACTGGCGCCCGCGCTTCCCTCTCAAGTGGTCCAATCCTATTCTCCGGGTTCGATATGACCGGGAGGAGTACGAGGAGACTACCTTCGAATTTCTGAAGGGGGCCGTAGTCTTAGGCGCAGCTTTAGGTAAGCTTGTATTAATGAGTTGTGCCCTTTTGTTCTTCTGTCTCCTCACCAAGTTTCAGATGCTTCCTCTTTACAGGGTTAAACTTGGGTGGTATTCAGGGGAGGCTGAATCCCCCGTCGAGTTCTCGGAGTCAGAAACACGAGCGGTTGGAGCCAGCGAGCGCTGCCGTTTCGTCCTCAAGAGCAGACGAAGATGCTGTGGCGGACAGTAATCCGATGGGAAAAGGTGCGGGAGTTGCAAATCAGGTGGGGTGAAATCAGCTTGAATCACCACGGTCGCAGGAGGGTTCCTTATACTCCCATACTCCTCGAAGAGTTGTCCGTCCGACTTCTGGGTGAGGGTATCTCTTTTAAAGGGAAGTTGATCCCCTTTGAGGCGGAGCAGGTCATACTAGCTCGTCAGCATTATCCTCTTGATTACGGGGATGATTATGCTTTGGAGCGTATGACCAAGGATACCATGTTGTTGCTAAGCCGTCTGGTAGGCTTTGCGCGTCAGCGGGAAGTCAAGAGGGTAGGATGCTTTCTCCTAGCTTCAATGTTCTCTATGTAGGGTGACTGATTCCTTCGTGATTTTGTGCAAGAAGTGTTGGAGGATTTGCTGGATGAGAACATCCAACTGACCGCCCGTGTGAAGGAACTGGAGGGCGAGCTGGCGGAGTGCAAGGTCAATTCTTTGCGGGTTTGTCGCCAAGATTTTCTGCGCTTTGCGAACTACAGAATGCAGAATGGCATAGCGCAGTTGGAGGATTTGATGGGTATCTCTGTCCCTCCAGAAGTTAGGGCGAAGATGCATCCTTCCTGAGAGAACATTGGCGGGGAGTTTCGCGTTCGCGCTCAAGGGGACTCTCCGTTGAGGATCGAGGATTATGATGTGGCCCCGAATCCTCGAAGGGATTTGCCTCGGTCGGGCGAGCTGCCTCACTCATCAAAGGGGGATAGTCCCCGTATGTGAATATTTTAAGTAAGGAAAATTTAGCATTTTGAGCACGAGAGTTGATCAATCGTATTGCATTTTATATTCCTTTAAACACATAGCATAACTGTCTTGGGACTAAGACGAGTTAGTAGTACATTTGTCTTGGGACTAAGATAAGGTAGAAGGCATTCATCTTAGGGTTATGATGTAGTGAAGTGCCTGCAATTTTGGCCTTTGGACTAAGGCGAAGAGAAATATTATCGACTAAGACATAGTAAAATATTTCTTAAGGCTGCTGGCGTTCCAGGTGTTTGGGACGTGCTCTCCCGTTAGGTGTGCTAACTTGTATGTGTTGTGTGAAGCGATTCCAATAACCCAGTATGCGCCTTCCCAATTAGGTGCGAGCTCGCCGTGTAGGCGGTCGTGCCTATTGTTTATCGTTGTGCGCATGACCAAGTCGCCTTTTTCGAATTTACGAGGTCGGATGCCTCGGTTGTAGTTTTGCGCTAGCAACTGTTTGTAAGCGATATTTTTTAGTACCACTGCTTCCCTGCGTTCCTCGACCGCATCCAGGCTGACCAAGAGGCTTTCTGGATTGGATTCGGAATAATTTGCACCCGATCCGAAGCGACCCCAATGTCGGCGGGGAAGATTGCTTCCTGTCCGTATGTCAGAGCGAAAGGAGTTTCTCCGATGGCCGTGTGTATCATTGTTCGATAGAAACATAAGACTGATGGGAGTTCGTCTAACCATCCGTCCTTCGCGTCTGTTAACCGCTTCCGTAGTCCTTCAAGGATGATACGGTTCGCCCTCTCCGTCTGTCCATTGGTCACCTGGTATTCGAAAGAGGTGGTTTTATGGTCGATGCTCCAATCCTTGCAGAAATCTTCAAACTTCTCGCTGACGAATTGACGCTCGTTGTCGGTGATCAATGTATGTAGGGGGCCGAAGCGGGTAATGATGTTCCGCCAGAGAAAGTTTTGGACGTTTTGGGAGCCGATTGTTGCCAAAGGTTCGGCTTCGATCCATTTTGTGAAATAGTCGACGGCCACTATGAGGAATTTCCGTTGCAGCGTGCCCAGAGGGAGGGGGCCCAAGATATCCATACCCGAAGTGTCAAAGGGCCATGGAGATTCGATGGGCTTCAACTCACCGGGCGGCTGGTGTATGAATGCAGCGTGCCGGTGACATTGGTCGCAGTGGGTAACTAAAGCCTCTGAGTCGACCCTCATTGTTGGCCAGTAAAATTTGGAGCGCAGAGCTCGCTTGCGGAGGGCTCTTACGGATTGGTGTGTGTCGCATATGCCTTCGTGGATTTCCTGTAGCACATAATTTTCTTCTTAGGTCGAGATGCATCGGAGGTGTGGGGGTGAGAATCCCTTTTTGTATAGGTCGTTTCCCCAGACAAAGTATCGAGCTGCATGCCTCCTGATTTTTCGAGCGAGCTCTTTGTCTGTAGGCAGGGTGCCCGCCGTTAGGTACGTCTTGATGGGGGCCATCCAAGAATTGTCGATTGCTATCGGCAGTACGTCGAAAGTCCCGATTGGCTCGGTGTGGTAGCTAATTTAGAGAGGGCGTCAGCTTGGGTGTTTTGGTTTCGAGGGATCCGTGTGATCAACACGGATTCGAACCTGCTGATTTCTTGTTTGGCACGCTCCACATATTTGATGATAGTGGCGTCCTTTGCCTTAAAATCTCCGTTGAGTTGTCCAACCACTAATTGTGAGTCGCTGAATAGCTTGACCTTTGAGGCACCCAGGTCGTAGGCTAGCGCTAGTCCGTCTATGAGTGCTTCATATTCAGCTTGATTGTTGGAGGCTGGGAACGTGAAGCGTAGGGCTTATTCCACTTTGATTCCGTCGGGGCTCTCTACGATAATGTCGATGCCCGCAGATTTCCTGGTCGAGGAGCCGTCAGTGTAGACTAGCCATGGGGATTTTTCCGGCTGTGCTCGGTGGTCTTGTCTGTTTTGAAGTTGGGGCGTCCCCCTGAAGGCGTTCTGACGGAGTAATTTCGGCGACGAAGTCTGCCAAGGCTTAGGCTTTGATCACCCATCGGGGCTCGTATTGGATGTCGAGTTTTGATAGCTCGACGGCCCAGTTTTTCATTCGCCCTGCTAAGTCGAGCTTTTGCAGTATTTGCCGCAGGGGTTGGTCAGTTTGGACCACGATTGTGTGTTGGTGAAAGTAGGGTTGAAGCCTTCTGGCCGAGTGGATGAGGGCGAGTACGAGTTTTTCTACCTGTTGGTGCCGGAGTTGGGCTCCTTGCAAGGCATGGCTTGTGTAGTAAACTGAGAATTCTTCGACCCCTTCTTCTCTTATCAGCGCTAAGCTCACAACCTGATCGGTGGTGGCCAGATAAAGTATGAGGGTTTCTCCATTGACGGCTTTGGCTGGCACCGGGGGTTTAGCTAGATAAACCTTAAGGTCCTAGAAGGACTTCTTGCACTGCTCAGTCCATTGGAACGCTGGTGCCATTTTCAGAATTTTGTAAAAGGGAAGGCATCGGTCGGCCATCCTTGATAAGAATCGATTGAGGGCCGCTAACCTCCCGTTTAGCCTCTGCACCTCTTTCACCGTTCGTGGTGGCTCCATGTCGAGAATGGCTGCACATTTTTCTGGGTTGGCCTCGATTCCTCTTTGTGTGATCATGAATCCCAGGAATTTTCCTGTCAACACGCCGAAGGTGTATTTGGTTAGATTCAGCTTCATTTGGTGTGTCCGAAAAACTAGGAAGAGTTCCTCTAAATGTGCCAGATGTTGTTCAAGCTCCATAGACTTGACCACCATGTCGTTGACGTATACTTCGAGGTTTCGGCCTATCCAGTCCCTGAAAATGATGTCCATCATCCTTTGGTAGGTCGTGCCTGCGTTCTTTAGTTTGAAGGGTTGACCTTGTAGCAGTAGACGCCTTTGTCCGTGATAAAGAAGGTTTTCTCCTGATCCTTCGGGTTCATCTGAATCTGGTTGTATCCTGAGAAGGCGTCAAGGAAGCTCAGCATCCAGTGTGCGGCCGTCCCGTCGACCATCTTATCTATATTCGAGAGCGGGTAGGCGTCTTTCGGACATGCTTTGTTTAGATTGGTGAAGTCTATGCACATTCGCCATTTCCCGTTCGCCTTTTTTACCATCACCACGTTGGACAGCCAGTCAAGGTACTGTGATTTGCGTACGAAGCCAGCATCGAGGAGCTTTTGCACTTCTTCATTGATTGCCTACTGTCTCTCATCGCCAAAGTGCCGCTTCTTCAGGATAACGCTGGGGCCTTCCATGATATTGAGGCAATGACATATGAGCGCAGGGTCTATTCCTGGCATGTCCACGGCGCTCCAGGCGAATACATCCCTGTACTGGGTGAGCAGCTCCTGGAACTTTCTTCGGGCTGTCTGTCTGAGAAGAGCTCCTACGCGGATTTCCCGGTTATTTTCCTGATCTATGCAAATGTTCACGAGGTCATCCGTAGGTTGTGGCCTGGCTCCGGGGATCTCATCGCGCAGGTCCACTATCTCGGAAGAGCTTTCAGCCTTATTCCTGACCTTGTTTATAGCGGGGCGGTCAGACGAAAAGCATGCACGGGTTCCTTGGTCCACTCGCATTTCTGCAACGACGGCTGGCGTGGGAAACTTTATCACCATGTGGGCTGTGGATATGATGACTCTGAGTTTGGTGAGGGTTGGTCGACCCAGGACTGTGTTGTATGCCGATGGGGCCGTTGATATGGTGAACCTAACTCTGACGCGGACGACCTTTGGTTGTGTGCCTAGGGTGAGCCATGTTGCACGGGTTCCCTGTGTTTCAACGATTTGTCCAGAGAAGTCAAGAGAGTTCCTCCCTCCGATGTTAGCTAATCCTTACAGTGGGTCATTTCTTCCAAAGTCCTTGCGAAGAGTATGTCGGCAACTGACCAGGGATCTACCAATACGCGTCTGACATCAAATCCTGAGATGTTGGCCGTGATGACCAGTGGCTCGTTCATCTCGGTCGTACCTAGTTCTATTAAAAGTGACGAACTGCGTTTTATGTCGCTTGCTCCGGCCGCTTCGGATGTCATCTGGTCGTTCGTGCGAGGGTTTTGGGGGGCAGGTGCTAGTCATGCAAGTATTTCCATGTATTATATCCTATAAACAAGATAAGAAATGCGGGTTTCTGAGTGTTAGGTGTATACTCCTACTCCCGGAAAAAGAAATGTTGCTTAGCGACAGATTGCACAAGCCATTGTGGCCTGGGAAAGATCGCGGTGGGCGCCACTGTAACTGTCGTTTTTGGTTAAGACAATTTTAATTCGGAATTAAGGATCGCAAGGGGTCTTAACCTTGGGGGACTTGTCTTTAGGTAAAGCACCTAGGTGCCTACGTACCCTTCGTGAGGGATCAAAGTCCACGTAGTTCGTCATGGTGACGTCTATAGGAGCCGTTACACAAGTTAGTTATCGGTGTTGGGCCGTGTGAGGCTAAGACGTGCCTAAGGTACTCCAGGCGGGCGAGCCGCTCTTACGAGGTTGCCTTAGTGATTGAGAAAGCTCAGGTCTTTGAGGGCTACGGGAAGCCCTATAGGTGATATGCTCCGGGACGGAGGTGAGCTTGCCGGTGACCGGATGGGACGGAGCTTATGGCAGAGCTTGGAATGCGTGGAGAATATGTGTGAGGTGTCTGAGGGTACTCAAGTCACTGGGAATGTCTGAGGTATCTAAGAGCCGGTGTTGTAATCATTGAAGTTGTTGTTCAGTCCCTCGGGTGAGGGTCTATTTATACCGATTGTGGAGGAGTTGTGCTCGACCCCGATCTCGTGGAGTGTAGGTCGCCCCACGTTGCTTAGGGGGTTCCCACGTTTGGTTGAGTGGGTGTTCCGTGAAGTGACGTGGGCAAGGGCCACGTAACTAGTGGATGAGTGGTGCCACGTGCTTGTAGCACATGCTGCTGCTAAGTTACTAGAAGCTTAGTGCCACGTGTCCCGTGGTGGAATATTCCGTAGTTACAATAATGCATATTAACGGAAGCATACAATAGCAATTAACTATCAATGTCAGTCACAATCACCAACTTTCAATATTTTCACACTCAATATCATCAATACCATCATACTGGATCAATCTCAAACCACTTACTATCCTAATGCATCGGCAGAACTCTGGTCATCGTCATGGCAATTCCGAAAATACCATCCTGATGCCAGATCAGAACACTAGCCATCGTCATTGCGAAGTTTAGAAAATATTGTTCAGATACACTCTAGGGATGTAAAGGTTTATATTTACATCAATTGTATCCACATCCCGAACCACCTCATGGGACGCCCATGCACTTGACACATTCTGGATCAAATCTCACAGAAAGTTCATTTTCTTGGCACATTCTAGACCAACCTCACGGAATGTCCATTGGCTTAGGCACATTCTAGACCAAACTCACAGAATGCCTAACCATGTCATTCTTCGCAAACACAACAATTCAGCAAACAATTTCATTGAATAACACTGCTCACATCGTTTCCATCACACAAAAGAAATATTCATTCACTATTCTAAGTCTCAAACCTATCCAAGTTCAAATAACATCAAACAAGTTCAATCATTCCAAAGCATGTTGTAGTATTTATAATCAACAACCAAACAGATACTTTTCAAGCCCACATTACCACAGAGTCAAACAACCCTTAGGGGCTAAGATGGGAAAATCCCTCACTTGGGCGACCTCCCTGTGCACCTCCCTAAGTGCTTCCACCTCTAGGCGTTTCGTTGTGTCCTATAACACAATTTCTTTTTCCATCAATGGATAATCAAACAATTTAATTTCACGCCATATGAAATTCTAATATGTATGCACATGCATATTGTCTATGTTTGCCAAGAGCCATGGCCTTGGTCTTACCTGACTTTCCTCTTGTTGGGATGTTTCTGTATATGCTCAGCCACTTCACTTGAGTGATATTTCGAATTTAAGGTTATTCGAGCTTTGGACGAAGTGTTACACAAATCGCCATCCCTTTTTAAAACTAATGCCCTGGCAAGAGGTGGAAATCTAATCACCCTGGATTCAATTTATTTCATTTGGCTATGAAACTAATTCCATTACGTAGAGGACGGAAAAATAATGAAAAGCGACATATGGTTTGCGAAAATCAGACTTCGAATGAAAAAGTTATGGACACTTGAAACTTACGTTCATGCACCTCTTGCAAGGGCACCGAATCATAGTACTCACATCTAGTTGACTGAAAGCCCACTCGAGAAAGGAATCTATACCTTTAATATATATTGGGTCAGCCCTATTCTTAATCTCTAACCAACCTTTATCAATCCTTATTTCCTACTGTTATGAATATATATATATATATATATATATATATATATATATATATATATATATATATATATATATTACTTGTTTAAATATATTTATATTTCTATAGAGATAAGGATAAGATAAGGATAACTAAGTTCCTATTAGGATTCAAATCCCTAATTTTGAGTTTCCTCTTGTAGAAATATACATGTACTCCCTATTATGATAATACACAGAAATTCTTTCCTTCAAGCTTTACTTGGTACCAGAGCCTGAAACCTAAAATTCCTCTTCTGTGCCGCTGCTCAACTCTGGTTGTTGTGAGGTGTTTGCGGGACCTCCGTCCAGTGGCTGTTTGTTACACCGCCGGCAATTAGGGAGGGAGCTGAAGGTGTTTTCCGACGTATCCCCGGCGACCGCACCACCATCTGACCAGCGCGTGAAGCTCACGCGCCGGTGAAGTCCATCCCTTTGCGTGGCGCGTGAAGGCCACGCGCCACCCTCCTCTCACCGGATTTTTTTCGTCATCCCTGTTTCGTGATCGCCGGCGTGTGTCTAGGCCGTTGACGGTGTTTTCTGGCGAATTTGACGTTGGGTCCATGGAGATCTAGCATTTTTAGGTATATTTTGACTAGTTTTGCTGCTGTTTGGTGGTGATTTGCTACTGTTTGGTTCGTTTGCTGCTGTTTGGTGGTGTTTTGCCACTGTTTAGGGTGGTTTGGTGGTGTTTTATCACTGGTTTGGTAGTTTTTTGCTACTATTTGGTCAGTTTGCTGCTGTTTGGTGGTGTTTTATCACTGATTTGGTAGTTTTCTGCTACAGTTTGGGCACTTTATTGCTATTTCAATGCCTTCAATCTTGTTTTTCGGAAGTGTTGGCTTCTGTTTGGTTGTTTAGCTCCTATTTTGCTGTTTTTTTATTGAGGGGCATTGTCGATGGCGGAAGACAAAGCTGAAGTTGTGAGTGAAGTGGTTCCAGTTGTTACCAGGATCACGGAGCATAAACTTACCTCTTCAAACTTCTTGGAATGGGCCAAGACAATTCGTATCTATTTACAAAGCATTGATAAGGAAGATCATCTTGATCATCCTCCCATGGATGGTACGAAGAAGGCTTGGCTGAAAGATGATCAGAGACTCTTTCTCTTGATTCGTAACACCATTAGTCTCGAGGTACTCCGTTACGTTACTCATTGTGATCTGGTTAAAGAACTAATGGACTATCTGGCGTTTGTTCATTCTGGTAAGGGGAATCTCTCTCATACTTATGATGTGTGTAAGACCTTTTATCGTCCTGAGAAGTTGGATAAGTCTCTTGTGGCTTATTTTATGGAATTTAAAAAGGCCTATGAAGAACTGAATACTTTGTTGCCATATACTACTGACATTAAAGTTCAAATGAAGCACAGAGAACAAATGACAATTATGAGTTGAATCTCTGGTCTCCCTTCAGAATATGAGGGCGCCAAGCAACAGATCCTTGCTGGTACGGAGGTTACTTCTTTAAAGGAGATTTATTCTCGAGTACTACGTACAGAGAGTGTTCATTCACAACCTCCTAATGATGTCAGTGCACTTATCGGTCGAAGTAATACCAAGGCAGGGGGAGCATCTAATAATGGAGGTCGCAACCAGGAATCGGGAGGGATTGTGTGCTACTATTGCAAAGAACCGGGACATACCAAGACTAACTGTAAGAAACTTCAGAGAAAGTGTCCCAATCAGCAAATGTTGTCTCCACTCAACCTTCATTTGACAAGACTGTTCAAATCTCTACTGATGAATATGCTCAATATAATTATATTTGTATAGAGATAAGGATAAGATAAGGATAACTAAGTTCCTATTAGGATTCAAATCCCTAATTTTGAGTTTCCTCTTGTATATATATACATGTACTCCCTATTATGATAATACACAGAATTTCTTTCCCTCAAGCTTTACACCTACATTTCAAAATAAAATGATTGTGCTCATATTCTACAACATACTATCATTTAGAAGAACATTCATCATAAAGATTCATCAAAGAAACATTCTCATTAGAATTAGAAAAAACGAAGCAAGAGTAAATACTCTAATCAACATTTATTTTGCAGATACAGAAACAAATAAGCCAAGGCACAAACTTCTAAATTTTAAATATATTGGAGCATAAGAAATTTCTACTATTTTAACCATAACAATATCTAGAAGTTAAGATGCAGCGCTAATGATGTCAATTGAAAAAAAAATAGCATTCACATGATAATTTAAACCGTATAAAGGCACACGTACAAGCTGAAATTACTTAAATTGGCATGGAAATTGATACATACTTCTTGAAGTGCTAGTAAGGCTTCAGCTGTCCAGCGACTAACCTCTAAAGAGAATTGGTTTGTAATATGTTTTACCTACACCAAGATTTAAAACATTTCAACAATAAAGACAACTTTCCACTAAGTTCCTTACGTATGAACCTACAATCTAATTCATTCATAATAGTTCCTTAATTCATTCACATTGGGTCCCAATTAGTGTAAGTGTATATAAAAAAAAGTATCATTATTTCACAAATAAAACATAATTTCATCAAATCTAATTTCAAAATAAAAGAATCTAATATGATTAATTAAGTCCATATATTCCAAACGAATTTTTCTTGTCTCTTCAAAGTCTTTTTGGTATACTTTATGCCTCTGGTCACTAATTTATTCATCAAATATATATACCCATGATTGTGATGAATTAAGGAAATATCAATGTATGCAATTAAGGAATCTAATATGACTACGCCTTCTTTTTGGTGAAATATCAATGTATGCAATTAAGGAAATCAACCAGAACTAGAGCAAAGGATTTGGATCCAAAAGTTACTTCTTTGTATCATTTGCTCCAAGGTCACTTAATACAATTTTAGTGGACAAAACTACAGCATGACCATATTATCTACAGAGCAAAAAAATATGTAAATAACCAAGGAAATTGTATAGTTCTAGAGATCTCATCCCTAGATGGATCATAATATGATATCAAACTGAAGTGTCTATTTCATTAACTTGATAACATACTGTAAAAGGTAGAATATGTAAAATAAAAATTTCATCATTCTCCTTTATGAACATAAAATAATATAGTAGGAATACTCAGCCTGCTTCTAATACCCTCGAATACACCATGAAATTAGAAAAAATAAACGTGCATGTGCTCCGGCACTCAACAAATAAGAGCGACAGGATGTCCATTTCCAATATTTCTTCTAGTGAACATAAGGATAATAAAGAAAAGAAAAGCTTTTTAATGTACAAGTGAATCCTGTTGACGTTGCTGACTATGTAGCCATAATAATTTGTTGCAAAATTAACTTGATTCCAGGTGCCCCTTCTGAAATATTGCAGCTTACTAGACTGAGTAGTACTATTAATAAGAATCAAAATTCCAAAGTTCTTTCTCTGACATAATTAGCTATGACAATAAGTTTGGGGGCAAAGTAATTAATAAGTGTATTGCGTATGATCCAGCTTTCAGACTTTGGAATAACACACACCAACTTGACATGTCAACCATTGATGGATGCAAAAACAACATAAAAAAATACAAAACTTGTGTTCCACTGAATGAAATATATGATTTTGCAGATGATTGGTTAATTTGAACAAAATAAGTTTTATATTATAATTCAGCAAAAAGAATAATTGCAAATATGTATTTTATATATTTTTACTACAATATGTTATATAAAAATAAAACATGATATATTCTACCTTTTACAAATGAATCTAATATGACTACGCCTTCTTTTTGGTGAAATATCAATGTATGCAATTAAGGAAATCAACCAGAACTAGAGCAAAGGATTTGGATCCAAAAGTTACTTCTTTGTATCATTTGGTCCAAGGTCACTTAATACAATTTTAGTGGACAAAATTACAACATGACCATATTATCTACAAAGCATAAAAATATGTAAATAACCAAGTAAATTGTACAGTTCCAGAGATCCCATCACTAGATGGATCATAATATGATATCAAACTGAAGTGTCTATTTCTCACTTTTATGTTGTGGGTGTCAAGGAGTGTGCAGGAGCATGTGGTGAATGCAATGCACTCAATGTTTAAAGCACCCAGTTAAATTATGGTGCAAAATGCAAATACATAATTTTCTTCCACTTTTGACCTTTGATTATGATTTTGGAAATAAGGTAAATTGTGAACGAGCCGTGTCCAGTGGATTAGAAAATGCGGGGAGAGAGAGACGAATAAAGAATGCACAAAGAATCACGGCATCACCAATGAAAGGAGACATTTTCGGTTTAAAAATTGGATGGGCACAGAAAACCTATTAGAGTATAAAATAATAACTAAATCGATTGGTGATTCGAACTAAGGAGAAGTGAGAAGGTGAGAAGACAAAGTGAAGCGTACCAGTAAAAACCCAAGCAAGATCGACCTGAGGAGAAGTGAGAAATCAGAGGTTGGTGATTCGATTGATCGATCGATCAAGCTTTTGAAAGCAAGAGAAGAAGACAGAAAATCGAGGAATGGAGAAGAGACGAACGAAACTCACAGCAACAATCGAATGGAGAATAGATGAATCGGTTTTGGTTTAGATTTGGAAAGATAGGATTTGGGGAAAAATCGAATCAATTAATTGGGGAAAAAGTAGCGCCTAATGAATTCCGCGCGAAACACTTCTTGTTACGAAACGATGCAATAAAAATAATAAATTCTGAGGTTGCCTTAGCGGTTAATGTTAAGGTTGTAATTCACGAATCCCGTGTTCGAATTTTTCCAATCCCTAAAATCAGTTTTACTTTAATTTTTTTTAAGATATATTTTGCAAAAGGACAATAGAAGGATTCGAAGACGGGAACGAAGGAAGCAACCTAACGCAAAAACCATTACTCCAGAACTGTAGTTTTGTTTATTTATTGCATTATAAATTTCAATATTCATAGAATATATCTAATATTTTAAAAAAAATAATATTTCACTTATATTAATTTTAAAATTTGAAAAATGAACAATTAAATTAAAACATTCAATGGCGACCTTAGTCGCCATTGTAACCCATTAACCATTTGGTGGCCACTAATGTCGCCACTGAATATTGTTCCACTTTGGGTGGCGACTAAAGTCCCCACTTTAGGTCGTCCAACCATCAGTGGCGACAAAACTCGCCACCTAATACTCAACTTTAGGTGACGACTAAGTTAGTCGCCACCTTATATCACACATTAGGTGGCAACATTTCTGGTCGCCACCTTTTATCATACATTAGGGGACCACTTTTTTGGTCGCCATTGAAAGACATCTTACAGTGACAAGTTATTGAGTCGCCACCTATAAATGAATTTTTTGTAGTGACCCTAACGTTTCCATACTCCACTTCCAACCAAATTCAAGCAATTTAATCGTGATTCATACCCTCCATAATGTTCAAGAACACTATCCATGCATTAATTAAACTCCACTTTGTCCCAATTTCAACATCTACTCAAGAACCCTAAGAATTTAGCACAAGTGGGGAGTGAGGTGCCTTTAACTTTGGGTTAAATGAGGAGGGAGAATTTTCTCATTTTAGTCCCTCATTTCTTTCTCTCATCTTTTCCTTTCTTTTTAGTCCCTAATCAAATTTAATTTTCAAAATTCCCTTTACTTAATTTCTTTTCTTTACAAATTAATTATTCCCCCAAAATCCCTACTCTTATTTTCGACAAACAACTAATTTATCCATTACATCTCCATATATTTTTAATTTTCTAAAATTCCCAGATATCACACCTCCATTCGCCGGAAACAGCCACCTTCAACAACGATTTTGCCTCAAAAGTTGGAGAAAAATCGGACATATAATTGGCTTGGGTGTGGGTTGCGAAACTTAGTGAGATTTTGGGGGGTTTTTGTTGGATTTTAGGTAAGTAATCCTTCTCTTTCTTAAATATGGATTATTAACATGTTTCTTAAGGTCTATTAGATGGATTTAGGGCTTGAAATTTGTTGGAAATTAGTCACAATCTTCGCACTAAGTAAGCTTAAATTTAGTCATAATTTAGAAGTCAAAATAGAAACATTGAGAGATTAAGTTTGATTATGAAATGAAATGGGTAGTTGAAGTTGAGTAGGAGGATAATAGCTTGTGGCTATGGGGTTGAGAATTTAAAAGTATTGATTTAGGATGAATTATTTATTAAGTGAATAAGTTAAACTCTATAAATGGGTGATGAGGAAAAATTTATTCACTTAAACATTTATTAATATTACACTACAAAAAAATCAACTTTTAGCAATGGTTTTTTTATAATTTAGCGACGTTTTTAACCGTCACTAAATCTTTCACGACGGTTAAGTTGATCGTGGTTAAAGTTACCATTGGGAATAACTCTTGGACCCTATGTCGGTCACATCTAATTGAAGTGGAGTGTGACAGTTATGGTATCAGAGCTTAGGTTTTTCTATGGATTACAGAGCAAAATGTTCTTTGGTGGCACCTTATCTATCGTTAAGAATCCTAGGCATAACTATATATGAGGTAACATTGAAGACCTTATAGGACGTCATGTTCCTTCCTTTCTTTCGTGTCAATCTTCTTGTTGAATAATATGGTTTGTGTGGACATAATATGATTTTGAGGTGGTATCTTGTCTTGTGGATTTAGGAATGTTTATGTAGAGCAAAGTTTACACTACCGTTGGATCTGAAATATATATATATATATCTTCATGTTATATGTCGGTGTTGGATTATTAATGTGCATTGGGATATTGAATTTGTGATAGATTTGGTGGCAAATAAAAGTAAGCTAGTTAACTTACTAAGGAGTCTTTCTACTAATTGTTAACCTTGCTATAAGTTAAATAGTTAAGAACCTATATTATTCATTGCATTTCTAGTTCGAAATTGTTTTTAGTTGAAAGTACTCGATGATTCAACAATAAGAAAATGTAGATATTGTCTACATTCTAGAATAGTAAAGAATAGTAGGCTTTTGACATACGGTAGTATTTATTTATTTTAAATGTTTTGAATGGACTTCATGATTGTCATTTGTAAAAGAATGAGGTAGATTTTAAGCTTGTTAGTAGTTTAATTATTGTAAAAAAAAATGAATAGAAGAAGAAAGAGTACCGCATTTAGAAAGAAGGGAATTAAGAATTAAAGGACAATTCTTTTGATATGGTGATCTTGTGGGACTTAGAGATACTTGTTTTAATTAGGTTGACTCTCAGACAAAATGCTTGTTAATACTCTAAATTAGGTATTATATACTATCATTTAATCTTATAGCCCCTATCAATTACATGCATAGTTATTAGTTACACTCTTAGTCTTGTCAATATTTTTGTATTACTTCCCTCTTACCTTTCGTATTCTCTCGCACCACCTCAAAACAAAATTCATTAAATTCTTGAAATTGAAACTTGCAAATCCTATCATCTTTTTCCTAAAAGTTATAAAACTAAGTCGTTTGGTAGTTTCCCATTTGACTTCCATCTACAACATAATATTACGAATAGCTTTTAGTAAAGAGCTCGTGAATAGATACGAAGCCTTGCTTCTTCTAACTATAAATTTAGAAGGAGACGTGTCAAACAGGATGACAAAAGCAATTTAAGGAAACGTACTGCTACTTTGTTCAAAATTAGTGTTTCCTACCCCTCTAACAATTAGATAATTGAGTGAAAGATAGTCTTTTGATCAATTTTCTTTTACATAGGAGATGTCGTATATGTGTCACGACCCCCGTTTAGAGGACCGTGACCGGCACAGACACAGGGAATATCCCTCTGCCTGTAAGCCTTATCACCTAAGTGACAGAATATCTATTATTGACAATACATTCACATGCATTATAATATCATGGTTACACTGAAATGGTGGCCTATCCTAAGCAAGCAAATCCACGGTCAGTGCCGCTTCAGGATATAGATATAGGAAAACACACATAATATATATAACATGTGTACTGGCTACACATCCGAAGATGCTGCCTATTCTATTCACATGCAACAGATATATGTATATATATACATTTTGAAAACAAATTTTCCCTGTATCGCAGCAAATTAAATCCTTATCTTTAAGGTGTGTGAAGCTGACAGTTCTAGATTTAGTAATACAGTCTAATTGGGTACGTCTACCCTTTACTTTATGATACAATAATAAAGTAAATTAAATTACAATTACACTTTATTCACCCACATGAACAAGTTGTGGGTCTTGGAAAGTGTTGCTCAACCCTCGTTCCACCGAGACTTCTTCCACCTGTGCTTAACTTGTCTCTGTGTAGTAAAAATGAGGTGTGAGTCTTAACCACGCGACTCAGTGAGGACTCTCCATCCCCGGCGCAAGGTGGGTACCATAGCGCTGGGTTTGGGAGTCATACACAACCACATGCAAAAACAACTAGTTACTGTTGTTAGCATACATTCTTGGTGATCACACAACAACCGAAATTTCACCCAAACACTCACATGCATTTAATAATTGTAAACATGCAGCAGTTTATTCCACGTCATCAATCAACAATTAAACTTGTAACATATAGTGCCGGCTTTTACTTATCGGTCTTCTCACGTTCAGCATATCTGAATCAAACAAGATGTTGTGATGACATAATCCTGTACGTCACCACTCCACTGCACAATCAGCAATAATATGCAAACACAGATAATTCTTTAAGTACACGCAGATACTATAACATACGTCTACTTAACTTCCCCCACTTTGGGGTATTTACTAGCCAATACATGGCTTTTCTACCTCGAACCCGTGCACTCGGGTTGCTGGCCAACACGTGACAAAGCATACTTAACCCATTCACTTGGGTACTGGTCACCTCATGACAATTCTGTTAATCAAACAATACTTAACCCCTTCACTTGGGTACTAGTCACCTTGTGACAATTCTATTAATCAAACACAATCAACTTCTATCTATCAAACAACTGATACGTAGCCACCATCTGGCACGTCCTGACCCCTTGTTGCGGGGCAATAGCTTGAGCCCACTCGTCCATTACCCAACCAGGCCACATGGCGGGCACGACACGACGTCTCGAAGCATGGCCACTGACACACCCTGGACCAACTCCATAGAATGATTTCTCTTTTACTAGGCTAGGCTCACGGTTCACCCGTAGGTTCCTCCCGTGTCTCCTTACCTTAGTCTCACATATTAATAGGATTCTTTGTATCTTTCCCGGAGGATCAACAATTCTTCTCCTTATTAATATGTACAAGTATTCTCAACAGGATACAACTCATATACCCATCCAGATGCACTCTCTGAGCCTCAAGCTATCGTCATAGCAATATAAATCCTTTCTGACCCTATTGCCAGGATAGGGCAATGACCATCGTCATGGTGATTATAAAACTGAGGTCTCAAGTGCCATCTGACGTTGTTCTAGTCGATGTCTCACATCGCTAGCATAACCAAATTCGAAACCCACCAATAACTCCCTTTGCATGATTTTAATTTAAGTCACAGTCGTGACGAGTTTTCAAAATAAAGTTTAGCCCTTCCGTACAAGGACTCTTGCCACCGTCGTGTAAAGGATTTAATAAAATACTCATCATGCCTCCGGAGTGTATGAGTTGGATTTGTAACACACCAATCATAACAAACAATTATACTCTACTCCTATGTCTTCCTATCCAAGCTAATTTCCACAACCTATTTTCTAGTTCTTTCATTCTTTTAGCATTCTATACCTCTAGCTAACACATGCCAGACAAGCAGAGAATATGCATACTCATGTAATCCACATAAGCATACAACCCTAGGAGCAGAGATGAAAGAGCCCTCACCTTGGTCACTTTACTTAACATTCCCTTTGAGCACTCTTGTCTACAAGGAAGTACTTGAATCCTATCACATACAACCAATTCAATCCATATCAATTTTCATACATCAACTTCTATTTCACCACATAAGTCCTATCACATATAATCCTTTCCACCATATTCTAAATTCATAATTACCTAGCAACTTAAAACTACATTCAAGGCTAACCCAAAACCCCTTATTAAGCTAAGGTCATCATTTAGAGTTCTTTTTAAATTAAAAAACAATTTATGCTTAAGTAAACACGTTTAAACAGAGCAAGGTCAGATTCAAAAACTCAGTTCTTGACAAAAACATGTTCCACGAATTTCTTGTGTCTTATACCATCAAAGATTGTTGTTTTTAGAAGAACATGATGAACAAACTCAAACCCTAAACTCAAATCTCTAACCCAGGAAAATCTTAGCACAACCAACAATTCTATTAAAATCCACAATTCTTTCCAAAATGGCAAAATCCGCACCTTAGGGTTCATAGAGTAAAAACATCTATGTAAGTTATGATTTGTGAGTTTTCTATGTCCTAAAGGAGTTTTAGGGTGATATAATATCAACTAGTAACTCATTCCCAACAAGAAAATCATGATTTAAGAAGTGGAGGCATGATTTTAGAGCTTACCCTTGAGAAATCCGAATTTGGGGATTTAGAAGATTTGTCCAAGCTCTATGGTGCTCCAAGATGCTAGGTGAAGCTTGAGTGATCCTTGAATTGATGAGGGAAGCAAAGAAATTGATTGAAAATTATAGGTCTTTTTTTTCTTTTAACCTAAGAGAGAATTGAGATGAAGAGGAAGAAGAAGATGGAGGAAAGTATGCGTGCTGTGCTGCCAGAGAAAGAAAACAAGGGTTCTTAAATTGGATTTGGGACTTAAGGGTCTTTTGGACTTTGGCAACTTTTGGAAAATGGTGAAATAGAGTTTTGATTGGATTTTCTCATCTAGATTTATTTTTGGGTAAGAATAGCAAAATTTAGAAAATTTTGGGTAATCATAGGCCTATTAAAAATATCTGTCACTGAGTCTCTAGCAAATGAGAATTTTCTACCCAGTATGATTTTTATTTTCGAAAATTTCTCAAATTTAAACTATAAGCTTTGAATAATTCATATGACCACTTTTGAATAAAATTATAATTTTTCTACCTAATTTTCATATTTATTTTAATTCCTAGCCCCGGAATAAACCATTCTTAAATCCTCGAAATTTTAAATAAATCATTCTTTAATCCTCGAAATTTTTCCGGGGTATTACAATATGCTTGACATTTTCTAGGTCAAGGGAATGAATCTCATTATTTTATTCAAATTACAGCTTGTCTTATTTTACAATTAATTAATATAAAGGGCAACCTAATGTGTTTTTAATGGAAAACCCGATGTTGGTTTTAAGTGGGTGATTATTCAATAAAGAATTTTCTAAACATGTTAAAATTTGGTTAACACATTGAAGTTAATATGATCCTAAATAAAATTATGGTTATCCATTTGACATGAGTGTTATACTTGACTTTATGACTTTGTACTAACTAACGTTAGATGGCTAAATATTTAAAATTATCTAGGTAAGTTACTGAGTTAGGCACAAGAGAAACTGATGAATATGAAGGAAGAAACTATTAAGATGATTTCTGAATTTATTATAGGTGTTATGAATTAATGGTGGAGTTGTCTCAGAGGAATTTGGTCACTAATTTGTTTAAGGTTGTTGAGAGGGATTTTAAACCAGTTTTGAGAATGCTATTTCAGAAAATTTTCGTAAACTATAGGAGACCATAAAAAGGATAAAGATAGATATAAGCAAAAACTAGGGGACTGATTCAAGAATCACTATTAGCATTATGTTTGGATCAAATTTTTTACATTCGATACTTTGACTTGTAATTGCGCTATTTCTCGTTCATATTTTCAAGGTTATTATCAAGTAATACTCCGGAAGCTCAAAAAGTGGGTATGATCTATACAAACCATAATATGTTAAAGGGATATAGTTGAAGGCATAATTGAGAAAACTTAATTGAGTAATATAATTGTATTAATTGCTATGAGGATACAATAGAAACATTATTTGAGTCATTTTGTGTGTTACTATTACATGTAGGATTCCAAATAGGTTTTTTTGCACTTTGACAGTGCCATTTTAGAACCTGATCCTTTATCTTCTCGGTTTAAATGGATTGAGCAAAAAGAAAGCTGGAATTTGGAATTGACTACTTTAGGAAGTGGTCTTTTCTAAGACGATGAAATAAGTTAATTATTGTTTGGTTATTTGTATGACAATTGTATGGTGAAAGTGGGAATAAAGAATGGATGGTTAGTTTTATGCATTGAGGTATTCCTCGTTAGATCCCATAGTATACTGAGCATAACAAAAATTAAATCAGATTAAGAAAAAATTTGTAAATGGAAGTATTCTGCATATGATTATATTATCCTTATAACTTAGAAGCTTAACACACTTTAGAATAAAATTGTAGGAAATTGATAAGAAGCCTAGTCTAGAACAATGGAAGACAAACAATAATTGATTGAAGTACTTAAAATTATTAGATATGTATATAACTATTAATAGGGATTCTTAAAAATCTAAAAAAAAATTGTTTTGCAGGAATGTAAATTCAATTTGGTGGTACATGAGCCTTAGGAAATGTAAATCAAGTTATTGTGAAGTATATTGGAATAAAATGTCAATAGGAAATAAAGACATTATAGTGCATAGGAATAACTAAACCATAATTAAGAATATACATATATATAGAGGTTATATATTAGAGAAGAAGAATCGGCAAGAACAGATTTAACGTAATTGTCTATAAAAAGATAAAATTGATGAGGTCTGCATTAGGGTAAGTGTTATAAACATGGGCACATATTTGATTTTACATGTATACATATACACACATTTGATGGACAAGACCACTACCTAGGCTGAAGACAATGAAAATAGTTATGATTCAATATACTCAATTGAATTCAATGAAGGGAAATTGATGTTATATACATAGGATAAGGATGGATTGTAATGTTAATGAACTAAGACTTAGTACATTAGCAATTATGGAGTCTTAGCTATTTACTAATAGCTAGAGTTTTAAAGATCTTGTGTTATTTTTTAGATTAATCAGACAAAGGAAAAACTTGTGTAAATGATACAATAGGTATTGTGAGTTGACAAAAAAAAGTTGGAAGTATGATCATGTTATAAAATTCATTATAACAAGAAGGAAGTAGTTAATTAAGATTACAGTATACCCCATCATGAGAAGTCATAGATCATATTGGTGATTGTTAATGACCAAGTTAACGAGCATATATAAATTTTTTTTTATGAAAACACTTCAAATAAAAGTTTTATGTATGTGGGTTCTAAAAATTTGACTAGTGGTCATTTATGGACTTTTGAGTTCATTAGCTTACACTAAAGATGACAATTTTAAGTTTTTTAATAGTTTCGTATTGTGTTATATTACATGAGGATTTGGTTAGGAGATAGGTACCTAGTTAATATAGGAACAACTTGGATAGTGGTGTATTTTGAAAAGGTGATGAAATCATATAATTGGTTTGTGATGAGCATTAAGCTATCATTCTAATTGATTGAGTGGAAATGCTTTACCGAAAGAATAGAAGGGTAAGATATTTTGTAAAAAAATATAGACCATGTGAACCTATAGCGAATGAAGGATATATTGTGCTATAAGGGACAAATATTCTTAACATTTCATGAGCAAGGTAGTACTTTAGTGTATTTAAAGGGCTTATCTAAAATTCGGGGACCGAATTTCATAAGGGAGAGAGAATGTAATAATCCAAAAATATATTAAAAAAATTAAAAAAAATTAAAATTAATAAATTAATTGAAAATTTATGTATATGTGATTTTGGAATTAAATTCTAATAACTCAAAATAATAGTAATAATAAAATAATAATAACAATAATATATGTAAAGTAAATTAGGAATTTATAGGGTAAAATAATAATAATAATATATGTAGATATATGCGTAATACCCCGAAAAATTTTGAGGATTAAAGAATGATTTATTTCGGGGCTAGGAATTAAAACTTAAAAAAAAGAATATAGAAAAAGTATGAAAGTTAAAAGAAACCGGAAATGAATTTTTTTGGAAGATTGTAATACCCGAGGGGAATTTTTGGAATCAAGTCAAATATATAGTATGACTTAGAATGGTCATCATTTGTAGTTGAAATGTAAATAAAATAAAATAAAATAAATACATAATATAATGGAATAATAATAAATAAACAAGTAAATAAATAATAACTGTGTGTATATATTTAGATAAATAAACTTAATTAAAATTTTATGGGATAATATAAAATTGATAGAATTGTGATATTGATGTTACACACTTTTTACTAAAGAAAGTAAAAATAATTTTTTTAGAATGGAATAATATTTTTTTTAATATTAAGATTTTAATAGGTTTGGGGTTGAGAACTTAAGAAATTAAAATAAATAATAATTCAAATGGAAAAAAATATAAATTTGGTTAAATATGAATCATATGAATTATTTCAAGCTTATAGTTAAAATTTTAGAATTTTTCGAAAATAAAAAGTATACTGGGTTGGAAATTTTCATCTGCAAGACACTCAATAACAGATAGTTTTAATAGGCTTATAATTAGCCAAAAATTTCAAACTTTTTCTATTCTTACCTACAAATAAATATAGTTAAGAAAATCCAATCAAAATTCTATTTCATCATACCCCAAAAGTTGTCAAATGTCCAAAAGGCCTTTAAGTCCCAAATCCAATTTAAGAACTTTTTTCTTCTTTCTCCGGAAGCCGCACGCAACAAACCCCTCCTTTTCCTCCACCTTCTTCTTCCTCTTCATCTGAATTCTCTCTTAGGTAAAAAGAAAAAAAAACCTATTAATTTCAATCAATTTCTTTGCTTCCTCCCACCATTTCCAAGTTTCATCAAGCTTCCTCTACCATTGTGGGACATCATATAGCACCCTAGGACTCCTTTAGGACATAGAGAACCCACAAATCATAACTTACATGGATGTTTTTACTCTATGAACCCTAAGGTGCGGATTTTGCCATTTTGGAAAGAATGTGGATTTTATTAGAATTGTCGGTTTGTTTGGGTTCCAAATAAATTGCTTACACTTTTTAAATGAAATGAGAGATTGCCCAATGGGTGGATTTTTTTTTTATGTGTGGACCCATGGTGAAAATGAGAAGTTTCCATATTTGGCAAAATCCTTCATTGAAGGAGCTTAGAGAGTGAGCAAGTGGCAAGACTTGTTTACTTAAGCATAAATTGTTTTTAACTTAAAAAGAACTCTAAATGATGACCTTAGCTTAATAAGGGGTTTTGGGTTAGCCTTGAATGTAGTTTTAAGTTGCTATGTAACTATGAATTTAGAATATGGTGGAAATGATTATATGTGATAGGACTTATGTGGTGAAATAGAAGTTGATGTATGAAAATTGATATGGACTGAATTGGTTGTATGTGATAGGATTCAAGTACTTCCTTGGAGACAAAAGTGCTCAAAGGGAATGTTAAGTAAAGTGACCAAGGTGAGGGTTCTTCCATCTCTGCTCCTAGGGTTGTATGCTTATGTGGATTACATGAATATGTATATTCTCTGCTTGTCTGGTATGTGTTAGCTAGAGGTATAGAATGCTAAAAGAATGAAAGAACTAGAAATAGGTTGTGGAAAGTAGCTTGGATATGAAAACATAGGAGTACAGTATAATTGTTTGCTATAATTGGTGTGTTACAAATCCAACTCATACACTCCGGAGGCATGATGAGCATTTTATTAAATCTTTTCCACGACGGTGGCAAGAGTCCTTGTACGGAAGGACTAAGCTTTTATTTTGAAAACTCGTCACGACGGTGACTTAGATTATAATAATGCAAAGGAGTTATTGGTGGGTTTCGGATTTGGTTATGCTAGCGATGTGAGACATCGACTAGAACAACGTCAGATGGCACTTGAGACCTCAGTTTTATAATCACCATGACGATGGTCATTGCCCTTTCCTGGCAATAGGGTCAGAAAGGTTTTATATTGCTGTGACGATAGCTTGAGGCTCAGAGAGTGCATCCAGACGGGTATATGAGTTAGATCCTGTTAAAGATACTCATCCATATTAATAAGAAGAAGAATTGTTGATCCTTCGGGAAAGATACAAAGAATCCTATTAATATGTGAGACTAAGGTAAGGAGATACGGGAGGGACCTACGGGTGAACCGTGAGCCCAACCTAGTAAAAGAGAAATCATTCTGTGGAGTTGGTCCAGGGTGTTACAGTGGCCATGCTTTGAGACGTCGTGTCGTGCCCACCATGTGGCCTGGTTGGGTAATGGACGAGTGGGCTCAAGCTATTGCCCCGCAGCAAGGGGTCAGGACGTGCCACGTGGTGGCTACGTATCAGTTGTTTGATAGAAAGAAGTTGATTGTGTTTGATTAACAGAATTGTCACGAGGTGACCAGTACCCAAGTGAATGGGTTAGGTATGCTTTGCCACGTAGTGGCCAGCAACCTGAGTGCACGAGTTCGAAGTGGGAAAGCCATGTAGTGGCTAGTAGATACCCCAAAGTTGGGGAGATTAAGTAGATGTATGTTTAGCATCTTTGTGTATGTATAAATTATCTGTGTTTGCATATAATTGCTGATTGTGCAGCGTAGTGGTAATGTACAGGATTATGCAACCACACATCTTGTTTGATTCAGACATGCTGAAACGTGAGAAGACCAGTAGGTAAAAGCCGGTACTATATGTTACATGTTTACTTGCTAATTGATGACGTGGAATAAACTGCTACATGTTTACAGTTATTAAATGTATGTGAGTCTTTGGGTGAAATTTCTGTTGTTGTGTGATCACCAAGAATGTATGCTAACAATAGTAACTAGTTGTTTTTCATTGTGGTTGTGTATGACTCCCAAACCAAGCGCTATTGTACCCACCTTGCGCCGGGGATGGGAGAGTCCTCACTGAGTCGCGTGGTTAAGACTCACACCTCATTTTTACTACACAGAGACAGGTTAAGTACAGGTGGAAGAAGTCTCGGTGGAACGAGGGTTGAACAACACTTTCCAAGACCCACAACTTGTTCATGTGGGTGAATAAAGTGTAATTGTAATTTAATTTACTTTATTGTTGTATCATAAAGTAAAGGGTAGACGTACCCAATTAGATTGTATTACTAAATCTAGAACTGTCAGCTTCACACACCTTAAAGATCAAGATCCGTTAGATTAGGATGCAGGGAAAACTTGTTTCCAATATATATATATATCTATATATATATACATATATCTGTTGCATGTGAATAGGATAGGCAGCATCTTCGGATGTGTAGCCAGTACACAGGTTATATATTATGTGTGTTTTCCTATATCTATATCCTGAAGCGGCACTGGCCGTGGATTTGCTTGCTTAGGATAGGCCACCATTTCCTTGTAGCCATGATATTATAATACATGTGAATGTATTTTTCAATAATAGCTATTCTGTCAACATATTTTATGGATAATCAAGAATATCAATAAATAGTGCTTTTTATGAGAATTTTATCACATTTTTGGCTCTACTCCTTATGTCAAAATATTCAACCTTTTTGGTGCAAAATCACATTTATTTATCTATAATTTGTGCTATTTAACACCCTAAAGTTTGATTTTGGGTGCGAACATGTGTTAATTTAAAAGTTATGGTGTGAAGATTCTCAACAAGAAGATACTTGGAAATTAGTAGGTGAAATATAGTGTAGGGAAAGGCCCGGATGCACATGATCTGACCCGACCCAGGGACCGAAAAGAAAAACCGAAAATAAATCCAGGAAAATATAAAACAATGCGGAAGCTACTAACCTGGAGGCCATAGCTAAAACCTCAAATTTTTCCATTGGCTCTGCTCCACTAGGGCTAACTCCAAACGACGAACACTGAAAAGGCCCGCACCAAACGGAAGACTCTACCTATGAGAGGTAGAGCCACATGTCCACGACTGATGTGCAGAAGAAGACTTTAGAGAAAGAGAAAATTATACTGAGTGGGGTTTCCCAAATGGGAGCCCCCTTTCCAACACATGGAATGAGCAACTAGAAAGGTGTGGAGTCACTCTTATTTATAGGAGGATGAGAGAGCTCCCATCATAGTTTTAACCGACGTGGGACTTAAGAAAACAATAGAATAATCATTATAAAATTATGATTATCTAGCCCACTTTGGGCCACGAGCACGGGCTCGTGTGACCTCCGATGAGAGTCATTTTCATTTCGTTTTCTTCGTCTCTCTGCTAGCTTTCCAACGGATCCTCACTTGACCCAATCAGACTCCCCCATGGGCGGATATTTAGTCACGAAGACCCCAATATATCCAACATACTCTCACTCGCACATGGTGGGAGGCCCATGACTATCCTTATCACAAAGGACTTCTTTATTTCTCTTTCTCTCGTCATCTTCTTTCATACTTCGTGTCAGTCGTGATCGCTTGGCACGATATGTGGGAGCCTTATACTAGAAGCCTGTTAGGGCCCAGCTGTAAGTGATGCTACAACCCAAGTGTCTGATGATGTGACCACATGTCTCACCGTAAAAATAGTGCCATGGGTTCCCTAGACATGTTCATATACATGGCTAGTCCAATCCCTTTAAGTCTACAATAAGACTAGGACTTCAGCCACACTTGGTTGCAATAGGTATCCACATCCATGAGAACCTCAAAGGGATCACATAATGGGTCAACCTCAGGATACTATCACACATGCATATGTCAACACAATCTTCCTTTCGACCTCTTATCAGTTAAATCAAAGATAGCTGCTTTCCTGACAGTCTTCCATCGGGCCATATTTTTCCATAGCCTCTTGGAAAGATATCAAAGTAGCCTGCACTACCTTATCTCTTCATGACAGAGTCAAAGTGCATAAGGGTACCCTTTAAAAGGATTGATGCATCCTTTCAGGGACTCACACAGCATTGAAGCAGGGATTCATTCAGATGCTTCCCTTGCGGTTCTTAAAGCACATGCGGTATGAAACACATGTTGTGGTGTTCTCGAGCGTATGTTGATTTTGATTCTCAATCACTTACACCACACAGACCTTAGTCCAGACTCACCTAGAATCTGACTTGAGTTTGCTACCACACATCGCTCGCTTCACATAGCGCCAAGTAGAGCACTCACATCTGGCTACAGGCATTATGAATAGCGGGGATTCATAATTCGATCATAAGATCTCATCATCTTAGCGGATCTCATCCTAGTACACTTACTAGGGCGACTTATCAATTCTCAGTGACGTTTTCTTTTCCAAGACTCAGCGCTTTTTCAGCTGCCTCTGGATATTCACACTATATCCCATTTTTGTGTTCAAGGAAAAAGCACCCCAAGTCTCATCTTGGCGCACACCACTTACGTGTCCAAGGCGGTTGCTCATGTGAGAGAGCCAACCTCCCAAGCCTGTACGACATACTTTATATGTTGTGTAATAAGTACTTCTATTTCTTCATCCACATAAAATAAAGGCTTATGATCAAGAAATATAGCTCTCACAAAGCTTGTCCTCATGACAAAAACTGTGTGACACCCTAGTTCTAAGCAATCCTATGTATCTAAAACACTAGTTTTAAGGCTTGTATCTCTATACAGCCAACCCACCAATGTGGGTCCATGAGGGTGTAGAGCCAATGCTCTATCACATGTCATACTATGAGGACCCTCTCTCCGGTCACTTGATGCTTATACTGACACAACAGGGTAGTTAACTACTGTGTAACGATGTCTTTTACAAAGTTGTGTTGCGTTCTCTTGTGGTACTTAGGCTTTCTTTGGTGTAAACCATAGCTGTTTGAGTTTATGAGATCAATGTCACTGGATCAATGTATAATCCTTACTTGCCTCTTTGCAAGATGGTTCCAGTGCTTAGTAAAGCACACCAAGACGTGGATATCCTCTCATCCAAGTCTCTTACCCAATCGACATCAATATGTGGCCTGCCATTTGGGGGTCACTAATATGATGAAAACAACTGATTGTCAGCAGCGCCCTACAAGTACCTCAGAACACTCTAAACAGTGTGTCTGATCTAGGCTTGACTGATAACAGCTCACAAAGCCGACTATAAAAAAGCACATTGGAGCGAGTACACTCGTCATTGTACTTCAAGCTACCAACTACATGTATCAAAATACTATCCAACGACTCCATCTCTGACTTAGTCTAAAGATGTCTAGCAAGACTCAAACTCTTGCCTCTTGCTACTAGCACCTTACTCGGGTTCAGGTCCTTTCAAATGGAATCTGCCAAGAATCTCTTCTTCATAGGATTCTTATGACATAGTGAGTTGATTTTTGGAGCATTCTCCATGAATCTTGACTCCCATTGTCTAAACCATTTCCTTTATCTTAAAAGATGAAAGGATAGCCATCCTTAATTGGCTAAAGCAGCCTCTATGTTATTTCTAGCTAGCCATATGTCTTCTACATATAGTGTGAGGGTAATGAAATACTCTCATCTATCTTGAAATGGACTAAGTGGTCAATTACCACGAGTCTAGATGAATATGTGAGATCTTGACAAATCCCTGAAGACGGCATACTCTGCGCTGCTGGCCTTTTGCCATGAGACCTATCTGCTTTTTCACATAGATCCCTTCACCTAGTTTGCCATACAAGAAAGTGGTCTTGACATCCTAATCGATGTACCCCCAGATTTAAACTGGTGACCAAAGCTAGAATCAGACTTTGATCACACAATAGACGAGAAGGCTTCGTCATAGCCAATACCTTCTTGTTGTATGAGCCTCTTCACTGCTTAATGTGCCTAGTAGTGGTCTTTTGACCCATCTGCATCCATTAAAATTTTGAGAGCACACTTGTTCTCAAAATGCCTTGTGACGCGGGACAAATCCACCAAGTCTTATACTCGGTATGTCCTTATAGACTTCATCTTTTCTTCTTCCATCGTCTTAGTCCACCTTTTACTAGTAGGGCCGGAGAGAGCCTCTTGAACTATTCAAGGCTCTACTTGATAATTTAATACTCCTCTAGTACTCCTATTGGATTTTGCTTCGTGGAAGATATGCTCCTCGTAAGCATTACTCCCACTGGACTCAGCAACTGGAGATGCATGTATACCCTCGTCTCAACATGTTGTAGGTCCGCCTCCTTTAAATAAAGATGCACATCCCAAAATCCGTCTCCCTTGCTCCGAAAAAGTTTGTCTTAAGGACTATTACATCCTTAGACTTAAATTATGTGACCGGAGTGTCTTCATTCTCGCTAATGAAGATGTATCCTTTTGAGTGACCAAGCTATCTTACCAAGACACGATACTTGCCTCTAGGGTCAAGCTTCTCATACTCATAGGAAGGATCAAGTATGTTGTATACCCTCATGGTCTCAGCATACTCTAATCAGGTCTTTAACCTAACTAGAACTCATAAGGAGTCACTCACATAATTTGAAAGGGCATGTGGTTAAGTACGAAAGTGACTGTTGGCAAAGCATCTCCCCAATGGGAACGTTCACCTGAGTCATTATCAACTTAACCAACTCCAGGAGTAACTCATTTTGCTGTGGAGTGTGTGGAATAGTTAGTTGTCTAACTATCCCTAATTTCATGACGTAATTGTGAGAAAATACTGGGCCACTTGCCTTGCCCTCACGCTTATTGGACTGCTGAATATCCGAGTGGTCTAATTTGATGAAAGCGGATTTTCTGATTTCATGACTGAACGGTTCTCAGGTTGCTTTGTCTGTAAGGCAACGTTTACATACTTGCATTGGGAATTTGTCCTCACAAATTCTCCTTTGCCAATACGTAATTGCGTCCCACATGCACTTGCCATATAGGTGTATAAACCACATAGGAAGACACATCAAAGCAACTACTTGAATTATGGAAATGTAATTCAAAGTGTATCACAACACAACCATTGTCATAAAATCAGAACTAACACTAAAGAGTCATGATAAACATGTAGATCACATTATATTCTAAGTTCTCTTTCGGAAAAACAACTCATAATGAGTTCCGTTCCGTATCTAGAACACATAACATGTATAAAGTTAAAGAGTGGTCACTACACAACTTCGTTTTGTAACTGCCCAACATCTTAACTTTATTAATGCTTTGTTCCCACAAGGGTACTTCTGCTCCCATTGGGCAGAGGACAGAACTTCATGAACCAATGTTCATGGGTGAGAGGGAAAGAATTGCTGCAAACAGTTTTGCGCACAGTTGCCTATGGGTTGGCACAAGCAACATTTGACCTTGGCTAAAATTTCTTTTCCTCCCTTGTTTTTCCTTTGAATCGAGGCTACTTATCTTACACTCAGCCTTTCTCTTCCTAGCGCCACGTTTCTTGGACCCATTGTCCTTGTTCTTGGAGCCTAGAGCTCTAAGTAACTTTAGCCACTCAGGCTACATGCTCGATAGATTTCGCAGTCTTATGCCAACAATCGTTGAGCACTAAGTGGTGTTTAATATCATCAAGAAACTTGATGATATTAGTGGAGGTTGGAATGACCTATATGCACTCCCAATAGGAGGGAAGAGATTTGATAATAGTTTGAACTCACTGTTTACCAGTAGGGAGTTTCAGGCTTACTCACACTCCCAAATCATCTTTGATTTCTCCCATAGATGCGTCTTCATGCTCTTCTCAGAGCGCATCTTGGAGACATCAAACTTGATTCTAAGCTGCCTCAGTTTGGTGGCCACAGTGTCACCATATCGGTCTCTCTAATGTGATCCACATTTACAAGTTTTGCACTTAAACTATCAGTCAATCCTAAACGCTAACACTAATTACACCGCTCCTTATTACACAACACACAACTCTGAAAAATTGTAATCAACGCAAGACGAGTGTAGATAAAGTCAGTCTGTGCATTCCAGAAGTGGGGTCAACCATCCTCATCACACAGAGAGCCTATATATGTACACCTTTCTCTGCTTGACTGAACAATTTTCATAGAATAGTCACATACTATTCAAAATCCCTTTTGGATTCCCATTATGAAAGCGATCAAGAAGGACATCGAGTTGCCACAGGCACGACCTCGAACTTCCACTTGATTACAATGCTTACGATCATTTAAATAGTCAATTACAATTTAAATTCCCATGTCGATAAGCATTTACATAGAGTTATGGGTTTGCCACATGCTGCCCCTAGCTCCCACTCGTGTAAAACGCTTAAGGTAATTTAAACGATCACAAACCGCTTAAATCTTCTCTCTCGTTGTGTATGTGAATGAGTCAAGACATTGTCATATCCACTCTTTAGACTCCAATTCACCTTAATTTCTCCCCATATTTGGATTCTTCTCGCTAAAACAAGAAAAATGACTCAAAAATTGTCGCAATCGGAGCTAAAACGGAGACCAGTCAACCGTTGACCTCTGGTGGTCGCTGTTGGTAAACGGCCGCGCCGGCGCCGGACCACCGTCTTTGGCGGCGTCAGTTGTCAAGCACCTCCTGTTGGACGTCGAACATCTGCCGACACCGGCAACTGTGGCGGTGGAGGTTGCTCGACCTCCGTCGGCACCGGCAACCTGGGGTACGCCGGCACCGGCGACCCACGGTGGCAGAGATCGTCGGACCTTCGTCAGAATAGGCGACCCGCGGTGGCGGAAGTCACCGGACCTTCGTCGCCGGCGACCGTGACGGTGAACGACCGACATCTTCGGCCGTCACCGGCGACTTGTGGCGGCGGAGGTGGCCGGACCTTCGCCAGCACCGGCGACTCCGCGGCGGCGGCGGTCGCCAGACCTCTGCCGGCGACAGTGCCGGTTGCCGATGGACCTTCGCCGGCCAGCCACCGTCGGTGACCTATTTTTGCCGGTCAACGCCATCTTCATCAGTCAACATTCCCCCTCCGCAATGTAGTTGCATACATGGACATATATATGTAGGGTACACATACCTTGAAATAATATTTATATATATGTGATTTTGGGTCTTTAATAAGAAAGGCAACCTAAGCATTTTTCTAGGTTTTGAATCTTGGTTACCAATCAATATTGAATTTAAAAATATCATATATTAAATTTATATTTAAAAACCAACCCATAGGACCCTACCCTATGTATGATTATCACATGTTTTAAATCAAAATTAAAACATTTAACTAAAACTGGGAAGTTATTCATGTTCCTAAGTTTTAAATAAAATAAAATCATATAAACCCTAAACATGTTCCTAACCCTTTTTGATTCATCAATCCCTAGAGAACAGAGCTCTAGCATAACCTGGCTCTGATACCAATGTAGAGAAAGGCCAAGATCCACATTATCCGACCCGAACTAGGAACCGAAAAGAAAATCCGAAATTAAATCCAGGAAAATATAAAACAATGCGGAAGCTACTAACCTAGACGACATCGCTAAAACCTCGGATCATGCCAGTGGCTCTGCTCCACCAGGCTGACCTCCAAATGACGAACACTGAAAAGGGCCGCACCAAACGGAGGATTCTACCTACGAGAGGTAGAGCCACATGTCCACGACTGATGCGCGGAAGAAGACTCAAGAGAAAGAGAAAATTATACTGAGTGGGGTTTCACAAACGGGACCCCCTTTTCCAACACATGGAATGAGTAACTAGAAAGGTGTGGAGTCATTCCTATTTATAGGAGGATGAGAGAGCTCCCATCATAGTTTTAACCGATGTGGGAGTTAAGAAAACAATAGAATAATCATTATAAAATCATGATTATCTAGCCCACTTTGGGCCACGAGCACGGGCTCGTGTGACCTCCGATGAGAGTCATTTTCATTTCGTTTTCTTCGTCTCTCTGCGAGCTTTCCAATGGATCCTCACTCGACCCGATCGGACTCCCCCATGGTCAGATATTTAGTCCCGAAGACCCCAACATATCCAACATATAGGTTATACATCCTAGGTGTTCAAACAATATGGCTAGAAATCAATTTGAAATCCGGGGACCGAATTTATTTAAGGGGGAGGGATTCTAATGACCCTAATTTTTTGTAGTTGATGGTTGAAAATTAGTTTTCAGAACCCATAAATTTTTGTTGAAAATAAATAAATAATTTTTTGTTGAAAATTATATATTATATATACATATTAGAAATTAGAAATGCCTTAGATTGAATAGGGTGTAGGGACTTGATTGAAAGAAACTTTTACGTAAAGGAAGACAAAATTCTAAATTGTGCCATATTTTTTTTTAAAAAAAGAACTTTTCTCTTTTTTAATGTTTAAGTCCGTGTTCTTCTCCTTCCTTCATACGCCTTCATCCTTTTCTTTTCTTTTTCCTTCTACCTTCCTTCCTTTTCTCTCAACCTCCATTCTCAATGGCCACACCACCATTGATCGCCGCTACCATCATTGGCCACCACGCGGGCTACGCAACCACCACCACCAACAACTCTCTTCAACGATTTCTCCCTTTCTCTCTTAGTGATTTAGCATCCCAAGTGGTGAAGGATTGAACACTACAAATATCAGGGCTTTTAAAGGCAGTCATCTAACCACGGTTGCTATCAAGCATGGCTAGATACAACATTAGTCAAATTTTAACCACAGTCACTTACCTACGATAACCGTAGGTAAAAAAAAATTGGTGCTTTTTCCTCTTTCATTAGGCGCCTTTCTTTCCCACTTTTTTTTACCTATCAGATTGAGACCTAGCCTCTCTTCCCCACACCCACCACGCTTCTTCCAAATACACAGACCCATAATTCTCCAACTCATTGGTTCTTCTTCGTACGCAGAGCCACGCTTCTTCTTGCATAGGCAAGGCCACGACATTCTTTTTGTTCTTCTCGGCTTCATCGGGTTTCGTTCTACGGCTTTACCATCGCGTTCTCCAACTCCACGCTTCTTCTCAGCAATCGCAGATCATGCTTTTTCTCCATCTGCCTAACCAACGAGAGCCACGTTTTTGTTCTCGTTCAGAGGAATCATTGTCAATATGGTTTCTCCATAGTCACACTCGTCAATTTCGCCTTCACCGTCACATTCTACTCTGTAAGCCCTACTCTTTTTCATTGTAGTCATTGGGTTTCCTTTCTCTCACAGCCTTCCTCTCTCTTTTTCACAATTTCGCGTTCCTCTCTCTTTCCTCTCTCTGTTCGGCTTCTCACTGAAACGCAACAAGGAGTATATTTTCTCAAATTAGTGCTCTAACGCGTGAAGTTTCACTAAATTTTCGGTTCAAACTTTTGAATGCATGAATCTTTTCAGGTGAATGGATCTTTCTCTTTTGGTATTCTGTTTTTCTATTCTGAAAATGTGAAGGTAAGGATGAAACAGAGTAGAGGAATCGAAGAAATTTGATTTTTTTTTTTATATTTTAGGGGAAAAGAAATCGGCTATAATTTTCTATGATGCTGGTTTAATCAATTATCCTCAAAAGGTATCATCAGCAAAAGGATTTTTCTTTTCTTGCTTCTAGAAATATTTCCTTTCTTTTTTTAAAAAAATTCATACTACTAGGTATATGCAATGACATGTGTCCTTATCATTTTTGTTTAACTTTTTTTAGGGTTAATTTGTTTTGGGGATACGTTGGGTATAATGGTATAGAAGAAGAGGGAGATTGATATATATGTATGTATATATATATATGACCTTTGATTATTTGTTGATCAACTTTTGGCCTTGTGCTTTTTCATCTTTTGGTCATTCTAAGAAACATGGTTGCTTTTGAGGAAAATTGCTATTTTTATTTATCTATTTTAATTTGGACCATTGGTTCCACATTGAAAACTACTAATGATGATGAGCACGCTTATATATATATATATATATGAGGTCTGTATTCTTGTTTTAAGAGATCTAACTAGATAAGATCAGATACTACATATATATACCTTTCAAATGTTTTTTTATAAACATATACCTTTCAAACTTTAAATTATTGCTGTCTACTAATTCACACCAATAATTCTCCAATTTTGTCAAATTAATTTTTTCAAAAACTTAAGATATACATTGGTAGGTAAGATTACATATTCTCATAGTTCTCCCCACTAGCTAGATATTTTATATTCAACTCGTGCATTTTCGCACTAGCTAGGATCCACATTATATCTTCTTTATGAGAAATCGCTGCTTTCAAGCACATTTTTATATTAAGCTCTCGAGATGATAATTATGAAGTTCATAACTATACAACACAATTTTTTACTCTTATTTCGGATATACGCTGCCATTTTCAAAACTTTGCAACCTTTATTATTGTTTATATTTTAGGCCGAAAGTACCAAACTTTAACCACTTGACTGTCAAAATGCAGCCACTATGTATTACCTCCTCTTGGCTTTGAACTAGATTTTTATTGCTAAATTGGGGACACAAGTAGAAGGAAGAAGAAGTAGTGTCCTGATTTTTTTTGTTTCCCAAGGTGGTTACTAATTTATAACAAACCACTTTTGATTTTGTTCTCTACTTGCTGCATCCTCTTGATCCTGTTAGACCTTAAATCTTTGTTGTCCATGATTAAACCTTTGTAGAGATGTAGACATAGTAAAGAATTAAGTTGCTTTTTTCTGTTTTTGTGATTGGGGAAAACTTTAAACGCAAATAAATTTTTTATTAAACATTTTGTTTTCTAATGTGCTTCCCTAATAAGATGATAGATAGCATTATTTTTTTGCTTTTATATTTAAGAGCACTTTGATTAGTGAAATTATGTATGGTTATCATTGATGATTTACAAAGCCCTTTCTTTATCATTCACTAGGTTTTCACCACACTTTTATAGTTTCTTTCATCTTTTCCCTATTTTTCACTTTTTGATTTATAGGATTTTGCTTTGTTTCTGGTCTTTTGTTATAGGATTTCGCTTTATGAAAGATCTCTTTGATTGTGTTTTTGCTTTGGAATTCTATGTTTTTATAGTATGTGCATTGACATGCAATAATAGAATACAAGTCACTTATCCAGTTATGATTTGGAAGGTTAAAGTAAAGTACATTTTCTCTTTTTGTTCTTTGCTATTCTTTGAGAGTTTAGTAATTTGTGCAACAATGGTTAAGTAAATTGTTCCTTATTTTGCTTATACAGTTTCAAATATAATGCTTCAATTTGCAAACCAATAATTGTTTAGATTCTTACTAGCTAGGAAAATGAAAGCTAATTAAGAAACAGAGTTTCATTTTCCACTTCTTCAACTAATTTTTCCCTTTTCCCGATTTCTTTTTGTCTATGTTTTGATCTTTTCATGTCAAATACATGGAAAGTGGATATAGTATCTTATTCTTATACCTCTTCAAAGTTCAAAACACTATACTTTAACTATGTCATTCACAATTAGATAAAATGTAATCAGTCAAAATAACTTTCATTGATACTTCAAAACCCTTGTCACTACAATACAATTGAAACTCATGTCAATCCACTACAAAAAATTAGTGTTTTTGTAGTGGATTTGTAGTTTGATTTGTCAATATAAAATGCTTTCAAGAGTATTGAAATGTATCACTATGGTATTGCTTTCCCTAATTTATTCTTATTTAGTTTTTGTATTGACTATCATTTTCTTCTGTGCTATCTACAGGAAGATATGAATATAGAAGTTTTTCTTTAATTTATCCTGACTATGTGATATACTAGGATAATTATTATATAGGATGAAAGTCAACATTTTAAAATTGTTGCATCAAGATCAATGGTTCAATTGAATGTATAAACTAAGGGGCCATTGATCTTGAATGGGCAGTTGATGATCTCGTTGATATTAAGTGTCAATTGTTTCAAAGTGTGAGTTTGAAAGTAAAGACTAATCTTTGTTGCTTTTAATATTTGTGTTTTGTGTATTACTTCTGCAGTTCCTGATTTTGTTATTCTATTAAGAATGGAAAGATCTTAATCAAGCTTCATGTTATATCAAGTAATGAAGGTCACTCAAAAAAATTAACAGCTCTGGACATTTGAAGATTGCATTTGTTGATTCTAATTGGTCTCTAAGACATCAACAATCACATCTCTTAATGTGAAACTTTCTTATTTTTGGAACATTGTTCTCGAGTAAGTTTTTTTTTTTCATTCTATACTAATTGTCATTTTGCATCTTTGATATGATTTGTGAGATTAATTAAATCTTTTCTTGTAGTACTAACATGGAAGGTAATGAAAATATTTTTCTTCGATCAAGATGCTACTTCCCCAAGTAAAAATTGGCTATCTCTCTAACTAGTATACATAATCTTGATGCTAGTATACCACGTCGGCACCGCTCGTCAGACTATCACCGACACCGACGATTATGGCAATGCCAGTCACCAGTCCTCGCTAGCCGGCCACCGCCGACGGCAATCTGCGGTAGCTTCCCCAGCCCGCCCGTCGGTCAACGTTCCCTCTCCCCAAACCAAAGCAGCATCCATGCGCACATATATATATATAGTTGTCAAAGTGGGCCAACCCGGTGCACCACGAGTTGGGTCCGTGACGGGTTAGCCCACTCGAGTTGGCCATGTTAAACGGGCTTGAAATCCAAGCCCTTGGTGGGTCGAGCCAACCCACTTAACCCACTTCGTTTTTTTAAAAATTTTTTTAATTCTAATTTTTTTAAAAAAAATCTACTTTTTTTATACATTTTTTTCATTAACTAAGAAATTTAATATAATAAAATGAAAGAAAAGATTCATCATTCATCATGTCACTCACAAATAGTTAAATAAAAAATAATATGAAAGTATGTATTATGAAACATGGTCAAAATATCACAAGTTTACAATGTTCCTCGTTTCCTTTCTTCCTGGCTCACGCCAAGCAAAAGGAGCTAGTTGAAATTTACCGATGGCGGTGAAAGAGAATTGGGAAAGCAAAGCAAAATGAGAAATTTAGCGATGGCCGATGGGGGTGGAGCCGTCAGCTGTGGAGGACTTCTCGATGTCGTTGGCGAGTGACTGAGCACAGATGGGAAGCGCCAAGTATAGGAAGACGTTGACGGTGGATCGATCGATGGGATTGGAAGTGAAGCACTAAACTACGATGGCTGGAAGTGAGAACTAAGATCTGAGAAGTAGAGTGAAGAAGTGAGAAGTGACAGCTGACTTTGAGAAGAAGCGGGATTAGGTTAGGGTTCGCTTTTAGTTTTAGTCATTTTTACTTTTTATTTTTTATTAATATATTAATTATTTTATTATAAAAGTTAGGTGGATTATGGGCCAATCCGCCTAACTCGCCGGTTAGGTGGGTCGGGTTCCTCCAACCCGTTTAATAAACGAGTTGGGATTTTGCAACCCAACCCACCAAATTGGTGGGTTAAACAAGCCAACCCGGTGGGTTGGGCCTGTTTTGACAGCTCAACATATATATATAAAATGTAGGGAAGTGATACCTTAAAATAATATATATATATATATATATATATATATATATATATATATATATATATATATATATATATGTTTGTAAATGGGGTCTTTAAGAAGAAAGAGGAACCTAAACATGTTTCTAGGTTTAGGGTTTGGGTTACCAATCATTATTGAATTGAAAAATTTTAAATATTAAATTTAAATTCAAAAACCAACCTATGCTACAATGTATGATCTAACACATATTTGAAATCAAAAGTAAAACATGAATAAAACTCGGAACCTAGGCATGGTCCCAAGTTTTAAACAAAAACAAAAATCATACAAAACCTAAACATACTCCTAACCCTTTTTAGTTCATCGAATCCTTGAAGAATAGAGCTTTAGCATAACCTGGCTTTGATACCAATGTAGGGAAAGGCCCGGATCCACATGATTTGACCCAACCCAGGGACCTAAAAGAAAAACCGAAAATAAATCCAGGCAAAACATAAATATTGCAAAAGCTACTAACCTGGACGCAATTGCTAAAACCTTGGATGTTGCCAGTGCCTCTGCTCCACCAGGGCTGACCTCCAAACGATGAACTCTGAAAAGGACTGCACCAACAGAGGACTTTACTATGAGAGGTAGAGCCACGTATCCACAACTAATGCGTAGAAGATGACTCAAGAGAGTGTCATCTTGGTGTCGTTTTGTTCATCTCATTGTAAACTTTCCAACGAGTCATCACTCGACTCGATCGGACTCCCCGATGAGCGGATATTTAGTCCCAAAGAGCCCAACATATCCAACAATTCACTTTTATATAAATATATATAATTTTATGTACAAAAAAAAAATTTGAAAAGCAATTAATCTTTAAAATAAATTTGTATCCCCTCTTGTATTTTCATACTTTATTCCAATTGAGGCAATAAAATTCGTAATTGCAATCATTTCTTCATGTATCATCATAATTTATTCCTATGTGGGTATTTGGATTCTTGGGTCACTGGTTCAACCGTCAAGTCATCAAAAAACCTGTTGAAACAGTAGAATATATAAATATATATTATAACACACTTATCAATAATCAAAAAATAAAATTATAAATAATTAAAATAAATAATTTAATAATTTATGCTTCATAACTTCAGATTTTATAGTTACAAAATAAAATGATTACATTATATTTATAATAAAGAGAGTTTTCATATAATAAATATATTATAATGACATTATATACAAAAGAAGATATGTGGCTTAGTGGTAGCTGCAAACATTACCATGCATCATGTCCGAGCTTTGAATCCATTCATGTGCCATTTTTAAAAAATATAAGGTTTTCATGACGGTAGAGGTCATCTTCAGCGGATGGCGCTGGCCGACGGAGGTCCAACTACCGCAGATTGTCGGTGGACGGCGCCAAACGACAAAGATTGTTGGAGGTCGGTGGTGGTTCAATCGACGGAGGTTGTCGCCAGTCGACAGAGGTTCGATAGGAAGAGGTCTTCACCGGTCGTCGGAGGTACGGCAACTGCTTTTAGTGGCGACAAAAAGTCCCTGCTGAAGGTCTTCAGTGGTGATTAAATGGTCAATCGCTATTGAAGACATCTTTGGTGGGGACCAAATGTCGCTGCTGAAGACATGTCTTTGATGGCGACCAATGTCACTACTGAAGACTCGTGTTTGGTGGCGACCAAATTGTCGTTGCAGAATTTCTTTTTTGACGTGATCAAAGGTGGTTACTAAAAAGTCGCAACTCATGATCATCGGTGGCGACTTTTTGTTCTTTGGTGGCGACAAAAGTCGCTAGCAAAGACCTTTTTTGTAGTGATTTTTAAGTATGACAAGCTTGTAACTTCATGACTTCCCCATTATTTGTTGAGGCAACATCAAATATATATACCAGCAGTAAAATATTGTTTGCTAGATGCAACGTTCTTTCCCGAATCTAAATCCTAAAAGGAACAATAGGATGGAGAAAACTCAGCTTTGCAATTATTATCAAGTGTCATCCTTATATTTTCTTTAATTCTTTTTATTGTCTTTTTAACTTCCTTATTATCACTTATTTCCTTTTTTATTTATTTCATCACATACACTCACTCTTTAAGACTTGATGGATCATTATATAAAAAATGCCAAACATTTACGTGGGCCATGGCACCTGCTACCCCCTCCCTCCGCCATTGTTTCCTAGTAATATTTGATATGGTCCAAATGCTATATATGCTTTACGAATTTCATCCTGTTCATTTATAGGATAATCCCACATTTTTGGAGAACTCCCGGGATCTCGCATTAATGTATCAATATCAACATTCTCTTCAGTCCTTATAACTTTGGGAGGAGGTTGTTCTAAAGCGACTATCGTAGGTGGCTCAACACTATTTTCTCCTCTAGGCTTTGAGTTTGAATTTGTTGGTGCTTAAAGTTGTATGTCATCACCATTTTTCTCTTTTCTCTTGAAAAACAAGTCAATAGTGGTATTCTTAGGCATTGTTCAACCTCAAAAAAATTAAATACAAAGAAGAAGAAGAAGAAGAAGAAGAAGAAGAAGAAGAAGAAGAAGAATTGATGAATGATGATGGAAAATTGGAAACTGGAAATAAGGAAATTGGAAATAAGAAATAAGAATGTGATTGAAAAATTGGAAATGTGAAATTAGAAAATTGGAAATAGGAAATAAGAATTAAGAATGTGATTATGTGAAATGCGATTTTAGATTTTTTATATTTTCTTTAATTCTTTTATTGTCTTTCTAACTTCTTTATTATCACTTATTTCCTTTTTTATTTATTGCATCACACACACTCTCTCTTTATTACTTGATGGATCATTATATTTAATATTTATTGCTATAATGCTATTTACTAATGGTAGACAAACAACTTCCAAATTTCAAAGACTGCCACAATCTTAGCCAGTAGTATAAGAGCATGCATTTTATATATTTTTTTCTAACGGGGGCCAATAATATTTTCACTATGTATACATAGAAAATACAAAATTTTGGGTGGGGGGGGGGGTATGGCACCTGCTAGCCCCCCTCCAAATGAGTCATCAGCGATACATACATTATAATTTTGAGTAAAAGGGTACCAAGTGCTGAATAAACTACTATCACTCGACATATGATGCGAGGTGCTAGAATCCACAATCCAATTGATTGAAGGGTTTGAAGAAGCATGAAAGTAGTTAGAAAAATACCTTTTTCCGCTACTCTTCCAATTGAAATAATATTCACACTGTGCAATTCCTTAAGTAAGATGATAAAGGGAACGATTTCGTGTAACGAATTGTCAAATGCTTGCATGCCATAGGCTATAATCTGAGAAGTAACTTTTTGTTGGACTTGAAGCAACTTAATGATCTATATTGCTACAAAATAGGGGAGTACTCAAATCATGTAGTTGAGAAGTTCAATGTTATACCTGATTCTCATCTAAATTGAATTTTTTACTTCATGCCTCAACATGGTGGTGACTACTTTATCGAAAATGCCAGTTCTGCTTGGATGGCTTTCGTTGGTTTTGCTTGGGATGTTCCTTTATAATTTTGTCATCCTTTTTGACTCTTGAGCAATTCACTGCGTCATGGATCTCAAAGATCCACAGTGGGAGTAATTCATTGGGGAGTGCCTGTAAAAGTTTGTTATCTAGCTCAAGAAAGCCATGAATGGTGTATAATTACCAGATGTGACCCTAAAAATAGTATATGGAGTTACCACAATGAAGGGTGTTAGTCAGTTCTCTTATGGCTTCTCACTACGGCCAGCATCAAGACCAGACGACCCCATCTGGCGACTAACACTAAATTGATATATGTTTTAGGCAAACTTTCTTTTAATGTCAGTCGTAACTGGTGTTATATCTTTATATCGACATCATCTTTTGATGACGCAAGAGTTTACAACAGTTTGGACTAACACTAGTTTGTTCAAACCTTATGCAAAATTTAATATGAGAATAATTTTCCCACTCTATTTTTTTTCATTGCTTTCCCAATGTCTTATTGTCAAACACCATAACAAAAACTTCACCAATATGTTTTTAATTTATAATAAAGTAATATAGTATTGATTAACCACTATACAATTTTCGAGTATGTTAAGCTTGTAACTTCATGAAATCCCCATCATTTGTTGAGGCATTATCAAATAAACCAACTGTAAAGGATTATTTGCTGGAAGCAACGTTCTTTTCTACATCAATCCTATATAGGTCATCTTTTACCCTAGCATTGCCAATTATCTTCCCTAAATCCAAATCCAGAAAGGAACACAAACAAGGAGAAAACATAGTTTGCAATTATATTGATGTGTCATTTTTCCAATTAACAACAAATTACATTTCATATTTAGGATAGAAAGTGCTAACTTTAGGATGATAGAGTCAGATAGGATAACTTTACCAATCCCTGCAACTTAAGATAATGAGCCACTAGCGAAACGTACCTTAAAATTTTGATTATAAGGGTACCAAGTGCTGAATAAATTTTTATCACCCAACATATGATCAGAAGCGATAGAATCCACAATCCAATATATTGAAGGGTTTGAAGAAGCATGAAAAGTAGTAAGGAAAATACCTTTTTTTTTTGTTGATCCCCCTATTGAACTAATTATCACACCTTGCAATTATTTAAGCAAGATGATAAGGGGAAAGAGTTCGTGGAAAGGATTGTCAAACACTTGAATGTCCTAAGCTATCCTTTGAGAAGCTAGTTTTAATTGGATTTGAGGCAACCTAATGATATATACCGCTACAAAACAGAGGAGTGCTCTCATACTGCAGTGAACAAGTTCAATGTTATGCCTAATTCTCTTCTACATTGGATTTTTGACTTCATGCCTCATCATGGTGGCTACTTTATTATATTGGAAATGTCAGTCCTGGTAGGATGGATTTTCTTTGCTTTTTCCTGGGAAGTGGCATTGAAATTTTGTCATCGTTGGCCACTCCTAAGTAATTCGTTGCAATCATGGATCTCATAGATGCATGGTGGGAGGAATTAATAGGGGAGATGCATGTGAATTTTGTTATCCTGCCCTATAAACCCATGAGTCATGTATAACTATCGAATGTGACCCTAAAAATAGAAGATGGAGTTACCACAATTAAGGGTGTTGGCCAGTTCTCTTATGGCTTCACACTACAGCCAACATCAAGATTGGATGACCCTAACCGGCGGCTAACACTAAATTGAGTATAAGCGTACCAAGTGCTGAATAAACTACAATCACCCGACATAATTTACAAGGCGCTATAATCCACAATCCAATAGATTCAAGGGTTTGAAGAAGCATGAAAAGTAGTCAGAAAATTACCTTTTTTCTGTTGCTCCCCCAATTGAAATAATATTCACACCTTGCAATTGCTGAAGCTTGATGATAAGAGGAAAGAGTTTTTGGAACAAATTGTGAAACACTTGCATGTCCTAAGCTATCATTTGACAAGCTATGTTTTGTAGGATTTGAAGAAACTTAATGATATATATTTCGCTACAAAATAGAGTACTCTCATACTGTAGTGAACAAGTTTCAATGTTAGGCCTCATTCTCTTCCTGGTTAGATTTTTGACTTCAGCCTTATCAAGGTTGCTACTTTATCGAAAATGTAAGTCCTTCTAGGCTGGATTTTCGTTTTCTTTAACTAGGAAAATGCATTGCAATTTTGTCATCCCTAGCCATTCTTAAGCAATCTGTTGCAATCATAGATCTCATATATGCACGGTTGGAGGAATTAATTTGGCAGATATCTGTGAAAGTTTGTTATCCAACTCCAGAAACCCATGAATGACGTATAATTAACGGATGTGACCCTAAAAGTACTAGATGAAGATGCCACAATGGAGGGTGCTGGCCAATTCTCTTATAGCTTCCCAATCTTGTTTTTTTGTTGATTTCCCAATATCTAATAGTCAAATTCAATAAGAAAAAGTTCAGTAAAAAGTCTACACTTTATAATAAAGGAATATTGCATTGTGTAACCACTATACAATTTTTTAGTTTGTCAAGCTTGTAACTTCGTGACTTCCCCATAATTTGTTGAGGCTACATCGAATATACTAGCTGTAAAGGATTGTTTACTAGAAGTAACGTTCTTTTCTAAAACAATCCTATATAGGCTATTTTTACCCTAGCATTGCCAATTACCTTCCCCGAATCCAAATCTTGAAATGAATTCAAAGATGGAGAAAACTCAACTTTGCAATTAGAATCATGAGTCTTTTTCCCAATTGACAACAAATTACATTTCAGAATTAGGACAAAAAGTGTTGACTTTAAGATGATACAGTCGGATAGCATAACTTCAATCTCAGCAACATTAGATAATGAGCTATCCGTGATACGTACCATATAATTTTCAGTAAAAGGGTACCTAGTGCTAAATAAACTACTATCATCCGACATAATATAAAAGGCGATAGAATCCACAATCCAATAGATTGAGGGTTTGAAGAAGCATGAAAGGTATTCAGAAAATTCCATTTTTTTTGGTGCTCCCACAATTGAAATAATATCATCACCTTGCAATTTCTTAAGCATGATGATAAGGGGAAAGAGTTCGTGGAACGAATTCTCAAACGCTAGCATGCGCTCAGCTATCGTTTAAGAAGCTACTTTTTGTTGGATTTGAAGCAACTTAATGATATGTATATAATATATATATATATATATATAATTTTTTTATGTATATAAATATATAATATATATACACACATATATACATAATACAATATATGTATATACATATATATATGTACATATATAGATATATTGTAACTATGGAATATTCCCCCATGGGACACGTGGCATTAGCCTTCTAGAACGTTAGCAAAAACACTACGCACCGTGACACGTGGCACCACCCATTCGCCTTGTTCGTGGCCAGTACCCACGTCTCCCCTCTTAAGCTCTCGAACCAGAGACATGGGAGGCCCTCAACCGTCATGGGTCGACCCATGACGAGCAGGAACGTGGGTCGACCACGCCCTCCTTCACACTTTGACCATGGTTCACCACCTCACACGGTGAACCATAAGCACTCACATCTTCGTCCTGGGGATCTCCATCATCAAAGCTCACAGCAGCTCAGAGAGACCCTTGCTCTCTCCCTACCTAAGGAAACCTCCAATGAGTGGCTCGCCCGCCTAGAGTACCTTACACACGTCCTAGCCGCACACGGCCACCTACAGGTAACTATCTTGCCTAACGGCTTCAATGGACCTTAACACAGCGAACTACGAGGACTTTGATCCCTCTACAAGGGTACGTAGGCACCTAGGTCATCACCTAAGGACAAGTCCCTGAAGGTTAAGACCCCTTGCGGTTCTAATTTGTGAATTAGAATTGTCTGAACCAAAAATGACAGTTACATTGGCGCCCACTACGGTCTTTCACAGACCACAATGCCTTGAGCACTCTGCCACTAGACGGTATTTCTTTTTCGGGGAGTAGGAGTATATACTTAACACTCAGAAACCCATATTTGAAATTCCCTACAGGAAAATTCTGCAAAATGACCGACTCAAATGCTCCTACGGCGACGACCGATGCAAGTGCTCCAAGACGTAGCACAAGAAACAGGCAGGGAGCGACCGACGTCGCCTCAGCGGAAACAAGAGTCTCAAATGCGACCCAATTGCAGAACGCCTCGACGATACAAGTAACTATCACGGAGAACGTTGTCCAAGCCCCAGCAACCAGGGAGGAAATATACTCCAAGCATCCTTATGGCATGCCACACAACCCATGCCCTCCAGATAGCAATCAAGAGCTAGCGGAATCAGCAAGGACCTCACGCAAAATGGAGTTAGCTCGACTTGATGCAGAGATTGCAGCCATACATCAACAACAATGGGAGGAGGACAGAAGCCGCCCCCAAACAAATACATGTGTTCAAATACCAATAGCACCACACAACGCGTCAACAGGTCCATCTAATGGCCCTACTAGTCCTCCACCCGTAATACAATTCGGAGCCTTTCCGATGGAGTTCGCTCGGCTATCGCTCACAGCACCAGCAATCTCGCCTGGGCCAACAATGGTCGCCGGACAAGCGGTACCCCTGCCCACGGACTACCTGCGACCACCAATCCCGAACTACTTGCTAGGATCTTATTTACATATGCCTTGGGCAGGATCCTACAACCCGTACGCTCCCTATGGCATGTCCACTACTTACTCAGGACAATATCATTGGCCCGGCTTTGACTTCCAAGGAAAAGAGAGACACCCCTTCACCCAGCAAGTCATGAACGAGCATGAGCCCATGGGTTTCAAAATGCCCTTCCATATAGAACCTTATGGGGGAGAGACTGACCCACGAGACCACATTAAGACCTTCAACTCAGTCATGTCAATACTCGGCATGACGAATGGCCAGCAGTGCTGAGTTTTCTCCTCGACACTGAAGGAAGCACCTTTAAGATGGTTTTCACTACTACCAACGAACTCGATTCACAGCTTTGAACAGTTGGCACAAAAGTTCCTCACCCAGTTTACCAGCAGTAAAGAATACCAGAAGAACGAGGGTTCCTTCAGTGGCTTCCACCAAGAGGAAGGAGACATATTAGAAGCTTTCTTAGCTCGACTCACTAAGCTCTCGTGCCAAGTTAGGGGCCTTCAAGACGTCGTTGTAATCTTTGTCACCAAGCAAGGCCTCTGATGCTCGCAGTTTTACGGGGAGCTCAATAGATGCCCAGTTTCTACTCTGCAGGAGCTAACGGACAGAGCAGAATGGTTCGTCTAGGAAGAGAATTCCCAGATTGCCAAGGACAAGATGAGGAAATTCCTAATAAGCAGGACCGACTTGGAGTGATCTGAGAAAAAGAAGGAGAACATGGCCACCGACAACCAAAGTCCCAAAGAGAAAAACAACAGAAAGCGCTCGCCGCCACGACCTCGAACACCTCTCAGAGGACGGTTTACCAACTATACTCCCCTCAACAAATCAAACGTCTGGGTCCTGGAGGAAATTGATCATTCAGACATGATCAATTTCCCCCCCCCCCCACAGATGAAGAGGCGGAAGACTGGGAAATCAGTGAATAAGTCCAAATATTGCCAATTCCACAAGGACTAAGGGCATGAGACTAACCACTGTATTCACTTGAAAGATCATATCAAGGATTTGATTTGCAAGGGACAGTTGCGCAGGTACATTAAGGAGGAAGGTAGAGACAATACAAAACGCCCAAGGGACAACAGTGACCAAGCACCTCCCTGTGGGGTTATCAGCGTCATCGTAGGCGGATTGCAGAAGGGAACCACCTCACAACCGCAAAACAAGAAAAGGGTAGAGCGCTTCATACTCGCCCTCGACTATGTCCCGAAATATAGGAAAAAGGGGAAGAATCTAATGGAGAACCCATCACGTTCGACCTTATAAATTTCGAAGGGCTAGTTCATGACGACCCAATGGTGGTGACCACAGTCATTGCCAACTACAAAGTAAGGCGACTACTAATAGGCCAAGGGTCCTCTGTGGACGTCCTCTATTTTGACACCTTCAAAAAGCTTAGGTTAAACAAGGCCAACATGAAGCCCTTCCCCAGCACACTCATAGGGTTCTCTGGAACTCAAGTTCCTGGTGAAGGAATCATATATGTCCATACAACTGTGGGCACCTTACCAAAGGTGGCGAACCTCGACATCAACTTTATCATCGTCTTCGTACCTTCAGCGTACAACGCCATCCTCGGGCGACCGTCCTTGAACAATGGGATCAGAGAAATCTTGGCAGACCAGAAACTAGCGCGAGCCTACTATGCAGCAAGCCTAACAAAGACCACCAAGGTCGCTCGCCCTGGTCCCAAAGAATCACGTGAGGAACCCTCCAAGGGCAAAGAGTTAGGAGAAAGTCCCCAAGAGTTTGCCTGCCCGGACCAGGGCTCCACCTAAACTTTAAACAAACTTTGCACTCGAAACATCTCTTGGCTAAATATCACATGTCTTTGTTTATTTCAAGTTAGGAATTTCTACTTTCAACTTGACCAAGACTACTCGAATGTTATCATTTTGTTTATCATTAATCAAAACTTTCCTTTTTTGAAAAAGACGTGGCCTATACTGAAAAGAAAAAAAGCTCGCAAAGTCAACTCGCAAAAACTCCATCAAGGATGGGCAAAAGGCCGACCGCCCAAAAAAGGCTTGGAAGTCACCAAAGCCACGCTAAGATTCCCCCGACGGACGGCTAAAAATGCCCCTCGGGAGCGAATGCTCCTAAAAAACAAACAGAGCCTTAAAACGAACGTTCACACACAAAAACGTGCTAGCAAAGCATACGACCGTCTTGATCACGCGGTACTCATGCAAAAATCTTTTTACCCAAAAGTAAAAAGACAAGCAATTCAAAAGACTGTACGAACACAAAACCTTTTTGCCGAGAAGTAAAAAGAAAGTCAGTTTAAGAAATTGCGATCTAACATTAATTCTCATTAATGTGACAAAAAGGGAAGGCGAGCAAAACCTAAAACCCTACAGAAACCTACTCTTGGGCATTCCTAAGATCTATATTAGCTACGACCTACATAGGCCTGACATTGCTAACATCTTTCGGCGACCTCCTCTGGACAACTTCTGCCAACTGCTGAGAAGTAGGTCCATTCTCAGGAACATGCCCGCCAACAATAGAGAGAATGTGATGGTCCAACGGGCGATGAGCCATGCTGCAAAGACAGTCCAAGTTCAAAGGGGGGGTCAGTCGCCAACTACCCTCTAAGTTCACCATCAAGAAGCTCCAGAGAAGGATGCACGGAAGCGACACACTCAGCAAGAAATCTCTGCCCGCGAATGTGCTCGAGCTACTCGACCGCTAGCAGCATCCCACATATCCTCTACGCCAGCATCTCTTCTTGATGGTCAGCAACATTGACGAACCTGCTCTCAGCGTCCAGCCAGCCCGATAGATTCTCGCTGGTGCGAGCCTACGCATTCTTCAAAGCATCATGGAGAGAATGCAACTCATGGCGGCGCTTCTCCGTGTCCTCCCGACAGGTTGCAAGCTCCTTGCGAGTCTTCTCCAACTCTGACCGTAGGAGCTTAACCTTAGAAGGCTGAGTACTCTCGGTTTTGAGGCAAGCAAATTCAAGATTCAACGACCTTAACTCAGGACCCTGGTCCTCAGACTCTTTCTCTTTTGCTGACAGTCGCCCGCCCACGTCCTCCAAACTCTTTTGGCTAGCCTCTAGAGCCAGATCTCTAGAACCCGGAAACATAAGAAGTTGGTCGCAGTGTGAGCATATGTCATTTTGCAAAAAGCAAAAGATGTTAGAGGTATGCACACGAAAGGAAAACAAACCAAAAGATAGTGCAGGTAAAATACTGACCACTTGCTTCTCCCACACAATTCCAACTTTGTGGAAGTCAGCCAACGCCTTGGCAGCGCTGCCAATGGCACGAACAACAATGGTTAGGAGATTGGTGTCCAACCCCCTGGCGGCCCACTCGACCATATCAACCAGGAAAGGCCTGCCCAGAGCTACCAGGTTGAAAGGGGGCTCCCCCTCCGGCAACTCGACAGGCTTTAACGGGTCAACATTTGACCCCGAAGAAACGTCCTCTCTGATGGTCGCTTGACTCAACACTACATTCCCTCCAATAGCGAGAGCTCCGTCTTTCTCAGCCACTATTTCACTAGCGTCGGCTCCCCCAGTTAGAGCCTCGACCATTGTCTCATTTACAGTGGCCCTTTCCGTAGCGAAAGATTCATCTGCAGCTCGGTCAACTGTCTGCTCTATCCATGCCTTCTTACTCCCAGACCCCTTGGTGCTTCCGACAAAATCTGCAGCCATGGGACAAGATGATAGAAACACCTTCATAGGTGATTGGCGAATAGGTCCTGGAGGAGGAAGAGTACCCTCCACCGGAGTAACCACCCGAGCATTCGCCGTGGTAGATTTCCGTTGAGAAACTTGAGACTAAGGCCTTGAATCCGTACTAGTGAGCTTCTTGAACCCCCCTTGTTTACTCTTGGAGTTCCCGCACTTACAACCTCCCTCTTCTCTCTCCCGTTAGAGTCTCCACCAGGACTCTTTGCCTCTCCTCTCCCATCTTTCCTCCTTTTTTCCCCATTGGGATCCTCTTGTTTTCGCAACTTGTCAGGGGAAGATGAAGTATGCCTACAATCAACCTTTTCACTACCAATTGCTTCGACAGAGGCTCTGGTAGTCTTTCCCCGACCAAGGGAAAGGTCCTGCCTTGATTTCTTCCCCTTACTCTAGCTGCTATCCCGAGTACGGCTAAGAGGAGGAGGAGGAGGAGATAGATTCCCCAAATCAGTGAAGTCGAAAGGAAATAGATTGTCGTCATCACCAGCCATTTTTAAAGGAGGATGCGATGAAGAAGGTAAAACAAAAACTTTCAAGTGTAGAGTATTTATAAAGAGCCCAAAGGTGTGACGATTCGAAAAGTACCAGCCTCCCTCAAATCCTGCAACAGGAAAATCATTATCCAGTGCAGTCACCCTAGGCTGCACACCCTTGTGTCAACCTGACGCATTGAAAGAACGAGCGGTCCAGATCAAATAGTAAAGAACCAGAGGAGTAAAGACTAAGAAGCCCCCGGAAACCCAAAAGTCTCTCGAAGAGCCCAAAGGGTCTTTACAAAAAACCCATGACCAAGGCTAATGATGGCAATTCGCGGAAACGCATCAACATTAAATGAAAGAAAAAACGGTTGCGAGTCACTCGAAGCGGTAACAACCGACCAAATTATGACGTGTGGCATCAATGACAGCTTACCGCCCCTAAAGGGCAGCTCTTCGTGAGGTCCTCTCTAACCGTATGACCGACAATCAGAGCTCATCCAAGCCAGTGGGTGACCTCGTCAGGGTGCAACAAAGAAACTTCACCTCCAAAAACCAAGGAGAAACGTTCCGAATGGCCAAAATACCCCTAACCTTTGGAATTCCTTCGCATACCCCCAGAGGGCATTCTCGAAACTTCCTCTCTCTGCAATGATGATGCCTCCTCGAAAAGACGCATGCCTTTATGCAGAGACGGCTTAAGAAACTTACTAAGGAAGGCAAGCAGTCAACCGTCCAGATTAGGACGCATGACACTCTTAACATCCTAATCCTTCGAAAGCAATCAGCAAGAGGCACGCAAAATCCCCTCATCCGAACTATCGACCAAGATAGGCAAAATAACTTAGGGTCGAAGTCGTTTGGCCAATGACCTCTTGGGACACGTGGCACTAGCCTTCTAGAACGTTAGCAGAAACACGCACCGACGACACGTGGCACCACCCATTCGCCTTGTACGTGGCCAGCACCAATGTCTCCCCTCTTATGCTCTCGCACTAGAGCCATGGGAGGCCCTCAACCGTCGTGGGCCAACCCACGACGAGCAGGAACGTGGGTCAACCACGCCCTCCTTCACACTTAGTATAAAAGCCCTCACTTGGGGGACTCAAGAGATAGGATACAACAAACACAGTAGGTCCGAACACACAAAGTAAGACTCAATACTCCAAATACTGTACATCATTTCCTTGAACTTTGAGCCTAGTTCACCACCTCACACGGTCAACCATCAGCACTCATATCTCCGTCCTGGGGATCTCCATCAACAATGCTCCAAGCAGCTTAGAGAGACCCTTGCTCTCTCCCTACCTAAGGAAACCTCCAACGACTGGCTAGCCCACCCGGAGTACCTTACACATGTCCTAGCCGCACACGACCACCTATAGGTAACTATCCTTCCTAACGGCTCTAATGGACGTAACCATAGCGAACTACATGGACTTTGATCCCTCCACAAGGGTTTGTAGGCACCTAGGTCATCACCTAAGGACAAGGCCCTCAAGGTTAAGACTGCTTGCGATCCTAATTTCTGACTTAGAATTGTCTGAACCAAAAATGGCAGTTACATATATATATACATATATATATGTATATGTATATATATATGTATAGAATAATATCTATACATGTATGTATACATATACATATATATATGTATATATATATATATATAATGAATCTGAGTATTGTATGTATATATTTATTTGTATAAATTTATCCTGTACAAGCTGTTATTTTTCGAAATACTGTCAACTAAAACTGATAGCAACACTATTATGAACAGTTCATTCATTCGTTCTTCTAAGGCAATGGATGGTAAGATCACGATGGTGGCAATATGTCCAGAAGCCGCTTGCTTGAATGCCTGTTCATGTTCATCTGGCTAAGTTTGGTTGATTAGTAAAAAAAGAAAAAGAAATTTTTTTTTTCTATTTTTCTTCTGTTTTCTGTTTCACTCAGATTCATCCAAAAGACTCTGTTTCACTCAGATTCATCCAAAAGACTCTGCATCTTTACCGAACCTAATGAACAGACTTTTTCAGGCAAAAATATTTTCAAAATTCGATATGAAATCAGGATTCTAGCAAATTCAAATCAATGAAAAAGATAGGTACAAAACAGCGTTCACTACCCCCTTTGGACAATATGAATGGAATGTTATGCCTTTTGGTTTGAAAAATGCCCCTTCTGAATTTCAAAGTATAATGAATGAGATTTTCAATCCTTATACTAAATTCATCATTGTTTATATTGATGACGTGTTGGTTTATTCTGAGTCAATAGATCAACATGTCAAACATCTTCATACTTTTGTAAGTGTGATCAAAAGAAATGGCTTGGCTGTTTCCAAAATTGCCAAACCTAATCAAAACGTCTGAAGAGACTATCAACATCAATTCAGATATGGAAGACATATGTCTTTTTTCTGAAAAATCAATGAAACTCCATAAATCAAAATTTAAATTCATACATATAGGTTGTGTGCAAATAGCCTTAAAACCATTGGTTAGAGAAGGCCTAAATGTTTTCTGTCTGTTATGCCTTAGGGACGCCAGACACATCGAATTCTCTAATTCTCTTCTTGGAACAGTTGAAGCAGGCTTGCATGCAGGTCCGATATACTTCAATTGTTTCCCAAATAGAACAGTCTCCCTTGGAGATGATAATGTTATGGATACACTGAAACTCAATATCAAACTCCATGGCTTTAACATGAAGCCTGGATCCATACCAGTCGCTCTCCTTTATAGGGTCCAATACAAAGTCATCAATTCTTCCACATCAAATGCCCTAATTCCTCATGAAAAAGGAAAAACAACTCTCTTCCTAACCGACGCTTCAAAAGCAAGTGTCATGGTACCAAAAGCAATCATGTGGGAAGATGTTAATCTCCCTGAAGAATGGATTATGGAAAAGGCAACTCCTGCCCAACCTGATCCAGCCCCTACTCACATGGAAGTAAGGCAGGACGCTAGAGGAACTGTAGGAATATCTTTTAGGAGAAATTCTTTCAGTATGTTTAGGACTAGGTCTGTTAGAACTAGTGAAGATTTTAGAAGCGCAATTGAGCCATTAAGGCAATCTTGCTCCTCAATTCCTCAAATAGTAAGGACTGCTCCTTCTGTAATTCACCTACAAGGATTACAAAACATTGAATAATGTTTGTAACAACATTCCTTTCTTTGAATGGTTTAATGCGTATGCAGAATATCATTCAATCGATTACCCTTTTAAAATTCCTATAAAAAATCCTGTTGGAATAAATGTCACTTGGCAGACAAAACATGGTAATCCAATCCAAAATGAATTACCCCCCACACAAGCATATTTTGTTCCAAACATGACCATTAACGAAAGCTCTGTTGTTGCTTCACCGTTTAAGGCCAAAGACATAAACAAAGAAAAACTTAAATCGCCTTTTGAATCAAGTTTTAATATCCAAGAGCCACATATCCAGACATAGCTTTAGAAGAGAAAAACCTTTCTCCAAAACATTTCGATGCAAGCCACATTTATGCCTGGAATATAGATGGGCTAGCTGAAAATAATATCCTGTAGCTTCTCCGACAAATAACCATGGTCAGCACAGCTTATTCTATATACCAGAATTGTGATGAGCACTCCATTGCTCAAATTCTTATAGTCGGTCTGCTTGCTAGTAATGGCTTAGGGCCTTTATATAGAAAACTAAGGTAACAAAGAGACAAAATTGCTACATGGAAAAGTAAATTATTGGTGCAACATGATAAGGGAATCTTGTCAGGTGAACAGTGACTCCTGGCAGTTGCATAGTAAAATTGTTGCATGGCTCATGCAAATTCTGACAAAGAATAGGTCTTCGTCATAATTGTCTGACGGGGATTGCAGAGCTTAATTATTCGTCTTCATCAAGATTGATCCTGTAGCAATCATCTTCATTGCTTTGCAAGGAGCCTGAAGAGGTTGCGGAGGGGCTTCCAGGGGTTGAAGAATCATCCTTGGACTGGAGGAGTTGTAGGATTTGGTTCAGTTGTTTGGCTAGCTCTTCTTTATTTGAGGAAGAGGCTAAGAAAGATTGGATCCTTGATTTTTTATTCAAAAAGAGACACGTATCTCTATCTTCAGCAAGGAGGAATTTTGGGTTCTGGGAGAACCATTTTTTTATGGAACCTGGGCTGGCTCTGTCTGTTCCTTCAAATTTTGGCCACCATTTAACTGATGGCGTCCTTTGGAGTATAGGGGATCCGTTGGGAAATAGTGCTTCTCCATATTTGTATTCCCATTTGAATACCCAGGCTAAACCAAATTTTGAAAACAAATGCAAATCCGCTGAGTGAGGATCTTCTGTCAAATCTCTTTTGTTTGAGAAATATTCAAGACCATTTTTTACCACAACAGGTAAAATATCTGGAATAAGTCCAAAGAACCTCCACCAGAGATTAAACCATTGGGGGAAATGATAATGAATCCCATTTTTGAAAAGTAGTAGCCAAGAATGACTACATTTTTTGTTTTAGTACTAAAAGGTACTATACCAGGCACTTCTATAGTCCCAGTAGTTATACCCTATTGGATCAAAAGGTTTAGAAAATTTTTTGATTTTATTTAAATCACTCCCCCACTCAGCAGGAGAAAGGACTTTCAAGATTTGAAGGGTAGAATAAGCATGAGAACCCTTCTCCTCAGAATCTGGGAAATGTTTGATGCTTGCAGATTTAGTATCTACAAGGATAAATTCATAAAACAATTGGGTTTTTTGGAGGGATTGTGGGATAAAGTGGAATCCTGGAGGGAATAATTTTGAGGCAAGTACTTGTGGGTTTCTTTCTAAGAAGGATTTTCAGTTTGGAATATGTCCTTAGCCCTATCGGTCATTTGGACATACACAGATTTAGGACTTGAAGGAGTGGCTAAAACCAGAATAGACGAAGAGCGTGCTCTAGTCAATTGTTGGGATTTTTGTTCAATAGCTTGCGCGAGATCCTCTTCAAGAGCGATATCTGCCTAAGTTTTCTTTGGTAATTTGTGGAGTTTTTTGTTAGCTTGGAACCCTAAGAGGGTTTGAATTGGTAGTGCATAATCACTGGGGCTTTGGATTAAATGAGTCGATGACTCAATTTTTGGGGTTTGAAGGGTTGATGACCCTAGGACAATACTTTTTTCAGGCTGGGCCTGAGATGTTTTTTGATGTCCTATCTTGGACTTAGTTTCTTCATGGGCTATGCCCTTCCCTTTGTTTCTTTCCTTTTTTGGTGCCATTATTTTCCCTGTAAAAACTCCCTCGTTAGGAAATCTGGGAGAGAATTCGAGGATCCTTTTAGATATTCAATTTCAAAATCTAATATACTTAAAATTGCTTGCCATCTGGCAAAAATCTGTTTTGATGCAAGATTCTTAACATCTTTCTTGAAAACGTCTTTGGCTGACTTGCAATCAACCCTTATTGAAAATTTTTGATTTAATAAATCACTTTGAAATTTATTTACACAAAGAACTATTGCAAGAATTTCCTTTTTTATAGTGGAATAGTTCTGTTGAGTTCTATTCCAATGCTTTGATGTGAATGCAATGCAAACTTCTTTTTCATGCATTTTTCGTTTAAGAATACCTCTATATCCTATATCTGATGCATCGGTTTCAACTATTTTGAATGCATGCGGATCAGGAAGATAAAGGCATGGGAGATTCTGGACATGCTTTTTTATTCTTTTGACCACAGAAGTGTGATCATCTGTCCATGGAGAGGGTTTTACTTCAAAAGATCATGAAGGGGTTTGATAATGTTGTTTAGGTTTGGGATGAAGTCAGAGACATAATTTATGCAGCCTAGAAACCGCTGAAGCTGATTTTTGTCAAGGATTTGATCAGGAAATTTATTTGTAAATTGGATGGCTCGGTTAATTGGGGTGATTGTCCATTGATGGATGTCATGACCGAGGAATCTTATTTTGGTCTGAAATAGACTAATTTTGGATTTGGTCACACTTACAAAAGTATGAAGATGTTTGACATGTTGATCTATAGACTCAGAATAAACCAACACGTCATCAGTATAAACACTGATGAATTTAGTATAAGGATTGAAAATCTCATTCATTATCCTTTGAAAATCAGAAGGGTCATTTTTCAAACCAAAAGGCATAACATTCCATTCATATTGTCCGAAGGGGACAGTGAACGCTGTTTTGTACCTATCTTTTTCATTGATTTGAATTTGCTAGAATCCTGATTTCATATCGAATTTTGAAAATATTTTTGCCTGAAAAATTCTGTTCAGGAGGTTTTTTTTGTTAGGGATAGGATACCGAATCCACTGGAGGGCATCATTTAATTGTTTATAATTTATGACGAGTCTAGGTTTTCCTCTTTCTAACTCGGCATTTTTATTAAAATAAAAGGCAGAGCATGACCAAGGTCTTTGACTTTTTCTGATCAATTTTTTAGAAAGAAGGTCTTTGATTTCCTTTTGACAATGCTCTAAGAGCTCTTGGTTCATTTGGATTGGCCTAGCCTTTGTTGAGAGGAGCTTGAGGCGTGTCTCCTAAGACAGGCGATTTAAGTTTTTGAGGTATATCTACTGCGATTAACCCTCGGAGTTTCTCATCAATCAATTGTGAGAGTGTTTTTTCTTTGGCTAGATTAAAACTTGATTCAAAAGGCTTAAATATCGGCTGTTATTGTACAGAGTTTTTAGTGAGGTTGGGTTTTTCTAGAATTTGTTCACTAATCTTCTTTAGATAGGTATTAGTGTTTTCTCCTAAGGTTTGAAGATAAGAATTCGTATAATTATTTTGCTCCATAAGACTAGAAATGTCTTTGGACTCAACTTCTTTGTTTATGTCTTTGACCCTAAACGGTGAAGCAACAAAGCTTTCGTTAATGGTCATGTTTGGAACAAAATATGCTTGTGTGGGCGGTAATTCATTTTGGATTGGATTACCATGTTTTGTCTGCCAAGTGACATTTATTTCGACAGGATTTTTTAAAGGATTTTTAAAAGGATAATCGATTGAATGATATTCTGCATACGCATTAAACCATTCAAAGAAAGGAATATTGTTACAGACCTTATTCAATGTTTTGTAGTAAATTTCTTGGATTGTTTTCCTAGCCTTTTGGTCATAGTTTCCTAGAAACCATTCTCTTTTTTCGATGCTTTGATTAGAATAGAAGTCCTTCCTTAAGGAATCCTTATCTAATTGAAAATCTTTAGTTATGACATTAATAGTGTTTTCTACCATGTCAGAATATGTGGGGGACTGAAATGAGGCTTGTTCATCCTCATGAGGTGGTTGATAAATTGGCCTAGGCAGATTAGATGACGTATCTAATCCTTGTAGGTGAATTATAAAAGGAGCAGTCCTTACTGTTTGAGGAATTGAGGAACAAGATTGCCTTGATGGTTCAATTGCGGTTCTAAAATCTTCACAAGTTCTAACAGACCTAGTCCTAGACATACTGAAAGAATTTCTCCTAAAAGATATTCCTACAGTTCCTCTAGCGTCCTGCCTTACTTCCATGTGAGTAGGGGCTCGATCAGGTTGGGCAGGAGTTTCCTTTTCCATAATCCATTCTTCAGGGATATTAACATCTTCCCACATGATTGCTTTTGGTACCATGACACTTGCTTTTGAAGCGTCGGTTAGGAAGAGAGTTGTTTTTCCTTTTTCATGAGGAATTAAGGCATTTGATGTGGATGAATTCATGACTTTGTATTGGACCCTATAAAGGAGAGCGACTGGTATAGATCCAGGCTTCATGTTAAAGCCATGGAGTTTGATATTGAGTTTTAGTGCATCCATAACATTATCATTTCCAAGAGAGACTGTTCTATTTGGCAAACAATTGAATTATATCGGACCTGCATGCAAGCCTACTTCAACTGTTCCAAGAAGGTAATCAGAGAATTGGATGTGTCTGGCGTCCCTAAGGCATAACAAACAAGAAACATTTAGGCCTTCTCTAACCAATGGTTTTAAGGCTATTTGCACACAACCTGTTCATTGATTTTTCAAAAAAAAAGACATATGTCTTCCATGTATGAATTGATGTTGATAGTCTCTTCAGACGTTTTGATTACAAAATCAGAAACCTTAAAGAATCTACCTTCTGGTTTGTATAAATCATTTTTGGGGACGATTGGAATAGTCCAGTCATCCATATTTTGATTGATATTTTCAAAGTGGATTTCTTCTTTGAAAATTTGGTTTGATGAGTAGGGAAACGTCTGAAGAGAGTTAAAATGTATGTATGTATATATATATATAAGGAGATACCTGTGAAATTTGTTAACCAGCCTTAGAAACCCATGAATGGCGTATAATTCCCGAATTTGACCCTAAAAATACTAAATGGAGTTATTGCAATCATGGATCTCATAGATGCACGGTGGAAGAAATTAGTTGGAGAGATGCCTGTGAAAGTTTCTTATCCAGCCCAAGAAACCCATGAATGGCATATAATTACCAGAAGTGACCCTACAAATATAGGATGGAGTTACAAAAACATAGGATGTTGGTCAGTTCTCTGATGGCTTCTCACAGCAGCCAGCATCAAGAATGGACGACCCCTGCTGGCGACTAACACTAAATTGATATATGTTTTAGGTTAACTTCCTCTGAAGGTTTTTCAAAAATGACTAGAAATTTATATTACACAATCAGTTTTAAATGACACTAAATTTAAAATTTGTTTTACTATCATTCATAACTAATACTACATTGATATGTTTTAGGCAGACTTTCTTGTAACGTCAGTCATAATTGGCGTTATACCTTTATATCGACATCATCTTTTATTGACGCAGTAGTTTACAACATTTTCGGCTAACACTAGTTTGTTCAAACCTTATGTTAATTAAGGCTGAGAATCATTTTCCCAATCTATTTTTTTTCTGATGCTTTCCCAATATCAAATAGTCAAACATAATAAGAAAAAGTTCACTAATAAGTCCTCAATTTATAAAAAAGGAATATAGTATTGTGTAACTACTATACAATTTTGGAGTACATCAAGCTTATAACTTCATGACATCCGCAGCATTTGTTGGGGTAGTATCAAATATAGCAGCTATAAAGGATTGTTTGTTGGATGCAATATTCTTGTCTACATCAATCTTGTATAGGCCATTTTTTACCTTAGCATTGCCAATTATTTTCACGGAATCCAACTCTTGAAAGAAACACAAAGATGTAGAAAACTAAACTTTGCAATTATAATAATTAGTCTTTTTCCCAATTGATAATAAATTACATTTAAGATTTTGGATAAGAAGTACTGAATTTAGGATGATAGAGTCAGATAGGATAACTTCAATAGTCCTAGCAACATGAGATAATGAGCCAGCAAAGATACGTACCATATAATTTTGTTTATAAGGGTACCTAGTGCTGAATAAACTACTATCACCCGACATACGAACAAAGGCGCTAGAATCCACAATCCAATAGATTGAATGGTTTGAAGAAGCATGAAAAGAAGTCAGCAAAATATCTTTTTCTGCTACTCTGCCAATTGAAATAATATTCACACCTTGCAATTGCTTAAGCAAGACGATAAGGGGAAAGAGTTCAAGGAACGAATTGGAACAAATTTATTGCTACTTTTTGTTGGATTTGAATCAACTTAGTGATTCTTGTGTTGAAAACAACAAATTAATATTTCCTACTTTCAATTATCTAAAACTCAAGTATAGAGCAAATAGGGTCGAACCTACAAGGATTGGAGATTTTGGATGCTATTAAATAACCAAGACACAATGGAAAAGAAATAAAAAAAATAAAAGGGGGTTTGAAATGTTTAAAACAGAAACTAAACTAAAAATTACTAATGTATAAAAATGAAATCAAAGTAAATGCTAAATTTGAAATGCAATAACAAATCCAAATTAATTAGAATAAGTTTCAAGGGGAATAAGCCTAGCCAAGGAGTATTTTCAGTTCAATATCTTTTCAAGGTGTTCATCGATGGATAATTCCGCTCTCTTTTACAACCCATTGACCATGATAGTTAATAACCACTAACTACCAAAATCTCTTCTAATGTATTGGGTTAGGAAGGCTCTATAATCCCACCCTAACCAACTAGCCATCCCGAGCAAGTGTCTAGAATGTAATTAATTGATAGGATTAAGTTTTAAGAGTTGTAATCACTGCAAAATAAAGAAACCCACAAGTTTGTAGCCTAATTATTTGGAATCCAAGTTCCTTAACATAAGAAAAACATTAAGCAATAATTTTCCCTATATTAATCACCACTTTTATCAAATCATTCGAACTATTACGTATCCCACAGAGACGATTAGCAAGAAAATCATTAAGTAAAATAAACAACGGGCCCTGTCATTCATCATCACAATGAACATCAACTATAAAATCTAAAACAAGGAAATATTGTGAAAGAGAAGGAAGAGGATTCTAAGCAAAACACAACTCATACATTTGGTAGACATTAAATGAACAACTACTCCTTGACTAGATGGAAAGTTTAGCTACAAATCATCATTCACAATAAAAAGAAGCAAGATATCACTACAAAAGAAGAAGATAATTCCTGAGTGTAGAAGCTTCCTCCTTAGCCACGGCCTTCTATGCTCAGCCTCCCTAACGAAGATGGAGAACACCTAGGGTTTGCAAGAGAGAAGAAGATGCAAAATGATGAAATGTGATAGTGTCAATGTAATGTTTCCCTATTTCTATCTAAATATATCTTTGTTCTTAGCCAATGAAACCCACTAAACCTAAGCAAGTCCTAAGATGACATAATATCTTTCCAGACCAAAAACTTCAGATTTCCACGCACAAGGACGCCTAAGAGAGAGAAAATTAAGGTTTGTCCCCTTTTTAACTCTGCTATAAGTTTCAGACAGCAACTTAAGCCATGCCCACTGGTTACAAACTTGAATGGAAGAAAAAATTTGCATAAAAAACACAAAAACTAAGGGCCCATTTGTACATACTTATGAAAACTGCTGATTTTCAAATGACTTCTTTTTAAATGGAGTTTCTTTAAAAGTGTTGTGAAACAGTAGCAGTTTGTGTTTGGAAAATTGAGTTGAGAAGTACTTTTATCATTGGCTGAAAAATAATTTGTGTTTGGTAAAATTCTATAAATAGTGTTTTTCACTGTAAAATTACCAAGAAGGCCATGTATAGATTATGATGTTATTAATGCTATTAAATAGATAAATGGATATGAATATTTAATTAATTAACTTTTTATTAAATAAATAAAAATAAATGTTAATTTGTTTATATATATTAAGTTTTTTTTAGTTAATATCTATTGATGTTATTTAAGGATTTCCACTGGCACTTCCTCGTAGGTCGGACGTTCAACTAATTGCACATCTTGCGGCTGCACCACATGAGAGGGATCCAGCAAATATTTTCGCAACATGGACACGTGAACATGGGATGTACTCCTTCCCACTTTGAAGGTAATGCTAGGCAGTAAGCAACATTCCCTACTAGCACAAGTATTTCAAACGGTCCCATGTATCTCGGACTTAGCTTCCCTTTTTTGCCAAGTCTCATCACGCCCTTCATTGGGGAGACCTTCAAAAGTACATGGTCCCCTATGGCAAATTCAAGTTCCCTCCTAAGGTGGTCCGCATAAGATTTCTGCCTATTGTGAGCTGTAATAAATCTTTCTCTAATGCACTACACCTTCGCCAGGGCATCCTGCAACAATTTTGTCCCAACTACCTAGGCTTCACCAACTTCAAACCAATCGATCGGAGATATACACTTCCGACAGTACATTGCTTCGAAAGGTGCCATTTGGATACTAGCTTAGTAAATGTTGTTATAGGTGAATTCGGCTAGCGGCAAGTACTTCTCCCAATTCCCGCTGAAATCCATAACACATGCTCTCAACATGTCTTCTAATATCTGAATGGTTCTTTCTTATTGCCCCTCTGTCTGGGGATGAAAAGTTGTGCTAAGATCCACTCTCGTCCCTAATGCTTCCTGCAATGCTCTCTAAAATCGAGAGGTGAATTGTGGCCCCCTATCAGAGATGATTGACAACGAAACACCGTGCAATCTCACAATATCTGCCAAATACAACTGGGCTTACTGAGCCACTCCATAAGTGGTCTTTACTGGCAGGAAGTGCGCGGACTTGGTCATGTGATCTACAATCACCCATACCAAATCAAACCCACTCCGTGACCGAGGCAACCCTGTTACGAAATCCATAGTGATCCTCTCCCATTTCCATTCAGGTATTTCAATTTGTTGAAGCATCCTGACAGGTTTCTGGTGTTCTGCTTTCAGTTGTTGAGACACAAGGCACTTAGACACATAGTCAAATCCTGATACATCTTGTTGGCCTCGGGGTGGATAGAATAAGCTGTTTGATGTGCTTCATCTAATATGCTCTCCTTGAGGTTGTTAAACAAGGGCACACACAACCGCCCCTCCAACCGAAGCACCCCACCATCTGTCACGATCGCCGTTTAGAGGACCGTAACCGGCACAGACACCAGAAATATCCCTGTGCCTGTAAGCCTTATCACCTAATTGACAGAATATCTATTATTTAAAATACATCCACATGCAGTATAATACCATGGCTACACCCAAATGGTGGCCTATCCTAGGCAAGCAAATCCTCGGCCAGTGCCACTTCAGGATATAGATATAGGCAAAACACACATAATATATATAACCTGTGTACTGGCTACACATCCGAAGATGCTGCCTATCCTATTCACATGCAACAGATATATGTATATATATATATAGATATATTTTGAAAACAAATTTTCCCTGTATCGCAGGAAAATAAATCCTGATCTTTAAGGTGTGTGAAGCTGACAGTTCTAGATTTAGTAATACAATCTAATTGGGTACGTCTACCCTTTACTTTATGATACAATAATAAAGTAAATTAAATTACAATTACAATTACACTTTATTCATCCACATTAACAAGTTGTGGGTCTTGGAAAGTGTTGCTCAACCCTCGTTCCACCGAGACTTCTTCCACCTGTACTTAACCTATCTCTGTGTAGTAAAAATGAGGTGTGAGTCTTAACCACGCGACTCAGTGAGGACTCTCCCATCCCCGGCGCAAGGCGGGTACCTTACCGCTGGGACTGGGAGTCATACACAACCACATGCGCAAACAACTAGTTACTGTGAGTTACCATGCATTCTTGGTAATCACACAATAACAGAAATTTCACCCAAACACTCACATGCATTTAGCAGATATAAGCATGCAGCAGTTTAATTCACATCATCACTGAACAAGTAAACATATAACATATAATGCCGGCTTTTACTTACCGATCTTCTCACGTTCAACATGTTTGAATCAACCAAGACGTTGTGGTGACGTAATCCTGTACGTCATTACTACGCTGCACAATTAGAAATCATACGCAAACACAGACAATTTGTATATACGCACAGATACTATAACATACATCTACTTAATCTCCCCAACTCTGGGGTTTCTACTAGCCACTACGTGGCTTTCCCACTTTGAACCCGTGCACTCGGGTTGCTGGCCACCAAGTGGCAAATATACTTAACCCATTCACTTGTACTGGTCACCTCGTGACAATGCTGTTAATCAAACAATACTTAACACATTCACTTGGGTACTAGTCATCTCGTGACGATTCTATTAATCAAACACAATCAACTTATATCTATCAAACAACTGATACGTAGCCACCATGTGGCACGTCCTGACCCCTTACTACGGGGCAATAGCTTGAGCCCACTCGTCCATTACCTAAACAGGCCACATGGTGGGCACGACACGACCTCTCCAAGCATGGCCACTGACACACCCTGGACCAACTCCACATGATGATTTCTCTTCTACTAGGCTAGGCTCACGGTTCACCCGTAGGTTCCTCCCGTGTCTCCTTACCTTAGTCTCACATATTAATAGGATTCTTTGTATCTTTCCCGAAGGATCAACAATTCTTCTCCTTATTAATATGGACGAGTATCCTTAACAGGATATAACTCATATACCCGTCCAGATGCACTCTAAGCCTCAAGCTATCGTCATAGCAATATAAAACCTTTCTAACACTATTGCTAGGATAGGGCAATGACCATCGTCATGGTGATTATAAAACTGAGGTCTCAAATGTCATCTGACGTTGTTCTAGTCGATGTCTCACATCGCTAGCATAACCAAATCCGAAACCCACCAATAACTCCCTTTGCATGATTTTAATTTAAGTCACCGTCGTGACGAGTTTTCAAAATAAAGTTTAGCCCTTCCGTACAAGGACTCTTGCCACCGTCGTGGAAAAGATTTAATAAAATACTCATCATGCCTCCGGAGTGTATGAGTTGGATTTGTAACGCACCAATCATAGCAAACAATTATACTCTACTCCTATGTCTTCATATCCAAGCTACTTTCCACAACCTATTTTCTAGTTCTTTCATTCTTTTAGCATTCTATATCTCTAGCTAACACATACCAGACAAGCAGAGAATATACATACTCATGTAATCCACATAAGCATACAACCCTAGGAGCAGAGATAGAAGAACCCTCACCTTGGCCAACCTTCCATGCAATCCTCTCTTGTAACTTTAGTCTCCTCGGAGTTCCTGTTGCATTCTATTGCGCATCGTTGTTCCTATAAGAACAACATTTCCTTCATTAAGGTTATTACTTAGCTTAACTTGTTATTTATCTCTCCATTACTCTCACGTGTAGTCCATGGTTGCCACAGAGTCAAGCTCTTGGTCTTATTGGACTTCTCTATCCCGACCTATGTGTATCCTTCCTCGAACACTTGACTTAGTCGAATATAACACTCTACTTGAGTGTTTCACATACTTGGATTTGAGTATTAGACCTCTATCTAACTTGTATTTGCATCTAAGGAAACTTATCTAGCTTGGTTGGAAGGAATCCTAATTTTAGGAAGGTCTAAGCATTTTGATTCAACTTGTGTTTCTACTTGGGTTCTAAGAAATCTAGTTTCTAAACCTCAATATACTTCCAATTTATTCTATTTAAGGTTTCCTAAATATTTATGAGGGAAGAAGGTAGACATTTTAGAAATTGGATTTCATTGTTCCGCAAGCTTCCACTCTTGGGAACCAAGAAAGTACCTAAATTAATTCTTGATGCTTGATAGCATATTTAGAATTATTCTAGGGTGTTTAAGATTGTAAAGATGAAATTTAAAACTCCCAACATCACCCTTAAAGCATATTTGGGAAAATAGAGCAGGGACCCGGCATGTTAATGCCAACGTCCGGCCTTAGTAGCCTTGGGCCAGCTCTTCACGGGTCTTGTTCAGCTAATATTTCAACATTATAATTTCAATAGGACCAATCCAAGCCTATTTACTCAAATCCAAGGTCAATTCCTAAGATATCAACAATTTCCCCAATTTGGAAATAATTATAATTTCAATAATATTAATCCAAGCCTATTTACTCAAATCCAAGCTCAATCCTAATTATCAACAATTTTTCTCAATCTGGAAATAATTATAATTTCAACCCCAAATTCTTCCAAATTCGAATTTGAGCAAATCCGAGAATATATTCTTGATTCCTACCCCAACTAAGTGTTCAAGAACACTTTCTAGGTCTCAATCTACCCTCGAAACAATCCAATCGAATGTGGATCGAAGAAATCCCTAAAAATGGAGAAATTGGGGGTTTCGAATGAAATTGGGGTTACCAACCTTTGATTCGATTGGTGGAAGGTGTATGAGATGTTGTAGTCGAGCTCCGGTGACTTTTCCGGCGTCGGCTAGCTCTCCCCGGTCACCTTTCTGGCCAACCCCAACCCTTCTTCTTCTTCTTCCTCACGCCTCTCCTCTCTCTCTCAGTCTTCTCTCGTCTCCTCTCTCTCTCTGCACCCTTTCTCTCTTTTTCTCTTTCTTTTTCTTTCTTTTAATATATATATAAACCCACGACAAGCCCTCCCCCTTTTCTTTAAAATAATAATAATAATAATAAATAACAAATAATTATAATAATTAATTAAATAAATAATAAATAAATAAATGAAATTAAAAATAAATAAATTAATAATAACTAACATGTATTTTAAATTTAATCCCTTTCCCTATTTGATTCAGGTTTCTAATTTCTCAAGTCCTGAATTAACCCCAAAAATTATTTTCTACTTCTTTTCTTTCCCTTTTGTTTTATTTTAAACTTCGAAAATTTTTTCCTCGGGTATTACAATCTTCGAAAAAATTTCCTTTCCGGTTTCTTTTAAATTTCTTTTTTTTTCTATATTCTTTTTTTTTTGAGGTTTTAATTCCTAGCCCCGGAAAAAAATCATTCTTAAATCCTCGAATTTTTTTTAAAATAAATCATTCTTTAATCCTCGAAATTTTCCGAGGTATTACACCATCATCAATAAAGAATCGGGTATCATCCTTCTTCTCCTTGTTCACTGTATCAATTATCTTCTTGAGGTCGGGATCTTGTACTTGCTTGAACTTCACTTCTTCCACTAAGTCTGACTTCACCTGAATATGGGCTAGAAACACATTGGAATCACCGATCTCAAACCAAGTTCCCTCTTGTTTCAACCCGTGTATCTCTCGAATCAACAGTCTCCTCACTCCTTCAAAATGAGCCAGACCACCCATAGACTTCCTACTCAAAGCATCAGCCACCACATTGGCCTTCCCCGGATGGTACAGTCATAGTCCCTCAATAACTCCATCCAGCGGCGTTGCCTTAAGTTCAGATCCTTTTGCTCAAAGATGTACTTAAAGCTCTTGTGAACTATGTGCACTTCACATGTCTCTCCGTAGAGGTAGTGCCTCCATATCTTCAAAGCGAACACTACCGCCGCAATTTCCAAATCATGGGTTGGATAGTTCTTCTCATGCTTTCGTAACTGTCTGGATGCATAGGCAATCACCTTCCCATACTACATCAGCACAAAATGCAAAACTATTTGCGATGTGTCACAGTATACCACGTACCCACCAGTGCCTTCAGGAAGAGTTAGCACCAGAGTCGTGGTAAGACTTTCCTTTAGCTTCTGGAAGCTCTTTTCACACTTGTCTGTCCATAGTGTTCAAGAACACTATCCATGCATTAATTAAACTCCCCTTTGTCCCACTTTCAACATCTACTCAAGAACCCTAAGAATTTAGAGAAACTGGGATTTGGAAGAAATTTGGATATTTGGGGATTTTCTACTTACCTCAAGTAAGTAGATTAGCTGAGGAAGATGATTAGGATGACTTTTGGATAGCTCCTTCGATCATGGCTCGTCGGAATTAGGTTAATTTTCCGATCACCCCTCTTCCTTCTCCTTCTTCTTTTCTCCTCCTTCTCTCTTCTTTCCTTCTCTCTTTACGCTAGAAATGAGCACAAGTGGGGAGTGAGGTGCCGTTACCTTTGGGTTAAATGGGGAGGGACAATTTTTTTCATTTTTAGTCCCTCAATTCTTCCTCTAATCTTTTCCTTTCTTTTTAGTCCTTAATCAAATTTAGTTTTCCAAATTTTATTTATTTAATTTCTTTTCTTAACAAATTAATTATTACCCAAAAATCCCTACTCCAATTTTCACCAAACAACCAATTTATCCATTACATTTCCATATATTTTTAATTTTCTAAAATTCTCAGATATCATAGGACAACCCCTGCTGGCGACTAAGACAAAATTGATATATCTTTTAGGCTAATTTCCACGTAACGTTATTAAAAAATGACATTAAATTTACATTATAGAATCAGTTTTAATGGACGCTAAATTTAAAATTTATTTTAGTGTCAATCATAACTAACACTAAATTGATATGTTTTAAGCAAACATTCTTATAACGTTAGTCATAATTGGTGTTATACCTTTATATCGACATCAGCTTTTAATGACGCAAGAGTTTACAATATTTTGCACTAACACTAATTTGTTCAAACCTGATGTTGATTAAGGCTGAGAATACTTTTCCAAATCTATTTTTTCCGATGCTTTCCCAATATCAAATAGTCAACCACAACAAGAAAAAGTTCACTAATAAGTCCTCTATTTATAATAAATGAATATTGTATTGTGTAACTGCTATACAGTTTTGAAGTACATCGAGTTCTAACTTCATGACATCCCCATCATTTGTTGAGGTACTATCAAATATAGCAGTTGTAAAGGATTGTTTGTTGGGAGCAATACTCTTGTCTACATCAAACTTGTATACGCCATTTTTTACCCTAACATTGTCAATTATCATCCTCGAATCTAAATCCTAAAAGAAACACATAGATGTAGAAAACTCAGCTTTGCAATTAGAATCAAGACTCATTTTCCCAATTGACAAGAAATTACATTTAAAATTTTGGATAAAAAGTACTGACATTAGGATGATAGAATCTGATATGATAACTTCACTAATCGCAGCAAAATCAGATAATGAGCCATCAAAGATACGTACCATATAACTTTCAGTATAAGGGTACCAAGTGCTGAATAAACTACTATGACCCGACATATGATCAAAAGACGCTAGAATCCACAATACAATAGATTGAAGGGTTTGAAGAAGCATGAAAAGTAGTCAGAAAAATACATTTTTTCTGCAGCTCCCCCAATTGATATAATATTCAAACCTTGCAATTGCTTAAGCAAGACGATAAGGGGAATGAGTTCAAGGAATGAATTGGAACAAAATTAATGCTACTTTTTGTTGGATTTGAAGCAACTTAGTGATATATATCACTACAAATTATAGGAGTAGTGTCATACTTTAATGGACAAGTTCAATGTTATTTCCGATTCTCTTCTAGATAGGATTTTTAATTCCATGCCTCATTTTGGTGTATAATTTATTGGAAATGTCAGTTCTACAAGGATGGATATTTGTTAGTTTTACCTCGGAAATTGCATTGTAGTTTTGTCATCCTTGGCCACTCCAGAACAATCTACTGCAATCATGGATCTCATAGATTCACTGTGGAAGAAATTGGTTGGAGAAATGCGTGTGAAATTTTGATATCTATCCCTAGAAACCCATGAGTGGCATATATTTACTAGATGTGACCCTAAAAATACTAGATGTAGTTACAAGAATAGAGGATGTTGGTCAGTTCTCTTATGGCATCTCATTATGACCAACATCAAGCCTGGAGGACCCTTGCTGGCAACTAACACTAAATTGATATATGTTTTAGGCTAACTTCCTCTTAAAGTTATTAAAGAATGACATTAAATTTACATTATACAATCAGTTGTAAATGACACTAAATTTAAAATTTGTTTTAGTGTCAATCATATCTAATACTAAATTGATATGATTTAGGCAAACTTTCTTTTAAAGTTAGTCGTAATTGGCGTTATACCTTCATATCGAAATCAACTTTTAATGACGCAAGAGTTTATAGCATTTTGGCCTAATACTAGTTTGTTCAAACCTGAAGTTAATTAAGGCTATAATTTTGCCAATCTATTTTTTCCGATGCCTTCCCAATATCAAATAGTCAACCGCAATGAGAAAAAGTTCACTAATAAGTTATATAATTATAATAAAGGAATATAGTATTGTGTAACTACTATATAGTTTTGAAGTCATCACGCTTCTAACTTGATGACATCCCTATCATTTATTGTGGCAGTATCAAATATAGAAGCTGTAAAGGATTGTTTGTTGGAAGCAATATTCTTGTCTGCATAATTCTTGTATAGGCCATTTTTTACCCTAGCATTGCCAATTATCTTCCTCGAATCCAAAACTTGGAAGAAACAAAAAGATGGAGAAAACTCAGCTCTGCAATTAGAATCATGAGCCTTTTTCCCAATTCACAACAAATTACATTTTAGATTTGGGACAAAAAGTACCGACTTTAGGATGCTAGAGTCATATAGGATAACTTCAATAATCCCAGCAACATCAGATAATGAGCCGTCAAACATACGTACCATATAATTTTGTGTATAAGGGTACCAAGTGCTGAATAAACTACTATCACCCGACATATGATCAAATGCACTAGAATCCCAATCCAAAAGATTGAAGGGTTTGAAGAAGCATGAAAAGTTGTAAGCAAAACACCTTTTTCTGCTACTCGCCCAATTAAAATAATTTTCACACATTGCCTACGCAAAATGATAAGGGAAAAGTTCGTGGAACGAATTCGAACGAATTTTCTGCTATTTTTTATTCGATTTGAAGAAACTTAATTGTATATATCACGATAAAATTGTAATATTCGAGATATTTAGATTTAATTATTTTCATTAATATTTAATTTATTTTTTCTTTCAGAAAGAAAAATAAATTAAATTAAAGAATTAAAGAGTTCAAATAAAATAAAAGAAAAAATAATAGAGAATATATTCTAGGACCTAAAAGGAATAGAGATAAAAAAATGGGGGAAAAGAAAATAAAATAACTAAATAAAAAAAATATATATTATTATAATAATTATTAATATTATTATTATTTATTAACCAACAACAAAAAAGAATATAATATATATTAAAATATATGGAGGAGGGCCAACCGTGACCCCCTCCCATCACACACACACACACACAAATAAACAAATAAAAATAAATAAATAATATACATTAAATAATGGGGAGGCCAAAACGTGACCCCCCACCCAATTCCTTAAAGCACACCATAAAAAAATAAACGCTGGAGCAAACGCACAAAACCGAGGTCCACACTGAGAAAGAGAGAGGAGTGCACGAGGCGGAGGTTGGGCGCCGGAATCTCGCCGAAAGTTGCGCTCCGACGCCGGTGACGGTAACCGAAGCTCTCTTTCAACACCCACAAGCTCCCCATCCGATTCAATCAAGGTATGGAAGCCCCAATCCTTCAAAACCCCAATTTCTCCAATTTTGGGTATTTTAGGAATTCTTCAAATACTTCCAATCGGGGCATTCCGGGATTAAATTTGAGCTTAGTGGGTGTTATTGAAAGCTTAGTGAGGTTCAGAATCGAAGCTAAACCGTAGGAATTGAGCGGGTATGGAAATTAGGAAAATTTAGCTAGAAAATTGCTATAAATTCGAAATTGATAGTTTAATGCATGTTTAGGCTTTGATTGGAGTAGTATAGGTGTTATAAATGCTGGAAATAGTCAAGGGAATAAAGCCCGAGTATTTACCGTCTCAACCGGAACCCAATCCGGTGAAAAAGATGCGAAATACTAATCCACAGTACTGTAAAGAGCTGTGCGGTGGGTTGAACACCTCGGTCTAGTCCGTGGTGGACACCTAAGACCCGCTAAATTGGTTCCAAGGCTCTATTTATGCCCAATTATATTTTTAAATATAATTATTAAAGAGGTCATAATTGAACTCTTACTCGATAAATAAGGGGAAACGGTTGAACGGGTGAGCTAAGGCCTCTTTTGAGCAATAAATAAATTCTTTTATTAGTTAGAAGTCCTTATGAACGCGTGAAGGGAAATTTAGACAAGTGGGAATCTCTAATTTAAGCAATTAGAGGTTCTAAATGGTTCGAAAGTGTGAAAGTTGAATATGAGACATTCTGGACTTTCAAAAAGAGCAAATAAGACGACGTAACGAACTAAATAATTAGTTTTTGGAAAATATCTAGAGGGTGCATAAGCATTAGCATGACACGTGCATGGTAGATGCTTAGTTACGCGTTCTAAATTTCTTAAATATATATCTGTATAGGGCACCACAGGGTAATTGGAGCTTCAAGCACTCCGGGGACTGATCAGGAGGGCCAACGAGGTGAGGGGCTCTTCCATCCCTGCCCCATAGGGTTGGATGACTACGTGGAAAATGTAGTTTCCTCTATTTTGTGCAAATTGATATATGGAATATATTTATATGAATAAATTTGTGTTACACGTGTATGATTTGCAAGTAAGCAGTCAACGTGCAATAGTATATGTGCTTATATGATTAATCTGAAGGTGTATATGCGATATTGTGGCTCACCGAGCCTTATATGATACCGTGGGTAAGATTGAGTCGGAATTTCATATGTGAGAGATTATTAATATTAGAAACCCATTTAAATTGATCATCATGCATAGGTTTTAACCGTATGGTACATTGAGAAAAATGAACCTAGGTTGTTAACTGTGAGTGAGAGTGTTGCATAATTGAAAAGGGGGAAACTAGACCTAACTAATTCACACGCGTAATATTCAGTGAGTTATTAATAGGGCGTCTTTCAAGGTCGAATATGTTAGTTGAACTTGTTTAGGTTCGGGTAGATCGAGTCGGTTATCCTGGTCGGACAGACAGGATTCAGTTAACAGTAAGTATGACACATAGTGGTCAATACCTTGGTTTAACCGGGGTCAGACAAGTTGCCGGCTATTACTCTAAGCATGCCTTGGAGTCAGAAAGTTCCTGGTGTGATCAACCAGGTTCGTACATGAAATTGCCTTCGGGCCAGTATTTCTCTTAGCGTAATGCGGGAGATAGAAAGTGTATGCCTACGTGCACAAGTATATGTTAACTATGGAACCCTATGTCATATGTTTATGATTGATCTACATGCGGATTAATAAATATGTTAGAAGCATGAAATAGGATTTTAAATTGTGAATATGATTTACTGATTGCCTAATCATGTTAAAGATCATAATACAAATCTGTTTTCATGCGCATGGAGTTGTGGTTGCTCCCATCCCCAAGCTGTAGTGGTACCCGCTGCTACGCCAGGGATGGGGGAGCTTCTCACTGAGTCTGTTCGACTCACCCCTCTGTTTACATGTTTCAGACACAGGTGATTCAGGCGTCGCGAACGCGTCCACTTCTTCTCAATGAGGCGGACAACTCTGAAAACCGCACGCATAGTCTGCGTGGGTGGTGTATTTTGGTTTTGTGCATATGTTGTGATGTATATATATATATATATATATATGAATCCTTTTTGGATGTTTCTTTGTACATATGCAAACTGCTGTATATATATATATGCGTCCTACTCTAGTTATGTCGGCTTCATACAAATTAAAGTTAGGTCTTGGTATTGGGAATTTAGGCTATGACATAGCATATATCATGTGTATATATATATATGACTTCTGCATGTGAATAGGATAGATCACACGCATTGAGGCGTGTGGTCAATATGTAAACTATATGAAAGTGTGTGATTGAATATATGTATGACTTTATACAGGATTTCTGCATGTGAATAGGATAGATCACCTGCACTGAAGCGCGTGATCAATATGTATACTATATGTACGTGTGAATGATTATGTGTATATATATAGACTGAAACGGCGCTGAGCCAGCCGTGGATTTCAAACTGCTTAGGTCACTGGAAATGGATGGCCGTATACATATATATTATATATATTGTTTGTATTAGAAATGGGTAGTTATAAACATGTGAAAATGTTAATCAGGGATTAGAGGCTTACGGGATTGGAGAAATCCTACTTCCCGTGCCGGTCACGGACGCCCGGTAGGGGGTCGTGACAAACTTGGTATCAGAGGCAGGTTTACTTTAAACTGTATGAAACCATAGGTATGACCGGGTGTCGGTTTAGCCTCGTTGTGAACCCGGGCGCAACGTGGGAGTAAAAAGGCACTTGTGGAAGTACCCAGGAAAATGAGTGAACCCTTTCTTTCTACTCTCTTTGATATGAAATATCATTGATATACGTGTACTTATTAGGTGTGGTCCTTGTGCAGTATAGGGATGTCACCTATCACGAGACATGCTAGGGGTGGAGGGAGAACTCTTGCTGAAATTGATCAAGAATTAGTTCGGGAGGAGGGAATGTCCACCTGAGGCCGAGGTAGAGGCCGTACCCGGGGCCAAGGTAGAGGTCGTGCCTGTGGTCAAGGTAGAGCACAAGTGAGAGAAGAAGAGAGGACACAGTCTCCAGAACCTCAAGTAGAGACAAGTGCACCCTCTGTGGCGGAAATGCTCACTGCAGGGTTTCAAGAATTAAGAGAAGAGATGACGAGACAAATACAGAGGGAAGTACGCCGGTTAGTAGTCGGCGAGGAAGAAGAAGAGAGAGTTTCGAGTAATCAGGAAATGGAGGTTGTTGAGGAAGAGGACAGAGAATGGCAACAACCGCAGAATAGGCCTCATGAGCCGCGGGTAGCACCCAGAGAGCTGCCAATTTCAAAATTTCTGAAGCTTCATCCACCCACTTTCTGTGGAACTAGTGAGAAAGAGGATCCGCAGTACTTTATCAGAGATGTGGTCAGAATTGGGCACATGCTGAGGTGCTCAGGGCATGAGTTAGTGGAATTAGCTTTATTCCAGTTGAAGGGAGCGACTAGAGTATGGATAGAGTCTGTACAGACGAGGTTTTCACGAAGGGTGGCACCGATGACCTGGGAAGATTTTCAGAGGGAATTCCTGGGTCGGTTTCTATCTGAAGGCACTAAAGATGCAAAGCGTCAGCAATTCGAGGAGTTGTGGATGACGCCTAACATTACCGTGACGGAGTATGAGTTACTTTTTACGGAACTGGCTCAATTCTCACCCGAGTTAGTTCCTGATGAAGAGGCGAGGATCAAGAGATTCATACATCGTCTCACGGAGCCGTTAATTACTGCTTTGTTACCCCAGAGGAGACAATTTGAGACTTTAGCTCAAGCAGCAGATTGTGCCAGAATGATTGAAACCAGGAAGAGGTATGGAACTTCTATTGATCCCAAAGTCAAGTTAATTACAGGCAGTGATAACCAAGGAGGTGGAAGTAAGAAGAGGACGACAACAGGTGGAAGTGCAGGATATTCAGGGTCCGCAGGAGGACAATCCTCAACTACCACCCATGAAACAGGTACAAGAGGCAATTTTCAAGGTGGACAAAGAGTGCAAGGGGGTGGAAATTCCGGTAAAACAAGACCCCAGTGTGCGACTTGCGGCAGGTATCATTTTGGAATATGTCGGAGACTGATAGGTGGATGCTACAACTGCGGCCAGGTGGGCCATATGGCTAGAGAGTGTCCAAAGAGAAAAGAGGGTACAAGTGTGAGAAGTAATCCGACACCGAGGAGTACACCTATTTCAGCCCCACCCGTAAGAACCGTACCACCACAAGCAGCAAGTACAGGTACAGCTAGAGGTTGTGGTGCAGGACCTAGTGGCAGAGGGCCAGGGGCAGTAGGTGGAGGACAAGAGCGGGTATTTGCACTTTCTCAGCAGGACGCTCATGCATCGAATGTGGTTGTGACAGGTACCCTTATTGTTTGCTCTCTTGAAGCACGAGTCTTATTTGATTCTGGCTCCACTCATTCCTATGCGTCGCATGCATTTGCCTCTAAATTCAGCAAAAGTCAGTCTAGAATGAAAGAAATAGTATTGGTCTCTACTCCAATGGGAGAATCGGTACGAGTAGAGTATGTGCACAAGTCTTGCATTGTGGAGGTCGATGGTCATGAGACTGTGGGAGACATTCGGTTGTTGTGTATGGTTGATCTTGTTGTGATCCTCAGAATGGATTGGTTGGTGTCTTGTCATGCGGTTGTGGACTGCAGGGCTAAATGCTTGAAATTTAATATGCCAAACGAGGAGCCTTTTGTGATACTAGGTGACGGGGCTGCACCGTATCCAAACTTGATCTCGGCTTTGAAGGCATCCAAGTTACTTGCAAAAGGATGTAAAGGGTATTTGGCTTTGGTCAAGGATACCACGAAAGCAGTACTTTCACCGACTCAAGTACCAGTAGTGTGAGAGTTCTTGGATGTATTTCCAGAAGAATTTCTGGGGTTGCCGCCCGATCGTGAGATTGAATTTGAAATTGAGCTGCAACCTGGCACCCAGCCTATCTCCACACCACCTTACCGGATGGCTCCGAAAGAGTTGAAGGAGTTACATACGCAATTGCAAGAATTGCTTGACAAGGGTTTTATTAGACCCAGTTTCTCTCCTTGGGGTGCACCGGTCCTTTTTGTGAAGAAGAAGGACGGATCTTTGCGGTTTTGTATCGATTACCGGAAGTTAAATAAGGTGACGATCCGCAATCAATACCCACTTCCGAGGATAGATGACCTATTTGATAAGTTGTAGGGTGCGAAGCGGTTTTCCAAGATTGACTTGCGATCTGGGTATCATCAACCGAAGATTCGAGAATCAAACATACCTAAGACCGCATTTCGGACCCGATACGGACATTACGAGTTCTTGGTGATGTCTTTCGGATGAACTAATGCTCCTGTAGCGTTCATGGACATGATGAACAGGGTCTTTAAATCATTTCTGGACCGATTTGTCATTGTCTTCATTGATGACATATTGGTGTACTCTAAGAATTCAGAAGAACATGCAGAACACTTGAGATTAGCATTGTAGAAGTTGAGAGAGGAGAAACTGTATGCCAAGTTCTCTAAGTGTGAATACTGGCTTGACAGAGTTGCCTTTTTGGGTCACGTGGTGTCATCAGAGGGAATCCACGTTGATCCAAGTAAGGTGGAAGCGGTGAAGAACTGGTCCCAGCCTACCTCAGTTACTGAAATTCGCAGTTTCTTGGGCTTGGCTGGATATTATAGGAGGTTTATGCAGGACTGCTCTAAGGGTGCTGCACCTATAACTAAGTTAACTCAGAAGGGAGTGAAATTATATGGGATGTTAAGTGCGAGCAAAGTTTTCAGAAGCTGAAAGATAGCCTCACTACCGCTCCGGTGCTGGCGTTGCCTAAAGGCACAGGAGGGTATGTGGTATACTGTGATGCGTCGAGGATCGGGTTAGGGTGTGTCTTGATGCAGCACGGCAAGGTGATTGCGTATGCATCACGACAACTAAGGAAACATGAGAAGAATTACCCGACTCACGACCTTGAGATGGCTGCTGTAGTGTTCGCCTTCAAAATATGGAGGCATTACTTGTACGGTGAGACATGTGAAATTTATACAGACCACAAAAGCCTCAAATACATTTTTGAGCAGAAAGACTTGAACTTGAGACAACATCGATGGTTAGAGTTGTTGAAAGACTACGACTGCACGATCTTGTATCATTCAGAAAATGCTAATGTGGTAGCCGATGCTCTAAGTCGGAAATCCATGGGCAGTCTTGCTCGTATAAGTGAAGGAAGAAGACCGTTGATAAGAGAGTTGCACGAGCTAGAACAAACGGGGAATCAGTTTCAGATTGGAAGTTCCAACTCACTTTTAGCTCATTTGCAAGCTAAATCCTCTCTGGTAGAAGAGGTGAAGTCTCAACAGGATGAAGATACCGACCTCAAGCAAATCAGGGATACTGTAACTAAAGAAAAAGGGGACGACATCCGATTCTCTATTGATGATTTCGGAGTACTTCAGTTGGAGGGACGGTTGTGTGCCCCTATAGTTGATAACTTGAAAGAAAGAATCCTTGAAAAAGCACACCGGACAGCTTATACAATCCATTCGGGAGCTAATAAAATGTATCAGGACCTGAAACAGTTGTATTGGTGGAATGGCATGAAAAGGGATGTTTCAAACTATGTAGCCATGTGTTTAGTATGTCAACAAGTCAAAGTTGAACACCAGAAGCCCGCCGGAACATTACACCAGATAGAAATACCTGAGTGGAAATGGGAGATGATAACTATGGATTTTGTAACAGGGTTGCCATGATCACCACGTGGATTTGATTCGGTTTCGGTGATAGTGGATTGCATGACTAAGTCCGCGCACTTTCTGCCAGTTAAGACCACTTACGGAGTGAGTCAATATGCGCAGATTTATCTATCAGAAATCGTTAGATTGCACGGTGTGCCAATATCCATAATATCTGATAAAGGGCCACAGTTCATTTCTAGGTTTTGGAAGTCATTGCAGGAACTGTTAGTAACGAGAGTTGATTTGAGTACTACGTTCCACCCACAGACTGACGGGCAATCAGAAAGAACCATTCAGATTCTTGAGGACATGCTTCGGGCGTGTATTATGGATATCGGCAGAAGTTGGGAAAGGTATTTACCTTTGGCTGAGTTTGCATACAATAACAGTTATCAAGCGAGTATCCAGATGGCACCGTTCAAGGCTTTGTACGGTCGTAGGTGCAGATCCCCGATTGGGTGGTTCGAGGTCGGAGAAGCTAGCTTAATTAGCCCAGAATTGTTACAAGATGCCTTGCAGAAGGTGAAGTGTATAAGGGAGAGGTTGCTGACAGCTCATAGTAGGCAAAAGTCTTATGCAGACAACCGAAGGAGAGAACTTGAATTCGCCATTGGTGAACAGGTGTTCTTGAGGATATCACCGATGAGAGGCGTGATGCAGTTTGGTAAAAAAGGTGAAGCTAAGTCCTCGGTATATCGGACCGTTTGAAATCCTAGAACGTGTTGGGAATGTGGCGTATCGGTTGGAATTGCCTATGGAATTGGAGAGAGTACATCCTATCTCTAATGTTTCGATGCTTCGGAAATATCTTCCCGACCCCTCGCACGTGATCCAATCGCAAGACGTGCAGCTAACCGGAAATCTGACATATGAAGAGGAGCCAGTGGAAATCTTAGATCGGCAGTTGAAGAAACTCAGAACCAAAGAGATTCCATTGGTTAAAGTCCTGTGGAGAAATCACTCGACCGAAGAAGCCACATGGGAGGTCGAGGGTGAAATGCGCAGGACGTATCCTCATCTGTTTCAAGACTAAGGTTAGTAGTGTATTGTTGAAATTCAGGGACTGAATTTCTTAAGGGGGGAAGTTTGTAATATCCGAGATATTTAGATTTAATTATTTTCATTACTATTTAATTTATTTTTTCTTTCAGAAAGAAAAATAAATTAAATTAAAGAATTAAAGAGTTCAAATAAAATAAAGGAAAATATAATAGAGAATATATGAAATTTTTCTAGGACCTAAAAGGAATAGGGATAAAAAAAAGATGGGGGAAAAGAAAATAAAATAACTAAATATATATATATATATATATATATATATATATTATTAATATTATTATTATTTGCAACAAAAAAAGAAATATAATATATATTAAAATATATGTGGGGGAGCCAACCGTGACCCCCTCCCATCACACACACACATGAATAAACAAATAAAAAGAAAATAAATAATATACATTAAATAATGGGGGGGCAAAATGTGACCCCCCACCCAATTCCTTAAAGCACACCAGAAAAAATAAACACAGGAGCAAACACACAAAACTGAGGTCCACACCGAGAAAGAGTGAGGAGTGCACGAGGCGGAGGTTGGGCGCCGGAAGTCGCGCTCTGACGTCGGTGACGGTAACCGAAGCTCTCTTTCAACACTCACAAGCTCCCCATCCAATTGAATCAAGGTATGGAAGCCCCAATCCTTCAAAACCCTAATTTCTCCAATTTTTGTTATTTTAGGAATTCTTCAAATACATCCAATCGGGGCATTCCGAGGTTAAATTTGAGCTTAGTGGGTGTTATTGAAAGCTTAGTGAGGTTCAGAATTGAAGCTAAATCGTAGGAATTGACCGGGTATGGAAATTAGGAAATTTTAGCTAGAAAATTGCTATAAATTCGAAATTGATAGTTTGATGCATGTTTAGGCTTTGATTGGAATAGTATAGGTGTTATAAATGCTGGAAATAGACAAGTGGGAATCTCTAATTTAAGCAATTAGAGGTTCTAAATGGTTCGAAAGTGTGAAAGTCGAATATGAGACATTCTGGACTTTCAGAAAGAGCAAATAAGACGACGTAACGAACTAAATAATTAGTTCTTGAAAAATATCTAGAGGGTGCATAAGCGTTAGCATGACATGTGCATGGTTGATGCTTAGTTACACGTTCTAAATTTCTTAAATATATGTTTATAAGGCACCACAGGGTAATTGGAGCTTCAGGCACTCCGAGGACTGATCAGGAGGCCCAACGAGGTGAGGGCTCTCCCATCCCTGGCCCACAGGGTTGGATGACTATGTGAAAAATGTGGTTTTCTCTATTTTGTGCAAATTGATATATGGAATATATTTATATGAATAAATTTGTGTTACACGTGTATGATTTCCAAGTAAGCAGTCAACGCGCAATAGTATATGGGCTTATATGATTAATCTCAAGGTGTATATGCGATATTGTGGCTCATCGAGCCTTATATGATACCGTGGGTAGGCACTACAACAAAACACAAATTTACCCACGGAAATATTCCGTGGGTAATCCGTGGGTATTCCGTAGGGAATCCGTGGCAAAATGGAAAAAAATAACAAAATTTTTTTCTTGAAAATTAGCCACGGAAACTAATTTCAAGACATTACCCACGGATTTAGCCACGGATTTACAATCCGTGGCTAATATTCGTGGGTAAATGGTCAATTTACCCCACGGATTGTAAGTCCGTGGCTAATGCCTTAGAATTAGCCACGACTTACAATCCGTGGGTAATAATCCGTGGGTAATCCGTGGGTAAGTGGTCAATTAGCCACGGATTTTCAATCCGTGGGTAAATAATTTATAATATAAATTTTAATTTTCAATGGAAAAAACATATATTTCTCTCTTCTAAAATAATACATAATATTACTATTGTTCAAAGATTATAATTTATTGGAATCTTAATTTATTATGATTTTATTTTATTAAAAGTAACAAAATTATTCTTTTAAAAAAATTATATTAATCATATTTATGTAAAACATTTTATACATTTGCTGAAGTATATAATAAAACTAATGGATTTAACATAAGCTAAATTTCATGTAATTTTAAAATTTAATTTTTAATACATGTGAAAAACTTATATTATATGATTTTAGGGACTAAAATAACAAAAAAAATCTCTAATCCATATGTTAGATGTATATTTATTAAATGTTTTACACAAACTAAACAAAAGATGACAATTGGCTTAGTGGTTAAGGCAATCGCAACCATGCATCTAGCACTGTCAAAACGGGCCGGAGCCCGCAGGCTAGCCCGGCCCGCCCGCTAAATGGGCGGGCTTGGACAAGCAAAAATAGGCCCGTTTAAAAACGGGCCTAAACGGATTGGCCCGTTTAAGCCCGTGGGCCGGCCCGCCAAAAAATAAAAAAAATAAAAAATTAATATATATTTGTTTAAAATATGTATAAATATATATATTTTAGATAATTTTATGTGTTAAATAATAATTTTATTCTAATAAAATATATAAATAATTTAAATAATAATTAAAATTAATAAAATATTAATTTAAAGTTAAAAAATTACTAATTTTTAAGTAAATATATAATTTTATAATTAATTTTTTAAAAAAATATATTTAAAAAAAATTGGCCCGCGGGCTAGCCTGTTTAGCCCGCGAGCCATTACGGCCGGGCTTGGACATTACTTCCCAAGCCTGCCAAATAAACGGGCCGGCCCGGCCCGTTTTGACAGTGCTACATGCATCATGTCCCAGGTTCGAATCCTCCGAAGACCATTTTTAAAAAATATAAGGAGGAGGTTGCTGATGGTCGGCCGGAGGTTGCCGGCGACCGGTGGCCGACCGACGGTGGAGGAGAATGCCGGCGACCGGTGCCGGTGGTCGGCCGACGGAGGAGAGGTCGCCGGTGGCCGGCCGGCGGTAGAGGCCGCCGGCGATAGGTACGGTCCGTGTTGAATTTACCCACGGAAATGTTCCGTGGGGAATTTCCCACGGAAATTATCTGTGTGGGAATTACCCATGGAACATTTCCGTGGGTAATTCCCCACGTTTTTAAAAAATATAAGGAGGAGGTCGCTGATGGTCGGCCGGAGGTTGCCGGCGACTGGTGGCCGGCCGACGGTGGAGGAGAATGCCGACGACCGGTGCCGGTGGTCGGCCGACGGAGGAGAGTCGCCGGCAACGGTTGCCGGTGGCCGGCCGGCGGTGGAGGCCGCCGGCGATAGGTACGGTCCGTGTTGAATTTACCCACGGAAATGTTCCGTGGGGAATTTCCCACGGAAATTATCCATGGGGACATTTCCGTGGGGAATTCCCCACGGAACATTTCCGTGGGGAATTCCCCACGGATCTCCCACGAGATATTTCCGTGGCTATTTTTTCCCACGGAAGCGTCCGTGGGAAATCCGTGGGTAATTCCCCACGGAATCTAAATTCCGTGGGGAAAATTTTACCCACGGAAATTTTGCCCACGGACTTGTTCCGTGGGTATTCCGTGGGTAAATTGATTTACCCACGGAATTTCCTTAATTTACCCACGGATTTGTCCGTGGGTAAATCTGATTTTTGTTGTAGTGAGGATTGAGTCGGAATTTCATATGTGAGGGATTATTAATATTAGAAACCCATTTAAATTGATCATCGTGCAAAGTTTTTAACCGTATGGTACATTGAGGAAAATGAACCTAGGTTGTTAAATGAGATTGAGAGTGTTGCATAATTGAAAAGGGGGAAACTAGGCCTAACTAATTCACACGCGTAATATTTACTGAGTTATTAGTAGAGCGTCTTTCAAGGTCGAATATGTTAGTTGAACTTGTTTAGGTTAGTTCGGGTAGATCGAGTCAGTTATGCTGGTCGGACAGACAAGATTCAGTTAATAGTAAGTATGCCACATAGTGGCCATTACCTTGGTTTAACCGGGGTCAGACAGGTTGCCGGATATTACTTTAAGCATGCCTTGGAGTCAGAAAGTTCCTCGTGTGATCAATCAGGTTCGTACATGAAATTGCCTTCGAGCCAGTATTTCTCTTAGTGTAAAGCGGGAGACAGAAAGTGAATGCTTACGTGCACAAGTATATGTTAACTATGGAACCATATGTTATATGTTTATGATTGATCAACATGTGGATTAATAATTATGTTAGAAGCATGAAATAGGATTTTAAATTGTGAATATGATTGACTGATTGCCTGATCATGTTAAAGATCATAATACGAATTCGTTTCATGCGCATGTGGTTGTGGTTGCTCCCTTCCCCCAGCTGTAGTGGTACTCGCTACTACGCTAGGGATGGGGGAGCTTCTCACTGAGTCTGTTCGACTCACCCCCCTATTTACATGTTTCAGACACAGGTGGTTTAGGCATTGGGAACGCGTCCACTTCTTCTCAAGGAGGCGGACAACTCTGAAGACCGCACGCATAGTCCGCGTGGGTGGTGTATTTTGGTTTTGTGCATATGTTGTGATGTATATATATATGAATCCTTTTTGGATGTTGCTTTGTACATATGCAAACTGTTGTATATATATAAGCGTCCTACTCTAGTTATGTCGGCTTCATACAGATTAAAGTTAGATCTTGGTATTGGGAATTTAGGCTATGATATAGCATATATCATGTGTATATATATATATATGACTTCCGCATGCGAATAGGATAGATCACACGCATTGAGACGTGTGGTCAATATGTAAACTATATGCAAGTGTGTGATTGAATATATGTATGACTGTATACAGGACTTCTGCATGGGAATAGGATAGATCACCCGCACTGAAGCGCGTGATCAATATGTATATTATAAGTACGTGTGAATGATTATGTGTATATATATAGACTGAAGCGGCACTGAGCGTGCCGTGGATTGCAAACTGCTTAGATCACCAGACATGGATGACCGTATACATATATATTATATATATTGTTTGCATTAGAAATGGGTAGTTATAAACATGTGAAAATGTCAATCAGGGATTAGAGGCTTACAGGATAGGAGAAATCCTACTTCCCGTGCTGGTCACGGACGCCCGGTAGGGGGTCGTGACAAATATAGAGGAGTACTCTGATACTGCAATGGAGAAGTTCAATGCTTTGCTTGATTCTCTTCCAGATTGGATTTTTGACTTCATCACTGATCATGGTGGTTACTTTATTGGAAATGTCAAATTGTCAGTCCTACTAGGATGTATTTTTGTTGGTTTTACCAGGGAAATTGCATTGCGGTTTAGTCATCCTTGGTCTTTCCTGAACAATCTGCTACAATCATATATCTCATAGATTCACGGTGGAAGAGATTGTTGGGGATATGCTTGTCAAAGTTTGTTATCCAGCCATAGAAACAAATGAATGGCCTATAATTATCGGATGTGACCCTAAAAATACTATATAGAGTTACAACAATTATGAATCTCATAGATCCATGGTGGGAGTTATTAATTGGGAAGATGCCTATGAAAGTTTCATATCCAGCCCTAGAAACCCATGAATGGCATATAATTACCATATGTGTCCACAAAAATACTTGATGGAGTTACCAAAACACAAGACATTGGTCAGTTCTCTGATGGCTTCTTACTTCAGCTAGCATTAAGACTGGACAACCCCTACTGGCGACTTACACTAAATTGATATATGTTTTAGGCAAACTTCCTCTTAACATTATTCAAAAACGACATTAAATATACATTATAGAATCAATTTTAAATGACGTTATATTTAAATTTTACTTTATTGTCAATAATAACTAATACTAAATTGATATGTTTTAATGACGCAAGAGTTTACAACATTTTGAACTAACGCTAGTTTGTTCAAACTTGATGTTAATTTAGGCTGAGAATAATTTTCCTAATATAATTTTTTCTGATGCTTTTCCAATATCAAATAGTCAAACACAATAAAAAAAAGTTCACTAATAAGTCCTCAATTTATAATAAAGGAATATAGTACTTTGTAACTACTATACAATTTTGGAGTACGTCAAGCTTGTAACTTCATGACATCCTCAACATTTGTTAAGGCATATCAATCATAACAGTTGTAAAGGATTGTTTGTTGGAAGCAATATTCTTGTGATCTTGTCTACATCAATCTTGTTTAGGCCATTTTTTACCCTAGCATTGCTAATTATCTTCCCCGAATCCAAATCCTGAAAGAAACACAAAGATTGAGGAAACTCACCTTTGCAATTAGAATCATGAGTCATTTTCCTAATTGAGAAATTACATTTCAGATTTGGGACAAAAGTACCGACTTTAGGATGATTGATTACTATAAAAAAAAATTTCATTTTTTACGGAATTTTCTGATGGAATTTGTTCTGTCTGAATTTCATTCGAAATCCATCATAAATCCATCACAGATGCACACGAAAAATGGTGGTAAAATAAAGTAACATTTGTGACGGACTTTAGACGGATAATACTCTGTCAGACTACTTTCTATTAGAAATGTGTGACGGAATTGTATTTCGTCACAAAATCCACCATAAAACAATGACAGGTGGTGAAATTTGTAGAATTATGCCCCAACTTTGTGACGGTCGTCCCTACCGTCATTTATCTGTCGAAAATCTCGGACGGACAGTAATGACGTCACAAAGGCGTCAAAAAATGGCCATATGAAATGTGTGACCATTATTGATGTCGTCACAAATCTGTTAGAACCAAGTTTGTGTTCTTTTTAATAATATTAAGAGCATGATTACTACGGGTTATTTTTATACCAAAAGTATTTAGAGCCTGTTTGTAGCAGTTTATTTGTTTCCCAAAAATGTTTATTTTTCAATAATAATAATAATAATAGTAATAAATCTTTGTAATTAACTTTTTTATTTAAATAAAATTAACAAATATTTAGTTAATAAAAATAATAATAAATACAAATTCATTAATTAGAATTAATTATTTATTTTGTTAACATTTTATTAAATTAATAATTAAAATTTTATTTTTTTTTATTTGTTGACCTGAAATTTTATATTTATTTATTTAATAAAAAGTAACAATACAAAAATAATTATACCCTTTTATCTATTTAATAACATTAATAACACCATAAATTGTTTCTAAACTAATTATTAAAGTACTTTTCAACTCAATTTGCCAAACACAAATAGCTTCTCTCTCACAATTGAGCCGTACTCTTTTCCAAAATGACTTATTAGGTTCCGTTTGACAACCTAATCGAAAAGTGCTTATTTTTAAATAACTTTTTTCTCAAACTCGGTTTAAAAAAAAATGTTCAGAGATCAAAGCAACTTTCGCTTACCGTTATTGAGGATTGATTCTAGTGAATGAGATTAATCTCCCATAACGTAAAGAACATGAGTTTGAATCCTCGTTGGCAGAAATGTCCAGCCTATTATGCCAGGCATACATAATTGTTCCTCCTTCGCAATGCCGCCTTGCATGGAAGTATTTAGGGGCATGGTTTGATTCAATTGTTGTATTTGATTCTGATTGTGATGATGACTACCAAAGTGTTCCTAATGATGTTGTATCTCTAAATGGAATTGAAATAATTATTTTATTAGCTTGGCTTATAAAAAGTGTATTTTTTAGTTTTTTCTTTCTCCCATTTTCATTATCTACCTTCTTTTCGTTCATTGCCTACAATAACTTGTGTTATGGGCGCGTGCGCGTCAATGCTCAAAGGCGTGGGGGGAGGAGAGTTATTGAGCTCCTCTAGGAAGAAGCAGAGTCGCAAAAGAAGAAGAGATGGTCTAAGAAGAAGAGTGTCTTCTCGGATATCTAACGGATCCTTGGATAAGTTGCATATTATGCCAAGCTTACTTGATTGTTCCTCCTTCTGTATCTGCCTTTTCGTTCATTGTGTGTATCTTCTTCCATGGTGCTGAGGATATAAGGTAAAAGATATGTATGTGCGCGTGTGTGTCATGATCTCAGCTATAGGTGGGAAGAGGGAGGAGGGAGATTTAGCTCTTCCAAGAAGAAGCAGAGTCGCAAACGGACAAGAGATGGTCTTAGAAGAAGAGTGTCTTCTCGGATATCTAAGGGATCATTAGATAAGAAACCTATTAAGCCAGGCGTACCTGATTGCTCATCTTTCGCAATCCCGCTTTCCACTGAAGTATTGAGGAGGCAAGGTTTGATTCAGTTGCTGTTTATGATTCTGATTGTGATGTTGACTACCAGAGTGTTCCGGATGATCTTACATCTCTAAAAGGAATTGAAATAATATTATTTTATTAGTTTTTAGTTTTTTTTTCGTTTTTCTTTATCTAACTTCTTTTCGTTCATTGTGTGTGTCTTTTTCCATGGTGGTGAGAATCTAAGGTGAAAGATATAAGAATTTATGGTATGGGCTCGTGTGCATCAATAACTCTATGGGTGTGTGGGAGGAGGGAGATTGGGATCCTCGAGGAAGAAGTAGAGCCACAAAAGAAAAAGAGATGGTCTCAAAAGAATTGTGTATTCTCGAATATCTAAGGGATCATTGGACTAGAGGCCTATTACGGCAAGCGTAAATGATTGTTCCTCCTTCGCCAATCTCGCTTTCCACGTAAGTATTGAGGAGGCATGGTTTGATTCAGTTGATTTATTTGATTCTGAATGTGATGATGACTACAAGAGTGTTCTTGATGATGTTGTATCTCCAAATGGAATTAAAATAATATTATTTTATTAGTTTGACTTTTAAAAATGACATTTTTTAATTTTTAGTTTTTTCCCCTTTTTCTTTATTTGCCTTCTTTTTGTTCATTGTGTGTGTCTTCTTCCATCTTGCTAAGGATCTATGGTGAAAGATATTATAATTTATGATATCGAAAATTTCATTGCGATTTTGTTTTCCTTGGCCACTCCGAAGCAATCTCTTGCAATCATGGATCTCATAGATTCATGGTGGAAGAAATTAGTTGGAGAGATGCTTGTGAAAGTTTGTTATACAGCCTTAGAAACGCATGAGTGGCATATAATTACGAGACGTGACCCTAAAAATACTATATGGTGTTACCACAATAGAGAATGTTGGTGAGTTCTCCTATTGTTTCGCACTACGGCCAGCATCAAGCCTGGACAATCTCTGGTAACGGCTATTACTATATATATATATATATGTTTTACGATAACTTCCTCTTAACGTTATTCCAAAATGACATTAAATTCACATTATACATTCAGTTTTAAATGACACTAAATTTAAAATTTATTTTAGTGTGAATCGTAACTAACTAAATTGATATGTTTTATGCAAACTTCGTTTTAATGTTAGTCGTAATTGGCGTTATACCTTTATATCGAAATTATCTTTTAGTGACGCAAGAGTTTACAACATTTTGGACTAACGCTAATTTGTTCAAACCTGATTTTAAGTATAACTGAGAATAATTTTTTCAATCTATTTTTTTCGGTGGTTTCCCAATATCAAATAGTCAAACACAATAAAAAAATGTTCACTAATAAGTCCTCAATTTATAATAATGGAATATAGTATTGTGTAACTACTATATAGTTTTGGAGTACTTCAAACTTCTAACTTCACGACATCCCCATCATTTGTTGTGGAAGTATTAAAAACAGTAATTGTAAAGGGTTGTTTGTTGGAAGCAATATTCTTGTCTACATCAATATTGTATAGGCCATTTTTTACCCTACCATTGCCAATTATCTTCCCTGAATCCAAATCTTGAAAGAAACAAAAAGATGGAGAAACCTCAGCTTTGCATTTAGAATAATGAGACTTTTTTCAATTAACAACAAATTAAATTACAAATTTAGGACAAAAAGTACCGACGTTAGAATGATGGAGTAATATAGGATAACTTCACTAATCATAGCAACATCAGATAATGAGCCATCAAATATATGTACTATATAATTCTATGTATAAGGTTCCAAGTGCTGAATAAATACTACAACCTGGCATAAAAAGTAGTCTACAAAATACCTTTTTCTGCTGCTCCCTGAATTGAAATAATATTCACACCTTGTAATTGTTTAATCAAGATGATAATGGGAAAGATTTTGTGAAACAAATTAGAATGAATTTTCTTCTACTTTTTATTGGATTTGAAGCGATTGAATGATACATATTACTACAAAATAGAGGAGTACTCTCATACTGCAAAGGGAAGTTCAATCCTATGTTTGATTCTCTTCTAGATTGGATATTTTGAATTCATTCCTCATCATGGTGGCTAATTTATTAGAATTGGCAGTCCTACTACGTTAGATATGTTTGTTTTACCTGGAAAATTGCATTGCGGTTTTATCATCTTTAGCCTCTCCTGAGCAATATGCGGCAATCATGGATGTCATAGATGCATGGTGTGAGAAATTAGTTGGGGAGATGCCTGTGAAAGTTTGTTATCCATCCCTTGATACCAATGAATGTCGTATAATTACCGGATGTGAACCTAAATATATTAGATGGAGTTATTGGAATTATGGATCTCATAGATGCACGGTGTGAGGTATTAATTGGAAAGATGCCTGTCAAAGTTTGTTATCCAGCCTTAGAAACCCATGAATGACATAATTACTAGATGTGACCCTAAAAATACTAGATATAGTTACCACAATGGAGGATGTTGGTCAATTCTCTTACGGCTTTTCACTACCGACAGCATCAAGATTGGACGTGTCACGAACCCCACCCGGAAACAAGTGACCGGGACAAACAAAGGGACCGACCCAAGTTTGTTAGCCTTATCCCTTTGCTCAATACAAACATATATTCAATCACACATGCATATATATAATAGACGTGGCTCACACTCACGTGTGGCCTATCCTACACCTGCAATCCATAGCCCAATACGTTGTTTCAGTTTATACATATAGTCATACACACATACGTATATATCATATACGTTGTCACGCACTCACGTGCGTGACATATCCTATTCACATGCAAGTCCATATCCATATATAATCTAAATCTCCAAAAATACCTAACCATGTCTTTAAGTATGTGGAGCTGACAATTCTAGAATTTTATAAGATACAATAGATATAACTATCTATTACAAAATAGTTAACCAAAAATGTCACCCATGCGATCAAAGCGTGTGCACTGATATACACCGCCTTCCTTGAGCCGACGTAAAAGCCTATCCTGCACCTGTGTCTGAAAAATGTAAACCACAGGGGGGTGAGTCAAATGACTCAGTGAGTGACTAACCCATCCTAGGCGTAGTAGAGGGTACCACTACGACTGGGGGACTGAACAATCACATAACACATACACGTCCACTTTAATTATTCCTTACAATTTAATACTTTATAACACATTTGAGTTATCGATATGCTCATATAGATAACTTTAACAATAATGCATATCAACGAAAGCATACAATAGTAATTCACAATCAATGTTGGTCACAATCACCGACTTTCAGCATTTTCACTCTCAATATCATCAATACCATCATACTGGATTAATCTCAAAATACTTACAATCCAGATGCATCATCAGAACTCTGGCCATCGTCGTGGCAATTCCGAAAACACCATTTTGATGCAAGGTCAGAATACTAGCCATCGTCATTGCGAAGTTTAGAAAATATTGTTCAGCTACACTCTATGGATGTAAAGGTTTATATTTAGATCAAGGAAAAAACTTAGGTCCATTTCCTTATGTCCATTTCATCAAGTTCCACCAATCATATATTGTATTTACACTCTCTTTCTTCTATGATTGGTCATATAAAAGGTGGTCTTCTATATTCTCTCTCTACTGTGATTGGTCATTTAAACACTTTTTGCCACGTGTCATATTTATATTGGGGAAATTGATGAAATGGACATAAGGAAATGGACCTAAGTTTTTTCCTTAGATCAATTGCATCCACATCCCGGACGACCTCACGGGACGCCCATGCACTTGACACATTTTGGACCAAATCTCACAGAATGTTCGCTTCCTTGGCACATTCCGGACCAACCTCACGGAATGTCCATTAGCTTGGAACATTTTGGACCAAACGCATAGAATGTCATATTCTTTGCAAACACAACAATTTAACAAACAATTTCATTGAGTAATACTGCTCACATCGTTTCCATCACACAAGAAATATTCATTCACTATTCTAGGTCACAACCCTATCCAAGTTCATATAACATCAAACAAGTTCAATCATTCCAAAGCATGCTGTAGTATTTATAATTAACAACAAATCACATACTTTTCAAGCCCACATAACCACAGAGTCAAACAACCCTTAGGGGCTAAGATGGGAAAATCCCTCACGCAGGCGACGTCCCTGTGCACCTCTCTAAGTGCTTCCGCCTCTAGGCGTTTCGTTGTGTCCTATAACACAATTTCTTTTTCCATCAATGTATAATCAAAAAATTTAATTTCACGCCATATGAAATTCTAATATGTATGCACATGCATATTGTTTATGTTTGCCAAGAGCCCTTGGTCTTACCAGACTTCCCTCATGTTGGGATGTCTCTTTATATGCTCACCCACTTCAATTGAGTGATATTTCGAATTTAAGGTTGTTAGAGCTTTGGGCGAAGTGTTACACAAATCGCCTCACAATTTCATCCCTTTTTAAAACTAATGCCCTGGCAAGAGGTGGAAATCCAGCCACCTCGGAATCAATTTAATTCATTTGGCTATGAAACTAATTTCGTTGCATAGAGGACGGAAAAATAATGAAAAGCAACATATGATTTACGAAAATCGGAATTCAGATCAAAAGGTTATGGACATTTGAAAACTCTAGTTTTTGGGAGGCAGCTGCACGGCGCTCTAGCGCCAACAGTGGCACTATAGCGCCATTGTGGGCAGTGGGATGGAGCTATAGCGCCATCCCGCAGTGCTATATCGCCCAAAACTCCTGAAAAACTTTTTTTTGTTTGGCACGATTTACTTCGTTTTCCCTCCAATTTCCTTAATTCCATAGTCTAAAATTTCATATTTTGACCTAGGGTTTTAGCTTCCTAAGTTCATACAACATTTAGGGCATTATCTTACCCAAATCCAAGGTCAAACAACCACCAATTTCATCAATTCATACAAAAGGGAAAAATAAACCTATGAACCCTAACCTTTCCCTAACCCACTTCCAACCAAATTTAAGCAGTTTAACTGTGATTCCTACCCTCCATAGGTGTTAAAGAACTCCATCCATGCATTAATTAAATTCGTTTTTGTCCCACTTTCAACATCAACTCGTGAACCCTTTGTCACACTTTTAATGGACGCTAAATTTAAAATTTATTTTAGTGTCAATCATAACTAACACTAAATGATATGTTTTAAACAAACATTCTTTTAACGTTAGTGATAATTGGGGTTATACCTTTATATCGACATCGACTTTTAATGACGCAGGAGTTTACAATATTTTGCACTAACACTAATTTGTTCAAAATTGATGTTGATTAAGGCTGAGAATACTTTTCCCAATCTATTTTTTCCGATGCTTTCCCAATATCAAATAGTCAAACACAGTTTTGGAATATTGTATTGTATAACTACTATACAGTTTTGGAGAACGTCGAGGTTCTAACTTCATGACATCCCCATCATTTGTTGAGGTAGTATCAAATATAGCAGCTATAAAGGATTGTTTGTTGGAAGCAATATTCTAGTCTACATCAGTCTTGTATACGCCATTTTCTTACCCCAGCATTGCCAATTATTATCCTCGAATCCAAATCCTGAAAGAAACAAAAAGATGGAGAAAACTCAGCTTGGCAATTAGAATCAAGAGTCATTTTCCCAATTGACAACAAATTTCATTTCAGATTTGGGATAAAAAGTACTTACATTAGGATGATAGAGTAAGATAGGATAACTTCACTAATCTCAGCAACATCAAATAATAAGCCATCAAAGATACATACCATATAATTTTCAGTATAAGCGTACCAAGTGCTGAATAAACTAATATCACTTGACATATAATCAAATGCGCTAGAATCCACAATCCAACAGATTGAAGGGTTTGAATAAGCATGAAAAGTAGTCAGAAAAATACCTTTTTCTACAGCTCCCCCAATTGATATAATATTCACACCTTGCAATTGCTTAAGCAAGACGATAAGGGGATGAGTTCAAGGAACAAATTGGAACGAATTTACTACTACTTTTTGTTGGATTTGTGCAACTAATGATATATATCACTACAAATTAGAGGAGTACTCTCATACTGTAATGGACAAGTTCAATGTTATGTCTGATTCTCTTCCAAATAGGATTTTTAACTTCATGCCTCATTTTGGTGAATACTTTATTGGAAATGTCAGTGCTAAAAGGAAGGATTTTTGTTAATTTTACCTCAGAAATTGCATTGCGGTTTTGTCATCATTGGCCACTCCAGAGCAATCTGCTGCAATCATGGATCTCATAGATTCACGATGGAAGAAATTAGTTGGCGAGATGCTTGTGAAATTTTGATATCTAGCCCTAGAAACCCATGAGTGGTGTAACTGTCTTTTTGGGTTCAAACAATTCTAAGTTAGAAATAGGGATCGCAAGGGGTCTTAACCTTGGGGGAATTGTCCTTAGGTCATGACCTAGGTGCCTACGTACCCTTGAGAAGGGATCAAAGTCCACGTAGTTCGCTGAGTTAATGTCCATAGGAGCCGTTAGGTGAGATCGTTACTTGTAGATGGCCGTGTACGGCGAGGACGTGTATAAGGTACTCCGGGCGGGTGAGCCACTCATTGGAGGTTTCCTAAGACCAGGAGAGAGTAAGGATCTCTCTAAGCTACTGGGAGCTTTACTGATGGAGATCCCCAGGACGAAGATATGCGTGTTGATGGTTGAGCGTGTGAGGTGGCGGACCAAGCTCAAAGGTTAAGGAGATGATGTACAGTCTTTGGAGTGTTGAGTCTTACTTTGTGTGTTCAGAGTCTATCTCGTTCGTTGTCCCCTGTCTCGAGTCTCCCGGGTGAGTGCCTTTTATGTTAAGTATGAAGGAGGACGTGGTCGACCCATGTTCCTGCTCGTCGTGGGTCGACCCACGATGGTTAAGGGCCTCCAATGTCTCTGGTGCGAGAGCTTAAGAGGGGCAACGTGGCTACTAGCCATGTACTAGGCGAGTGGGCGGTGCCACGTGTCATCGATGCATGTTCCTACTAGCCTTCTAGAAGACTAGTGCCGCGTGTCCTAAGGGGGAATATTCTGTAGTTACAAGTGCCATATATTTACTAGATGTGACCCTAAAAATACTACATGGAGTTACAACAATAGAGGATGTTGGCCAATTCTCTTATGGCTTCTCATTACGGCCAACATCAAGCCTGGAGAACCCCTACTAGCAACCAACACTAAATTGATATATGTTTTAGGCTAACTTCCTCTTAAAGTAATTCAAAAATGACATTAAATTAATAAATTTACATTATACAATCAGTTTTAAATGACACTAAATTTAAAATTTGTTTTTGTGTGAATCATAACTCACACTAAATTGATATGTTTTAGGCAAACTTTCTTTTAACGTTAGTCATAATTGGCGTTATACCTTCATATCGAAATCAACTTTTAATGACACAAGAGTTTATAGCATTTGACCTAATACTCGTTTGTTCAAACCTGAAGTTAATTAAGGCTGAGAATAATTTTGCCAATCTATTTTGGTCGATGCTTTCCCAATATCAAATAGTCAACCGCGATGAGAAAAAGTTCACTAATAATTAGTTCTCTATTTATAATAATGGAATATAGTATTGTGTAATTGCTATACAGTTTTGGAGTCGTCACGCTTCTAACTTCATGACATCCCCATCAGTTGTTGTGGCAGTATCAAATATAAAAGCTGTAAAGGATTGTTTGTTGGAAGCAATATTCTTGTCTGCATGAATCCTCTGTATAGGCCATTTCCTACCCTAGCATTGCCAATTACCTTCCCCGAATCAAAATATTTAAAGAAACAAAAAGATGGAGAAAACTCAACTCTGCAATTAGAATCTTGAGTCTTTTTCCCAATTCACAACAAATTACATTTTAGATTTGGGACAAAAAGTACCGAATTTAGGATGATAGAGTCATAGAGGATAACTTCAATAATTCCAACATCAGATAATAAGCCATCAAACATACGTACCATATAACTTTGTGTATAAGGGTACCAAGTGTTGAATAAACTACTATCACCCGACATACGATCAAATGCGACTGAACCCCAATCCAAAAGATTGAAGGGTTTGAAGAAGCATTAAAATTTGCCAAGAAATAATTTTCACACCTTACAATTGCTTAAGCAAGATAATAAGGGAAAAGTTCGTGGAACGAATCGGAACGAATTTTCTACAATTTTTTGTTGGATTTGAAGAAACTTAATGATATATATCACTATAACATAGAGGAGTACTCTCATACTGCAGTGGACAAGTTCAATGCTTTGTCTGATTCTCGTCCAGATTGGATTGTTGACTTCAAGACTGATTATGGCGGCTACTTTATTGGAAACGTCAAATTTTCAGTCCTACTAGGATGTATTTTCGTTGGTTTTACTAGGGAAATTGCATTGTGTTTTTGTCATCCTTGGCCTATCCTGAGCAAATCTGCTATAATCATAGATCTCATAGATTCACGGTGGAAGAGATTTGTTGGGGATATGCCTGTCAAAGTTTGTTATCCAGCTCTAGAAACTAATGAATGACGTATAATTATTGGATGTGACCTTAAAAATACTAGATGCAGTTATTGCAATCACGGATTTCATAGATGCACAGTGGAGGTATTAATTAAGGAGATGCTTGGGAAAGTTTGCTATCCAGCCCTAGAAACCCATGAATGGCATATAATTACCAGATGTGACCCTAAAAATACTAGATGGAGTTACCACAACAGAGGATGTTGTTTAGTTCTCTTATGGATTCTCACTACGGCTAGCATAAAGACTGGATGACCCCTGCTGGCGACTAACACTAAATTGATATATGTTTTAGGCTAACTTCCTCTCGACGTTCAAAAATGACATTAAATTTACATTATACTATCGGTTTTAAATGACACTAAATTTAAAATTTATTTTAATGTCAATCATAACTAACAATAAATTGATATGCTTTAGGCAAACTTTGTTTTAAGGTCTGTCATAATTTACCTTATACCTATATATCGACATCATCTTTTAATGACGCATGAGTTTACAAGATTTTCGATTAACACTAGTTTGTTTAAAATTGATGTTAATTTTGGCTGAGAATAATATTTCCAAACTATTTTTGTTTTATGTTTTCCCAATATCAAATAGTCAAACACAATAAGAAAAAGTTTACTAATAAGTCCTCAACTTATAATAAAGGAATATAGTATTGTGTAACTACTACAATTTTGGAGTATGTCAAGGATGATCGAATTAGATAGGATAACTTCACTAATCCTAGTAATATCAGATAATGAGCAATCAAATGTACGTACCATATAATTTTGAGTATAAGAATACCAAGTGCTTAATAAACTACTATCATCCAACATATGATCAAAGACGCTAGAATCCGCAATACAATAGATTGAAGCGTTTGAAGAAGCACGAAAAATTGTCAGAAAAATACCTTTTTTGGTTACTCCCCTAATTGAAATAATATTCGCACCTTGCAATTTTTTAAGCAAAGTGATACGGGGAAAGAGAGGAGTACTCTCATACTGCAGTGGAAAAGTTCAATGCTATGTTTGATTCTTATCTAGATTGGATTATTGACTACATGATTCATCACGGTGGCTTCTTGATTGGAAATATCAGTCCTTATAGGATGGGTTTGTGTTGGTTTTACTAGTGAAATTGTATTGTAATTTTGCCATCCTTGGTCACTCTTAAGCAATCTGCTGCAATCATGGATCTCATAGATGCACAGTGGAAGAAATTAGTTGGTGAGATGCCTATGAGAGTTTGTTATCGAGCCCTAGAAATCCTAAATGGCGTATAATTACTAGATGTGACCCTAAAAATACTATATAAAATTACAACAATCATGGATCTCAAAGATCCATGGTGGGAGTTATTAATTGGGGAGATGCCTATGAAAGTTTCATATCCAGCTCTAGGAGCCCATGAATGACATATAATTACCATATGTGTCCATAATAATACTCGATGGAGTTACCACAACATAGGACGTTGGTCAATTCTCTGATGGCTTCTCACTTCAGCCAGCATCAAGACTGGACAACCCCTGATGGCGACTAACACTAAATTGATATATGTTTTAGGCAAACTTCTACTTAATGTTATTAAAAAATGAGATTAAATTTGCATTATACAATCAATATTAAATGACGCTATATTTAAATTTTATTTGAATTCTAATAATAACTAATACTAAATAGATATGTTTTCGGTAAACTTTCTTTTAACCTCAATCATAATTGGCGTTATACCTTTATTTCGACGTCTTTTTTTAATGACGCAAGAGTTTAGAACATTTTGTACTAACTCTAGTTTGTTCAAACCTGATGTTAATTTAGGCTGAAAATAATTTTTCCAATCTATTTTTTTCCGATGCTTTTCCAATATCAAATAGTCAAACACAATAAAAAAAGTTGACTAATATAGTAATTTGTAACTACTATAGAATCTTAGAGTACGTCAAGCTTCTAACTTCATGACACCCCCGTCATTTGTTAAGGCATATCAAATATAGCAGTTGAAAATGATTGTTTGTTGGAAGTAATATTCTTGTCTACATCAATCTTGTTTAGGCCATTTTTTACCCTAACATTGCTAATTATCTTCCCCAAATCCAAATCCTGAAAGAAACACAAAGAGTGAGAAAACTCAGCTTTGCAATTAGAATCATTAGTCATTTTCCAAATTGACAACAAATTACATTTTAGAATTGGGACAACAAGTACTGACTTTAGGATGATTGATCACTATAAAAAAAAAAAGCTTCTATTTTTGTCGGAATTTTCTGATAGAATTTGTTTTGTCTGAATTTCGTCCGAAATCCATCATAAATCCGTGACAAATGCAGGCGAAAAATGGTGTTTGTAATACCCCGGAAAAAATTTCAAGGATTAAAGAATGATTGATTTAAAAATTTTGGGGATTTAAAAATGATTTATTCCGGGGCTAGGAATTAAAACCCCAGAAAGAATATAGAAAAAAAAAGTATGAAAGTTAAAAGAAACCGGAAAGGGAATTTTTTTCAAAGATTATAATACCGAGAAGATTTTTCGAGGGTTAAAATAAAATAAAAGATGAAAGAAAGAAGTAAAATATTTTTTTAATTAATTCGGGACCTAAGAAATTAGAAACCTAAAATAAAATGGAGGGGAACTAAATTAAAATATTATAAGTTATTGTTTATTTAATTTTTAATTAATCTATTTATTTATTTTATACAATTTTCAGATTTTATTATTTTTATTAATATATGTTATTTATTAAATCAAATAAAGGAAAGAAAATAAAAAGGGAAAAAGAGAGAGGGTAGTGTTACGAGGAAAGAAGCAGGGAAGGAAGAAAAAGAGAAGGAAAGGAGAGAGAGGGAGAATAGAGAGAGGGAGAGCTAGGGCTTGGAGGTGGGAGGAGATCCGGCGGGAATCTCGCTGGAACCCGGCGAGCCAGAGTTGGAGGAGGAGCCGGAGATCATCCTTGTCATCTTCCTCGTCTCAATCTCTCGAGTTAAGGTTAGTACAACGCCCGATTCTCTCCAAGTTCTCATTTTCTTCATTTTTCTTCATTTTTTGGAATTGAGTTGAAAATATGAGTTTGGGTGGATTTGAGGGTAAAATAATGTTTCTAAAGTGTTCTTTAAAACTCATCGGGGTTAGGATTCGAGGCTAAATCGTTGGATTTGACCGGATTCGAAGTTGGAAGAGTTTGGGGTTTATGAAACCCATTTTTCCCAATCTCGAATGATCAACGACTCGGCGACGAATCGGAGTTGGATTTGAGTTGTAGGACTTCCTAAATGTAGTATATATGTAGGTGAACAAAACCCGTGGGGTGTGGAGTCGAAGCCGGGGGCAGAAGGGGGCCGGAACGGGCCCAAACCAGCCCACAGCACAGCAAAAAAATTGGTGTGCTGCGAGCCGGCGCTATAGCGCCATCTCTCGGGTGTGCCAAGAGCTGCTGGGCAGTAGCTCAACGCTATAGCGCCAGAATCGGCGCTATAGCACCAGGCCTCTGCCCAGCAAGCCCAAAATTCAATTTTTTGCAAATTCGGGGCGTCCGAACCTCCTACTTTCAATCCCAAACTTCTTAGAACACCACCAACTATGTTTTTAAGGATCAAAATCATTCCAAATGTCTTCTTGTCCCTCAAGAATAGAAACTTACGGAGTAAACTAAGTCCAACTTCTTGAATTTCAACCTAAAACTGTCACAACCTTTAGGCAACCTTAAGTGGGATAAATTGGAGGTAGATAGAGGTTTAGTACTCAAATCCAAGTATGTGAAACACTCAAGTAGAGTGTTATATGCGAGTAAGTCAAGTGTCCGAGGAAGGATACACATAAGCCGGGATAGAGAAGTCCAATAAGACCAAGAGTTTGACTCTGTGGCAACCATGGACTACACATGAGAGTAATGGAGAGATAAATAACAAGTTAAGCTAAGTAATAACCTTAATGAAGTAAATGTTGTTCTTATAGGAAAAATGACACACGATTGAGTGCAATAGGAACTCCGAGGAGACTTAAGTTACAAGAGAGGATTGCATGGAAGGTTGGCCAAGGTGAGGGCTCTTTCATCTCTGCTCCTAGGGTCGTATGCTTATGTGGATTACATGAGTATGTATATTCTCTGCTTGTCTGGTATGTGTTAGCTAGAGATATAAAATGCTAAAAGAATGAAAGAATTAGAAAATAGGTTGTGGAAAGTGGCTTGGATAGGAAGACATATGAGTAGAGTATATACAAGTTATATGGAACTGGCCTTATAAGAATATATAAAAGAATATTACAATTATCCAAGCATACTGATGAGTACTAGTATGACCATATTAACTCCAAATAGAACCAAACAAAACATAAAGGTCAAACACACGAAATAAAAATAAATACTAAATAAAAACAAAAGGTAAAGATGGCGTCATCCTTAATTATATCTCAGGTGGAGGAGGCAGGCAATCTTGGTACTTTGGATTAGTGATCTAATTCTCAATGAATCCAACAAACTCCTGGGTGTTGGCTTGCACCACTTCAAGGTAAGTGGTGTTATAAGTTCCACGTAGCTTCAATAGCTGCAACTCACCATTAGGTCTTGGTGTTGTGCTTTACTTGGACTTCGCTAATCTTCAAGTAATTTTGTTGCTCCTCAATCAACCTTCATTGTTCTTGAATTAATTTTGTCTGCTTCTGAATTAATTGGGCCAGCGGTCCATCAGATGAACTAGGAGATGCAGACGAGGAAGAGGGGCCTGCTGCCAGAATAACTAATGATGGGGGGCTTGAGTTAATGGCTCTGTAGGCACATTTCTACATGAAGTACCAAACTTCTTTCTCTGTCCTTCAAATTTGTTGATGCTATTAATGGGTCCCATTGAGTTGGTGGCTATGTTGGCATGTTTTTCTTTCAAGCTTGATCTACCTGATAAATCATTGATGGAATAACATCTGCGAGCTATTTTGTTTTGATGCAATAGGTCAAGAAGGCCCTTCCTTTGTCATGTTAGTGAGGTGACCACCTGGAATAATGCGGTGACTGATGAAGTGGAACCAACACACTGAGCTTACATCCAACTTGCTCAACTTCAGTGATTTGGGCTTGTGGGTTTCAAAAGATATGGTCCAGGCATTGACCTCTTCACACCCTAGCTCCATGGAAATTTCATCATTATTAGGATTAACATCATCCTTCAAAGCACGGAGCCCACAATCGTCTTCAAAGATGTTCAGGAGTTTGTAGATTTTCTTAAAAGGCTTCCTATTAAAAGAGACCAATTTCTACCTGACAAAAACTTTCTCATCCTTACGCTCAATATAATTTGCATAAAACTCCCTAACTATTGATGAAACTCATCTTCGCTTTGGAGCTTTGATAAAAGAGTTCCACTTCAATGCTTTAACAGACTCCAAGATGGGGACCTCATCAAAGTTCTCCTCAGCTAGAAACTTGTCCCTCTCATAAATGGCATTGGCATAAAAAAATTTCTTTCTATAATGCTTTTCAGCGGCTTCCTCCAGAAAGAAGCAAAGTCGCAAAAGGAGAAGAGTTGAATTGACATATAAGTGGAAGGGGATTCTTTGAGAGTTTTGACTAAACAAATGCAACTGTGAAATCATAATATATATCTATATTAATATGACCGTGGTCCCTTTTTATCAATGGCCTCCCAAAATACTCATTTAAATAATTTAAAAATAAAAATATAATTTAAGATCTTTGGTGAGAGAAAATAAGAAGAGTTGTAGTGGTAGTTTTTTTTTTACAAAAAGAATAATTACAGTGGTAGTTAAAGAAAATAACATCTTAATTTTTAATTTATTATTTGAAAATTAATAATATTAATAATTTATATTAATTTATGTTTATGTTTATGTTTATGTTTTTTTAATTAGTTGAGGGTTTACGGTTTATGGCTTAGGGTTTATATTTTCTTTTGGCTTAGGGTTTGGGGTTTAAGGTTTAGGTTTAGGGGTTATGGTTTATAGTTAGGGGTTTAGGGTTTACAGTTTTATAGTTAGGGGTTTGTGTTAAGGTTTATATTCTTTTATCGCATAAAACCACACCAAATAATTACTCATCTATACATGAGTCTAATAAATCCTTCCTAAACTCCCAGTATTCCTATGCAAGACCTAAGATTCACTACCAAGGTTATGGTCATTATTTACAAATTTAAACAAGTTTATAACAATTCTCGGATATCTAATGGATCATTGGATAAAAAGCCTATTACGCTATGCGTACTTGATTATACCTCATTTGCAATCTCACGGACCACGAAAGTATTGAGGAGACATGGTTTGATTCAGTTGCTGTTTTTGATTTTGATTGTGATGATAACTACTAGAGTGTTCCTTATGATGATATATCTCTAAACGAAATTGAAATAAATTATTTTCTTAGCTTGGCTTATAAAAAGTGTATGTTTTTATTTTTGTTTTTCTTTGTCCCTTTTATTTATCTGCCTTGTTTCCGTTCATTGTGTTTGTCTTCTTCCATTGTGGTGAGAATCTAAGGTGAAAGATATAATAATTTATATGGTATTGGCACATGTGCGTTAATGCCTCAGGGTTGTGTTGAAGGATGGACACTTAGCTCCTCTAAGAAGAACCAGAGTTGCAAAAGAACATATGGTCTCAAAAGAAGAGTGTCTTCTTGGATATTTAAGGGATCATTGCATAAAAATCCAATTACGCCAGGCGTACATAATTGTTCCTCCTTTGACAATCACGCTTTACATGGAAGTATTAACGAGGCATAGTTTGATTCAATTGCTTTATTTGATTCTGATTGTGAAGAAGCATAGTTGCAAAAGGAGAAGAGATGGTCTCAGTAGAAGAGTGTCTTCTCGGATATCTAAGCGATCAATGGATAAAAAGCCTCTAATGCTAGGCTTACCAGATTGTTCCTTCTTCTTTATCTGCCTTTTTTTCATTCATTCTTTGTATCTTCTAGTATAGTGGTGAGAATATAAATTGAAATATATAATAACTTATGGTATGAGCGAGTTTGCTGCAACATCTCAAGGGTGTGTGGGAGGAGGGAGATCGAGCTCCTTCACGAAGAATCAGAGTCGCAAAAGTAGAGGGGATGGTCTCAAAAGAAATGTGTCTTCTTGGATATCTAAGGGTTCATTTGATAAGAAGCCTATTGCGCTAGGCAAACCAGATTGTTCCTCCTTCGCCAAACCCAGTTTCCACAGAAGTATTGAGGGGCATGGTTTGATTAAATTGTTGTATTTATTTCTGATTATGATCGTGACTACCAGAGTGTTCCTAATGATGTTGTATCTCTAAATGAAATTGAAATAGTAATATTTTATTAGCTTGGCTTATAAAAAGTGCATTTTTTAGTTTTCAGTTTCTCTTTTTCGCTTTTTCTTTATTTGCCTTCTATTCATTCGTTGTGTGTCTTCTTCCATGGTGGTTATGATCTAAGGTGAAAGATATAATAATTTAAAGTATGGGCGCGTGTGCATCAACACCTTGGGGGATTGTAGGAGGAGGGAGATTGAGCTCCTCCAAGAAGAAGTAAAGTCCCAAAAGGAGAAGAGATGGTCTGAAAAGAAGTTTGTCTTCTCCATGTAAGAGATCATTGGATAAAAAGCCTATCACGCCAAGCGTACATGATTGTTCCTCCATCGCCATTCCCGCTTTCTACGGAAGTATTGAGGAGACATGGTTTGATTCAGTTGATGTATTTGATTGTGATTGTGACGATGACTACTATAGTGTTGTTAATGATGTTGTATCTCTAATTGGAATTGAAATAATATTATTTTGTTAGCTTGGCTTACAAAAAGTTTTTTTTTTTTTAAGTTTTTTTTCTTTTTCTTACATACCTCCTTGTTGTTCATTGTGTGTGTCTACTTCCATGGCGTCGAGGATTTAAAGTGAAAGATATGATGATTTATGGTATGGTCGCGTGTGCGTCAATGCCTCAGGGTGTGTGGGAGGAAAGAGATTGAGCTCCTCCAAGGAGAAGCAGAGTCATAAAAGGAGAAGAGATGGTCTCAAAAGAAAAGTGTCTTCTCGGATATCTTTGGGATTATTAAATAAGAAGCCTATTACACAAGGCGTAACTAATTGCTCCACCTTCACCAATCCCGCTTTCCACGGAAGTATTGAGGAGGAATGCTTTGATTCAAATGCTGTATTTGATTCTGATTATGATGATGACTAACAACGTGTTTATGATGATGTTGTATCTATAAATGGAATTGACGTAATATTATTATATTATCTTGGCTCTTATAAAGTGCATATTTTAGTTTTAGATTTTTCTTTTTCCCATTTTCTTTGTCTGTCTTCTTTTGATTCATTGTGAGTGTCTTCTTCCATGGTGGTGAGGATATAATGTGAAAGATATAATAGTTTATAGTTTGATTCAATTGTTATATTTGATTCCGATTGTGGTTTTGACTACTAGAGTGTTGCTAATGATGTTGTATCTCTAAATAGAATTGAAATAATATTTGATTAGCTTGCATTATAAAAAAGTCTATTTTTTCGTTTTTAGTTTTTCTGTTTCGCTTATTCTTTATCTACCTTATTTTCATTCATTGCGTGTGTCTTCTTCCATGACGGTGAGGATCTAAGGTGAAAGATATCATAATTTATGGTATGAGCACGTTTATGTCAACACCTCAAGGGTGTGTGGCAGTGTGGGAGGATGGATATTGAACTCCTCCAAGAAGAAGTAGTGTCACAGAAGAGAAGAGAAGGTCTCAAATGATGAGTCTTTTCTCGGCTATCTAAGACTTCATTGGATAAGAAGCCTATTATGCATCATCGGATACCTAATTGTTCCTCCTTCGCCAATCCCGCTTTCCACGAAAGTATTGAGGAGGCATGTTTTGACTCAGTTGCTTTATTTGATTATAATTATGATGATGACTACCAGAGTGTTCTTGATAATGTTGTATCTATAAATGGAATTGAAATAATAATATTTTATTAGCTTGGCTCATAAAAAGTGTATTTTTTTTAGTTTTTAGTTTTTATTTTTCCTTTTTTCTTAATCTGCCTTCTTTTCGTTTATGATGTGTCTTCTTCTATGGGTGTGAGATTTAATGTCAAAGATATATTAATTTATCCTATGGGCCCGTGTGCATCAACGCCTCTAAGGTGTGTGCGAGGAGAGAGATTGAGCTCATCCAAGAAGAAGTAGAGTCGCAAAAGGAGAAGAGATTATCTCAGAAGAAGAGTGACTTCTCGGATATCTAAGGGATCATTGGATAAGAAGCCTATTGTGCCAGGTTTACTTGATTGTTCCTCCTTCTTCATATGCCTTCTTTTCGTTCCTTGGGTGTGTTTTCTTCCATGGTGGTGAGTATCTTAGGTGAAAGATATAATAATTTATGGTAAGTGCGTGTGTGTGTCAACGCCTCAGGAGTGTTTTGGAGGAGGGGAATTTAGCTACTCCAAAAAGAAGCAGAGTCGCAAAAGGAGAAAAGGTGGTCTCAAAAGAAGAGTGTCTTTGTGGATAACTAAGGGATCATTGGATAAGAATTCTATTACGCCAGGGATACATTATTTTTCCTCCTTCGCCAATCCCGTTCCCATAGAAGTATTAAGGAAGCATGCTTTGACTCAGTTGCTGTATTTGATTCTGACTGTGATGAAGACTACCAGAGTGTTCTTGATGATGTTGTATCTCTACATGGAATTGAAATAATATTATTTTATTAGCTTGGCTTATAAAAAAATGTATATTTTCCTTTTTAGTTTTTCTTTTTCCCTTTTTCTTTTTCTACCTTCTAGTCGTTCATTATGTGTGTCTTCTTCCATGGCATTGGGGATGTAAGGTTAAATATATCTTAATGTATGGTATAGGAGCGTCTGCGTCACCGCCTTAGGGTTGAGTGGGAGGAGTGACATTGAGCTCCTCTAACAAGAAGCAGAATTGCAAAAGGACAAGAGATGGTTGCAAAAGAAGAGTGTCTTCTTGGATATCTATGCGATCATTGGATAAGAAGACTATTACGCAAAGCGTACGTAATTATTCCTCCTTCGCCAAACCCGCTTTCCACGGAAGTATTGATGAGACATGATTTGATTCAGTTGCTGTATTTGATTTTGATTGTGATCATTACTACCAGTGTTTCTGATGATGTTTTATCTCTAAATGGAATTGAAATAATATTCATTTATTAGCTTGGCTTATAAAAATTGTATTTTTTTAGTTTTTAGTTTCTTTTTTGCTTTTATTTTTATGTCTTCTTTTTGTTTATTGTGTGTGCCTTCTTCCATGTTGGTGAAGATCTAAAGTAAAAGATATAATATCTAATGGCATGGGCGCGTGTGCATCAAAGCCTTAGGGTTGTGTAGGAGGAAATTGATTGAGCTACTCTAGGAAGAAGCATAGTCGCAAAAGGATAAGAGATGGTCTCAGTAGAAGAGTGTCTTCTCGGATATCTAAGGGATCAATGGATAAGAAGCCTATAAAGCTAGGCTTACCTAATTGTTCCTCCTTCTTTATCTGCATTTTTTCGTTCATTGTTTGTGTCTTCTTCCACGGTGGTGAGGATCTAAGGTGAAAGATATATTAATTTATGGTATGGTCGCATGCGTGTCAACGCCTCAGTGATGTGTAGGTGGAGGGAGATTGAGCTTATTAAGCTAGGCGTATCTTAATGTACCTCCTTCGCCAATCAAACTTTCCACGGAAGTATTGAGGAGGCAAGGTTCGATTCAATTGCTGCATTTGATTCTGATTGTGATGATGACTGCTAGAGTGTTCCTGGTGATGTTGTATCTCTAAATAGAATTGAAATAATATTATTTTATTAGTTTGACATATAAAAATTGTATTTTTTTAGTTTTTAGATTTTCTTTTTCCCTGTTTCTTTATCTACGTTCTTTTTGTTCACTGTGTGTGTCTTCTTTCATAGTGGTGAGGGAGTTATAATGGTATATGCTATGGGCGTGTGTGCGTCAACGCCTCAGGGTTGTGTGGGAGGAGGGAGATTTAGCTCCTTCAGGAAGAAGCAGAGTCGCAAAAGGAGAAGAGATGGTCTCTGAAGAAGAGTGTCTTCTCGGATGTCTAAAGGATCATTGCATAAGTTGCCTATTATGCCAGGCTTACTTGATTGTTCCTCCTTCTTTATCTACCTATTTTTAGTTCATTGTGTGTGTCTTCTTCCATGGTGGTGAGGATCTAAGGTGAAAGATATATTAATTTATGGTATATGCGCTAGTGCGTCAACGGCTCAAGGGGGTGGGAAGAGGGAGATTTCCCTTTTCCAAGAAGAAGCAGAGTCACAAATGGAGAAGAGATGGTCTCAGAGGAATAGTGTATTATCAAATATCTAATGGATGATTGGGTAAGAAGCCTATTATGCCAAGCTTACCTGATTGTTCCTACTTCGCAATCCCGCTTTTAACGAAAGTATTACGGAGGCATGGTTTGATTCAGTTGCTATATATGATTCTGGTAGTGAAGATCACTACCAAAGTGTTTCTGGTTATCATGAATCTCTAAAAAGAATTGATGTAATATTATTTTATCAGCTTGTCCTATAAAAAGTGTATTTTTTTAGTTTTTAGTTTTTCTTTATCCGTTTTTCTTTATCTGCCTTCTTTTCGTTCTTTGTGTGTGTCATCTTTCGTGGTGGTGAGAATCTACGGTGAAAGATTTAATAAATTTTAGTATGCGCGCGTGTGCATCAATGCCTCAACGGGTGTGTGGGAGGAGGGAGATTTAGCTCCTCCAAGAAGAAACACAGTCACAAAAGGAGAAGAGATAGTCTCAAAAGAAGAGTGGATTCCCGGATATCTAAGGGATCATTAGATAAGAAGTTTATTATGCCAGGCGTACCTGATTGTTCCTACTTGCCAATCTCGCTTTCCACGGAAGTATTGAGGAGGGATGATTTGATTCAATTGCTGTATTTAATTCATATTGTGAAGATGACAACCAGAGTGTTCTTGATGATGTTGTATCTCTAAATGGAATTTAAATAATGTTATTTTATTAATTTGGCTTATGAAAAGAGTACTTTTTTAGTTTTTCTTTTTCCCTTTTTCTTTATAAGCCTTCTTTTCGTTTATTGTCTGTGTTTACTTCCATGGTGGTGAGGATCTAAGGTGAAAGATTTAATATTTATGGTATGGTCGGATGTGCGTCAATGCCTCAAGGGTGTGTGGGAGGAGGGAGATTGAGCTCCTCCAGGAAGAACTAGAGTCAGAAAAGTTGAAGAGATGGTATCAGAAGAAGAGTGACTTCTCGGATATCTAAGGAAACAATGGATAAGAAGACTATTAAGCGAAACTTAATTGAATGTTCCTCCTTCGCCAATCCCATTTTCCACGGAAGTACTAAGGATGCATGGTTTGATTCCGTTGCTATATTTGATTCTGATTGTGATGATGACTAGTAGAGTATTCCTAATGATATTGTATCTCTAAATGGAATTTAAATAATATTATATTATTAGCTTCACTTAGAAAAATTGTATTTTTTTTTAAGTTTTTAGTTTTTGTTTTTAACTTTTTCCTTATCTACCTTGTTTTTGTTCATTCTGTGTGTCTTCTTCCATGGTGGTGAGAATCTAATGTGAAAGATATAATAATTTATGGTATGAGCGCGTGTGTATCAACGCCTTAGGGGTGTGCGGGAGGAGGATGATTCAGCTCTTCCTAGAAGAAGCAGAGTCGGAAAAGGAGTAAAGATTTTCTCAGAAGAAAAGTGTTTGCTCGGATATCTAAGGGATCATTGGATAAGAAGTCTGTTACGCCAGACGTACCTGGTTGTTCCCCCTTCAGAATGCCACTTTCCATGGAAGTATTGAGGAGTCATGGTTTGATTCAATTACTATATTTGATTTTGATTGTGATGATGACTACCAAAGTGTTTTCTTAATGATTTTGTATCTCTAAATGGAATTGAAAACAATATTATTTTATTACCTTAGCTTATAAAAGTGTATTTTTTTTAGTTATTTTTTTATCTACCTTCTTTTCGTTCATTGTGTTTGTCTTCTTCCATGATGGTGAGGATCTAAGGAAAAAGATATAATAATTTGTGTTATGGGCGTGTGCGCGTCAACGCCTTAAAGGTGTGTGGGAGGATGGAGATTGGGCTGCTTGAGGAAGAAGCAATGTCGCAAAAGGATAAGAAATGGTTTCAAAAGAAGAGTGTCTTCTCAAATATCTAAGGGATCATTGGATAAGTAGCCAATTATACCAAGCGTACGTGATTGTTTCTCCTTCGCCAATCCGGCATTCCACGGAAGTATTGAGGAGGGATGGTTTGATTTAGTTGTTGTATTTGATTCTGATTGTGATGATGACTACCAGAGTGTTCTTGATGATGATGTATCTCTAAATGGAATTAAAATAATATTATTTTATTAGCTTAGCTTATAAAAAGTTTATTTTTTAGATTTTAGTGTTTTTTCTCTTTTTTCTTTATTTTATTAGCTTAGCTTATAAAAAGTTTATTTTTTAGATTTTAGTGTTTTTTTTCTTTTCCTTTTTTTGCCTTCTCTTCGTTCATTGTGTGTGTCTTCTTCCATGGTGGTCAGAATCCAAGGTGAAAGATATAATAATTTATGGTATGGGTGTAACACTCTAGTTCTAGACTCTTTGGAAAGTAGTTTTTAGTAATATAGAACATATCTTTGATCAGGAACCGGAGCGGTACCTTTTACTTGTACCTGAGTTCATTTAAATTTTTATCATATTCATTAGTTATTTGGAATTAGTTCGGGTTCTATCTCTCGGGTATCTCACACAAATAACACAACTTCCGGAAGCATACAACATACATAACAAGTTATACTTAAAATTTCCTTTAAATTTATCTTTATAAACATAGTCTTATACATAAATATATACTCACATACATCATACATAATAGATAGGGTTTTGTTGAAAGATGATAATCTATAATGTTTAGATTTATAGATTATAACATTTAACCTACTAGTAAATAAAAGCTCTAAATTGTCATATACATATATAAACACAACATTGATCTTCATCCCTTGTATATATGTATATAATATAAAACATGTCATTTAACCTTCCAAAAAGGTATATTGAGGTTAATGGCTAAAAAGGGATGTAAATAGCAAAAGTTTACAAAATATGAACTATATGCAGCTATCTATTCTATCTGGTCTCCTTCTTCTCAAAAGAGTCATGCTACCCCATCGCTCCTGTGTCATCTCGAAAGCCATAAGGTACCTAGTCAGCTGATACACACCAACGTAATGAAGATTAGCCCCAGTAATAAGAAACCACATGTTTATAAACTCATCGTTGTGTACCACTGTGTCTTGCACAGAAAATCACTGTATTTCCTTTCTCATTATACATATAAAACATGGATGTAATCCTTAACTTAAAACATATGCATGTCACTTTTCTCATATACAATTAGCATGTAAATTCAAGCAACATAGGGCATTTTAGCAAGTAAGTGACATACATTCATATCATAAAAACATGTTCAACATGAGCTCATACATCATCATTCATAAATAAGTAGAGGCATAGAGAAATAACAAACATTAACAAGTGGGTCTATACGAAACGAATGAGTATAGGGAGCACCGTCCGACAGATACTCACACAAACACAACCAGTGGCTTTATCACAAGAACCTATAGTTACCCAGTCTATTTTCATCAATTGTACTATCTGGAGTGTCCCCCAGTGGATTCGAGTACTATGAGACCCTGTCTCATCAATTGTGGATCACACCCTTATTTCGGTAGGTTGCCTCCACTTCCAATTGGTTCTTTTCAGCCTAAGGATTCGTATCTACTACCACATGGATCATCCCGATCTTGGTTATCCCGACTTTAAGTATGTAGACCACTCTTAGTTATCACGGTCCACTAACTTAGAGTTTGGCAACCAACACATGGTTTATTGAATGTTTTACCATTCTAAAATGTTGCACATCTGTGGAAAGTCAACACTCGTCCCATACCAACAATTGAACAGTCGATTATGGACCAAGCTCTCCAAATTGATGATTCCAAGCCCAATACATGTTGTAAAGCTCAATTTTTAGCCCACTTGGTGCAGGAGACGTTTTCAGAAATAGTTGAAGGCCAAATTACTATTCGGTTTGTCCAAATATCTTCCATAAGCTCCTTCAATGATTCCATGATTATGCTAGCTCTAGTTGCACCTCCGCTGCTCGTATCATTCCCTCCTTTCGCGAAAAGATTCGTCCTCAAATCTGAAACCATGTAAAAAGTAGAATTAGAAACTTTTAAAATATAAAGCTTACTATACTCAGCCTGAAGACTAATCTTGTAAGCATCACTTCTAGTTGTTTTTGGGACTTGAAAAAGATTATCTTCCTTAGCATCAAATTTGTAGTGCCAATAGTTTGACGACTTCAACCCTTTCAATTGCTCCCAAACCCAATCATTAAGTTCAAACACTAGATATTTCCATCTCTCAATTTGTTGCCAATGAGGGAAGTCTATAATTTGTCCCTACTTCAAAATAACATCAAAAGCCACCACAAAAGCATCAAATCCAATAGGTTTTTCTTTGAAGCATTAAATGTTATTGTTGGACTATGTTTCCAACTTAAACCAAGCTCTCCTTTGAATTGCTTTTGTTGCCAAAGCTCATTTGTCAACAAAAAATCAACTTGATCATCTTCTTTTTCAATAGGAACTAAATGTGATAAATCTTTAGTTATTACTTCTGCAAACTCTTCTTCATGTACCTACAACAAAGAAACATCACTACAAAACTATGGATTATTGTAAACACAAATTAGTGAGTTTTATTGAAATAATTCTAAGTGTTCTCTTTTGATATCTTCTTTTTCATCAAAACATTCCCTCTCTTCACTTTGATTCACTCTCCATTGGGCCATTAATTTGTTTCTTTTCTTTATTGGCCTCTTTTATCTCATTTATTTCAACTTCCTCACTTTTTACAATATTTTCTCTCTTGCACATCTCTCTTTCTTTTCCTCACTTGTGCAATCACTCATCATTGGGCCTTTTTCTTCTTTTTACTCTTGGCCTCTTTTCTCTCCTTCTTAGGATAGTCCTCTAAAATACAACACTCTTGTGAAAAGCCATGAGAACTTTTGGTTAACTTTGTATAGTAAGATTGAGCATATCTCTTACTCATTACCATTTTCATATCATCCCAAGTAGCTATAGGATCCTTATCATATATCCTTTGTGACCTCCTCAATTCATTCCACCAAGTCAATGCATAGTTAGAAAATGCCAAAGACGCTAATCTTACTTTCTTCTCCTCGGTGTAGTTATGATTTTAAAAAAAAATTCAACCTTTTCCTCCCATTCTAGGTAAGCTTCAGCATCTTTTCTTCCCTTGAATGATGGCATCGTCATCTTCATAGCATTCAAATTGTTATCTCTCCTCTTACTTCCTATTTCTCTTCTATCCACACTTGCACTACCTTCATCATCATCTTCTTCATTGAATCTTTCACAAGTAGATCTTCTTCTCCCTTCCTTACTTTTTCTAGCATCTCTAGAATAACTCCTAGATTGCTCAGCAAATGTTTCTCTCATATCAGTCATGTCCATCCTTAACCTTCGTACTCCATTCAAGATTTCCTTATAGAACCACTTAGGATCTGTAGGTACATCATTCTCTACTTCACTTTCATCTTTCATGACATCCCAAACAGCCATGTTACAATAATCGCTACAAGAAAACAATTAATAGGAAAAAAAACCTCACAAAATTACTCACGTTTTTCACTAAAAAGTAGCTCTCCACTCGTGTTTCACACAAATAATGGCTTTTTTTCTCCTCTTTTAAGCTCACAACACTCTAGCCTTTTACCTCTCAAGCCTTCTATCCTAAATTGCACTTCAGAAACAATTCTAAAATAAGATGAAATCACTTGAGCAAATAGAAAAACAATGAAAACCTAATCAAGGAAAGCACACTTCAAATCTAGAGGCAAATAGACCGAAACAAAATAAATAGGAATTGAGCACACGCAGAGAAGAAAAGTATGTCACTCAAATTAAAAACAATTAGCAAGAAGCAAATTGTTAATTATAATGTAATTGAGGCAAAAGCATAGCATGCAAAAATTAGAAACTTAGAGTAGAAAGAAAGACAAAACCAATGCAAAAAAATGCAGAATTGGAAATTCCTCAAAGAGAAACCCTAATTTGATTTTAGACAACTAAACAAAAAGCAAGCAAAGAATAAAAAAAAGAAACAATAGTCCCCTTCCCAATTCTAATTATAACTCAGCAATTCGAATCAATACCTTTCCAGCAATACGGATATTTCAAGAACTGTGCAATTCACAATTTGGGACTTTGTCCTCTTTTTTTTCACTACTATTTTTTTTATAATTTTTTTTTCAGAATGTTTTCTCTTTTTTTTTTCTTTTTGAATATAAGAAAAAAAGAGTCAAAATACCCAGAAAAATAAAATTTCCAGAATCACAAACCAAATGAAATAAGCAACTATAACTCAGAAATTGCAGAGACGTTTTCTATATAAATTAGGTATAACTTCACGAAGAGAACTCAGATTCGTGCGATTCCAAATCGAGATGAAAGATGAGATTACGAAACCTAAAAATGACCTACTACAGGTCGAATAACGCTATCGGAATCGAACAACACTAATTAAAAACGACATTCAAAATTTCAAGACATAAACCAGAAAGAAACAAGAACACAAACTCAAATATAATTTTTCTTTGTTTTTTCTTTTTGCGAATAAAAACACAACAAAAAAATAAAATAAACGAGATAAATAAGAATTTATCCCAATCCACGGCTCTGATACCAAATGATGCGGAACCCCAAGGTTATAACAAACCCGAAACCCCGAACAGACAATAAGGTCAGAACAATTAGACGGAATGAAATCCCCAACCTATTGAACCTGCAAAAGACAAGTGCAATTGGAAACGTAAATAATCGGTTGATTTAAAATCAAGAATGAATTCGCCCCAAAGTAATTTCCTTGATAAGAATAAATTCTTGATACAATAGAAGAAGATAAGTCACCTCTCCTATGGATTGTTCTTTCAGCCAAGAAGAAGAAGAAAAGCTCAAAACTCTCTATTAAAATTCCCAAATCTCCAATCTCCTTGCAAGAACATAAATGGAGTATTTATACTCCAAGAGAAATAAACCATAAAATAACTAATGAACTAACCTAACATAACATCAACGAAAGCCCAAGCAAAAGACGATTTTTAAAATAAAACTAATGGGTCTTTCTAACAATCATACTTAAGCCCAATTAAAACAATAAATCTAAAATAAGTGTCTTATATCACTAATGGGCTATAATTAATAAAGCCTAAATATAGTGATTTTCGCACAAAAATACGACCCAAATTTTAATAAGCACTTTAAGCCTAAAATAAGAAGATTTAGGCTTAAATAAGTCTCCACATTTATAGTACTTGGACCAAGCTATCCAAATTGAAGATTCCAAGCCCAATACATGTTGTAAAGCTCCATTTTTAGCCCACTTGGTGCAAGAGACGTTTTTAGAAATGATTGAAGGACAAATTACTTTTGGGCTTGTCCAAATATCTTCCATAAGCTCTTTTAATGATTCCATGGTTATGCTAGCTCTAGTTGCACCTCCTCTGCTCGTATCATTGGGATCTTTTGGTTAGTCTTTTATTTTTGAAATTCAAGTGACTGCACCTAAATTTTGCACTTCAGATTAGTGTGTTGACAATTATGTAAATAGTTTTGTTTTTGTACAATCTTTACATGCTCATGCTCTTTGCCCTAAAATATTCTACTCTTTGTTATTGATGGTGTAATAGCATTTTTTTGGAAGTTCAAGTTGTCTTCTTTCTATTTCCTTTTTTAAGGTCGAGTTGTTTATTTTTCTGTTTTTCTCAAAGATTGTGAGGAAGTCAATTGTGTATTATCAAGTAGCTATGTTTGGACCTTTAATACTTTTTATAATATTACCTTGTTTATGAAAAAAAAAAGAGGTGCTTATCTCTCTATTGCTTAAGTATTTGGTTGTTAGAGGACTTTTATCATGTGTTTTCAACTACTTCTATGACGATTATTTGTGCATTTAAGTGTACCTACTCTTTGCAGTTGTTGGAGTTGTTGTTGGAATCTTTGATTACTACAAGGGCAAGAATTGCAAGCCTACTATGATCGATTTTTAGTTTTCTTCTTTGATTGATTTTTAGGTATTATAGCAATCCATTTGCTTCTTTTTATTTGATTAAGAAGAGCCTGATGTGTATGTTTCTAAGGTCTTGCTAGTAGGTTGTCCTTATTTGACACTATGAATTGTCTGAACCAAAAATGACAGTTATATTTGCACCCACCACGGTCTTTCTCAGACCATAATGCCTTGCGCATCTAGCCGCTGAACGACATTCTTTTTTTAGGGGAGTAGGAGTATACACTTAACTCAGAAACCCATTTTCCTTTTTTTCACTACAGCTTCATTACAAGTAGTACTCATATGGGCAACACCAGCAAACCCCCAAGTTGTCACGCAACCGACAGAACGTCGTTAGCAACGAGCAAAGCAAACGACAGCGAAAGATACAACTCGCAACCTTTGGAGAGGTAAATTGCACAACAGAAATTGACGAACCAATAACCATCACAACCAGTATCGAAAGCTAGAAGGTCAAGAGGGTACTGGTAGACCGTAGGTCAGCCGCCGACATACTATTCACAGAAACATTGGAAAAAATGCATAAGTACAAGGGTCAGTTGGTGCCAAACGCAAGAACCCTTATTAATTTCTCAGGTTGAGCCGTTGAGACTTGTGGAACCTTCACAACATGGCTCACCTTAGGAGTTCTCCCAAGGGTCGCTCGCACAGAGGTTAGATTCACTATGTCAATAGCTTCGTCAGCATACAACCCAATATTAGGTCGCCCGACCCTCAACAAACTCAAAGTCATCGTGTCCACTGCCCACCTGACAATAAAATTCCCCACGAACGGAGGAATGGGAGAAATACGAACAGACAAGAATGAAGCTTGCGCATGCTACTTGACAGATCTCCCTGAAAAAGGCAAATCTGAAACCCGTGGCTATGACAAAAGAAGTGCCCCAGAGGTGGTGGACTTGCGAGACGAAATACCAGAAGCTCGCCAACGGCCCACCGAAGATCTCGTCAATGTTTGCATAAACAAAGCAAATAACTGAGAAATTCAGGTAGGGGTCCTCCTGGATCAAGTGACCAAAGAACAAATTCAAAACTTACTCATGGAGTACAGGGATGTGTTCGCTAGGAGCGACACGAACATGCCTAGGATAGATCCAACACTCATCTATCACTCCCTCAACACAAAAGATGGTCTCGGCAGCGTCCAAAAAAGCGACACTTCGGTGAGGAGAGACAACAAACGATCGACGAAGAGGTACAAAAATTACTAGGCGCGGTTTTATACGAGAATTGTAGTACCCTGAGTGGCTCTCCAACGTAGTCATGGTCAAAAAGGCCAATGGGAAATCGTGAATGTGCATAGACTTCACCAACCTAAAAAAAGCCTGGCCCAAGGACGCATATCCACTTCCCAACATCGACAAATTGGTAGACGGAATGGCAGGACACTGTTTGCTGAGTTTCCTGGATACCTTCTAAGGTTACAACCAGATTCAAATGAACCCGCAAGACCAGCAAAAGACCTCCCTCATCACGGACATGTGGGTATTTTAATACAAGGTCATGCCTTTCGGATTCAAGAATGCGGGTGCCACCTACTAGAGGATGATGCATATAGTCTTCAAAGAGCAGAATGGCCAGAACCTTGAGGTCTACGTCAGCGACATGGTGGTGAAATCCCTAGAAGTCGAGCAACACCTCTAGCATTGGGAGGAATTCTTCCTAGTCTTAAGGAAACACCAAATGAAGCTGAATTCGAAAAAGTGCGCCTTTGGAGTATTAGAAGGGAAATTCCTAGGCTTCTTGATCGCACAGAGGGGAATCGAGGCCAACCCAGAGAAGTGTGCGGCCATCTGAACAGGGAACCTCCCCGGTCGATCAGAGATGTACAAAGGATCAACGGAAAGCTAGCTACCCTCAACAGATTCTTGTCCAGGATGGCTGACCGATACCTCCCTTTCTACAAGATTCTAAAAACTGCACCTACGTTCTAGTGGACAGAGCAATGTGAAAAGTCCTTCCAAGACCTAAAAGCGTACTTGACTAGGCCTCTAATATTGGCAAAAACCAAGAAAGGGGAAACCCTGGTACTATACTTAGCTACCACAGATCAGGCCGTAAGCTCCACCTTAATAAGGGAAGAAGGAGTAGAACAATACCCGGTGTATTATACGAGCCACGCCCTACAAGGAGCTCAACTACGGTACCAGCAAGTGGAAAAACTAGTGCTGGCCCTCATCCATTCAGCACGAAGATTTTGACCGTACTTTCAACAACAAACAGTCATGGTACCAACCGACCAACCCCCGCGGAAAATACTGCAGAAGCTAGACTTAGTAGGGAGAATGAAAAACTAGCCGTAGAACTCTCTGAGTTTGACATCAAATATGAGCCAAGGTAGGCAATCAAAGCCCAAGCCCTAGCAGATTTCATCACTGAGATGACTCCGTCAGAATGCCAGAAGGGGGACGCCTCGGCAAAAAAAACAAAGACTGACGCGACACGCGAGCCACAGCCAGAAAAATCCCACTAGTCTATGTAGATGTCTCCTTGACTAGGAAATCCACGAACGCCGGAATTATAGTCGAAAGCCCTGACGAAATTAAGGTGGAAAAAGCCCTGCGCTTCATGTTCCCAGCCTCAAACAACCAAGATGAATATGAAGCTCTCATAGCTGGACTAATGCTAGCTCACGACCTAGGCGCCTCAAAGGTCAAGCTATTCAGCGACTCACAACTGGTGGTTGGACAACCTAACGGAGAATTCGAGGCAAAGGACGCTACCATTTCCAAATATGTGGAGCATGCCAAACAAGAAATCAGCAGGTTCGAATCCGTCATGATCACACGGATATCACGAAGTCAAAACACCCAAGCTGACGCCCTCTCCAAACTATCCACCATGCCAAGTCAATCGGGCCTCAAAATGATTCTCCGAACGAACCTACAAGCACCCAGTATAGCTCCAAATATGCTACCAATAGCAATCGACGCCTCCTGGATGGCTCCCATAAAAGCGTATATAACAGAGGGCACACTACCTGAAGAAAACGGATTAGCGAGAAACATAAGGAGAAAGGCAGCTCAATATTTTATCTGGGGGGAAGAATTGTACAAAAAGGGATTCTCATCCCCGCACCTCAGGTGTTTTCCACCTGAAGAGGCTAACTATGTCCTTCAAAAAATCCACGAACGTGTATGTGGAACCCATCAATCTGTGGGTGCCCTCTGAAAACAAGCACTTCACTCGGGTTTTTACTGGCCCAGCATGAGGGCAAACTCTAAAAAATTAGTCGCAAACTGTGACCAGTGCGAACGCCATGCCAACTTCATACATCAGCCTCCCAGGGAGCTAAAACCCATCGAGTCCCTGTGGCCATTCGATACTTGGTGAATGGATATACTCGGACCTCTCCCGCAAAGCACATTGCAGAGGAAGTTCCTCATAGTAGCAGTCGACTATTTCACGAAATGGATCAAAGCTGAACCACTTGTTACTATCGGGTCCCAAAATGTCCAAAATTTCCTCTGGCAAAATATCATTTCCAGATTCGGCCCTCCCCATATATTGATCACCGACAACGGTCGCCAATTTGTTAGCAAAAAGTTCAAAGACTTTTGCATAGAATGGCACATTGACCATCGGACGACCTCAGTTGAGTACTCGGCGACCAACGGACAAACCAAGCGAGCCAACAATATCATACTCGAGGGACTAAGAAAACACCTGACAGAGGCAAAGGATTAATGGGTAAATGAGCTCCCCTCAGTCCTATGGTCCTATCGAACAACAATTCACTCAGCTACAGGGGAAACACCATTCGCCCTAACCTACGGGTAGGAAGCTATAGTTCCCGCAGATATCGGAGTCCCCTCAGATCGAGTGCTAAACTACTATAAATCAAATCCAAAAAATTTGATCATCAGTCTGGATGAAGACGAGGAACGTCGAGAGGCTGCGGCACTCAAAACGTTCAAATAATGCATTAGCCGTTAGTTGGGCAGGGCAAACATTTACGAGGTTAAGCATAGCCTCCACAAAACCTAAGAAAGGTGGAACCATGGAAGCATTGTAAGGGACACAGAGAGGGAGAATGAAGCTTATGCTGTCACTCCAAGTGATAGTCTCCCCCTTCTCCATTGCCTTAATCTTGTAATTTTCGGGAGGAGAAGGAGAAAATCGTTCTCTCCATATTTTTTCAATGCCAGGACTTGGCAACACCAATGATTCCTCCTCAACGACATGAATATTATCAGAAGATCCTGGCTTGGGTTCGGTTGTATACCATTTCTCCAAAATCGAATAAGGGATCACAACAGGACCATTACCTTCCTTGACTAAAACCCCTCGAAGATCCACTAAATCCCGCAGAAGAATGAAATCCTCGACTCTCTCCTTAACCCCATCCATGGCAACAGTGAGAAGAGCATGTTCAAACTCCGGTTCCGCCGTTTGGGGTCGAGGGCCAGTGGCACTAGAAAAAGCCATTAAACCAACCAAAGAAAACAAAAGGAGGCAGTTACGCTAAAAGGGAAGGTTGGAAGAGAAGATTACAGAAGTTGGGAAAATGGGGATTGCGCTCTGAATAAAAGGCACATTGAAGCCAAGCAAAAGGCGCGAAGAGGAAAAGGTTCAAGAGCGCAGAGTGAAAAAGTCCAGAAAGCCCCTGACCTTTCAAATCCCCTTGAAGCCTTCCAAGGGCATCTCCGGAAAGTCACCTTCCCTGCAATGATGACGTCTCCTTGGAAAGACGTGAACGTTTTTGCAGAAACGGCTCGAGAAACTTGTTGGGAAAGTCAAGCGAATGATCGTCCGGATTCGGAAGCGTGGCATCCTTGGCTACCCACTTCTGACAAACTCTAGAGCAACGCAAGTGCACTTTGACCACCTCGTCTCCTATTATTAGCGGTCAATTTGGCTCTATGAACAATTCATGGCGGGCGACCTTGCTCCCAATGTTCTGCAAAAGGCAACTTAAGTCCACAAGCGCCCAGCACCCATAGACTTGGGGGACTTATGTAATTCCATAATATGCCCTCCTATGGACATGTGGCACTGGCCTTCTAGAAGGTTTACCATACCTCAGATCAGTGACACATGGCACCGCTTGATGGACCTAGACGTGGCCTCTCCCAACATACCCGCATACTCTCTCGCATTGGAGACATGGGTTAACTCTCCAGATCGTGGGTTGAGCACAAGGCTCGAGAACGTGGGTCAACCACGTTCTCTCCTAATCCGAGTATAAATATCCCTCACCCAGGGGACTAAAGGGATCAATTCCATAAGCAACACAATACGCAACCCAGAAGCAAACATAGTAGTGCTTATGACACTAAAAACATTCAACGAGATCATCGTTACCTGAAGTCTTTCTAAGTAGACATCAGCCCATACTTGCTCCATTGACAGGATACAAATATCCTCTTGCTCTAAGCAGCATCCAGAGACCCTTGCTCTCTCCCCTTACCTACGAGGTACCTCCAACAGGTGCCTCGCTCGCCCGGAGAACACATTCATGTCCTAGTCGCACACGGCCACTATAGGTAACACTCCTGCCTAACGGCCACCACGGACGTTCCCCCTTCGAACTACGTGGACTTTGATCCCTACACAAGGGTACGTAGGCACCGAGGTCTTCACCTAAGGACACGTTCCCCAAGGCAACAACCCCTTGCGGTCCTTATTTGACACTATGAATTGTCTGAACCAAAAATGACAGTTACAATTTCAAATTATTATATTAAAAAGAGAAATGAATTATATATTACGTGCTTAAATTATATATTACTAAAAAAGGATACAATATAGGTGACCTCGTAAAAAGCTCTCGTGTTGCATGACTTTTTTCTAAAAATTAAAAAGAGAAAATGATACATTTTTTTTCAACAAAATTTAAATTTAAATTTTATTTAAATATTACCCTACACGGATTTTTTTTTTGGATTAAGAAAGACAGTTACAAAGGATTAATGGGATACCACCCTATAGGCCAGGAAGTTACATTCCTTTCCCAATCATAGTGGTTTTGGCAGAACTAAAAAGAAACAGAAATCCTTTTGTTAGTACAAATATTCAAAATATCATTAATAATTGTTTGGTATCTGATGTTGGAGCTGGTGTTGTCAAGCAGTTGGTTAAAAATGGTGTTATCCGGAATGTTGAACATAATCGGCCTCCTCTGCTCCGTGACATAATCTTCCAGAAATAGGCAGATGCTCCGAAGCATAGCCAGACGTGTGTTTTGGTCATATTCAGTAACCAAGTAGCCTAGGTGCCTTAAATGTTGTTCCTGTTGAAGAGAAACCGAGAAAGCTTGACGACATCATCTAGAGTCTTTGACCCTTCCACAAGTAATATGCATCATCTCCGCTCCATTGTCAGTTGTCCTACCTACAGTCGTAGTGGTTCTTGCCGGAATGTTCAGTTGAAAGAAAGGATCATGTCTATGCAAGCTGTTCATCCCATTAATCTCATCCACTATTTGGTAGGCTCTCTGGAGGCATTCCATAACATCACTTTTCCCTTGCTGGAAAAGAATAGTGTTCCTCTTAGTGTATATACTCCAGCATATGGTTAACAGGTTTGTGAAGATCTCTATCTGTTGATTCTGGTTTCCAGCATTTTGATTTACCATAAAACTGTTGATCCATTCTATCATGGGCTGGGCTCTAATATCCTCAACTCGTATGTTCAACCTAGAAGCAAACCACACTCGTTTTGCAATTGGCACTCTTTGAAGATGTGATCTTCTGATTTTGAATCATCACAATCATGTGGGCAGCCCGTGGGAATTTGAAATCCTTTCTTGACCAAATTCTCACTTAGAGGAAGACCTTTATTGAGGGTCTTCCACCAGAAGTGTAAGATTTTCTGTGGCAATGGGAGCTTCTAGAATTGCTTCCACTTGTAACCCGAATTACCCTGATTTTGAGCATCATGAGTGATAGCCTTGTACGCCTTTTTGACACTGAATTCGCCATTATGGGCAAGGAGCCAGACACTTTTTTCTTTGACGTTTGTGTGAGAGATCACTGTGTCCATGACTAGAGCTGTGTTGATGGGATTGTAAACTTGGGCCACCTTTGTTGCGTCCCAGTAACCTCCCTGGTGTATGAGGTCGCATAATTGCTCATGGTTATGATTGTGATAATCTGGGATAATCCATTTATGGTCGTATAAGTCAATTGTTTCTCCATTGCCCACCCTCCATCCTATATGATCAGTGACTACCTTGGATACTTTGCAGAGTTTCTTCCAAAGAGAGGATGAGTTTGGTTTTGGGACAAGTGTATAGCTTTATAATGCATTTCTGTATTTTCCCAAGAACACTGCACTAACTAGGCTGTCTTCCAGAGTCAGAATTCGCCAAACTTGTTTGGCAAGCAAAGCTTCATTAATTTTGAGCATCCTTCTAAAGCTCATACCTCCATCACACTGATCCTTACACAATTTCTGCCATGATATCATGATGGGAGATTTGGAATCATTTCATCGTCCCCAGAAGAAATTCCTCAAGGTTGCATCACACTTAGCTGCCTCAGAATGTGATAGCCATGTGTGTTGCATATGGTAAAGAGAGGTACTAACTACCGCTTTAATCAAAGTTGTTCGAGCTGCCTGGGATAGCATTCTGGCTTTCCATCCAGATAATTTTTGAAGATTATCTAGTATTAAGGAAGAATTCCTCTTGCCTGTATTATATCCATCCACGAATCCTCCTAAGTACTTTCCCAAATAGTCAACTTTCCTGTAGTTGATGATTCTAGTAAGTGCCTGAGCTCCTTGAGGTGAAATATTAGGACTAAATCTGATTTCCGATTTCTGTTTGTTCATAGAGAGGCCTGCCATTTCCTTAAATTGAGAAAGAAGCTTACTAACTGTCTCCACATTCTTCTTATCTGCTCGAAAGAATAACAGAATATCATCATCATACATCAAATGATTAATACTAGGGGCATCGCAAGAGATTTTGATTCCTCTTATGCTTTTGTCATTTTGTGCCTTGATCAAGTAATTGGACAGGACATTGGCACAAAGAACATAATGGTAGGGGGATAAAGGATCTCCCTGTCTCAACCCAGCTGCTGGAGTAAAGCAATCTGTGAGCTCCCCATTGATTTTAACTCTCATTGAAGTAGTTGTCACGCATTGCATCAGCATTTGTTTCCAATTTTAGGGGAAATTCATGTAGCTAAGGACCTCCTCCAGAAAAGACCATGAAATTTTGTCATACGCCTTATGAAGGTCCACCTTGAGAGCTGCCCAACCTCCTTTGGTCTTTTTGCATCCCCTAATATAATGTAGAATTTCACTAGCAATGAGGATATTGCCTTGAATTAGACGTCCTTTAACAAACGCATTCTGGAAGGGAGAGATAACACCGGTCATGACTTTCTATAACCTGTTTGTGAGGACCTTGGCTATAATCTTGTATGTAGTACTGCATAGGCTTATAGGTGTGTAGTCCTGGAAACCTTGAGGAGCTTCATTTTTTGGGATCAAGGCTATGTGTGTTTGGTTCATAGACCTCAGAATGTATCCTCGTGAGAGGAAAGAACCAACCATCCGAATGACATCATTGTGTATTGTTTCCCAGCAGTGTTGAAAGAACATAGAACTCATATCGTCTGGTCCAGGAGCTTTATTCCCATTCATCTGAAATAGGGCCGTTTCTATTTCCAATTTGGTGAAGGGTTGAGAAAGATAGGCTATATGATCCTGTGTGAGCTATGGAATCCCAGAATTACTAATGAAATTTTTCCTAACCATATTATCATTCACAACATTGCTTTGATATAAGTGATTGAAATAATCCATAGCAGCCTCTTTGATTTCCTATTTGCTTTCTACACACTGACCGTTTGGGAGATAAATATTGTTAATTCTAGACTTCATGTGCTGAAAATTGACCACAATTGTTTAGCTCTTTGATCCCACTTAATCTCTTCAGATTTGAGCAAAAACTCAAGTTTCTTGCGAGCTATCAGTTCTTCATTACTCCCTGATTGGCAAGGAAGGGAGTTTTGTAGCTTTTCTACCTGTTGATATACTTGACTAATTTGGTGGTTTAGGTTTCTAAAATTTTCCTTATGCCATTGCGAGAGGTGTTTGCTAACATTTTGAATTTTATCCTGCACCTGAACTGCCATTGAGCCTGTCCCCTGTTGGTGCCATGCAGGGTGCACTATACCCTTAAGCTGCAGATGTTGCAATCAAATTGCCTCAAATTGGAATTGTTTCCTTCGGGGTCTATCTATGTTCCTTTGGGTGTGCACTAATAAGGGTGAGTGGTCTGATGCAATAACAGGCAATACATTCACCCACGAGTCAGGGAATATTTGCATCCATTCTGTGTTGGCAAAGGTTTTATCCAGGCGCTCCTAGACTACGGCCTCTCCTTGTCTTCCATTAGTCCAAGTGAACCAGTTTCCCACTGTTTGCAGGTCCACTAACCCTAGATTATTTATGGTATTATTCATATCTTCACTACCTGGGATGTTTTGGCATTGACTTAATTTTTCCTGAACTGAAGCAACTTGGTTAAAATCGCATGTAAGAATCCATGGTTCATTCTGTTTGTTTAATTTTGTTAAGTACTTTCAGAGGACTTCTCTTTAACTTGTAACAGGTGCTCCATAAACGCCCGTGAAGAAGATTTGTTGGTTATTAGCAAGCTTTATTTTAAGATGGATCCAGTGTTTTGAGGCATTTACAATTGTGACATCAATGCTTTTGTTCCACCACACACCTAACCCTCCTTTCCTTCCAATAGGGTCCACACAAAACGAATAATCAAAAAGTCCAAGGATATTCCATTTAGTCATTCTGGCGGGAGTACATTTTGTTTCTTGCAAAAAGAGTAAATCAGGATTATGCTTTAGGCAAAGCCCTTTCAGGCGCTTGACTGTAGGAGTTCTCCCAATACTCCTACAGTTCCAACTTAAGACAATCATGGCGATTTGGTAGGTTGTTGTGGGACAACCTCACCAAAACCCATGAAGCATGCTTCCAACATTTTCGCTACTTGAGCAATTTCTGGACCAGGAGTTGTTGTGTCTTGCTCTGCATTTGTCTCTCCTGTATGAACCTTGAGCTTTTTAGCATTTGTATCCTGATTTTCGTCGATTTCTTCAATGAACACTGGTTTTCTCTTCCTTTTTTGTGGTGCCTTGAGAGTCAAAGTAAATGTTACAGGTCCTATCTTCCCTTTCTTCCTGACGAATTGTTCAATAAGCTCCATTTCAAAGGGACGTTTCCTTTTTCTGGTAGGTGCTCCATCAACTTCCTCTTGCCTCTCCCATCACTGCTGATCATGCCTTTGAGTGGAATTGCTTCCTTCACTATGACTAGAACCTTGTCCTGTCAAGACAATTAGCTCTGAGCCAATATGCTGTGGTGCGTTAGCTGCTTCATCGTCATCCCTTGTAATTATTAAATAGTTATGTTGGCCAGGAGAGTCCTCCCTTTGAGTGATATGTTGCGTCTCCTCTGGGTTTGGCTCTATAACAACAAGGCTAGAGCAATTCCAAGCCATTTGCATATCTAGCTGAAGGCCTTCATTTTTTTCACATTCCTGGGTTAAGGGTCCATCCTCCTGAAGTGCAATTGCTGGTAGTATGTGGCTGCCCTCATTTCCTTCTAACCCTTCTTGAGTTAGCTGCACCCTAGGAGGTAGGAAAGTTATGGTTCCCCCTTTCATACTCTCACGCAAGCCTTCTTCCGTCTGTGTGTTATCATTGGCTCTCGCATTGCTTGAATCCCTTATCTCGAAGTTGCTTCCATTGGTTGTGTTCTCCTCTTGTGCTGCCAAAATCTCTTTCCAGACTTCTTCAATCTCTGCCAGAGACGGGTCATCTTGGATAGGACTCAGTGCGTCGAATGCCGGCATAATATCACCTTCCAATGGCTATCCTGTAGCAATGCCAAACTCTCCTGGCGTGAATTCGACCCAAATTAGAGCTGTTGGATCATTATATCCTGGCTCCCTGGTCTCGTTGATTCTAATGCCTGGCAAAGGAAGGTGCAGTGGATTCTCCGATGGACAGAAGTGCTCAACTAATCTATGTCATTCCGGATCAAGACTACTGGGATCTTCTAGATTCAGTATTTCCTAGATTGTTGGTATCTCTACTTGCTCATGCTGATGATATTTAAAGTCTGGTTGAGTATCCAACGCTTGCTCTGGAAGAGATTCCTCAGGCTCTTGACTTTCCTCATTCTCCACTTCTATTTGGGCTGGGGGATCCATGTTCCGATGAGCATCCATCGGAACCCAGGGGTCAAAATAGAAGTCCACCGAGTCTGCACGGTGAAGTCTATAATGATACCCATTCCTGGTATATAGAGCTATGATGTGTGTGGTCCTTCTACTTGGCTGGAACTTGAATATTCTTGCATCAGGGATAAAATAAGCTTGATCCACCATTATCCCATATGCATTTCCATATTGATCTTGGATCCACTGCCGTTGAGCATCTAAGGTGACATCCACTTGTTCTCTGCTACAGTCACAGTCATGTGGTAGGTGCCCAATACGCCCACATCCTTTACAGATTCTAAAAATCCGTTCAAAATGACACTGGATCCAGAAGTAATTGCCTACATCAGTTCTCAAGATGACTCCCATCAGAAGGGGGTATGGATTAGGATTCGAGTCCCGACTGGCAAGAACCGAATGTTTCTCGAGAATGTTGGTGCCCAATCTATTTCTCTCACCTCCCCTAGCAAAGAGCCTATTTTTTCCGCCATTAGAGAGGTTTGGTATTCCAGAGGTAAGTTCCAGAGTTGAACCCACACTGCCACTTCGGTAACGAGCAAGTTAGATAGAACTAAGTTTGGCTCCCATGGGAACATGGTTAGCAGTCCTCCTTGTATCGCCCATGGTCCTTCATTGAGAATTTGTTGTCGATCTTCATCTACTTCGAAGTGAATGACGTAGTATCTTCTAACTCTGCCTACCACTCTGGCGGGTCCTCGAAGGTACCAGTAAGGCAGTAATGATCGATGATGCTTTGCATCCTGATCACCTTGAACTTTCTACTATCAATGAGCAATCCAACCAGGCATTTTTCCCAGAAAACTCTATTAGCATGGAAAAATTCTGGTTCCAACGAGACTACAGGCGCATGAGTAGGTTGAGGGTCAAGATTTGGAGTCTGGAGAGTTAAGCTTTCTTGCAATTCTTCCACATCCTCTCCGTTGTCTAAATCACTTGAATCATACCAGCCTATCTCTCTTGGGTTTTCAGTCATTAGTGAAACTTTTCTCTTTTTTTCAGGTGTTTCAGGTGATAGTACTTGAGATTTGGTTGTGTTAGGGCTCTCTTTGGAGTTCCTCTCATTATATAGAGGAGATGGAGTGTTGGGGATACCCAACCGTCCCATTGCCTACTAGCTTACTACCTGATAGGCTGCAAATAAAAGAAGGCGTGAATATAGGATTGAGAGGCAGTGATGATTGACACCTATCTCTAGCTCTCTTATTAGCCAACAACAACCGTTTCCGTTGATATGAGAAGTTGGGAAAAGATTTTGAAGGCTGTAAGAGATTTCAGGCGATGATCGGTGAAGATGATTGGCTAGAATAAGCGGTGCATTTAATGGACTTTAGCTAAAACTCCCATTAATTGTAATCATGAATCTCACTAGGTATAAAACCACCAATTAAATACCGAAGCGTGCAGGAATATGAAACGGCGATGTGTATAAACGAATAGATAAGAAGAAGGTGTGCAGATTATGTTTTGGGAATAGGCGAGATTTCTCAGGTAGGGTTAGGGTTCTTATGACACTACCCTGTTGGATCGAAAGAACCCCTATTTTCTTTGAACAATAATTGTTTTTATGGATTGAAGATGTAAAAATTTTGGATTTTTGCCCACACGGTGAGAAGAACGTAGCGATCAATTGAAGAGCTATTGAGAGAAAAAACTTACACTTGGAGTTCTATTTGACTTTTTTCATTCTTTACCCTACACGAGAAAATGATACATTAATTTATATTATTATATAATTTAAAATATAAAATATGTTACATATACAAACTCAATATTTTTTTACTTTAAAATTAAATATAAAAATAAAAGAAAGATAATTCTTCAAGGCATCAGTTTCAAACAAAGTATAAGAAATCCAAACAACTGAAATTCATCATTCATTCTCATATCAAATATAATATTTGAAAATTTTAAACTAATAAATTTTGTTATCATATGAAATTTTAATTAAGTGAATAATATAGTCTTTAAAATACTCAACCTCTGTTTTTATTATATACCCTTTGATTTGACACAATCATAAATTTCTTTTCTTTACATTATTTTAATATAAGGGGCAAAGTGGTAATTTTAATACATTCCCATTCCATTTCCATTCCCAATTTTTACTACCAAACATAGCAAATGCATTCCCATTCCCTTTTCCTTTCTATTTCTACGTAAAGAACATTGTAATACCCCGAAAAAAATTCGAGGATTAAAGAATGATTTATTTAAAATTTCAAGGATTTAAGAATGATTTATTTCGGGGCTAGGAATTAAAACCTCAAAAAGAATATAGGAAAACTATGAAGGGTAAGGGAAACCAGATAGGAACCGGGAAATTCTTCGAAATTTCAAGTAAATTAAAAGATGAAAGAAAGGAGTAAAATATTTTTTTCGAAATTAATTCAGGACCTACGAAATTAGAAACCTAAAATAAATTGGAGTGGTAACTAAATTCAAATATTATTAGTTATTATTTGTTTAATTATTAATTAGTTTAATTTTTTTATGATTATTTTAAATATTTAAAAAGGGGGTTTTTAAGAAAGTAGAAAGTGAAAGAAAAGAGTAGAAAATAATTTTTGGATTTAATTTGGGACCTAAGAACTTGGAAACCTGAATTAAATAGGGAAAGAGATTAAAAAAATTACAAATTTTTTATTATTTATTTAATTATTAATTTATTTATTTTTAATAATATTTATTTACTTATTATTTAATTACTTATTATTTTATTATTATTATTATAGAAAGAGGAGGGGGAGAGACGTGAGTTAAATAAAAGAAATGAAAGAAAGAAAGAAAAGAGAAAGAGAGGAAAGAGAATCGAGAGAAGGAAAGAAGAGAAAGAAAATGGAAGAGATAGAGAGAGAGGGGGAGGAGTGGACGGAGAGGAAGAAGGGAAGGAGGAGGTCCGCCGGAAACTCGCCGGAGAAGAGCTAGCCGACGCCGGGAAAAGTCACTGGTGCTCGGTTACAAAGTTTCCCACACCTCCCACAGATCGAATCAAGGTTGGTAACCCCAATTTTATTCTAAACCCTCAATTTCTCCATTTTAGGGATTTCTTCGATTGACCTTCGATCGAGTTGTTCCGAGGGTTGATTGAAACCTAGGAAGTGTTCTTGAACACTTAGTTGGGATAGGAATCAAGATTATATTCTCGAATTTTCCCAAATTCGAATTTCGAAGGATTTGGGGTTGAAATTATAATTATTTCCAAATTGGGGAAAATTGTTGATAATTAGGATTGAGCTTGGATTTGAGTAAATAGGCTTGGATTGATATTATTGAAATTATAATTATTTCCAAATTGGGGAAAATTGTTGATAATTAGGATTGAGCTTAGATTTGAGTAATTAGGCTTGGATTGATATTATTGAAATTATATGGTTGGAATTTTAGCTGAACAAGACCCGTGAAGAGCTGGCCCGAGGTTGCTGAGGTTGAACCTTGACGTTAACGTGCCGAGTCCCTGCTCGGGTTGCCCAAATACACTTTAAGGGTGATGTTGAGGGCTCCAAACCTCTTCTTTTCAATCTTAAACAACCTAGAAAACTCCTAATCATATTTTTTAGAATTAAATCACTCCAAGTACCTTCTTGTTTCTCAAGGATGGAAACTTGCAGAACAAATTAAGTCTAACTTCGTGAATTTCAACCTTATCCTTTCACAACCTTTAGGAAACCTTAAGTGGGATAAATCGGAGGTATATTGAGGTTTAGAAACTAGATTTCTTAGAACCCAAGTAGGAACACAAGTGGAATCAAAATGCTTAGACCTACCTAAAATTAGGATTCCTTAGATGCGAATACAAGTTAGATAGAGGTCTAATACTCAAATCCAAGTATGTGAAACACTCAAGTGGAGTGTTATATTCGAGTATGTCAAGTGTCCGAGGAAGGATACGCATAAGTTGGGATAGAGTAGTCCAATAAGACCAAGAGCTTGACTCTGTGCCAACCATGGGCTACATGTGAGAGTAATGGAGACATAAATAACAAGTTAAGCTAAGTAATAACCTTATTGAAGTAAATGTTGTTCTTATAGGAACAACGGCACGCAATAGAGTGCAACAGGAACTCCGAGGAGACTAAAGTTACAGGAGAGGATTGCATGGAAGGTTGGCCAAGGTGAGGGTTCTTCCATCTCTGCTCCTAGGGTTGTATGCTTATGTGGTTTACATGAGTATGTACATTCTCTGCTTGTCTGGTATGTGACAGCTAGAGGTATAGGATGTTAAAAGAATAAAGGAACTAGAAAATAGGCTGTGGAAAGTAGCTTAGATAGGAAGACATAGGAGTAGAAAGTAATTGTTTGCTATGATTGGTATGTTACAAATCCAACTCACACACTCCGGAGGCATGATGAGTATTTTATTAAATATTTTCCCACGACGGTGGCCAGAGTCCTTGTACGGAGGGACTAAGCTTTTATTTTGAAAACTCGTCACGACGGTGACTTCAATTATAATCATGCAAAGGGAGTTATTGGTGGGTTTCGGATTTGGTTATGCTAGTGATGTGAGACATCGACTAGAACAACGTCAGATGGCACTTGAGACCTCAGTTTTTATAATCACCATGACGATGGTCATTGCCCTATCCTGGCAATAGGGTCAGAAAGGTTTTATATTGCTATGACGATAACTTGAGGCTCAGAGAGTGCATCTGGACGGATATATGAGTTATATCCTGTTGAGGATACTTGTACATGTTAATAAGGAGAGGAATTGTTGATCCTTCGGGAAAGATACAAAGAATCCTATTAATATGTGAGACCAAGATAAGGAGACACGGGAGGAACCTACGGGTGAACTGTGAGCCTGATCTTACAGAAGAGAAATCATCCCATGGAGTTGGTCCAGGGTGTGTCAGTGGCCATGCTTCGAGACGTCGTGCCGTGCCTGCCATGTGGCCTGGTTGGGTAATCGACGAGTGGGCTCAAGCTATTGTCCCGCAGCAAGGGGTCAGGACGTGCCACGTGGTGGCTACGTATCAGTTGTTTGATAGATAGAAGTTGATTGTATTTGATTAATAGAATTGTCACGAGGTGACTAGTACCCAAGTGAATGGGTTAAGTATTGTTTGATTAACAGAATTGTCTCGAGGTGACCAGTACCCAAGTGAATGGGTTAAGTATGCTTTGCCACGTGGTGGCCAGCAACCCGAGTACACGGGTTCGAGGTAGAAAAGCCATGTAGTGGCTAGTAGATACCCAGAGTGGGGTAAGTTAAGTAGATGTATGTTATAGTATCTGCGTGTATTTAAAGAATTTTCTGTGTTTCCATATTATTGTTGATTGTGCAGCAGAGTGGTGACATACAGGATTACGTCATCACAACGTCTTGTTTGATTCAGATATGCTGAACGTGAGAAGACCGGTAAGTAAAAGCCGGCACTATATGTTACGTGATTAATTGCTGATTGATGACGTGGAATAAACTGCTGCATGTTTATAGTTATTAAATGCATGTGAGTGTTTTGTTGAAGTTTTTGTTGTTGTGTGATCATCAAGAATGTATGCTAACAATAGTAACTAGTTGTTTTTGCATGTGGTTGTGTATGATTCCCAAACCCAGCGCTATGGTACTCGCCTTGCGCCGGTGATGAGAGAGTCCTCACTGAGTCGCGTGGTTAAGTCTCACACCTCATTTTTACTACACAGAGACAGGTTAAGTACAGGTGGAAGTAGTCTCGGTGGAATGAGGGACAAGCAAAACTTTTCAAGACCCACAACTTGTTCATGTGGGTGAATAAATTGTAATTGTAATTTAAATTACTTTATCATTTTATCATAAAGTAAAGGGTAGACGTACCCAATTATATTGTATCACTAAATCTAGAACTGTCAGCTTCACACACCTTAAAGATCAAGATCCGTTAGATTACGATGTAGGGAAAATTTGTTTCCAAAATATATATATATATATACATATATCTGTTGCATGCGAATAGGATAGGCAGCATCATCGGATGTGTAGCCAATACACAGGTTATATATTATGTGTGTTTTCCTATATCTATATCCTGAAGCGGCACTAGCCGTGGATTTGCTTGCCTAGGATAGGCCACAATTTCGGTGTAGCCATGGTATTATAATGCATGTGAATGTATTTTCAATAATAGATATTCTGTCAATTAGGTGATAAGGCTTACAGGAATAGGAGTATTCCCTGTGTCTGTGCCGGTCACGGTCCTCTAAACGGGGGTCGTGACAAACTTGGTATTAGAGCCTGGTTGTTCTTTAAGGGTGTGAAACTAACTAGTAGTCTCGGGTGTCAGTTGGGCTAGCTATTACGAATCCAGACGTAACGGTAGTTCCGACGGGCACTTGTGAGGTTGCTCAGGATGTTGAGTCATAAATTCTTTCGAGTCATCGCTTTAGGCAAAGAATTTGTATGTGTAATTCTATGCAAAGCATATAACCTGTACAGTATACAAGTGTCGATGAGCACTAAGTCGTAAGGTGGGTGGCAGTGACCCCGGGAACCTTAGGATGCCATAATAGGGAAAGGAGACATCCATGGAGGATGCTACCTAAACACAAACAACTTTGGTTGAATTGTAGGCGGGAATGCGCTGTAATGTGTGATTGTTTTTTAGGTGTTAAATGAGACGATGCGTCTGCTTTGTTAGTGACGCGTTGTGTGCTATGGTATAGGCACAATTTGTTTGATTATAGTATAGAATGCAAGTAGAATAGAAATATGCAGTGAATGGTAGTTTAGGCTAGGAATGGTTTGTAAAGTGATAGAAAAGACACGCTTGACGTGTAGAAAAGAAAGTAAGCCCATGGGGGCGAGTGAAATGAAATGTTTATAGACAAGAATAAACAGGGCCATGAGGCATGAGACCGACAAGAAGATGACCACGTGAATGGGTCACGACTTTGCGGTAAGCTATGGCTGAAGGAAGTGAGTTATCCTTCCTAGAAAGTAAATAGAAAAGAGGTGGTGTATGCCACAGTATAGAAGTAGAAGTCTACGGACTAGAAAATCAGGATACGATATATGGAAGGGTAAAGTGGCCGAACCATATGCCGTAGAGATAGATGTCTAGAAGTGGAGGCATATGTAAACGTGTAGAGCGTGACCATATGCCGAGCAGGAAACAGAGTAAATGGTATGGCACAGGGAAGGAGCCTAGTCCAACCCTGCGCTCGATCCATGAACTGCTAGTTCCTTAAGCAAACAAGGGGGAAAGAAGGGACTAAGTCCAACCAAACTCTCTTGGGTTGCTTAAGGAAGAGCATAAAGAATAGGATACTGATCACATGAGAAATTTTTGTAAAAATCTTTTTGGTCTTTCCGGATGAGAGATTCTGAAAGACCCTCAAACTTCTCTTGAAAATACTAGGGATAACCATTGGAAGGCAAATTTTCATGGAAACTCTTTCTCAATTTGTGTCATTCCAATTGGTTAAACCCTAACCATTTATGAAAACCTTTGGCGTCATTTTCTAACAAATAAACTTGAATTAATTTTTAAAACCCGCAGGGTGCCTAAGAAAACTAACTCATGTGACCAATACCCTACCAAACAATAGTCCTTTTACGGGTAAGCTATATAAGGATAGTAGATGTAGTTGAGAAATCACTCGCTTGGAGTGATCAAAGCTAAGTAGACATCGAAAAGCACTAGAGAGTGCTAAAGTGCCAAGGGAGTATACAGGTAAACCTAAGGGTCACCAATTAAGGGGGGCCATAGGGTGATTATGGACCCGAAAGCGTTAGACCGGAGCAGGTCTAGAAGTGGAAAATAGGCGTAGACCTTCGGGTACCGTCCAGAGATAGGAAAATGAGTGCTATTGTGGTAGATAGCTCTCGAACGAAATAACGTGAGAGATAAACCCCAAAGGGACTAGTGGAGGCCCGAGGGGAGAGAATGTAGACAGGGATAAGAAGTCCCATAAGGGGGGAAGAGCGGAAGCCTATAGGACCCCATAGGATAAGAGTCATGTTGGAGGTGGAGAACCAACTACTACCGTAACTGTATGTATAGTACACAGATTGTAGTGGACATAGCTAGGCAAGCTAGTTCCACAGGTTGGTGAACCGTAAATCCGTTAGTCTGAAGCCCGTGTATGGGTGGAGACTGAGTGGACAAACCAAACGTATAAATGGCCATGTGGGTGCCATAAAGGGAAAATTAACCGTAAGGACGGTTAATCGAGAAGGAGAATTTAGTGAGTAACGAGTATTGAGAAATACTCGAAGAAAGAGGACCACGTAGGTACGAAATAGAAAAGAAGAGAGTGAATGCAGGAATGGAGTCGGGTAAGCATCTGGGATTGCGAGCCAAAATGATAAAATAGGTATGCTACCGTTGGGGGCGATTGGATCCCAACGGGTAACACACTTACAAGAGGCAGTAAATGTTCGTGAACATATGCCACACCGTAAGAAAGGAAAGAGTCAAATCGTGGGAGCGGATCCCGTTAGGTCAAGGGGAGTAGAGCATGTCCGGAAAGGTTCATTCCGTAGTTAACGGATCAAGTATTCCAAGTCGGAATATAGGATCTAAGTGAGTTGAGGAGTCCGAGTAGGCCAAGTTATGGTAAAAGCCAACGGAAACCCAACGACTAGAGTTAGCATAGGATGTGCAACTCTAAGTGTACTAACCTGAGGGTGGTATAGATCCACAGTCATAGTCGCGTTAAGCGAGGTCTTTGGATGTGAAGACCGAACTGAGCCTGAGGTAGAGTAAGAGTATGATGGTAAGGAGCAGAATGGTGAGTTTCCATCATGAACAGAAATGACTACAAGTAGTAGTCAGAGAAGAGTCTAAGTCAGTCAGACATGGGATGTCGACGGGAGTAACCTGGAGTGGTTATGGAAAGCACTAAGGGTAAGTGTAGAAGTCCGGAAAAGAAAGGGAAACATGAGTCATAAATGTAAGATCCCTCACCGTTTGGTGGAGAAACGGTAAGTGTAATACATAGTGGTGCTAGTGTCATGGCATGTAGCTTCGTTAGGACACGAGAAGGGTAAACCAAGTCGGCAGTGAGTGTAACAACCTCAGAAGGGTTAGGTTCACTGTTGGCACAAGGTATAAACACCTACGTAGGGTGTATGCCGTGTAAGCGGTAAGTCTAAATGTAGAGTAGAGGGTGTAGTAAGATGTAAACAGACTTTTCTGGAGAAGTCGTTTACAAAGAATATATCGGGGGAATACTGGCAGAAGGGTAGCTGCTTGGTAGCAGAGGATACTTAGGTACGGGGGCTCCGAGGTAGGGGAGTACTTTATAGAAATAGAACCTAGTGTGCTATGCAAATAGCTAGTGTCTTGGCGTGTTCCAAGACGGATATAAGAAGTCACTACGAAAGTAGTTAGTCGGACAAGCAGATTGAGTCAAGGTAAGCCTCACTAGAGAAGACAATAGTTAACTCCTCGGAGAACTAAAATGGAGCATGGCATGTGGTGCGTGCCAGACACCCCATTGCAAAATTAGTAGCGCAAAGTGAATTGAAATTAGGAAAGTTAGCTATCCTCGGGGAAGGATGCGACGACAGATGGAGCCTGTCGGTTAACACCTCGCAGAGGGGTGGTTAACTACAAAACTAGGAATACAAACGTTTACAGAAAGAAGATGTAGAGACTAGATAGAGACTTTGAGCCTCTAGGAAAGAAAGATGAACCGTAGGGTAAAATGGTAAAACTTCCACATTGAGGGAAACAATAGATGAAATTGAGCCAAGGGATGGCAACAAGCCAACAACCCCACGAAGGAGATGAAATTCGGGGACCGAATTTCTTAAGGGGGGAAGAGTCTAATACCCCGGAAAAATTTCAGGGATTAAAGAATGATTTATTTAAAATTTCGAGGATTTAATAAAGATTTATTCCGGGGCTAGGAATTAAAACCTCAAAAAGAATATAGGAAAAGTATGAAGGTTAAGGGAAACCGGAAAGGAATCGCGAAAGTCTTCGAAATTTCAAGTAAAATAAAATATGAAAGAAAGGAGTAAAATATTTTTTGGATTTAATTCGGGACCTAAGAAAACCTGAATTAAATCGGGAAAGGGATTAAAAAAAGTTACAAATTTGTTATTTTTTATTTAATTATTAATTTATTTATTTTTAAGAATATTTATTTATTTGTTATTTAATTATTTAATATTTTATTATTATTATTATAGAAAAAGGAGGGGGAAAGACGTGAGTTAAATAAAAGAAATGAAAGAAAGAAAGAAAAGAGAAAGAGAGGAAAGAGAGGAAAGAGAACCGAGAGAAGGAAAGAAGAGAAAGAAAATGGAAGAGATAGAGAGAGAGGGGGAGGAGTGGACAGAGAGGAAGAAGGGAAGGAGGAGGTCCGCCAAAAACTCGTCGGAGAAGAGCTAGCCGACGCTGGGAAAAGTCACCGGAGCTCGGTTACAAAGTTTCCCACACCTCCCACCGATCGAATCAAGGTTGGTAACCCCAATTTTATTCTAAACCATCAATTTCTCCAATTTTAGGGATTTCTTCGATTGACCTTCGATTGAGTTGTTTCGAGGATTGACTGAAACCTAGGAAGTGTTCTTAAACACTTAGTTGGGATAGGAATCAAGATTATGTTCTCGGATTTGCCCAAATTCGAATTTGGAAGGATTTGGGGTTGAAATTATAATTATTTCCAAATTGGGGAAAATTGTTGATAATTAGGATTGAGCTTGGATTTGAGTAAATAGGCTTTGATTGATATTATTGAAATTATAATTATTTCCAAATTGGGGAAAATTGTTGATAATTAGGATTGAGCTTGGATTTGAGTAAATAGGCTTGGATTGATATTATTGAAATTATATGGTTGGAATATTAGCTGAACAAGACCCGTGAAGACTTGGCCCGAGGTTACTAAGGTTGAACCTTGACGTTAACGTGCCGGGTCCCTGCTCGGGTTGGCCAAATACACTTTAAGGGTGATGTTGAGGGCTCCAAACCTCTTCTTTTCAATCTTAAACACCCTAGAACACTCTTAATCATATTTTTTAGAATTAAATCACTCCAAGTACCTTCTTGTTTCTCAAGGATGGAAACTTGCGGAACAAATTAAGTGTAACTTCGTGAATTTCAACCTTATCCTTTCACAACCTTTAGGAAACCTTAAGTGGGATAAATTGGAGGTATATTGAGGTTTAGAAACTAGATTTCTTATAACCCAAGTAGGAACACATGTTGAATCAAAATGCTTAGACCTTCCTAAAATTAGGATTCATTCAAACCAAGCTAGATAAGCTTCCTTAGATGCGAATACAAGTTAGATAGAGGTCTAATACTCAAATCCAAGTATGTGAAACACTCAAGTAGAGTGTTATATTCGAGTAAGTCAAGTGTCCGAGGAAGGATACGCATAAGTTGGGATAGAGTAGTCCATTAAGACCAAGAGCTTGACTCTGTGGCAACCATGGACTACATGTGAGAGTAATGGAGAGATAAATAACAAGTTAAGCTAAGTAATAACCTTACTGAAGTAAATGTTGTTCTTATAGGAACAACGGTACGCAATAGAGTGTAACAGGAACTCCGAGGAGACTAAAGTTACAGGAGAGGATTGCATGGAAGGTTGGCCAAGGTGAGGGTTCTTCCATCTCTACTCCTAGGGTTGTATGCTTATGTGGATTACATGAGTATGTACATTCTCTGCTTGTCTGGTATGTGATAGCTAGAGGTATAGGATGTTAAAAGAATAAAGGAACTATAAAATAAGTTGGGGAAAGTAGCTTAGATAGGAAGACATAGGAGTAGAAAGTAATTGTTTGCTATGATTGGTGTGTTACAAATCCAACTTACACACTCCGAAGGCATGATGAGTATTTTATTAAATCTTTTCCCACGACGGTGGCAAGAGTCCTTGTACAGAGGGACTAAGCTTTTATTTTGAAAACTCGTCACGACGGTGACTTAAATTATAATCATGCAAAGGGAGTTATTGGTGGGTTTCGGATTCGGTTATGCTAGCGATGTGAGACATCGACTAGAACAACGTCAGATGGCACTTGAGACCTTAGTTTTTATAATCACCATGACGATGGTCATTGCCCTATCCTGGCAATAGGGTCAGAAAGGTTTTATATTGCTATGACGATAGCTTGAGGCTCAGAGAGTGCATCTGGACGGGTATATGAGTTATATCCTGTTGAGGATACTTGTACATATTAATAAGGAGAGGAATTGTTGATCCTCTGAGAAAGATACAAAGAATCCTATTAATATGTGAGACCAAGATAAGGAGACACGGGAGGAACCTACGGGTGAACCGTGAGCCTGATCTTACAGAAGAGAAATCATCCTATGGAGTTGGTCCAGGGTGTGTCAGTGGCCATGCTTCGAGACGTCGTGCCGTGCCTGCCATGTGGCCTGGTTGGGTAATGGACGAGTGGGCTCAAGCTATTGTCCCGCAGCAAGGGGTCAGGACGTGCCACGTGGTGGCTACGTATCAGTTGTTTGATAGATAGAAGTTGATTGTATTTGATTAATAGAATTGTCACGAGGTGACTAGTACCCAAGTGAATGGGTTAAGTATTGTTTGATTAACAGAATTGTCACGAGGTGACCAGTACCCAAGTGAATGGGATAAGTATGCTTTGCCACGTGGTGGCCAGCAACTCGAGTACACGGGTTCGAGGTAGAAAAGCCATGTAGTGGCTAGTAGATACCCAGAGTGGGGGAAGTTAAGTAGATGTATGTTATAGTATCTGCGTGTATTTAAAGAATTGTCTGTGTTTGCATATTATTGCTGATTGTGCTGCAGAGTAGTGACGTACAGGATTACGTCACCACAACGTCTTGTTTGATTCAGATATGCTGAACGTGAGAAGACCGGTAAGTAAAAGCCAGCACTATATGTTACGTGATTAATTGCTGATTGATGACGTGGAATAAACTGCTGCATGTTTACAGTTATTAAATGCATGTGAGTGTTTCGTTGAAATTTTTGTTGTTGTGTGATCATTAAGAAAGTATGCTAACAATAGTAACTATTTGTTTTTGCATGTGGTTGTGTATGACTCCCAAACCCAGCGCTATGGTACCCGCCTTGCGCCGGTGATGGGAGAGTCCTCACTGAGTCGCGTGGTTAAGTCTCACACCTCATTTTTACTACACAGAGACAGGTTAAGTACAGGTGGAAGAAGTCTCGGTGGAATGAGGGACAAGCAAAACTTTTCAAGACCCACAACTTGTTCATGTGGGTGAATAAATTGTAATTGTAATTTAAATTACTTTATCATTTTATCATAAAGTAAAGGGTAGACGTACCCATTTATATTGTATCACTAAATCTAGAACTGTCAGCTTCACACACCTTAAAGATCAAGATCCGTTAGATTACGATGTAGGGAAAATTTGTTTCCAAAATATATATATATATACATATATCTGTTGCATGCGAATAGAATAGGCAGCATCTTCGGATGTGTAGCCAATACACAGGTTATATATTATGTGTGTTTTTCTATATCTATATCCTGAAGCGGTACTAGCCGTGGATTTGCTTGCCTAGGATAAGCCACCATTTCGGTGTAGCCATGGTATTATAATGCATGTGAATGTATTTTCAATAGAAGATATTCTGTCAATTAGGTGATAAGGCTTACAGGCATAGGAGTATTCCCTGTGTCTGTGCCGGTCACGGTCCTCTAAACGGGGGTCGTGACAAACTTGGTATCAGAGACTGGTTGTTCTTTAAGGGTGTGAAACTAACTAGTAGTCTCGGGTGTCAGTTGGGCTAGCTATTACGAATCCGGACGTAACGGTAGTTCCGACGGGCACTTGTGAGGTTGCTCAGGATGTTGAGTCATAAATTCTTTCGAGTCATCGCTTTAGGCATAGAATTTGTATGTGAAATTCTATGCAAAGCATATAACCTGTACAGTATACAAGTGTCGATGAGCACTAAGTCGTAAGGTGGGGTGGCAGTGACCCCGGGAACCTTAGGATGCCATAATAGAGAAAGGATACATCCATGGAGGATGCTACCAAAACACAGACAACTTTGGTTGAATTGTAGGTGGGAATGCGCTATAATGTGTGATTGTTTTGTAGGTGTTAAATGAGACGATGCGTCTGCTTTGTTAGCGACGCGTTGTGTGCTATGGTATAGGCACAATTTGTTTGATTATAGTATAGAATGCAAGTAGAATAGAAATATGCAGTGAATGGTAGTTTAGGCTAGGAATGGTTTGTAAAGTGATAGAAAAGACACGCTTGACGTGTAGAAAAGAAAGTAAGCCCATGGGGCGAGTGAAATGAAATGTTTATAGACAAGAATAAACAGGGCCATGAGGCATGAGACCGACAGGAAGATGACCACGTGAATGGGTCACGACTTTGTGGTAAGCTATGGCTGAAGGAAGTGAGTTATCCTTCCTAGAAAGTAAATAGAAAAGAGGTGGTGTATGCCACAGTATAGAAGTAGAAGTCTACGGACTAGAAAATCAGGATACGATATATGGAAGGGTAAAGTGGCCGAACCATATGCCGTAGAGATAGATGTCTAGAAGTGGAGGCATATGTAAACGTGTAGAGCGTGACCATATGCCGAGCAGGAAACAGAGTAAATGGTAAGGCACAGGGAAGGAGCCTAGTCCAACCCTGCGCTCGATCCATGAACTGCTAGTTCCTTAAGCAAACAAGGGGGAAAGAAGGGATTAAGTCCAACCAAACTCTCTTGGGTTGCTTAAGGAAGAGCATAAAGAATAGGATATTGATCACATGAGAAATTTTTGTAAAAATCTTTTTGGTCTTTCCGAATGAGAGATTCTGAAAGACCCTCAAACTTTTCTTGAAAATACTAGGGATAACCATTGGAAGGCAAATTTTCATGAAAACTCTTTCTCAATTTTTGTCATTCCAATTGGTTAAACCCTAACCATTTACGAAAACCTTAGGCATCATTTTCTAAGAAATAAACTTGAATTAATTTTTAAAACCCGCAGGGTGCCTAAGAAAACCAACTCATGTGACCAATACCTTACCAAACAATAGTCCTTTTGCAGGTAAGCTATATAAGGATAGTAGATGTAGTTGAGAAATCACTCGCTTGGAGTGATTAAAGCTAAGTAGACATCGAAAAGCACTAGAGAGTGCTAAGGTGCCAAGGGAGTATACAGGTAAACCTAAGGGTCACCAATTAAGGGGGGCCATAGGGTGATTATGGACCCGAAAGCGTTAGATCGGAGCAGGTCTAGAAGTGGAAAATAGGCGTAGACCTTCGGGTACCGTCATAGAGATAGGAAAATGAGTGCTATTGTGGTAGATAGCTCTCGAACGAAATAACGTGAGAGATAAACCCCAAAGGGACTAGTGGAGGCCCGAGGGAAGAGAAAGTAGACAGGGATAAGAAGTCCCATAAGGGGGGAAGAGCGGAAGCCTATAGGACCCCATAGGATAAGAGTCAAGTAGGAGGTGGAGAACCAACTACTACCGTAAGTGTATGTATAGTACACAGATTGTAGTGGACATAGCTAGGCAAGCTAGTTCCACAGGTTGGTGAACCGTAAATCCGTTAGTCTGAAGCCCGTGTATGGGTAGAGACTGAGTCGACAAACCAAACGTATAAATGGCCATGTGGGTGCCATAAAGGGAAAATTAACCGTAAGGACGGTTAATCGAGAAGGAGAATTTAGTGAGTAACGAGTACTGAGAAATACTCGAAGAAAGAGGACCACGTAGGTACGAAATAGAAAAGAAGAGAGTGAATGCAGGAATGGAGTCGGGTAAGCATCTGGGACTGCGAGCCAAAATGATAAAACAGGTATGCTACCGTTGGGGGCGATTGGATCCCAATGGGTAACACACTTACAAGAGGCGGTAAATGTTCGTGAACATATGCCACACCGTAAGAAAGCAAAGAGTCAAATCGTGGGAGCGGATCCCGTTTGGTCAAGGGGAGTAGAGCATGTCCGGAAAGGTTCATGCCGTAGTTAACGGATCAAGTATTCCAAGTCGGAATATAGGATCTAAGTGAGTTGAGGAGTCCGAGTGGGCCAAGTTATGGTAAAAGCCAACGGAAACCCAACGAGTAGAGTTAGCATAGGATGTGCAACTCTAATATGTGAGAGTGCATCTGGACGGGTATATGAGTTATATCCTGTTGAGGATACTTGTACATATTAATAAGGAGAGGAATTGTTGATCCTTCGGGAAAGATACAAAGAATCCTAATAATATGTGAGACCAAGATAAGGAGAAACGGGAGGAATCTACGGGTGAACCGTGAGCCTGATCTTACAGAAGAGAAATCATCCAGTGGAGTTGGTCCAGGGTGTGTCAGTGGTCATGCTTCGAGACGTTGTGCCGTGCCTGCCATGTGGCCTGGTTGGGTAATGGACGAGTGGGCACAAGCTATTGCCCCGCAGCAAGGGGTCAGGACGTGCCACGTGGTGGCTACGTATCAGTTGTTTGATAGATAGAAGTTGATTGTGTTTCATTAATAGAATTGTCACTAGGTGACTAGTACCCAAGTGCATGGGTTAAGTATTGTTTGATTAACAGAATTGTCACAAGGTGACCAGTACCTAAGTGAATGGGTTAAGTTTGCTTTGCCACGTGGTGGCCAGCAACCCGAGTGCACGGGTTCGAGGTAGAAAAGCCATGTAGTGTCTAGTAAATACCCTAGAGTGGGGGAAGTTAAGTAGATATATGTTATAGTATCTACGTGTACTTAAAGAATTGTCGGTGTTTGCATGTTATTGCTGATTGTGCAGCGGAGTGGTGACGTACAGGATTACGTCATCACAACGTCTTGTTTGATTCAGATACGCTGAACGTGAGAAGACCGGTAAGTAAAAGCCGACACTATATGTTACGTGTTTAATTGCTAATTGATGACATGGAATAAACTGCTGCATGTTTACAGTTATTAAATGCATGTTAGTGTTTGGGTGAAATTTCTATTGTTGTGCGATCACCGAAAATGTATGCTAACAACAGTAACTAGTTGTTTTTGCATGTGGTCGTGTATGACTCCCAAACCCAGCGCTATGGTACCCACCTTGCGCCGGGGATGGGAGAGTCCTCACTGAGTCGCGTGGTTAAGACTCACACCTCATTTTTACTACACAGAGATTGGTTAAGTACAGGTGGAAGAAGTCTCGGTGGAACGAGGGACAAGCAAAACTTTCCAAGACCCACAACTTGTTCATGTGGGTGAATAAATTGTAAATGTAATTTAATTTACTTTATCATTATATCATAAAGTAAAGGGTAGACGTACTCAATTAGATTGTATTACTAGATCTAGAACTGTCAGCTTCACACACCTTAAAGATTAGGATAAATTATTCTGCGATACAGGGAAAATCTTTTTTCAATATATATATATATATATATATATATATATCTGTTGCATGTGAATAGGATAGGCAGCATCTTCGGATGTGTAGCCAGTACACAGGTTATATATATTATGTGTGTTTTCCTATATCTATATCTTGAAGCGGCACTGGCCGTGGATTTGCTTGCCTAGGATAGGCCATATATATATATATATATCTGTTGCATGTGAATAGGATAGGCAGCATCTTCGGATGTGTAGCCAGTACACAGGTTATATATATTATGTGTGTTTTCCTATATCTATATCTTGAAGCGGCTCTGGCCGTGGATTTGCTTCCCTAGGATAGGCCACCATTTCGGTGTAGCCATGGTATTATAATGCATGTCAATGTATTTTCAATAATAGATATTCTGTCAAATAAGTGATAAGGCTTACAGGCATAGGGGTATTCCTTGTGTCTGTGCCAGTCACGGTCCTCTAAACGGGGGTCGTGACAAGACCGGTAAGTAAAAGCCGGCACTATATGTTACGTGATTAATTACTGATTGATGACGTGGAATAAACTGCTGCATGTTTAAAGTTATTAAATGCATGTGAGTGTTTGGGTGAAATTTTTGTTGTTGTGTGATCATCAAGAATGTATGCTAACAATAGTAACTAGTTGTTTTTGCATGTGGTTGTGTATGACTCCCAAACCCAGCGCTATGGTACCAGCCTTGCACCGGTGATGGGAGAATCCTCAATGAGTCGCGCGGTTAAGACTCACACCTCATTTTTACTACACAGAGACAGATTAAGTACAGGTGGAAGAAGTCTCGGTGGAACGAGGGACAAGCAAAACTTTTCAAGACCCACAACTTGTTCATGTGGGTGAATAAATTGTAATTGTAATTTAATTTACTTTATCATTGTATCATAAAGTAAAGGGTAGACGTACCCAATTATATTGTATCACTAAATCTAGAACTGTCAGCTTCACACACCTTAAAGATTAGGATCCGTTAGATTACGATGCAGGGAAAATTTGTTTCCAAAATATATATATATATATATATATATATATATATATAGACATATATCTGTTGCATGCGAATAGGATAGGCAGCATCTTCGGATGTGTAGCCAGTACACATGTTATATATTATGTGTGTTTTACTATATCTATATTCTGAAGCGGCACTAGCCGTGGATTTGCTTGCCTAGGATAGGCCACCATTTCGGTGTAGCCATGGTATTATAATGCATGTGAATGTATTTTCAATAATAGATATTCTGTCAATTAGGTGATAAGGCTTACAGGCAGAGGGGTATTCCCTGTGTCTGTGCCGGTCATGGTCCTCTAAACGTGGATCGTGACAAACATGCCCTTAGTTGATAAATAATTTTTCTATTGTTAGAATTTTTTAATTTCAAAAAAAATTAGGAAGAAGAATAACGGAGAAGAGTATTAATTAATTAATAAATTATTAATTTAATTTTCTTTTTTTTTATGAAATTTAATTTTCAATTTATTTGCCTTTTAAATTTAATTACATTAAAAAAAATTAAAAATATTACAACTAAAATATATTGGCAGTCAATATAAAAAATCAAATTTTTATATAATTTTTAAAAAACTTTATTTCTCTATTATTTATTTTGAGTAAAAAATATTTATTGTATTTTATTTTATTTTAAAAAATTCAATAATAGTTAAATGGGTATTTATTTATGTAAATAATGTATTTTGGAAAAAATGGAAAAAAAAAATTATAAAATTTTTATTTATCAAAATAGGAGAGTGTAATTTTGCAAAATCTATTATATATATAAAAAGAAGAGGCACTCAAGGAGGATGCTCCATGTGACAACTGACCGGGCGCCATGTAGCAGCATACGTGGACCATCCATCTGTATCAATTACATTTAAAATTCAATTTTGTAATCCCTTGATTTTCGAAGATCATGATCAATCCATATGTATCAATTATATTTAAAATTCCATTCTTGGCGAACCAAAATCGTATCCATAATTCAAATTCAACGCTGCCCATCAATGCAATATATATTCGACACATTCCTCTTCATCTTCTAACCCTGCTCTTCTCACATTCTTTTGAAGTCGTGATTCACAATAACATGGCGTCTAGGAATCAACCTATTTCTTCCTTGAACCCGATGCAGCACCGAGACACAACCGTCAAAGTGCGTGTTGTTCGTTTGTGGTGTGTTCTGCCTTACTCCTCCAATACAAGCAAACCTAATCCAGGTGATGTTGCAATTCAAATAGTTTTATGTGACTCTGAGGTATTGTATTTCATCGCATTGTCTGCTTTTTACAAATATTACTGCTATTTGAATTTTATGTTAATCTAATCGTTTATCACTTATATAGATGGAATTTTGTTGTGTTACTGTTTTTTGATTTTGAATCCAGAATTGTACTATTGGTGCAAGTGTACCCAGTATGTACCTGAATAAATTCAAAGGTGCTTTTGTTGAAGGTGGTGTTTATTTTATTTCACGATTTGGAGACGGTGGTAGTAGAGGGAATTTCCGTATTACCACTCATGTTTTTAAGATCAACTTCCAATTTGGTACAAGCGTAATGCCTACTGTTGATGACCCTAATATTCATAAATTTGGCTTTGACTGGGTGACAGCAGAGTCTATTGCCTCTGGCAATGCAGATGAGAAAACACAGGTTGGTTAGTATTTTCTCAGCTATCTTTATATCATCAACCTCTGTAATATATGCAATATTTTTTATTTATACCCGTTACTGATTATTTTATTCAGATATCATTGGTTTGCTCACTAACATAGGGGATGTAATTCAGTCATCTAAAGATGACGCCTCCTCCAAAAGAGTTACTATTGAGATAGAAGATAGAGCGTAAGTTTTTATTTTAAAATTGTTTTGAAATCTTTTGCTACAGTTTTATATTTGTCATTAATTCTTTTGAATATATCAGAAGGTCCAGGGTGAGTGCTACGCTTTGGGGTCGTTACTGTGATCAGATTGAAAAGTTCATGAACAAGCACAAAGAAGGTCCTGTTGTTATTGCTTTGCAATACTGCAAGACAAAAGTATTTAATGGTCATCGTAGTCTTTCCAATTCCATGCATGCAACTCGTGTACTGAGCAACGAAGATCTTAAAGATTTCAGGGGACTTCATGATCAAGTTTCTGGAACCAATCTGAAGAGTCCTTTGATAGGAAGTTCTTCTTCATCTGTAAAATATGTTTCACGTTATGCTGATCCTTTTAATTCAGTATCGCTCTCATGCATTAGTGAGCTTCTCCTATCTGTAGATGAGTCTGTTCATTGTATTATTGGTTCTGTGCTTAAGGTTAACACAGATAAAGCTTGGTTTTATAATTCTTGCACAAAATGTAAAAGGAAAGTTGAGGAAGATGGTGAAAGCTTCTACTGTAACTACTGTTCAGCCCCGATGTCCACTGCCATCCCGAGGTTTAGGATTGAAATGGTCGTAATTGATGACTCTGCTCTTGCTAATTTTACTGTATTTGATCGTGATGCAGCAAATTTTTTGGGATTAACTGCAGAATTCATGAAGAACAAAGCAGAAAAGGTATTTTTTTAGCACTCCAACTTATCCAAATTTTATTTAGAAAAAGTTTTATTCTACTAACACGTTTATTTCCCTCTGTTAGGTTGATGATGATTCTATGCATTCCTTAGCCGAGTTTGACAAGTTTCTTGGTATACGATTTGTGTTTAAGGTCGGGGTGAAATTGGCAACTTGGAGTCCTACTCCTTTGTTAACAATACAGGCAATGTCTTGGGATCAAGACCTTATTAAGAAGCTATCTACTGATTCCGCTTTAGATGTCAGTCTTCATCTCTTCTTTCTTGACATTGATTTGCTTTATTATATATTAGTATTGAATTTTATCTTTTAGGTGGTTGCAACTGAACACTTTGGAGATACGAATATTTGTTCCAGTAACTCCCAAGATGTCGTATGTTTTATTTGTATTTGTAATACATACATAACCATTTTAGATGTTTGAGCGCTAATCAAATTATTTTATTCCTCTTTATTCAACAGACCGGTGTTGAAGTTTCTTCTCAGAATTTGACTCCTAATGTAGAAGTTGTGAAGAATAATATTGACAACGAAACAGCGAACCCAAGATATGATGTTGAAGGTCGTTCTTTGTCCTTTTCTGAAGAAGTTACATCTGAAGATCGTGTCACCACTAGCAGCAGCATGGGGAATTCATCTGAAGAAACAGCGAACCCAAGATATGATGTTGAAGGTCGTTCTTTGTCCTTTTCTGAAGAAGTTACATCTGAAGATCGTGTCACCACTAGCAGCAGCATGGGGAATTCATCTGAAGACTCAAATAATAAGAGGAGAGCCTATGACTTCAATGAAGTCAACACTGTTAGCTTAGATGTTATAAAGAAGGTTAAACTGGAGAAGTTGTAACTTCTTTGTCAGGGACGTAATCGATGAGTTTTGATTCATAGTTTTTGATTTTACTTTTTCAACTGTTGAATAATCCTTCTTCGAATTAAGTCGTGATGTTATCATCTTAATAATCAAAATATTATGCTACTTCGTACGTTTTGAGTTGTGTTCAACTTTACATATCTCTCTTTGTGTTGCTTTTTCAATTCTGAAAATAGTTTCAATACAAGACGAAATCTGTTAGATCTTTTTTTTTTGGTACAAACGTAATTCCTAATTCTTCCATCACATTGGAAATATTTACGTCGATTTCGTAGTTTTATTATTATTATTTATTATTTATATTTACCATTATTCCTGATGAGGTTTGTATAACTTCCAGATCTTCAACCTCCAAAGCTTGAATGAAAGTTACCTTATAAATTCTTATAGAATAGTAGAACTAACACAACAGAACCAGAGCATTCTTTTTAATGTTTACCTACTTAGAGTAATTACTTAATATTAACCAAATAATTACATTTTATCTAAATGAATCAAATCAATTTACTCTCCAATCAATAATGCATAATTTTTGCCAAATTTTGCCTAACCGATTTAATATTAACCATATAATTATGACAATTTCTCTAAAATAATCAAATTAATTTATTCTCCTTAAAAATTAACAAGAATATTGATGAATCTTACCTTACAGATTTAATATTTATGAAATATCTAAATATTAAACATCCTAAACGTAAGCCAAGGGATATCCCATAATGACGCAATTTGATCTTCGTATAATTCAATCCAGACATAAACTAATACTAATTTCAAAAAAAATTATTAGCTAACCGATTTAATATTAACCAAATAATTACATTTTATCAAAATGAATCAAATCAATTTGCTCTCTAAATAAATATTCATATTTGTTGGCGAATATTGCCTAACCCATTTAATATGAACCAAAGAATTTTAAGAACTAATTTAAAAGAATCAATTTACTTTAATTTATTCTGCATAAAAGAATATTACACTAGACCAATTTGATTTCCTTATTTAAAATTACTCAATCCTACATATAAATATCTTTATGTCAAAGCTTTCTTTACCGCATTTACGGTATTAAAATAATTAAATTATACAAATTTTCAATGTTAACAAAGTGATATTCCGTTGATTATTTACTTTTATATTTCTTACAAATATCCTTATTAAGATTTCTCTCATGATTTCCCGATTTTAATTTTGTTTAATTATAATTAATTATTTAAACAAAGTGATATTCAGTTGATAATTTCCTTTTCTTCTTAGATATACCTAATCTATTTCTTATTTGTTACAAATATTCTTATTAAGAGGACTCCTATAATTACGCGATTTGGATTTCGTTTAATTAAATTCCAAATTAAATTTAAAATAATTTCGATCCAAATATTTATTTAACTAAATCATCATCATAGATCTAAATCAGGAAGTTAATATCAATCAATGTTTCATACATATTGATCACTACAATAACTTATTTAAAATAATCAATTTACTTTATTGTACATAAAAGAATATTACACTAGATCATTATGATTTCCTTATTTTATTCTACTCAATCATACATATATATATCGTCTCTTTCTTAAATTCTGTAAGGGTATTATATTTATTAAATTATACAAATTCGATCCATGGTTCATACATATTGATCAATACAAAAACTTATTTGAAATAATCAATTTACTTTAATGTACATAAAACAATATTACACTAGATCAATATGATTTCCTTATGTTATGCTTCTCAATCATACATATATATATCGTTATGTAAACTCTTTCTTAAATTCTATAAGGGTATTAAATTTATTAAGCTATACAAATTTTCAACCTTAACAAATTGATATTCCGTTGATAATTCAATTTTCTATTTGTTACATTTATCTTTATTAAGATATCTCCCTTAATGTCGCGATTTTAATTTCGTTTATTTCAATTCAAAATTAGATTAAGAATAATTTAATTAAATATATGTTTTTAAACAAATTGATATTCCTTTGATTTTCTTCCTTTTTTTTGTTACATATACCTAATTTATTTCCTATTTATTACAAATATTCTTATTAAGATATCTTTCATAGTTGCGATATTTGTATTTACTGTATTTCAATTCCAAATTAAATTAAGAATAATTTCAATTCAAAAATTTATTTAACTAAATCATTCTCATAGATATAAATTAGGAAGTTAATATCAATCCATGTTTCATTCTCCTAGCCGATTTATTAATAATGAGATAATTAGATTGATATTCACTTATAAGATTCCAATTATGATTATATTTATTTAGAAATTCAAAATTAGATTAAGAATAATTTAAATACAAATTTATATTTCGTTGATAATTTACTTTTTTTTGTTAAATTAGATAGGTCACGTTCATCAGGTAGAAATAGAAATAGAAATGGAAATGAAAATAGAAATGGAAATGGAAACAGAATGCATTTGATGTGTTTAGTAGTAAAAGTTTGGTAATGAAAATGGAAAGAGAAAGTATTAAAATGACCATTTTATCCCTTATATTAAGTTATATCCCATAATTACGCGATTTGGATTTCGTTAAATTTCAAAACCAAATTAAATTTGTAACATTTTCAATAGAAATATGTATTTAACTAAATCATTCTCATAGATCTAAATCAGTAATATAATAACAATGAATGTTTCAATTTCCTAGCCCAATTATTATTAAAGAAATATTTAAATTGATTCAGGTACATACTGGGTACACTTTAATATCGTGTATGACGAAATCGCCCTTGATGGTCCAATGAAATCACCCTTGATGGTCCAATGAATTATTTTATCTTTAATATAATTTTATCTTTAATATCGTGTATGACGAAATCGCCCTTGATGGTCCAATGAATTATTTTTTCAAAGTAAGTAAACTTTGAACCCAAAAATAGCCCACTAAGCCCAGTTTGATCACTACTTAATAAATACTCATCGTCTCTTTCTTCCGTTTTGAGGTTTAGGGTTATTGCGGCTGTAACACCCGTTTAATTCTAAGATTTAATTAAATTAGATTAATTAAAGAGAGGGTTGTTAATGTTGTGTTTAAATTTAAAATGCTTGTGAGTGACATTGATTGATGCATTAGTTGCATATAGTTGCGCTAAATTAAGAATAGGGACTAAATTGATAACAAAGATGAAAGTTGAGGACTAAAATGAAAATAGATTATCGAGGTTGGATTGATGAGAAAGACAAAAAAAAATTAAGGACGGGTGAAAAAGGATTTTCACTAGATAGATAAGAGATTAAATTGGTAAATAAGGAATTATGGGTAAAAGAAAAATAAAGGTTGATGATGAGAGGGAATGAGGACCCAATCGAAAAGGGAATTCCTGAAGGAGGGCAAATACACAAATTTTCCTAAGCCACATAAAACACTTACTAAATCCTCCACTCACCCTATCCATTCGACACACACACACACAAAGAACCAAGGAGGAGCCAAACCCTAAGGGAGCCAAAGTGGTGGAGAAATTGGTGGTTCTAGGTGGTGGGTGATCGGGTTCCGGCAACCGGAGGCCGGAGCAAGGGTTAGGAAGTCTTCTTCAACATTCCTTTTATCTTCTCATACTCATTTCAAGATAGGTGAAGCAATCTTCCTCCATTCTTGATGTTGTTTTTGAAGCTCATTGAAACATTTCTTCACTTTGATGATAATGGAGGCATGAACTTGCATTCTTAGTTTTTCAAAATTTCTATTGGATGTTTTAATTGTTGGTTGTGTTGAGATTTTGCTGGATTAGAGATTTGAGTTTAGAGTTTGAGTTTGTTCATCATGTTCTTCTGAAAACACCAATCTTTGATGGTATAAGACACAAGAAATTCGTGGAACATGTTTATTGTCAAAATCTGAGTTTTTGAATTTGACCTTACTCCGTTTAAACGTGTTTTCTGAATTCGTTACTTGATGGATTTGAGTGATTCCAAGTCCATATGAAAGCTAACATCCTAAGCCTTCTAAATTGTATTTTTCCAAAAAATTCCAACGGTTAGATCTTCTGGAAATTGCCTCGATAATGGATTTAAGTGATTCCAAAGCCATATGAAAGCTAACATCCTAAGCTTTCCAAGTTGTATTTTTACTAAAACTTTCAACGGTTAGATTGTCTGTAAAAGTTCTCGAAAGTTAGCGGTTCTGTTTTACACACTACCAAGTTTCTAGTTTTTGAAAAGTTGTTATTTCTTCCTTAATTTGAATGGTTCATTTTCCTTCAATTTCCTTAAATGAGTTTAACCAACTTTTAAGTGTCATTTCAAAGCTCAAACAACATCCTAGATAAAGATTTACATGATGAAAATTATGGTAACATTGATCATTGGATTTTAAAAAGGGAATTAGAGCAAGAAAGATAGAGAAATGAGGGGAGTAGTTCTAGTGCAATTCTAGGGAGAGTGAACCTTATGTTTGGATGACTGGTGGTTGGTATGGGACGGTCATCGGTTGTCCCACGGAGAAGACTTAATTAAATTACTTTTGAAAACCCGTGTTGATTGCGAATTCTAAGTTAGTGAACTCTCATGGCCATTTAGAGGGTCACGTACTTAGAATTAGGCATAATCATGGCTTAGGCTTCATTACCCTAGTGATTGTATTAGTGACTAGCGTACCGGGGAAATGATCCACCACAGAGGGTGGTGATTCCATAGCCTCATGGCCCAAACAAGAATGGGAAACGGTCATCGGGATACGATGGTCCGGGTTATTGGGATACATTAACCAAACCCTATAATTCGGGCGGGTGTGATCTATCTTTTGATGAAGATAGTGATCCCATGAGATGAACCAATATGGAAGGGAGTCATTCGGGATACGATGGCTCGGATCATTGGGATACAGTGGTAACCTTCTATTTGGGTAATGGCCATTCGGGATACGATGGTCAGGGCCTTTGGGATACATTGGTCCAGTTAGTACTCGGATCCGGCTGAGGGACGCCTCAGATTGTACTAGAGTTGTGGCAAGCTACCACAAAGAGAATTGTTTTCATTCATTTGTGCTGTAGGAGTACGTGGAGTTGTTCGCTGGGCGGCGCTCCCGATGACTCTTGTTTTCTCTTTGATTTGACATTGATGTGTCATTATATGTTGCTCTTAATTCCATATATGTATAAGATGGATCATGTTACAAGATGAGTTATGATTTATTTGAAATTCTCTATATCTCTTATCTGTACAGTCGTAGTAAGCTCAGCACATATGTTTTAGTCATGACTGGATAAGCATGACGTCAGGTAAAGGAAAGTTATGTTACATCCAATAGTTAAAGTTTTCATATTTTATAAAGAATAAGAATGCAATGATTTTCCGTAAAGAATATGGTGGCACATGCCAGTAGTTTTTAAACATAGATTGCTATACCTACTGAGATTTATTCTCACTCAGTGCTGGCATGTATCAGATGAATAGGTGACTGATGGGGATTAGAGCTTGAGGTAGATGGGTACGGACCCCACTAGTTTTAGTCATTTTGACATGCATCATAGGAGCTTCTCACAAATAGACTTTATGAGACTTGTGATTGTTCTGACAGGGTCGTTTTGGAGGGAACCTGAGTGGCAGGATTGTTGCCTCCGGTTCCCAAGATTGACTAACTTATATAAAGACTATTATCACACTATATATATATATTTATGTAAAAGATGGTCCTGCATGTGTATGAATGTTTTAATTTGTTTCATGATTTTATATTTTTCTTCCGCTATAAGAATCAGGATAGAACCCGAGAGTGATGACTCGAACCGAAATGAATACTTTGTAATAACTTGATAAAAGTTTTAAAAATTACTCGGGTAGAAGAATTAGTAACACACTTATCCTATGTAATTATACATATATATATTATTAATCCACTAAAAATGGACCTTAGGATAAGAGGGTGTTACATTATGGTATCAGAGGATAAACTAACCTAGGTAGAAAGGGTAGTATTTCTCAATATAAGGACAAGGTCAGGTTAATTAGCTGAACCTAGACAGTTGGCTAACCTGTATTGAGTTTGAACTTGAGGAATGAAGTATTAGTTTTGGGTAGACAACATATCTTGTTGGAGTCATGTTTCCTTACTTAACAATGTGCTATTGAGATTAGCTACCTCAATAGTCTTTGTTTTGTGGAGTGAGATATGATTCCAGTTAGACAGAATGTTGAACTGGAGTGAGGATTGGTGGGTGACCTTGTTGGAGTGATGTAGACTCCAGAAGGTGTGGCATGCCATAACCCAAGTCCTCAGTAGGTTTGAGAAGTAGGAAGGATTAGTTGTGACAACCAAAAAGGACCAACAGAAACCCAAACCACCCTAGGTGGATAATTTCCAATTTTTCAAAGGATAGACTTTCCCCTATAGGAGTGAGTTGAATTGGAAGCGATTAAGGAGATGGTTGTGATTCTTGTGTGGTTGTTATTTGATGATTGTTTGAAATTTCTTGATTTGTTTAAGAGTTTGAACATAGCTAGAAAGGAGTTAAGTTGTTGATGGAAGTCTAGGGCGACTAACTTACTTAGGGTACTCTTGACAAGGTATCCCTAAAGAAATACCTTCTTGTTGAGGAACAAGAAAGGAAATGGAATTCATGTAGCTTCATCAAGGTAATACTTATAAGATGGGAGATGGACCAAGTCATTTTCTCAATCGAAGTTGAACCCCGATGGATCATGGGAGAACCATGTATCCAAAAACTACATTGAACTCTACATTTCTGAATATTGTTGCCCCTTGGGCGATTTGAAACTTTTGTTGTGTTGAATTGTAAGGGTCACGTAGTGATCAAAGTGAGAGTTTATAGTTTAAGGGTAAAGAAATGGTTGAGTCTAATGGTTTGACCAATGGTAAATGTTTGATAAATAATGTACCTTTAGTTGTACTGTTTTTATGCTGGCATTTCTTATCTTTTATGACTGGTGAAGGAATGAAAGAGTTGTAACCTCTATGTTTTGCATTGGTTGGATTTGACTATATTCTAGAACTGGATTGACTACCTTTAATTATATGTTCCTAAACTATATTTTTATATATTGGTGACTTTATGAATACTATACATGTATTCAAGGGTATAAAAGAAATGATCCGAATGATAAGTTTTCAATAGTCCTCTTAAAGTTACCTCTGCATAAACTCAATATATCCTAGTAGTTGGAGAATTTCTTGATGTCCCCAAGAGGGATTCTAAGTTTCCAACAGGAAAGAAAAGTATAATTTTCTAAAAGAGTTAGTTTCATGAATAAGACCAATTTTTAGGAAACCACATAGGGTATTTTTTTTTTTTTTTGAGTTAACCAAGGTGACACATGCTTATTGAGGGAACAGGGTTATGGTATTTAAGATTGATTTGAAGTGTTTAGTGGCACTAAAAACATTGATTACCCTCTGGCCATAGGAGTTGAATATGAGGTGAAGAGGTTTAGGAATTTGATTCGATTGACAATCTCATGTGTCAAATGAGGGTTATGAATTTCGGTTGATGGTCAATTGCAGATTTAGAATTCAGGTTGACATACTTGTGGTTCTTATGGTGATCGATAAATTGAGGTTACTAGAGGAATCTAGGAATATAAACTGGTCGATATTAGTTTACTTGACGGTGTTTGTCTAAGCGAGTTGAAGATAGAATGTAATCTAAGGCCTTAAGTTATAAATGGGTAACTAGATGACAAATCCTTAAGTCCCCAAAAGACTTGAGGGATTCAATAGGTCATTGGATAAAGTGGCAATATTTTGGAGATAGGATATAGTTTCCAGAGCTGGAATGATTGAGGAAGTGAGGCACTAGCAGGAATACATAGACCTGGAGATGTTATATACCCTAGCGTAGTTAAGATGTGCCAAGAATTTTTTTTTGTTTGGAAAATCCGAGTTGCGCAACGAAAGTGTGGTAGTCAGATGTGCAAAGAACTTTTGGTATAAAGCTTAATACCTATAGTTGTGTCGTTTTCAAAGTGATGAATAAGCTATGTGAACTATCTAGATCCTATAGGTTTTGCTTTAGGGCTGGCACTCTAAGATAGAAGGAAACTAGGATTGAAATATAGGAAAGGGGATATGCTGATAAGAAGAGAAAACTATTTGTATTTAAAGAAATGGATCATGCTTTCATAAAAGTTTCTATGGTTACAATAATTTGAATGAATTATTAAGTCATGAAACTTAATTTGAGATACAAAGGACCATTTCAGATTTGGAAAAGAGTTTATTCATTTCCTTACTAAATTGTTTTACTATCATGTAGTCAAGTTATTCTTATGCTATGTTTCTCATGTCATACAACTCTGAAAGTGTATTTCAAATCCTTCACACATTTTTATCGCCAGTACAGTGCAACTGAAAGAAAGTTTTCACATCATTCTAGTCCTTTGAAAATCATTAGTGTTGAGGTCAAATAATTGGAGAATAAGGTTGTTCCCTTAAGGGGGAAGTCCTTTGGGGTGTATTGAATGAAAATGTTCTAATTTCGAGGACGAAATTATTTTTAAGGAGGGGAGAAATGTAACACCCGTTTAATTCTAAGATTTAATTAAATTAGATTAATTAAAGAGAGGGTTGTTAATGTTGTGTTTTAATTTAAAATGCTTGTGAGTGACATTGATTGATGCATTAGTTGCATATAGTTGCGCTAAATTAAGAATAGGGACTAAATTGATAACAAAGATGAAAGTTGAGGACTAGAATGAAAATAGATTATCGAGGTTGGATTGATGAGAAAGACAAAAAAAAAATTTAAGGACGGGTGAAAAAGGATTTTCACTAGATAGATAAGAGATTAAATTGGTAAATAAGGAATTATGGGTAAAAGAAAAATAAAGGTTGATGATGAGAGGGAATGAGGACCCAATCGAAAAGGGAATTCTTGAAGGAGGGCAAATACACAAATTTCCCTAAGCCACATAAAACACTTACTAAATCCTCCACTCACCCTATCCATTCGACACACACACACACAAAGAACCAAGGAGGAGCCAAATCCTAAGGGAGCCAAAGTGGTGGAGAAATTGGTGGTTCTAGATGGTGGGTGATCGGGTTCCGGCAACCGGAGGCCGGAGCAAGGGTTAGGAAGTCTTCTTCAACATTCCTTTTATCTTCTCATACTCATTTCAAGGTAGGTGAAGCAATCTTCCTCCATTCTTGATGTTGTTTTTGAAGCTCATTGAAACATTTCTTCACTTTATTGATAATGGAGGCATAAACTTGCATTCTTAGTTTTTCAAAATTTCTATTGGATGTTTTAATTGTTGGTTGTGTTGAGATTTTTCTGGATTAGAGATTTGAGTTTAGAGTTTGAGTTTGTTCATCATGTTCTTCTGAAAACACCAATCTTTGATGGTATAAGACACAAGAAATTCGTGGAACATGTTTATTGTCAAAATCTGAGTTTTTGAATTTGACCTTACTCTGTTTAAACGTGTTTTCTGAATTCGTTACTTGAGGATTTGAGTGATTCCAAGTCCATATGAAAGCTAACATCCTAAGCCTTCTAAATTGTATTTTTCCAAAAAATTCCAACGGTTAGATCTTCTGGAAATTGCCTCGATAGTCTGCGGTTTTGTTTTCTTAACTGATGCAGAATTTTTGTATGATTGGCTACTGTTTTTAAATTACTGCTCTTAAATGGCTCAAATCCTTTCTGAAATGAATTGATAATCAGAATATTTTATGTCTAATGTTGACTTAGGAAGAAGAATCAAATCATTTCGTTAAGTATGGAAGGAGATATGACCATTTTAAGGAAGCTTGCCAACTGCTACATTCTGTTTTGAATCTGACCTTGCTCTGTTTAAATGTGTTTTATGAATTCGTTACTTAATGGATTTAAGTGATTCCAAAGCCATATGAAAGCTAACAACCTAAGCTTTCCAAGTTGTATTTTTACTAAAACTTTCAACGGTTAGATTGTCTGTAAAGGTTCTCGAAATTTAGCGGTTCTGTTTTACACACTACCAAGTTTCTAGTTTTTGAAAAGTTGTTATTTCTTCCTTAATTTGAATGGTTCATTTTCCTTCAATTTCCTTAAATGAGTTTAACCAACTTTTAAGTGTCATTTCAAAGCTCAAACAACATCCTAGATAAAGATTTACATGATGAAAATTATGGTAACATTGATCATTGGATTTTAAAAAGGGAATTAGAGCAAGAAAGATAGAGAAATGAGGGGAGTAGTTCTAGTGCAATTCTAGGGAGAGTGAACCTTATGTTTGGATGACTGGTGGTTGGTATGGGACGGTCATCGGTTTTCCCACGGAGAAGACTTAATTAAATTACTTTTGAAAACCCGTGTTGATTGCGAATTCTAAGTTAGTGAACTCTCATGGCCATTTAGAGGGTCACGTACTTAGAATTAGGCATAATCATGGCTTAGGCTTCATTACCCTAGTGATTGTATTAGTGACTAGCGTACCGGGGAAATGATCCACCACAGAGGGTGGTGATTCCATAGCCTCATGGCCCAAACAAGAATGGGAAACGGTCATCGGGATACGATGGTCCGGGTTATTGGGATACATTAACCAAACCCTATAATTCGGGGCGGGTGTGATCTATCTTTTGATGAAGATAGTGATCCCATGAGATGAACCAATATGGAAGGGAGTCATTCGGGATACGATGGCTCGGATCATTGGGATACAGTGGTAACCTTCTATTTGGGTAATGGCCATTCGGGATACGATGGTCAGGGCCTTTGGGATACATTGGTCCAGTTAGTACTCGGATCCGGCTGAGGGACGCCTCAGATTGTACTAGAGTTGTGGCAAGCTACCACAAAGAGAATTGTTTTCATTCATTTGTGCTGTAGGAGTACGTGGAGTTGTTCGCTGGGCGGCGCTCCCGATGACTCTTGTTTTCTCTTTGATTTGACATTGATGTGTCATTATATGTTGCTCTTAATTCCATATATGTATAAGATGGATCATGTTACCAGATGAGGTATGATTTATTTGAAATTCTCTATATCTCTTATCTGTACAGTCGTAGTAAGCTCAGCACATATGTTTTAGTCATGACTGGATAAGCATGACGTCAGGTAAAGGAAAGTTATGTTACATCCAATAGTTAAAGTTTTCATATTTTATAAAGAATAAGAATGCAATGATTTTCCGTAAAGAATATGGTGGCACATGCCAGTAGTTTTTAAACTTAGATTGCTATACCTACTGAGATTTATTCTCACTCAGTGCTGGCATGTATCAGATGAATAGGTGACTGATGGGGATTGGAGCTTGAGGTAGATGGGTACGGACCCCACTAGTTTTAGTCATTTTGACATGCATCATAGGAGCTTCTCACAAATAGACTTTATGAGACTTGTGATTGTTCTGACAGGGTCTTTTTGGAGGGAACCTGAGTGGCAGGATTGTTGCCTCCGGTTCCCAAGATTGACTAACTTATATAAATACTATTATCACACTATATATATATATATATATATATATATATATATATATATATATATATATATATATATATATATATATTTATGTAAAAGATGGTCCTGCATGTGTATGAATGTTTTAATTTGTTTCCTGATTTTATATTTTTCTTCCGCTATAAGAATCAGGATAGAACCCGAGAGTGATGACTCGAACCGAAATGAATACTTTGTAATAACTTGATAAAAGTTTTAAAAATTACTCGGGTAGAAGAATTAGTAACACACTTATCCTATGTAATTATACGTATATATATTATTAATCGACTAAAAATGGACCTTAGGATAAGAGGGTGTTACAGCGGCCGTTTTTCCACAGTCAAAACCTTTCCTATCATCTTCAATCCTTCCAGGTATGTATTTACTTCATATTATGTTTTAGTTTTACTGCCAAATATCCGGTTTGAGATTAGTTTCTTTTTCATTTTGATGGCCCACTGGTTTGTCTTATTTTTTATCTATCTCTATTTTTTTATTTGTTAATTCTTACACCACCACTTATGAAGAAACGTTCACAGCTGTCCTTTTAATCATCTTTTCTTTGTCGTTAACTCTACTTTAATCTTATGGTGTTCATATTTTAGGTATCTAGGTTTTATATTCTGTCTTTTTTTTTATTTCATTTTATTAAGAGCACTGTTTGTCAAAATTGTTAGTTCAAGGTTTACCTTACTTAAATCTTTTAGGTTCCACCTTTTTGACCTTCTAATTTGTTCAAATTCATTTACTTATCTTTCAGTTTGTTCGCAAATTCCTAATCAAGTTGGTCATTAATTTTCACTTTGACTACGTGTTCTGTCCATTATAATAGGTCTTACCGTTTATGTTAAAGAGTATTATTTAATATTACAACTTCATTATGAAGATTCAACCATGATGAGTTACTTAGATTTGTCTTGCTATGCTTATAATGGTCCATCGTTTTACGGCTCTGATTTGAAGTTTTAAAATTTATACTGCGCTCTTGATAATTATACCCTCTGAATTCTGATTTCATATGATATTTTAGTGGTCTGTTTTTATTGTCTCTCAGGTCTCTTTAAGTGCATCCTTAGCATACGTGGTTCTATGGCTGTTTATAATCCTTCCGTTGTTCTATGTTCATTTAACGATCCGTCCGTTGAATCAATAGTGATGTATATCAAGGACCGTGAATTTGATTTTGAAGAAACTTTAACCCCTCTTCCACCACTACCTACGAATGTTGCTTGTCGTTTTGGGAATTTCAGTGGGGTAGTCTGTAATACCCGGATATTTTCCAGTCAACGTTAAGGTCCTAATTAAATTTTATTTTTGATTTGGAAGGAAAAAGAGAAAATTTTAAATGAATGAAATTTTATTTGGACCAAAATTAGGACTTAACGGGAAATATTGGGTGTAAGTTAGTAACCCCAAAGTCAATTTTAAATAAATAATATATAAAATAAATATATATAAATATATAATGTATTAGGTAAATATATATATATATATATATATATATATATATATAATATATATTGTTGGCAGAAGGGGGGGTCACGCACGTGACCCCCATTTAAAAAAAATTTTGGTCTTCATTCTTCCCACCCGAGAAGCAGCAGCAGAGAAAAGAAAATTAGATTGGGGCCATTGAAGACCACACACACACGGCGTGAGAGCGAGAGGGCCAAACGACGCCGGAAAACGCCGTGCAAGGTGGCTGGGCTGCGCGACGTTGTCTCTGGAGGTGGAGGGGAGTTGCTGGTGGCGCTCACGGTAGCTGCGCAGCGGAAAACGGCGGTGGTGACGGGAAAAGACGGAAATTTCGGGAAAGTGGATTTTGGCCGGAATCTCGCCGGAGTTGGCCGTTCCGAGCTCGGGGAAGGTGATTAGAGGCTTTCTCTACCCCGTACTATCACTCAATCCGATTGAATCGAGGTAAAACGTCCCGAATCTCTCAAACCCCAAATTTATCTATTTTAGGGATTTTTGGAAAATTCCTAATATGAATGAATAAATTATTTTGGGTCCTAAATTGAAGCTATTGGGTTGTTTAGAGGTGTTTGGATGTATGAGTGTTGATAAATTGATAGTGGGAGTTACTCAATTTGAAATTATAGGACAATGGAGTTTATGAGGACTAAAGTGTAGTATAAATTAAATTGGTGAGTTGAATTGGTAATTATAGAAGGTAGAAATTGTTGTGATAGACAAGGGATCGAAGACCGAATAGTTACGTCTTAGCCGGAAACCAATTTTGGTATATTAAAGAGGCAAATTTTAGTCAATTAAGGAGTTGAAGATTTCTAAGCCAAAGGGTGCTACTAGGATATGGATTAGAAGTAAACTAAAGATCCTAAATACTAGTTGAAGGAGTTTTAAGTAAATTAACTAGTTTATGAGATTTATGGATTTCATGGACATTGCGTTGATGTGTACAAGTCACATATAAGTTCAAGCGTCTAAAACTACTCACTATGTGTGTGTAGGACCTAACGAACTGGTTGGAGCTTCGGGTACGCCGAGGGCCGATCAAGGGAAGCAAAGAGGTGAGGGGTTTTCCCATCCTTGCCCTCTTGTGGGTTGTATGAGGATGTGGAAAAATATGGTTTGTATTATTTGCCTCTTTGTTAGAATATGTATGTTAGAAACATGCTATTGTTATTCCTAAATGTTATTATATGAAATTACATGTTATATGTGTATTTGATACATGTGAAATATCATGATGGCTTGGGAAGCCTTATATGGAAAAATGTTCTTGGAACCTAGAACGATACGGGGTAGGATCGAGTCTACTTTCGGTGTCTAAATTCCATGGTCCTAGAAACTCACAAGTTAAATGAAGTTGGAAACCTATTGTTTGATCTTGAAATTTTTTTGAAATAATCGAACTTAGGATGTTCTTCCTTGGAATTATTCTCGAACTTGGGAAAGGGTATAAACTTATAAGTTTTTCCAAGAAAAGTAAAACCGAACTAGTAGGGGTTCATAGGAGTCATGTAGAGTCTATGATAAAAGAGGTGTCCATTTTAAATAAACCGGGTAGATCGAGTATGTCCTCGTGAAGTCGGACACCCAAGAGTCCAAAGTCTATGAGTTTGCCACTTTGTGGTTAAAGCTTTGGTTAGGCCAAAGTCACACGAGTCGCCGGCTATGTACCAAGTAAAGTCTTGGTGCCAGATATGTCTCAAGTAAAGTCTTGGGGCCAGGGGTTCCTAGAATGATCAACTAGGTTCCTAACCGCTCACGTGAGCTATGCCTTCGGGCCAGTTTACCTCATAACGGATGCCACTCACGTGAGTTATGCCTTCGGGCCAGATTCTCTCCTAACGGAGATATGCCTTCGGGCCAGTTCTCTCCCCAAAGGGAGATATGCCTTCGAGCCAGTTTATGTTATTTTAAAACGATATATGATATTGGAAAGTGTTTGACGATATTGAACAGGTGATATATATGCCTAATTTTGTCAATATATGTGTTATATATGCCAAATGCATGATCACTTAAATATGAAAGGTTAAAAGGAATATTATATGTGCATGTGGATGTGATTGGCTCCCTTTCCCCAGTTGTAGTGGTACCCGCTACTACACCAAGGATGGGAGAGCCTCTCACTGAGTCCGTTTGACTCACCCCCCAATTTTACATGTTACAGATACAGGTGTAGCGGGCACCGGACACGCGTCTACTTCCTCTCAAGGAGGCGGACATTCCTAGAGACCTCACGCATTGTTCGCGTGAGAGGTTTATCTTTTGATGTATACATTCTTTTGTTATATTTCATTGATGTATACATTATTTTGAGTATAGCCTTTGATGTATAGGCAATTGCTATATGTATAAGTATATGTACAAATCTAGACTTGTCGGCTTCATACTGTTTAAAGATTAGGTAATGGATGGGAATATAGGATATATGAATATTATGATGAGTATGAATTGCTTCCGCATGTGAATAGGATAGGTCACACCCTATGGGGTGTGATCAATATGTAAATTATATATGTATATATGTGTGGTTGGTATGTGATTGTTTGCAAATATATAAACCTGCATGTGAATAGGATAGATTACACGCATTGAGGCGTGTGATCAATATGTAAATTTAAATGCGAGTGTGGATGCTCATATACCGGTGATTGAACAGGTTATATACATATATTGTGTGTGAATAGGATAGGTCATTCCCTTGTGGTTTGATCACTACGTATACACATATTTATGTGTGATTGCTTATGTGAATGGATGTATATATATACTTGAATTGGGCTGAAGCGGCAATGAGCGCCGTGGATTGCAGGTTATTTAGGCCACCATGAATGACGTGGCCAATATTTATTATGTGAATATTGTACGTTGTCTGTATAGCAGGGTAATTATTTTAAATGGTAATAGGGAAGGCTTACGGGTTTAGGGGTGAAATCCTACTCCCGTGCCGGTCACGGACTCCTAGAAATGGGGTCGTGACAAAGTTGGTATCAGAGGCAGGTTATTTTTAAATAGTATGAAGCCATAGGTATGACCGGGTGTCGGTTTACCCTTCTTTGTGTACCCGGGCACAACGTGGGAGTAAAAGGGCACTTGTGGGAATACCCAGGAAAAAAATGTGTCAATCCTTTCTTTCTACTCTCTTTGATATTTAAATATATCATTGTTATATGCGTATTTATTAGGTGTGATCCTTGTGCAGTATAGGGATGCCACCAATTACTAGACGTACTAGAGGAAGAGGAAGGGCTCCTCCCGAGGTCGATCAAGAATCTATTCGGGATGAAGGAGTGCCCACTAGAGGCCGAGGCCGAGGTCGAGCTAGAGGTCGTGCCCGAGGCCGAGGTCGAGGGCAAGCAAGAAGAGAAGAAGGGAGCATATACTGGAGCCTCAAGTTGAGACTGATGCACCGTCCGTGGCGGAATTGCTTACGGCGGGATTTCAAGAGTTAAGAGAGGAGATGACTAGGCAGATTCAAATAGAGGTACGCCGGTTGGTGGTCGGCGAAGAGGTTGAAGGTGCAGCTCCTAACAACCAAGAGATGGAGGTTGTGGAAGGAGAAAATAGAGAGTGGCAACAACGGGAGGCATCTCGTGAGCCGCGAGTAACGCCAAGGGAGTTACCCATTTCCAAGTTTCTGAAACTCCATCCACCCACATTTTGCGGGACTAGTGAGAAGGAAGATCCGCAATACTTCATCAAGGATGTGGTTCGAATTGGGCAAATGCTAAGGTGCTCGGGACATGAATTGGTGGAGCTAGCCTCATTTCAATTGAGGGGCGCCGCTAGAGTATGGATAGAGTCCATACAAACAAGATACTTGAGGAGAGTAGCACCGATGACCTGGGAAGATTTTCAGAGGGAATTCCTAGGTCGGTTTTTGCCTGAGGGGACAAAAGATGCCAAGCGGCAACAATTTGAAGAATTGTGGATGACTCCGGAGATGACTGTGACAGAATTTGAGTTGCTATTTACTGAGCTAGCTCAATTCTCTCCCGAGTTAGTTCCGGATGAGGAGGCAAGAATCAAGAGGTTCATCCATCGTCTTACCGAGCCACTATTTATTGCTTTGTTACCACAAAGAAAGCAATTTGACACTTTGGCTCAAGCTGCTGACTGTGCAAGAATGATCGAAACTAGGAAGAGATATGGGACGTCCATCGATCCCAAAGTGAAATTAATTACCGGTGGTGGTAACCAAGGGAGTGGAAGTAAAAAGAGGAAAATGACAGGTGGTGGAGCCAAGTATTCGGAATCCGCAAGGGGACAAACCTCAACTGTCACCAGTGACACAACTCCAAAAGGAAATGTACAGGGGGGACAGAGAGTACAAGGCAGTAAAAACACCGGTGACACATGGCCTCAATGTGCAATCTGCAACAGACGTCATTTTGGTGTATGCCGGAAATTGACCGGTGCATGCTACACTTGTGGCGAGGTGGGCCACATGTCTAGGGAGTGTCCTAAGCGGAGGGAAGGTACAAGTGTGAGGAGTAACCCGACTCCGAGAAGTACTCCTATTTCAGCCCCACCGGTGAGAGCCGTGCCACCACATACAACCAACACGGGTGCAATTAGAGGTTGTGGTGCGGGTAACAGTGGTAGAGGTACAGGGGCAGTGAGTGGCGGTCAAGCCAGAGTATTCGCACTTTCTCAGCAGGACGCTCATGCATCCAATGCAGTGGTCACAGGTACTCTACTTGTTTGTTCTCTTGAAGCAAAAGTGTTGTTTGATTCTGGTTCTACTCATTCATACGTGTCGCATGAATTTTCCTCTAAATTCAAGAGAAGTCCATCTAGAATGGAAGAGATAGTATTAGTATCTACTCCGATGGGAGATTCGGTACAAGTTGAGTATGTGCATAAATCCTGTGTGGTGGAGGTCGATGGTCACGAGACTATAGTAGACCTTCGTCTTTTAGTTATGGTTGATTTAGATGTAATTCTGGGAATGGACCGGTTGGCATCTTGTCATGCGGTGGTGGATTGTAGAGCTAAGTGTCTAAAATTTAGCATGCCGAATGAAGAGCCTTTTGTGATAAGGGGCGACGGAGCCGCTCCATACCCAAGCTTGATTTCAGCTATCAAGGCATCCAAGCTACTCGAAAAAGGGTGCAAAGGGTACTTGGCCCTTTGTGAGAGACACTACGAAAGAAGTGGTTTCACCGAATCAGGTACCGGTGGTGCGTGAGTTCTTAGATGTATTTCCGGAAGAATTGCCGGGGTTGCCTCCCGATCGGGAAATCGAATTTGAAATTGAATTGTAACCCGGTACTCAACCTATATCCACACCACCTTATCGTATGGCTCCGAAAGAATTAAAGGAGTTACATACTCAGTTGCAGGAGTTGCTTGACAAGGGCTTTATTCGGCCTAGTTTTTCTCCTTGGGGTGCGCCGGTCCTTTTTGTGAAGAAGAAGGACGGATCCTTGCGGTTGTGTATCGATTACCGAAAGTTAAATAAGGTGACGATCCACAACCAATACCCACTTCCGAGGATAGATGACTTGTTTGATCAATTACAAGGTGCAAAGCGGTTTTCTAAAATTGATTTGCGATCTGGGTATCACCAACTCAAGATTCGAGAATCAGACGTACCTAGACCGCTTTCTCCGAACCCGATATGGACATTACGAGTTTTTGGTGATGTCTTTTGGATTGACCAATGCTCCTGCAGCGTTTATGGATATGATGAACAGGGTCTTCAAACCCTTCTTGGATCAATTTGTCATTGTCTTTATTGATGACATCTTGGTCTATTCGAAAAATTCAGAAGAGCACGCTGAACACTTAAGGTTGGCCTTACAAAGGTTGAGGGAGAAGAAGTTGTATGCCAAGTTCTCCAAATGCGAATTTTGGCTTGATAGAGTTGCCTTTTTGGGTCACGTGGTATCATCAGAGGGAATCCACGTTGATCCAAGTAAGGTGGAGGCGGTAAAGAATTGGTCCCAACCTACCTCAGTTACAGAAATCCGTAGCTTTTTGGGTTTGGCGGGCTATTACAGAAGATTCGTGCAAGATTTTTCTAAGGTGGCTGCGCCATTGACCAAATTGACACAAAAGGGGTGAAGTTTGTATGGGATGAGAAATGTGAGCACAGTTTCCAGAAGTTGAAGGAAAGCCTCACTACCGCTCCAGTGTTAGCACTGCCTGAAGGCACCGGAGGGTATGTGGTGTATTGTGATGCATCGAGGATCGGGTTGGGGTGTGTATTAATGCAACACGGCAAAGTGATTGCGTATGCCTCGAGACAGTTGAGGAAACATGAGAAGAATTACCCGACTCATGATCTTGAAATGGCCGCGGTGGTTTTTGCCTTAAAAATATGGAGGCATTACCTATACGGAGAGACTTGTGAAATTTATACAGATCACAAGAGTCTCAAATACATCTTCGAGCAGAAAGATTTAAACTTGAGACAACGTCGATGGCTAGAGTTGTTAAAAGATTATGACTGCACGATTTTGTATCATCCGGGAAAGGCTAATGTGGTAGCTGATGCTCTGAGTCGGAAATCCATGGGTAGTCTTGCCCATATAAGTGAAGAGAGAAGACCGTTGATTAAGGAACTTCATGAGTTAGAACAAACCGGGAATCGGTTTGAGATTGGAAGTTCAAATTCATTGTTGGCTCATCTAGAAGCTAAATCCTCTTTGGTAGAAGAGGTGAAGTCTAAACAGGATGAAGATGCCGACCTCAAACAGATTAAGAATACGGTGGTCAAAGAGAAAAGGGATGATATCCGATTCTCTATTGATGATTTCGGGGTACTTCGCTTGGAGGGACGGTTGTGTGTTCCGATGGTGGACAATTTGAAAGAGAGGATTCTTGAAGAAGCACACCGGACCGCTTATACCATCCACCCAGGAGCTAACAAGATGTATCATGATTTGAAAAAATTGTATTGGTGGAATGGTATGAAAGAGATGTTGCAGACTATGTGGCTAGATGTTTAGTGTGTCAGCAGGTTAAGGCTGAACACCAGAAACCCGCCGGGATGTTACAACAAATAGAAATACCAGAATGGAAATGGGAGAGGATCACAATGGATTTTGTTACAGGGTTGCCTAGATCACAGCGTGGGTTTGATTCAGTTTGGGTAATAGTGGATCGTATGACCAAGTCCGCCCACTTTCTGCCAGTTAAGACCACTTATAGTGTGAGTTAGTATGCGCAGCTCTATCTATCAGAGATCGTCAGGTTACACGGGATACCAGTATCCATAATATCGGATAGAGGGCCACAGTTCACTTTCAGGTTTTGGAAGTCTATGCAAGAAGTGTTGGGGACTAGAGTTGATTTGAGCACCGCTTTTCACCCACAGACAGATGGGCAATCAGAGAGAACTATTCAAATTCTGGAAGACATGCTTAGAGCATGTATTATGGAATTCGGCGGAAGTTGGGAAAAATATCTACCTCTAGCTGAATTTGCATATAATAACAGTTACCAAGCGAGTATCCAGATGGCACCTTTCGAGGCTCTTTATGGTCGAAGGTGTCGATCCCCGATTGGTTGGTTCGAGGTCGGAGAAGCTAGCTTAGTCGGTCCGGAACTTCTACAAGATGCCATTAAAAAGGTAAAAGAAATAAGGGAGAGATTGTTAACGGCTCAAAGTAGACAGAAGTCATATGCTGACAACCGAAGAAGAGAATTGGAATTCGCTGTGGGTGAGCTAGTATTTTTGAAAGTTTCACCAATGAGAGGCGTGATGAGGTTTGGCAAGAAAGGCAAGCTAAGTCCAAGGTATATTGGACCATTTGAGATACTAGAGCGTGTGGGGAATGTTGCCTACCGTCTTCAATTGCCGGCGGAACTAGAAGGAGTTCATCCGGTGTTTCATGTATCAATGCTTCGCAAGTACTTGCCAGATCCTTCTCATGTGATCCAACCCCAAGAAGTACAACTAACCGAAGATTTGACGTATGAGGAGATACCAGTGGAAATCTTAGATCGTCAATTGAAGAAGTTGAGATCGAAAGAAATACCATTGGTGAAAGTTCTGTGGAGAAATCACTCGACCGATGAAGCTACGTGGGAAGTCGAGGCTGATATGCGCAGGACGTATCCTCATCTATTTGAAAACTAAGGTTAGTATGTGGTTGAAATTCGGGGACCGAATTTCTTAAGGGGGGAAGATTGTAATACCCGGATATTTTCCAGTCAACGTTAAGGTCCTAATTAAATTTTATTTTGATTTGGAAGGAAAAGAGAAAATTTTAAATGAATGAAATTTTATTTGGACCAAATTAGGACTTAACGGGAAATATTGGGTGTAAGTTAGTAACCCCAAAGTCAATTTTAAATAAATAATATATAAAATAAATATATATAAATATATAATGTATTAGGTAAATATATATATATATATATATATATATATATATATATATATATATATAATATATATATTGTTGCAGAAGGGGGGGTCACGCACGTGACCCCCATTTAAAAAAAATTTTGGTCTTCATTCTTCCCACCCGAGAAGCAGCAGCAGAGAAAAGAAATTAGATTGGGGCCATTGAAGACCACACACACACGGCGTGAGAGCGAGAGGGCCAAACGACGCCGGAAAACGCCGTGCAAGGTGGCTGGGCTGCGCGACGTTGTCTCTGGAGGTGGAGGGGAGTTGCTGGTGGCGCTCACGGTAGCTGCGCAGCGGAAAACGGCGGTGGTGACGGGAAAAGACGGAAATTTCGGGAAAGTGGATTTTGGCCGGAATCTCGCCGGAGTTGGCCGTTCCGAGCTCGGGGAAGGTGATTAGAGGCTTTCTCTACCCCGTACTATCACTCAATCCGATTGAATCGAGGTAAAACGTCCCGAATCTCTCAAACCCCAAATTTATCTATTTTAGGGATTTTTGGAAAAATTCCTAATATGAATGAATAAATTATTTTGGGTCCTAAATTGAAGCTATTGGGTTGTTTAGAGGTGTTTGGATGTATGAGTGTTGATAAAATGATAGTGGGAGTTACTCAATTTGAAATTATAGGACAATGGAGTTTATGAGGACTAAAGTGTAGTATAAATTAAATTGGTGAGTTGAATTGGTAATTTTAGAAGGTAGAAATTGTTGTGATAGACAAGGGATCGAAGACCGAATAGTTACGTCTTAGCCGGAAACCAATTTTGGTATATTAAAGAGGCAAATTTTAGTCAATTAAGGAGTTGAAGATTTCTAAGCCAAAGGGTGCTACTAGGATATGGATTAGAAGTAAACTAAAGATCCTAAATACTAGTTGAAGGAGTTTTAAGTAAATTAACTAGTTTATGAGATTTATGGATTTCATGGACATTGCGTTGATGTGTACAAGTCACATATAAGTTCAAGCGTCTAAAACTACTCACTATGTGTGTGTAGGACCTAACGAACTGGTTGGAGCTTCGGGTACGCCGAGGGCCGATCAAGGGAAGCAAAGAGGTGAGGGGTTTTCCCATCCTTGCCCTCTTGTGGGTTGTATGAGGATGTGGAAAAATATGGTTTGTATTATTTGCCTCTTTGTTAGAATATGTATGTTAGAAACATGCTATTGTTATTCCTAAATGTTATTATATGAAATTACATGTTATATGTGTATTTGATACATGTGAAATATCATGATGGCTTGGGAAGCCTTATATGGAAAAATGTTCTTGGAACCTAGAACGATACCGGGGTAGGATCGAGTCTACTTTCGGTGTCTAAATTCCATGGTCCTAGAAACTCACAAGTTAAATGAAGTTGGAAACCTATTGTTTGATCTTGAAATTTTTTTGAAATAATCGAACTTAGGATGTTCTTCCTTGGAATTATTCTCGAACTTGGGAAAGGGTATAAACTTATAAGTTTTTCCAAGAAAAGTAAAACCGAACTAGTAGGGGTTCATAGGAGTCATGTAGAGTCTATGATAAAAGAGGTGTCCATTTTAAATAAACCGGGTAGATCGAGTATGTCCTCGTGAAGTCGGACACCCAAGAGTCCAAAGTCTATGAGTTTGCCACTTTGTGGTTAAAGCTTTGGTTAGGCCAAAGTCACACGAGTCGCCGGCTATGTACCAAGTAAAGTCTTGGTGCCAGATATGTCTCAAGTAAAGTCTTGGGGCCAGGGGTTCCTAGAATGATCAACTAGGTTCCTAACCGCTCACGTGAGCTATGCCTTCGGGCCAGTTTACCTCATAACGGATGCCACTCACGTGAGTTATGCCTTCGGGCCAGATTCTCTCCTAACGGAGATATGCCTTCGGGCCAGTTCTCTCCCCAAAGGGAGATATGCCTTCGAGCCAGTTTATGTTATTTTAAAACGATATATGATATTGGAAAGTGTTTGACGATATTGAACAGGTGATATATATGCCTAATTTTGTCAATATATGTGTTATATATGCCAAATGCATGATCACTTAAATATGAAAGGTTAAAAGGAATATTATATGTGCATGTGGATGTGATTGGCTCCCTTTCCCCAGTTGTAGTGGTACCCGCTACTACACCAAGGATGGGAGAGCCTCTCACTGAGTCCGTTTGACTCACCCCCCAATTTTACATGTTACAGATACAGGTGTAGCGGGCACCGGACACGCGTCTACTTCCTCTCAAGGAGGCGGACATTCCTAGAGACCTCACGCATTGTTCGCGTGAGAGGTTTATCTTTTGATGTATACATTCTTTTGTTATATTTCATTGATGTATACATTATTTTGAGTATAGCCTTGATGTATAGGCAATTGCTATATGTATAAGTATATGTACAAATCTAGACTTGTCGGCTTCATACTGTTTAAAGATTAGGTAATGGATGGGAATATAGGATATATGAATATTATGATGAGTATGAATTGCTTCCGCATGTGAATAGGATAGGTCACACCCTATGGGGTGTGATCAATATGTAAATTATATATGTATATATGTGTGGTTGGTATGTGATTGTTTGCAAATATATAAACCTGCATGTGAATAGGATAGATTACACGCATTGAGGCGTGTGATCAATATGTAAATTTAAATGCGAGTGTGGATGCTCATATACCGGTGATTGAACAGGTTATATACATATATTGTGTGTGAATAGGATAGGTCATTCCCTTGTGGTTTGATCACTACGTATACACATATTTATGTGTGATTGCTTATGTGAATGGATGTATATATATACTTGAATTGGGCTGAAGCGGCAATGAGCGCCGTGGATTGCAGGTTATTTAGGCCACCATGAATGACGTGGCCAATATTTATTATGTGAATATTGTACGTTGTCTGTATAGCAGGGTAATTATTTTAAATGGTAATAGGGAAGGCTTACGGGTTTAGGGGTGAAATCCTACTCCCGTGCCGGTCACGGACTCCTAGAAATGGGGTCGTGACATAGTCAATGGCATCCTCTGCATAGATTTTGCAACTCACGCTGCGAACGAAATATATTCACTCTGCAACCTTACAAATTCATCTTTTCGGATGGTTCCATCTATTCAACCCACATCTGATAGTGCTAATTTAATTATTAGTTATCTTTTACACTTCACGTTGTTCAGATGGCAGTTTCAAGTTGTTTATCTACAGTTTATTTATCCAATTCTTTCAGGTAAAGTATTATCAGCTTTTGGTGCAAATTCTGTTACTAGACATGAGTCCATAGTCAGTAGCACTGTCAAAAGGAGCCGGGCCGGCCCGGCCCGTGATGGGCCGGCGTTAAACGGGCCGGGCCGGGCCGTTTATTTGGCGAGCTTGGGAAGTAATGTCCAAGCCCGCCCGTAACAGCCCGCGGGTCAATTTTTTTATTTTTTTAAATATATATTTTTTAAAAAATTAATTATAAAATTATATATTTACTTAAAAATTAGTAATTTTTTAACTTTAAATTAATATTTTATTAGTTTTAATTATTATTTAAATTATTTATATATTTTATTAGATTAAAATTATTATTTAACACATAAAATTATCTAAAATATATATATTTATACATATTTTAAACAAATATAAATTAATTTTTTATTTTTTGGCGGGCCGGCCTGCGGGGCCCGCGGGCTTAAACGAGCCAATCCGTTTAGGCCCGTTTTTAAACGAACCTATTTTTGCTTGCCTAAGCCCGCCCATTTAGCGAGCGGGCCGGGCTAGCCCGCGGGCTCCGGCCCGTTTTGACAGTGCTAATAGTCAGGATGTGGAAGGATGACCTTCATGGAATTCCTTCGTCGTTTTCTGTTTATGACAGCGTTCATCACACCTGGTCAGCTATACAAGAACCTGTAATAGATGTCTCCCTGATATATGATCGATATATTCACATCAGTGGCATTCTTTACTGGATTTCTGCAACGGAAAATGCTCAAACCTCCAACTGTAAGAGATCACTTATTGGATTCAATATTGCCGAAAGTATATGGGTAATATATGATGTCTCCATCAATATAGTTGGTGACCAGCTTTTCTTTCGCGAAGTAGATGGTGTTATGGGTATCATTACTTGGTCTACTGGCAGCTTGGAGACTACTAGGCATTTTACTCTTTTTGTGAGGCGCAACTTATCTAACGGGACAACAATATTCCGTAGGGTGAAAGCCGTTAAAGATCTTCCTATCTGGATGAATTTCCTTACTTATAGGAATGACAATTTTGTCTTTCACTGTGACAATCTTTTTAAGGTTGATGTGAACAATGGCGTTTGTTACAAGGAGGTCTTCATCTTTCCAGGAGGTCAACTATGTGACATGGTGAAGATTGCTGTGCCCAAGCCATACAATTGTGTTTTCAAGAGCACTTTCTCATGGAACCCTTCGGCCAGGATTATGTAGTACAATATCTTTTTTTTTTCGTTTGTATTTAACTTACATATTCGAATATTTTGCAGAATATATTAGTATGGGCACGCTATGAACTTTTTTTTTTATGTCAGTGGAAAATATTACTTTAATTTCTACATGAGTTTAGCCATATAGCGACTTCTAATAATTTCGTTCATTCCATTAATGTATTATATCTATTTGTCAAATAATGCCAAAAACATACTTTACACATATTTATAAATACTTATTTGATATAAGTCTTAAATTTTGAAATTCGAATTTGACACAGAATCTTTTAGATAACTCATATAACATGATACTAAATTCCACCTCAAGGAATAATTATACAATACATTAAAATTAAATATACATTGATGTCAGCTATTACTAGTTATAGTTATTTACCATTCATCATTATATACATAATCTTATAATTAAATCAATAATCGTGTTATACCATTCTCCATTTTTTTAATTTCTTTGGATCACGTTCATTAATTATATAAAATTTTTTTAACAATTTTTTCTATTTTTCCTCAATTTCACTTGACTTTTTTATTCTTCCTATATTTGAATATTTTTATTTTAAATCCAAGATCCATTTCCATTACTCATAAGTACTAATAATACGCATCAATCACTAATTGATCTATAACAATAATGAGCGAACAATATTATTTCTAAAAATATTTAAACCACCAAACCATATCTAATTGATATGATTTAGAAATGAATATTGTTAATTCATGGATAAATTTGAATTTAGCAATGTTACCCTCCAAGAATTCCCTCCTTATCTCGATAGCTTTTTTGAATCTCGTCTAATATTTGATCAAGCTTATAATTCCTTCATCTCTCTAGCCTTCATTATAGAATAAAGATCCTTATAAATAACACTATAGTCAAACCAAGAAAATCACTTTAGAGTTTGCGATTGTTGTTTCTGTTAATCATATGGATTCTGGAAAGTACAAATTAAATTTCATAATTTTCGCATTTATAAATTTTTTTCTCCTGATAATTATAACAAATCAATAAACTTATTTAAAAGATTAGATTAGATTAGATTATATATTGATATGCTTTAAATTTTAATATTAACAAATCATTACTAATTTTGAAGGTAGTCATTTTACCCTCCAGAAATTCCCTCCTTATTTTCATTAACCCTTTTTAAGTCCGTTTTCTATTTGTTCATCCTTATAGTTTGTTTTTCTTTCCATCCTTCACTATAGAATAGTCATTCTTATAAATGACACTATATTCGAACCTGCATCTTAAGTCATAATTTAGTTTTTAATCTTCCTCAGAAACACCTTTTGATATAATTCAAACAGATATGTGTGAAGGAAGCAATAATCTTATTAGTTCTATCACACCTTTTAGAAAAGAGCTTCGTGTCAAGGCACGTGTAGTTCGTTTATGGTCAGTACCCAGTAACTGCTACAATAATTCTCCTCCATCCAACCGCATAGAGATGATTTTGTGTGATTCCCAGGCACGTTTCCTTTACATTTTTCGTTATATTGGAGAACTTGCTATTTGATTAATTAATTGAAATAACTTGTGACTAATATTTCAGAATAACAAGATATGTGCATCTATTAATGGCATATTCGAGAGGAGATTCAAGAGGCTATTTAACGAGGGAGAAGTCATAATTCTGTCATTATTTGATGTTGCACATAACAATGGGACATTTCGCATGACAAATCACAAGTACAGAATCATTTTTCAATATAGGACAAAAGTTGTGAGATCTTCTGATGATGTTCCTATTCAATATTTTGGTTTCGATTTTGTTAACCTTCGTTTCATTAGATGTGGTGTAGTTGATTCCACCCTTCTTATTGGTAAGTTTTAAAATTTTAATATTTATAATTCTTAGTAGTATATAAAGGACTTATAGTTAATGTAGATTGTTAAAATTTAGATGTGATAGGCCTTGTCCGCAACATTTCCAACATTCGTCGTAAGTTCTCTGACAATTTCCAAACAAATCGTATACCTATTGAAATCTACGATTCATGGTACATCTTCTAACTATGTCATTTTTCTTAATTCAAATATATATTTGTTTACATATATGTCAAGATAATTTAATATGTATTTCAGTGGTAATGTGCTGCAAGTTGTTTTGTGCGGCATCCATTGTGAGAATTTTAGATCCTTTATCCATAATTTTAGTGGAAGTAGGATTATCGTTGCTGTTCAGTGGTGCAAAGTAGCTGATTTTCATGGTTCAAAATATCTGATTACTTCGATGGAAGCCACACGTCTACTGATTAACGAGGACATCACCCGTTTTGGTAATCTTCCTGTAGAATTTAAACAATTGGAGCTGAAACCAGATAATTTCCGAAACATTCATTTGTCACATGTTTCTTCTGAACTTTCGAAAGAAATGTTTGCGGATATCAATTGAATACCATAAGTGACTTATATATATCATCTGAATATGTTGTGCACTTCCTAATTGCAACTATTATTAAGGTTAATACATCAATGGATTGGTGTTATTATGCTTGTGAGTTCTGCACAGAGGAGTTGGATCTTGATGACGATTGCTATTATTGTTACAAATGTGGCAAATCAAGTGCTACACCTTCAATTATGTATAAAATTAATGTCGAAGTTGTTGACTACACTGGTTGAGCAAGATTAATTATTTTAGATCCTGATGCGTCAAACTTTCTCATGAATGATGCTTCAAAACTCTTTCGCCGAGAGGTATTAATATGTCCATCATTATATTTCCCATTATAACTCCAATTTCATTTATTCTCAATATACAATTAACAACTATCTCATTCAATTTTTCCTTTTCAGCTTACTGACGACCCACTTAAACACACAAATGTTTTAGGGAATTTAGTTGATAAGGTGTTTCTGTTTAAAATATTCTTGAATGAAGCTTCCTGCGTTCCAACTCCATGATTTGAAGTTATAACAATGTCTTGGGATGCATCCTTGATTGAGAAGTTATCAGACAAGGTTTGTTAATGTTTCTCAGTAATATATCATCACTGTATAATGTAGTGATTTATTCATTTCATATAAATTCTTTAAATTTTTCATACGTCTCCAATTAATTTTGATGATACGAAATATGTTTTTCCAACGTTCGATGCTTAAATTTATGATAGATCACAGGATGAGAGCCATCCCACAATGTCCGTATTCAAGTATGCTAATCAACTTATTATACCACATAATCACCGGTCAGCATAATTGATGAAGTTCTACACATTATGAGACTTCACTTATTCTGTTTTTGCTTACAAATTTGACCATCCATCTCCAGAAAATCATCATACCATTGCAATTTTGTGTTAAATTTCGTTCAATCTATTGCATTCTCTTTTATATCAACACTTCAAGTTCTGCTTTTTAATTCAAGCTTTCTAATTATTTCTTCAATTGTATTTTTGAATTCGTCCTGTTTTTTGGACACCTGTTTTAATGTCCAGTTATAAACTTGCTTTTATTTGGGAATGAAAAGATATTATTCCAGTATTTAGACATATATTAATTGTGTCCAGTTATAAGCCATATATATATATATAGATATAGATAGATAGATAGATAGATAGATAGATAGATATATCTATCTATCTATATCTTTTTTAAAATAACTTTGCATGCAATTTATTTTTTTAAAAGATTTTTATATAAAATAATAATAATATTTCAAAATAATATCAAATTATAATATTTGATATTCTTTTAATTTTTAAATAAAATTGTTATATTTGTAAATGAAGTAATGGGAAGTTATCCACTTCTTCACTTTTGTAGTAACTACCAATAATTCATATAGCTTGGAGTAGTTATTTTTTGGGTGTATCACTTTGCTTTTTTGACACCAAAAAGTCCAAAGCTATATATATATAGACTAGAGTCTTTGCATGCACCATGCATGCAATCAATTTTTTTAAATTTAGTATAAAATAATAATAATTATTATTATATTGTAAAATATAAAAAATAAATCAATAACTATTTATATTTCTAACTTCTCTCTCACAACTTTTATTAACCTTACCCATGATCTCTTTCTCTCTCATATCTCCACCAATAATGTTTTATTCCTTGTTTTTTTATTTATAAAACATAATTATTTTGTGACCCCAATGACCATAATTGTTCAAAACCATATATATATATAGATACTAGATGTTTCACATGCACTTATGTGCATGTTAAAATTTATTAATTTATAAAATTTAAAATGGATTATTTTTTATTATTAAATAATAACATAAAGATTATTTTATTTGATAACTACCACAATCAACATTTGTTCAAATCATATTTACCATTAACACTATTTTCCTATTGTATCTTTTTCATGATCTTCTCACATCATTTTTTTAACCAAATCATTTTTTTTATTTTGATTTAGTTCCTTCAACTATATTTAAATAATTTGTTATTGATAATAGTCAATAATATTAAATTTCAGATATGTTCTATTAGTAAAATTAGACAATTTATTTTTTTCCTTAATTGTACGTTGAAATCATTCAAAAAATTAAATTGTCATTCGATTAGTTACAAATTAATAAATCTACCATCAATAAATCGTAACTATTAAGTTTCCATACCATCATTATTTCCTTTTATCATCTTGGTTTCTGTTTCAAAAGTTTTGAAATTTAAAATTGTATTTATTATGATATGACATTAAAATTAATTATTATATTAACAATTCCACAAAATTTCTTTTAGAAACTGCTCTCCGCTCCCCACTCTTCCATTACCCTTTTATTGTGATCCCCACAAATACATTTCAAATTAATCGCCAACTAGCAGTTCTCCTACAAGTATCTCAAACATCTATATATTCTGTTGTTGTAGTACTCTGTTTCTTTGTTTCTCTTATACTCATAAAAACCAACCTTCTTTATACCTTATTTTCTCTTCCTTGCAAATGGATCTGAGTTTCGAAAATGGTGTACAAATTCCTTCAGAGATTATGGTGAATATACTTTCTCGGTGTGGTACTAACGATTTGTTGGCATTTAAGTTGGTTTCCAAAAATTGGTTTTTCACTATTAAGAACCCAAATTTCGTCCGGATTCATACTGATTTTGGTCATGATCGATTGAAGTCTTCCTTCTTGCTTGGTTCACGGTTTGTATCTGCAGAAGAAGCATATGACAGACTGATAACTATATCTTCAAATGCTGACAGTGAAGAGTTATTGAATGTTCTTCGGCTCCATCTACTTATGGATCAGAACATCTCCATGGATCTACTTGGCACTTACAATGGTCTTATTTTTCTAAAAGTGACCAATGATGATGAAACCGTGAGGCTATTCATTTGCAATCCTGCTACTAAACGTGTTCGTCAAATTCAAGACTTCGTTCTCCCAATGCCTACTAGTTTATACTTATTCACTCCACTTTTAACTATCTAATTAATTTAACTACATAGATTATATTATATTCTTTATTTGCTTTACCTTATGGATATCTCTTAGTCATTAGAACTTGAATTTACATATATAATGTGACATAGTAAAGTGAAATCCTTTTGACCATTAATACCAAATTATCCAATTTGTTATTTTCAGGTCGTGTTAAGTTTGATTTCGGCTTCAATGATTTGTCCTCATCAATGTATATTCTGGTAATATATGAGGATAGTAATAATGGGAATCAACTTAGGGTCATGCTTTATAGTTGTCTTACCCATACTTGGACTAACATTAATCCTCCTGATTTTCATACAAATATATGGGAGTCCAAGTCTGTCTGCATAAATGGTATTATATACTGGATTTCTTATCCTCCAATTGAAGCTGTTGAGCAATTGCCCACTATTCTTCATTTTAATTTTGCTGACCATATCTTCAGTACTATATCTGGTCCTTCTAATAGACCCGTATTTTCATATGTACCTGTGGAGTTCCAAGGTTCCTTAGCAATTATTTGTGGTGAGCTACAGGGGACTGAGATAGTCAGATACATCACTATGCAGCTCATGTATGATGCCAAGTCTCAACAATACTGGTGGCCCGTACTATCTTGGCCATATGTCAATGTCAACACACGGTTGGTAGGTTTTCTTGACAACCAATTTGTAATTCAATATTCCTGGCCTCTACATGTTGAATACCATGGACATAACGACATCATGCTCCTCAATTTTGATAGCACCATCAGCTGGAGTACACTTCGTGCCATTAAAAAGGACCCATTTGTTGATATATATGCCTCAAATATTTTTAAGTATTATCCATCTCTAATGTTCGTCTGATGTACTTAAGATTTGGTTTTGTTTGTATTTTACATATTTCTGGACAAAGTACCATCTTTCTTTAGATGCATAGTTTTTTTTTTTGGATATGTAATCAGTTCTTTTTGAACTTATTGAACTTCTATGGTTATTTTTTTCAAAATTATTAGGGATTCTCTTATGTTCATTTCTTTTAGATTTGAAAAATTATTTTTCTGTTTTATTATCAGTTGTCTATGCAAACTTTAGTATAACCTTGTTATCCAATTGAAAGGGTTTGACGTGTAATTTTCATTAAAATTGATTTGTTTTTAATTACTTACTGATTTATTTTCGTGCAATCAAATCATGCCAATTTGTTTTTTATTATTCCACAATCATATCGTATTCAAAATAATCTAACGTGTGCAATTTTAAAAATTTGGTACTATTCATTAAGAATCCATGATCAAAGATTTTCAAGATCCTCATAAATTATTTATTTTATCTAAAGATCTCACCGGATTTCTTAGAGCAAATCAATTGGACATGTTTTCGAATTTCCTTGCAGAATTGTTTGATTAGTTACCAATTTTAATTTATCTCAAAGTATTTTATAGATTACACCTATTCCATTAACTAGGAAGATTTAACTGTTTTAAATTTTTTTGAAGCTCAGCTAGCTGTATTTCTCAACCTATTCCCGCGTAATCAATTTTCTCATTTGAAGCTCGCTAGCCAGAGTATTCATATCTGCTTTCGGAATTTCTCATTTAGATCTCATTCATTCCCTCTTATTTCTCACAATTCAATAAAGGTCATCGTCCAGGTATTGTTTATTTTTTATATTTTCCATGTTTTTCAACCTTAACATACAACATTCAGTTGCAAATTTTATTGTGTTTCTTCATTTGTATTCAGTTTCATATCGCAAAAGCACTGGAAAATTATTTATTTCCATGGATTCCGTAAACTTAACTGGTAAGACCAAGCAACCATTGACGCCGAGTTTAAAAACACCATCTACCAAGAGATCTAGAGGTCATGAAGCTGAGAACGAAGGTTTAACAATTATGTTGGAGTTATAATTTGTTTACCAATAAATCAATTCAAACTATAGTTTGAGTAATTAAATTCTTTCTAATTATTTTTTCTATTTCTTATGTATTTGAAGCCAACAATTACGTAACACCTGATATTGTTAAGTTCAGTCGGCGGTCTGCTTTATCTGACTTAACAAATGGTAAGTGTTTATTTGGATATTCATCATCTTTATAATTATTTTTTAATACTTATTTAATTCATTGTTTTCAAAATCATATTTCACAGTATCTCAAACTCAACCAATGTCATTGCCACATAATTCACTTTTCGTTCCTAATCATTTCTATCCAGGTATTCTGATTATTTATACACAAACACATTGTTTTGGCAACTTTCTTCATTTTTTATCGTGCATTCCCCAAAGTATTATAATTCGTCTTTTATGTATTTTACTTAATACAGGTTACCAAACACATATGCCACCACACATTGGATTCACACCATTAGTATTCAGTCATGGTATGTTATGATTTCATATTTAATTGGTACTATATTACCTGTTCTGCATAAGAATTATAATTGTTTAACTTACCTGTACTAAATCTTAGTCAATTGCAGTTCATACTCAAATTATAAACGTAATTTTAAATTTCTCTTAACTGATTAACTTTTCGGAAATCTATAATCCTATCTTCTTTATCATAGGGGGTCATTTTTACCATAGCATGGAGAATTACAGTCCTCATCACAGTGGATCAGTAATATTAAATGGTATTCTTATTTTTTTTTATAAAAATCCTTAATGTTCTAGGCATCTTCCTCCCACAAATTATTCACAATTTGATGAATAATTGCCAAAAATCTTATTAACGCATTTGCATTGTAGAAATACTTATACACTTTTAGTTGGCAGATATTTTGATTTGTTCAAGTTAATACTCTCTTTTTTAGAATTCCTGGTGTTTCAAAATTTATGAAATCTGAAATCTGAATAATTTTCTACATTTTATTTCAGATGTCACTAACTCAAATACTCCAGTGACGACAAAGAGGTCATGTATTGTCACTTAATCACAAAATCGTCATCAAGGTTTATTTATATTTCTTTGATCATTTGAGGAGAGTCATTTCTATCACACCTAAGATATAAGTTCCAGTATATTTTCCTTATACTTTGTTAATTTTCTATTAATGATGTCACGACCCCCTATCGGACGTCCGTGACCGGCACGGGAGGTAGGACTTCTCCTATCCCGTAAGCCTCTAATTCCTTATTGACATTCTTATATATGCATAACTACCCATTTCTAATACAAACAATATAGTATTTATATGGCCATCCCTATCCGATGATCTGAGTAGCACACAATCCACGGCTCGCTCAACGCCGCTTCAGTCTATACATATACACATAATCAATCACACGTATATATAATATACATATTGATCACGCGCTTAAGGGCGGGTGATCTATCCTATTCACATGCAGAATCCCTGTGTACAGTCAAGCATATATATTCAATCACACACCTGCATAAAATATACATATTGATCACACGCCTCAATGCGTGTGACCTATCCTATTCACATGCGAAAGCCGTATTTTCACACAATCAAGTATTCAATCACACATATATATAAGTTTACATATTGACCACACGCTCAATGCGTGTGATCTATCCTATTCACATGCAGGAGTCACATCCATATATATGTATATACACATGATATTCATCATATCACAACCTACATCCCCAACAACAAGACCAATCTTTAATCTGTATGAAGCCGACAGTTCTAGAGTGTGACATATAAATATATGCATATAGCAACTGTACAAAACAATGCTATACCAAAAGAATCATATACATATACATCCTGACAAAATACATATATCAATACTACCCACGCGAACAATGCGTGCGGTCTCTAAGTCTGTCCGCCTCCCTAGGATGAAGTGGAAGCGCTCCCGATGCCTATACCACCTGTGTCTGTAACATTTAACATTGGGGTGAGTCAAACAGACTCAGTGAGAGGCTTTCCCATCCCTGGTGTAGTAGCGGATACCACTACAACTGGGGAAAGGAGCCAATCACAAACACATATGCATATAACAGATTTGAATTTCCATATATTAAGTGGTCAGGCAATTAGCTTATATCATATTCACAATAAAGAATTTAAAGCATGGATTTACATACATTTAAATTCACACATACATCATATCATGATTTAACATATAATTCCATATTGTCATCTGTATTCAAGTATCCATAATCATAAACTGACCCGAAGGCATATCTCCATTAGGAGAGAATCTGGCCCGAAGGCAATATCTCCGTTAGGAGAGAATCTAGCTCGAAGGCAATATCTCACGTGAGCAATATGGGAACCTAGTTGATCATTCTAGGAACCCCTGGTCCCAAGACTATACTTGGAACAATAGTCTGACCCCAAGACTTCACTTGGAGCATAGCCAGCGACTCATCTGACCTCAGTTTATCCAATGCAATAGCCACAATGTGGTGTACTCAAATACTTGTATCTCTATGAGTTTGACTCAAGACAAGAGACTCAATCTACCCGGACAACCTGTGATAGACTCGGTTCCCGCGTTGTACCATAAATGACCTCTATGGACCACTACTTGTTCATTTTACTTCTTCTTAGGCAAATCTAGATTTCCAAGTGGTTTCTAATTCGGACTCTTGATTCAGAACAAAGCCACCTAGCTTTATTCTCTTTAAGGACTTACATACAAAACCACACCTTTCAAATAATAATCAATGAGGTTTGTCTCTAGTACCACAAGACCCTCACAAATAAAATAGACTCGATCCTACCCCCGATATCGTATAGGTCCCGAGGACCTTCTTTCCATATAAGGCTCCTTGAGCCACCATTGCTTTTACAGTTCACATATACACATACAACACGTTATCACATATATTACAATTTAGGAACAACAATAGCATGTTATCTAACATGTAATTCCTACAAATAAGCAAGAAGGCAAACCATATATCCATATCCGCAGTCAACCCTATAGGGCAAGGATAGGAAAGCCCCTCACCTGGTTGGCCCCTCTGATCGGCTCTCGGTGCGCCCGAAAGTCCACTCACAGTATGGTGCCCTATACACATATACTTGAGAGATTCATAATCTTGAAAATTCAACCACTATCGTGTACATGTAACGTTAGTGCTCATGTTCTCTCTAATTAATTCCATAGACTAGTTGTTGGCTTGGAATTGCCCTCAACTAGTTTTTCGGACACCTAGCATGCTTCTATTCGTGTCCAACCCTTTCTTAATCACACTATTCGGAAGCGTTGAATTTGGGAATGCAAGGTTACCCAATTTCACCTCTATTGTCCATGTGAAGTTCCCATTACCCAAGTCTCGAATTTATGGCTCAAGAGTCATAATTCTACTTGTCCAAAATTCCATTTACCAAAATAACCTTGAACACTTCACCTACACATGAATACACATACCCGAATACGCGTAAAATTTGAAATTGTCTCTTTTTCCCGAACGGGGTTCCGGGTGAGACGGGAATTACTCGGGTTTTCATCCCTCGTACATTCCAATAATTTTTAACAAGTTTATTAATTATCCTTCAACCTTTCAATGCACCCCAAATCATTCCACAACACCCTTAAACCTTAACAACCACATTTTCCTACACTTTTTCCAACCCGGATAAATTCCATCAATTTGGTTCCGTTCCTAAGCTTCCAACTCACTTCCTAACATGCATATACTTCAATTTAGGACCCAGAACACTCAGATTGAATCAATTGGGGTCTTTCCAAAATCCCTAAAATTGATAAAATTGGGGTTTGAGAGTTTCGGGACTTCACACCTCGATTCAACCGGTTAGGAGGACGATATGGAGTAGAGGAGACCCCCAGCTACCTTCCCCGGTGAAGAGACGGCGTTTTTCGGCGAGAAAGCTCTCCCCCTTTGCTTTCTCTCCCTAACCCGAGTTCTCTCTCTCTCCTCCAGCCACAAGACCACGTTTTCCGGCTCCGGTGGACGGCGACTCCGGCCTCTCCCGCACGTCCGGCCACCACACGACCTCACCTCCGTCCGTGCCTCAAGCTCTCTCTCCCTTCCTCTCGTGGTTCTTGCTCGCGCGCCTCCCTCACAGTTCTTTCCCTTTCTTTTCCTTATACTTCACTTATATAATATATATATATATATATTACAAAAAGAAAAGAAAGACTGATTTCTTTTTCTTCTCTCTTTACTTTATTCTTTTTCCTTTTTACATATATATATATATATTTATATAATTAATTTAATATATACATATCAAAAGAAAATAAATATGATTTATTAATAATAAAAAGAAATATAGAAATCTTAGGATTTAAAAATTTTATATCTACAACATAATAAGTGATAGGCTAGTGTATTTTTCATCTCATTTTCCTCTTTTAAATTAATTGATTTAATTTAATTAATGACGCTAGTTAAAATATTCTCGGGTATTATAAATGATTTTTTAATAGTCAGTGAAGTTGGTCAATGTTCCTCTACCACCTGCTTCTCATTGAATTCATATATAGCTGGGAGAAATCTATATGGTAATGTTATCTTTTAAGATAAATTTTATTTATTTATTCCAATTTGCCAAAATCAATTTATAAATTTTAATTGTTTCTTGGATTTCGAATTAACCCATTTAATTTATTAGTATTTCATATGAAATATAATCTTTAAAAGTATCGTATTAAACATACAGATGATTTCAATGATGAAGTAGCAACTCCAAAGATCCATACATTAGTCCCAACTGGTGCGCATTTGTGTTCAATCTTTTATTATATATTATCTTTATTATCATGGTTAATCGTCATTCCTATTTGACTATTATGAGAATTATTTCTCTGAATTGCTTATTATATTAGAAAACCGTAAGAACAGCAACACCATAATTTCGAACCGAGACAGATCAACATCAAATTCTAATTTGGATGGTATGTGTTGTCATACTTTTAACCCTTCATGTATTACATAGAAAACTCTCAAGCATCATTATTGCTATTTCTATAAACCACATGAATATTAATTGTATTATATTTATTAGATTGTCTACATTTAATTTGCTACATAATATATGATTCTGTAAAGTAGATCAAGAGAACATCATTCCCAGCGATCTTAGAGCATCCAGTGCAAGAGGTAACATTTTGTACTCTTTATATTTCCAAACTATCTATTTAAATAGTGTTTGTTTAAAAAAAAATTTGTACATCATAGTGGCTAGAAAGCAAAGGAAGGCAATCTTATTTGAAAAACGAGTTTAGAAGTATAACTTGAAATTCACTGGTGCGTAGTATTAATAATACCTCAAATTCTATTTTTACTTTTTTTTCAGTTCACATTTACAATTTAATCTTAAGCAACTTATATTTCTAGATATTTGTTCTTTTTTATTGCATTATTTAGATAAGTCTATGGACTCAACGTCGCCTGCCATGGTTCCTAAAGAGATTAATCTTTCCTCTTGTACTCCTCATGTTGATCCATTAATTGTCCATAATGGATCTCCTCATTCTAATAATTAAGCCAAGGTACATATATTATAGTTGTCAGATTGTTTTATCAATTTTTAATAATGAATTATAATTTGTAATTTGTTAATGATGAAAAATCTGCATTTTTGTAGAGGTTATAACTGTATTCGTATAATTGTTCAGAATATGTTGACATTGGTTTGCCTACATATGAATGTGAACATTGTGGTGCTATTTTTGGTACGAGGACGCATCAACAAGTCAAGAAATCCAAAAATCCGAAATTTTCTTTGTGTTGTCTGCACGGCAAAGTCCAACTTCCTAAAATAAGAGATTCTCCTAAAATTCTTGAAAATTTGCTGGTGAATAATGATTCTAGAAGTAAGCAATTCAGGAGGAGGATTAGAACTTATAATAATATGTTTTCATTCACTTCAATGGGTGGACGAATTGACAATTCAACTAATGATGGTACAGGACCATATGTTTTCCGTCTGCACGGTCAGAACATGCATCTGATAGGAGATCTGCTTCCCAAAGCTGATGAGACTCCACGATTTTCCCAATTGTATATTTACGATACAGACAATGAAGTTGTCAATCGTATGTGAAATGCTAGGTGAATAATATACATGCTTTTCATTCTCACTTAATTTGCTTATTATATTTTCCTTACACTTATTTAATTAATTTAATCGTCAAATATTTGTCTTCGTAGTTCATCAGCTTTTGAAGATCAATGTGATGCATCGATTGTTATGCAGTTATCACAGATGCTGGATTCTATTAATCCTTTAGTTAAAGTTTTTAGATCAGTTAAGGATCATCCGTCTTTATCCTCTAGAGATAGCCTAAGGCTCAAGTTAATAAAAAAGCACACTACTGATGCTAGGATTTACAATCTCCCTACTGCTAATGAGATTACTGCTCTTATTGTTGGTGACTTTGATCCTGAAAATGTTGAGAGAGATATAATTGTTGAGGAAAGATCCAGAACATTACAGCGTATTGATGAATTGCATCCTCTTTATTTACCAATGCAATATCCTCTTATGTTTCCTCGTGGGGAGGATGGTTACCGACAGGACGTGTTATTTAGGTTTGCTAATTTTAATTCGAACAAGAAAGAGAAAACTCTTACCCTCCGAAAATATTTTGCTTATAATCTTTCAGGTTAGACCTTCACAATTTAATATTTTTTTGAGATGTGGTAAGTTGACACAGCAATTTATAGTTGATGGTTACACCATGATTGAATCTCAACGGTTACTCTACATAAGATTACACCAGAAAGAACTTCGAGCAGATAGTTATGTCACATTGACACATGCATTATCTAGAGGTGAGACCATCTCCTCTAATATTGGAAAGAGGATTGTACTTCCATCTTCTTTTACTGGAAGTGAAAGGTATAGTCGTGAAAATTTTCAAGATGCAATGACAATCTGTACAACGTGTGAATTTCCTGAACTTTTTATTACTTTTACATGTAATCCCAAATGGCCTGAACTGTGTATATTATTTGAAAGTATGAATTGCACAGCCCAAGACAGGCCAGATCTTCTTTCACGTGTGTTCAAGATTAAGCTTAATGCTCTCATGAAGAACATTACTAAAGAATTTTTGTTTGGTACATGTCGTGCAGGTATCATGTGAATAATTTATTATTATCTATCTAGCTTTATTTGTTTGGATATAATATAAATACTATAACTATTTTCTGAATATGTAGATATATATACAATTGAATTCCAGAAACGTGGTCTCCCACATGCACATATACTTATTTGGCTCAATGCAGAGCACAAGTTAACAAGTGAAGCACTCATTGACTCCGTTATTGTGCAGAGATACCTGATCAAGATTCAAATCCTAGACTTTATGAAGCAGTTAAATCTTTTATGATACATGGACCTTGTGGATTGGATAGAAAAAATTCACCATGTATGGTAAAGTCCAGATGTTCAAAACATTTTCCAAAGAAGTTCACTGATAGGACCTCATTTGACGAAGATGGATATTGCAAGTACCGCCGTCGTGATAGTGGTCATTTTATTGAGAAGAGTGGGATTAAACTCGATAGTAGGTTTGTTGTTCCATACAATCCTACACTTCTTCTTCGTTACCAGGCACATATTAATGTAGAATTCTGAAACCCAGTCCCGTTCAATTAATACTTATTCAAGTATGTTAGCAAAGGTCATGATAAGGTGACTGCTGCTCTTTGTAATTCAGATTGTGCTGATCATCTGAAGAGAATTGTGATGAGATAAAAACATATCTTGACTGTAGATACATTTCACCTTGTGAAGCTGTAGGAGAATCTTCGGGTTTGACATTAATTTCTGTGAACCTTCTGTTGAGCGTCTACCATTTCATCTTCCTGACCAACAAGGTGTTGTATTTCCTGACAATGCTCCTATAGATGCTGTTGTTTTTAATGCTACAGTAAAACAGACAAAATTTCTTGCATGGTTGAAGTTAACAATAAATATCCCAAGGCTAGGTTTCTAACTTATTCACAATTCCCGACCAAGTTTGTTTACAAAACTGATTCTCGACAGTGGTTTGAACGCAAATCAGGTCGTTCGATTGGTCGTCTTTATTATGTTGCTCCAGGTTCAAGTGAATTGTATTATTTGAGATTGTTGTTACGTTTAAAAAAGGGCCACATGTTTTGAAGACATAAGAACAATTAACGGTGTTTTATATCCCACTTTTAAAGATGCATGTTATGTCATGAGATTGCTAGATGACGACAAAGAATATATAGAAGGGATTATAGAAGGTAGCAAATGGTGTTCTGATTTTATCTCCGCAAACTTTTTGCAACTTTATTGATTCACAACACAATTTCCAGACCTGCTCATGTTTGGGAAAATACATGGATTTATCTATCTGATGACATCTTGCTTAAAGAGAGACATCGTACAGGCAATCCAGGTTCTTATAATACAAATTCTTCGATGATAATTTGTATATTTATATCTAATGAAGAGAATTTTAATTCATGTTCTTTTAATCTAGCATGTTTTTTTGGACTTAAAAGTAAATTTATTGTTGCTTAAATTGTATACATTGTAGATCTACACTTGGACGATGATCGTGTCCAAGAAATTGCTCTTGCAGAGATTGAGAATTTTCTTAAAATAAATGGTCGTAGCCTTGCTGACTTTCTGCCAATGCCAATTCCTAATGAAGCTGTTATGCAGAATATTGGGAATCTACTTATTAGTGAAGAACTTAATTATGACAGGAATGCTTTGCGAACTGAACATGCTCACCTTCTATCTTCATTAACCAATGAACAGAGGTCTATTTATGACAAAATCATGTCTGCTGTGAATGGAGGAATACCTGGTGTTTTTTTTGTAAATGGATTTGGCGGTTCTGGGATGACATATATGGAAGACGCTTACATCTGCTATCAGATCTAAGGGAGAAATTGTGCTTGCAGGTTTGTCTTAGTTAAACATAAAAATTTTAGAATCATCTTAAATCAATTAAATCTTTAGGATTATATTATTTTGATCTGATTTTCCTAATATTGTCTCAGTTGCCTCAAGTGGTATTGCTTCGCAACTAATACCAGGAGGAAGGACTGCTCATTCAAGATTTGCCATCCCTTTGAATATTGATGGGAATTCGACTTGTCATATAGTTCAAGGAAGTGATTTGGTTGAACTTATGGTACACACAAAGTTAATTATTTGGGATGAGGCACCCATGGCGCATCGGCATTGCTTTGAAGCATTAGATCGCACTCTAAGAGATATAATGCATTCCCAAAATGCAGCATTAGCAAAACATCCTTTTGGTGGAAAAGTGGTTGTCCTTGGCGGTGACTTTAGGCAAATTCTACCTGTTATTCCCAGAGCTGGCCGAGAAGATATTGTCTTGGCTTCATTAAATTCTTCATATTTGTGGCCCTCATGCAAGGTATTATCTTTAACCAAAAACATGAGGCTATCTCAAGGTAATAGTGTTGAAGAAAATTCCAGCATAAGTAGATTTGCTGAATGGATCTTGAAAGTAGGTGAGGGAAACATTGGCAAAATCATGAATGATGAGGAACATGAAATTACCATTGATGATGATATACTCATTGATGATGCTGAAGACCTTATTCAAGCTATTGTAGAAAGCACCTATCCGAAATTGGTGGACAATTATAAGAACTATGTCTACTTCAGCGAAATGGCTATATTGTCACCAACATTAGATGATGTTTGCTCAAGTGAACATATTTAGGTTCAGATTGCAATTTGTAATCAAGATCACAAGATCAACTCGCTGAAGTATACACAACTGAATTCCTCAACACCATATGCGGTTCAGGTCTACCATATTATCAACTTAAAACTTAAGGTTGGTGCACCAATAATGCTTCTCCGTAATATTGACCGTTCAATGGGTTTATGCAACGGAACACGACTGATATTAACTAGCATGTGTGAACACGTGATTGAAGCATCTATCATGTCAGGTAAATTTGAAGGGGGAGAAGGTCCTTATAGCACGTATGTTAATAAGTCCTTCCGATTATAAATTGCCTTTCAAGTTTCAACGCCGGCAATTTCCTGTTGTCCTCTCATTTGCTATGACAATTAACAAGAGTCAAGGACAAACATTGTCGAATGTTGGTATATATCTTCCTCGCCCTGTTTTTAGCCATGGCCAGCTTTATGTTGCTGTATCGCGTGGTACAAAACGATCAGGTTTGAAGATTCTTGTGACCGATGCAACCGTCGTCAGATGAGAACTACTACAAATGTTGTCTTCAAAGAGATATTCCAAAATGTCAAATAGAACTAATATTAAATCCATATATTCAATTTTAGCATTTTAGTCTTAACATATTATTATTTTCAATGTACTCTACTCAACTTAATTTTATATTCTCAACTTCAGCGTTTGACTTTTTACTCCTCCATTATTCTCTATCAATTTACTCCTTCTTTTCAAGTTAGATTCTTCATCAATATTATTATTAGTACTGTTCCATGATCTTTCATTATTCATATCCATGAATATTCGTCTTAGTTCTTTGAAGTATGCTGTTTGCATCAAGTTCTATTCTTCATTAGTGTGCTTCTATATATAATTCTATGTATATCCAAATGTAGATTTATGGCTTTTGACATACGCATTAACGGTTAACAGTCTCATTATTTAAACCATAAGATATCCATTTGAAAACAAGTTTATAAAACATATTATTACCAAAGGTCAGTGCTATTATATCACTTTCAGATTAAAATTGATGCAATTGAAAAACAATCTAACATAAACCTATGCTATTAAGAAATATTATATTATTCTTATTTATATTTGACATAACTGCAAACATATTCCATGCAGGGCACGGGTACAAATACTAGTAAAAGAAATGATAATATAATTTAAGGATCTTAAAAGAGAATAATGTGTAATTTACTTTGCTATTTAATTTTTCAGAACAACACTATTTACTTAAACAATAAATTATTATTTGTACGTTATGGTTTGTATTTAACAGCTCTTATACGAAATTAATAACTCAAAATCTTAAATCTCGATTAAAATCTAAAATATCAAATATATCACCTAAACACATTGTATTATTCACAAACCACAAAAGTGAATTGTTCATAATTCAAAGCTATATTTCTTCAAGTTCGAAGAGGTAAAAAAAAATCTTATTTGCCAATTTATTTTACATAAAAAAAACCAATATGTTTTTAAGTAGGCCCAAATTAAATTTAAAAGTGAATAATTAATTTTTTTAAAATATCCTTAAATTCTGAATTTTTATTATTCCTAACCACGAGTGTACACATTAATAAATAAATAAAGTGCACTAATTAATTATTATTAAATTTATTTTAAATTAAATTTAAAATCAAAATTAATATTAACATTAGATTTTATAATATATTATCAAAATTAGATCTTTCTAATTTTCTTTACATTTTTTATTTAGATAAAAGTGTATTTTATGTCCCCAAATTTATACTAATATTTGTGAGCCCCTTTTGTTTAAGAAAAGAAGAAATGAGAGTGAAGTTAATATTGATTATCATAAATATTAAAATTTATTTAATATAATAAGAAAGAAAATAAAATAACTTTAAAAGAAATGTATATTCTTTTTTAAGTAAATTAATTTATTAGTATTAAATTAAAATAAAAGTTATATTAAAGTTAGATATTTATAATAAACTGTCAAAATTTTAACAAAATTTTAATTATCTTCATCTTTTGTAAAAAAACATAGATCACAATTGAAGTATATCTTCGATTTCTTCACCTAAATTGTTATTTTCCAAATAAAAATACATTTTTTTTTATATTTTAACTGTGATCTTCAAATTTTTCTTTTGTAGTTTGAACTAATTAAATAAAAAAGGTGAAGAATGTCACGACCCCCGTTTAGAACCGTGACCGGCACAAACACAGGGAATATCCCTATGCCTGTAAGCCTTATCACCTAATTGACAAAATATCTATTATTGAAAATACATCCACATGCAGTATAATACCATGGCTACACCGAAAAGGTGGCCTATCCTAGGCAAGCAAATCCACGGCCGGTGCCGCTTCAAGATATAGATATAGGAAAACACACATAATATATATAACCTGTGTACTGACTACACATCCGAAGATGCTGCGTATCCTATTTCACATGCAACAAATATATATATATATATATATATATATATATATATATATATATATATATATATATATATATTTTGGAAACAAGTTTTCCCTGCATTGTAATCTAACGGATCCTGATCTTTAAGGTGTGTGAAGCTGACAGTTCTAGATTTAGTGATACAATATAATTTGGTACGTCTACCCTTTACTTTATGATACAATGATAAAGTAAATTAAATAATAATTCCAATTTATTCACCCACATGAACAAGTTGCGGGCCTTGGAAAGTGTTGCTCAACCCTCGTTCCACCGAGACTTCTTCCACCTGTACTTAACATGTTTCTGTGTAGTAAAAATGAGGTGTGAGTCTTAACCACGCGACTCAGTGACGAGTCTCCCATCCCCGGAGCAAGGTGGGTACCATAGCGTTGGGTTTGGGAGTCATATACAATCACATGCAAAAACAACTAGTTACTGTTGTTAACATACATTCTTGGTGATCACACAACAACAGAAAATTCCACCCAAACACTCACATGCATTTAATAACTGTAAACATGCAGCAGTTTATTCCACGTCATCAATCAACAAGTAAACATGTAACATATAGTGCCGGCTTTTACCTACCGATCTTCTCACGTCTCAGCATGTCTGAATCAAACACGACGTGGGTTGCGTAATCCTGTACGTTACCACTACGTCGCACAATCAGCAATTATATGGAAACACAGATAATTTATACATACACAAAGGTGCTAAACATACATCTACTTAATCTCTCCAACTCTGGGTATCTACTAGCCACTACATAGCTTTCCCACTTCGAACCCGTGCACTCGGGTTGCTGGCCACCACGTGGCAAAGCTTACCTAACCCATTCACTTGGGTACTGGTCACCTCGTGACAATTCTGTTAATCAAACAACGCTTAACCCATTCACTTGGGTACTGGTCACCTCGTGACAATTCTGTTAATCAAACAACGCTTAACCCATTCACTTGGGTATTGGTCACCTCGTGAAAATTTTATTAATCAAACACAATCAACTTCTATATATCAAACAACTGATACGTAGCGACCACGTGGCATGTCTTGACCCCTTGCTGCGGGGCAATAGCTTGAGCCCACTCGTCCATTACCCAACCAGGCCACATGGCGGGCACGACACGACGTCTCGAAGCATGGCCACTGACACACCCTGGACCAACTCCATAGGATGATTTCTCTTTTACTAGGCTAGGCTCACGGTTCACCCGTAGGTTTCTCCCGTGTCTCTTTACCTTAGTCTCACATATTAATAGGATTCTTTGTATCTTTCCCGAAGGATCAACAATTTTTTTCCTTATTAATATGTACAAGTATCCTCAACAGGATATAACTCATATACCCGTCCAGATGCACTCTCTGAGCCTCAAGCTATCGTCACAGCAATATAAAACCTTTCTGACCCTATTGCCAGGATAGGGCGATGACCATCGTCATGGTGATTATAAAACTGAGGTCTTAAGTGTCATCTGACGTTGTTTTAGTCGATGTCTCACATCGCTAGCATAACCAAATCCGAAACCCACCAATAACTCCTTTTGCATGATTATAATCTAAGTCACCGTCGTGACGAGTTTTCAAAATAAAAGCTTAGTCCTTCCGTACACGGACTCTTGCCACCGTCGTGGAAAAGATTTAATAAAATACTCATCATGCCTCCGGAGTGTATGAGTTGGATTTATAACACATCAATCATAGCAAACAATTAAACTCTACTCCTATGTCTTCCTATCCAAGCTTCTTTCCACAACCTATTTTCTATTTCTTTCATTCTTTTAGCATTCTATATCTCTAGCTAACACATACAAGGCAAGCAGAGAATATACATACCCATGTAATCCACATGAGCATACAACCCTAGGAGCAGAGATGGAAGAACCCTCACCTTGGTCACTTTACTTAACATTCCCTTTGAGCACTCTTGTCTCCAAGGAAGCACTTGAATCCTATCACATACAACCAATTCAATCCAAATCAATTTTCATACATCAACTTCTATTTCACCACATAAGTCCTATCACATATAATCATTTCCGCCATATTCTAAATTCATAATTACATAGCAACTTAAAACTACATTCAAGGCTAACCCAAAACCCCTTATTAAGCTAAGGTCATCATTTAGAGTTCTTTTTAAGTTAAAAACAATTTATGCTTAAGTAAACAAGTACAAGGCAAGCAGAGAATATACATACCCATGTAATCCACATGAGCATACAACCCTAGGAGCAGAGATGGAAGAACCCTCACCTTGGTCACTTTACTTAACATTCCCTTTGAGCACTCTTGTCTCCAAGGAAGCACTTGAATCCTATCACATACAAACCAATTCAATCCATATCAATTTTCATACATCAACTTCTATTTCACCACATAAGTCCTATCACATATAATCATTTCCACCATATTCTAAATTCATAATTACATAGCAACTTAAAACTACATTCAAGGCTAACCCAAAACCCCTTATTAAGCTAAGGTCATCATTTAGAGTTCTTTTTAAGTTAAAAACAATTTATGCTTAAGTAAACAAGTCTTGCCACTTGCTCACTCTTCAAGCTCCTTCAATGAAGGATTTTGCCAAATATGGAAACTTCTCATTTTCACCATGGGTCCACACATAAAAAAAATTCCAACCATTGGGCAATCTCTCATTTCATTTAAAAAGTGTAAGCAATTCATTTAGAACCCAAACAAACCAACAATTCTAATAAAATCCAAAATTCTTTCCAAAATGGCAAAATTCGCACCGTAGGTTCATAGAGTAAAAAACATCTATGTAAGTTATGATTTGTGGGTTCTCTATGTCCTAAAGGAACCCTAGGGTGCTATATATCAATGAGTAACTCATTCCTAACAAGAAAACCATAATTAAGAAGTGGAGACATGATTTTTGGGACTTACCTCTTACAAGTCCGAATTTGGGGGTTTTTGGAAGATTGCCCAAGCTTCTTGGAGCTCAACAATGGTGGAGGAGACTTGAAGAAACTTAGGAATGATGATTGGAAGCAAAGGAAGTGGTGGGAAGTGGGAGATTTTGGGATTTTCTCCTTTGCCTATCACATAAGAATGAAAAAGAGAAGAGAATAAGAAGAGGAAGAAGGAGTGGCGTGCTGGAGCAAAAATATGGTGCTTAAAAATTGGGTTTGAGAATTTAAGGTAGTTTGGGCAATTGACAACTTTTAGGGTATGGTGAAATAGAGTTTTGATTGGATTTTCTTAACTATATTTATTTGTAGGCAAGAACAGGAAAATTTTGAAATTTTTGGCTAATAATAAGCCTATTAAAAATATATGTTATTGAGTGTCTTGTAGATGAAAATTTCCTACCCAGTATGATTTTTATTTTCGAAAAATTCTCAAATTTAAACTATAAGCTTTGAATAATTCATATGACCACTTTTGAATAAAATTATAATTTTACTACCTAATTTTCATATTTATTTTAATTTCTTAAATTCTCAACTCTAAAACTATTAAAATCTTAATTATATCCCAAAAATTTTATTTCACTCTAAGAAATTTATTTTTATTTTCTTTAGCCAAAATTTTAACTTCAATTTCACAATTTTATCAATTTAATATTATCCCTTCAATTCCTATTAATTTCAAGTTTCCAATTTCTTAGGTCCTGAATTAAATCCTGAAAATTATTTTCTACTTCCTTTCTTTCCCTTTCATTTTATTTTAAACCTCGAAAAAATTTCTTTCCGGTTTCTTTTAACTTTCACATATATTTTATTTTATTTTATTTTTTTCTAAGGTTTTAATTCCTAGCCTCGAAATAAATCATTCTTAAATCCTCGAAATTTTAAATAAATCATTCTTTAATCCTCGAAATTTTCCAGGGTATTACAAAAGAAAGAATAAAAAATAATAATTTTGATAATTTATTATAAATATATAATTTATATGTAATACCTGAGGATATTTTAACTGGCATCATGTATTAAATTAAATTTATTAAAAAAATAAAAGTGGAAAATGAGATGACAAATAATACTATATATATATTTTAATATTATTATTATTATTTTTTATTACTTGTAAGATTATATTTTTTTATAAGTATATATGTTAATTAAATATATATATATATATATATGTTAAAAGAAGAAAAAGGGAACCAGATTCCTTCTCTTAAGTAATATATACATATGTTAATTTAATATATATATATATATATAATAAGAAAAACAATAGAAAGGAATAAAAGAAAGGAAAGCAGATTGAAAGAAAAGAAGAGAAATAGAACGTGAAAGAGAAAGAGAACCACGAGGGGGAAGAGGGGAAAACGGAAAAGACGAGAGAGGGGGGAGAGGGCACCGTTCACGGGAACGCACGGAGGGGAGGCGGAGCAAGGCGTTGACGGGCTGAGCACGAGTGGTGGCCGGAGTTCAACGCCGCCTTGTGACTGAATCTCAAGCGCTGTGATCATATGTATATTATATGTACGTGTGATTGATTATGTGTATATGTATAGACTGAAGCGGCGTTGAGCGAGCCGTGGATTGAGTGCTACTTAGGTCATCGGATAAGGATGGCCATATAAATACTATATTGTTTGTATTAGAAATGGGTAGTTATGCATATATAAGAATGTCAATCAGGAATTAGAGGCTTACGGGATAGGAGAAATCCTACCTCCCGTGCCGGTCACAGACGTCCGATAGGGGGTCGTGACAAACTTGGTATCAGAGTCTGGTTAATTTAAACTGTATGAAGCCATAGGTATAACCGGGTGTCGGTTTACCCCTCTTTGTGTACCCGGGCACAACGTGGGAGTAAAAAGGCACTTGTGGAAGTACCCAGGAAATTGTATCAGCCTTTCTTTCTACTCTCTTTTATACGAAATGTCATTAATATACGTGTATTTTTTAGGTGTGGTCCTTGTGCAGTATAGGGATGTCACCTATTACGAGACGGACTAGGGGTGGAGGGAGAACTCCTGCTGAAATTGATCAAGAGTCAGTTCGAGAGGAGGTAATGCCCACCCGAGGCCGAGGTAGAGGCCGTACCCGAGGCCGAGGTAGAGGTCGTGCCCGACGTCGAGGTAGAGCACAAGTGAGAGGGGAAGAGAGGAGACCGTCACCGGAACCTCAACCTCAAGTAGAGACAGGTGCACCTTCCGTGGCGGAAATGCTCACGGCAGGATTTCAAGAACTAAGAGAGGAATGACGAGGCAAATACAGAGGGAGGTACGCCGATTAGTAGTCGGCGAGGAAGAACAAGAGAGGGTTCCTAGCAATCAAGAGATGGAGGTTGTTGAGCAAGAGGATAGGGAATGGCAACAACCACAGGAAATGCCTCGTGAACCACGGGCAGCACTCCGAGAGCTACCAATTTCAAAATTTCTGAAGCTTCATCCACCCACTTTCTGCGGGACTAGTGAGAAAGAGGACCCGCAGTACTTTATCAGAGATGTGGTCAGAATTGGACGCATGCTGAGGTGCTCAGGCCATGAATTAGTGGAATTAACTTCATTCCAGCTGAGGGGAGCGGCTAGAGTATGGATAGAGTCCGTACAAACGAGGTATTCACGTAGAGTGGCACCGATGACCTGGGAAGATTTTCAGAGGGAATTCCTGGGTCGATTTTTACCTGAAGGCACCAAAGATGCGAAGCGTCAGTAATTCGAGGAGTTGTGGATGACGCCTAACATGACCGTGACGGAGTATGAGTTACTTTTTACTGAACTGGCTCAATTCTCACCTGAGTTAGTTCCTGATGAAGAGGCGAGGATCAAGAGATTCATACACCGACTCACGGAGCCTTTGTTTACTGCTTTGCTACCTCAGAGGAGACAGTTTGAGACTTTAGCCCAAGCAGCAGACTGTGCTAGAATGATTGAAACCAGGAAGAGGTATGGGACGTCTGTTGATCCTAAAGTCAAGTTAATTACAGGTAGTGACAACCATGGAGGTGGAAGTAAGAAAAGGAAGACAACAGGTGGAAGTGCAGGATACTCAGGGTCCGTAGGAGGACTATCCTCAACTACCACCTATGAAACAGGTACAAGAGGTAATATTCAAGGGGGACAGAGGGAACAAGGGGGTGGAAATGCCGGGAAGACAAAGCCCCAGTGTGTGACTTGCGGCAGATTTCATTCTGGCATATGTCGGAAACTGACAGGTGGATGCTACCATTGTGGCCAGATGGGCCATATGGCTAGAGAGTGTCCAAAGAAGAAAGAGGGTACAAGTGTGAGAAGCAATCCGACGCCGAGGAGTACACCTATTCCAGCCCCACTAGTGAGAACCGTGCCACCACAGGTAGCAAGTACAGGTGCAGCTAGAGGCCGTGGTACAGGATCTAGTGGCCGAGGGCCAGGGGCGGTAGGTGGAGGACAAACGCGGGTATTCGCACTCTCTCAGCAGGATGCTCATGCATCAAATGCAGTTGTGACAGGTACTCTTATTGTCTGCTCTCTTGAAGCACGAGTCTTATTTGATTTCGGCTCCACTCATTCCTATGTGTCACATGCATTTGCCTCTAAATTCAACAAAAGTCCATCTAGGATGGAAGAAACAGTAATGGTCTCTACACCAATGGGAGAATCGGTACAAGTAGAATATGTGCATAAGTCTTGCATTGTGGAGGTCGATGGTCATGAGACTGTGGCAGACCTTCGGTTGTTGTGTATGGTTGATCTTGACGTGATCCTTGGAATGGATTGGTTGTCGTCTTGCCATGCGGTTGTGGACTGCAGGGCTAAATGCTTGAAATTTAATATGCCAAAAGAGGAGCCTTTTGTGATACGGGGTGACGGAGCTGCACCGTATTCAAGCTTGATCTCGGCTTTGAAGGCATCCAAATTACTTGCAAAGGGATGCAAAGGGTACTTGGAATTCGTCCAAGATACCACAAAAGAAGTACTTTCACCGACTCAAGTACCTGTAGTGCGAGAGTTCTTGGATGTATTTCCAGAAGAATTGCCGGGGTTGCCGCCCGATCGTGAGATTGAATTTGGAATTGAGCTGCAACCTGGTACTCAGCCTATCTCCACACCACCTTACCGTATGGCTCCGAAAGAGCTGAAGGAGCTACATACCCAATTGCAAGAATTGCTTGACAAGGGTTTTATAAGACCCAGTTTCTCTCCTTGGGGTGCACCGGTCCTTTTTGTAAAGAAGAAGGACGGATCTTTGCGGTTGTGTATCGATTATCGAAAGTTAAACAAGGTAACGATCCGCAATCAATATCCACTGCCGAGGATAGATGACCTATTTGATCAGTTGCAGGGTGTGAAGCGGTTTTCTAAGATTGATATGCGATCTGGGTATCACCAATTAAAGATTCGAGAATCAGATATAACCAAGACCGCATTTCTGACCCGATACGGACATTACGAGTTCTTGGTGATGTCTTTCGGATTAACTAATGCTCCTGCAGCGTTCATGGACATGATGAACAGGGTCTTTAAACCATTTCTGGACCGATTTGTCATTGTCTTCATTGACGACATATTGGTTTATTCAAAGAATTCTGAGGAACATGCTGAACACTTGAGACTAGCTTTGCAGAGGTTGAGAGAGGAAAAACAGTATGCCAAGTTCTCTAAGTGTGAATTCTGGCTTGACAGAGTTACCCTTTTGGGTCACGTGGTATCATCAGAGGTAATCCACGTTGATCCAAGTAAGGTAGAGGCAGTGAAGAATTGGTCCCAGCCTACCTCTGTTACCGAAATTCGCAGTTTCTTGGGTTTGGCTGGATATTATAGAAGATTTGTGCAGGACTTCTCTAAGGTTGCTACACCTATGACTAGACTGACTCATAAAGGAGTGAAGTTTGTATGGGATGACAAGTGTGAGCAGAGTTTTCAGGAGCTGAAAGACAGTCTCACCACCGCTCCGGTGCTGACATTACCTGAAGGCACATGAGGGTATGTGGTATACTGCGACGCGTCGAGGATCGGGTTAGGGTGTGTTTTGATGCAGCATGGCAAGGTGATCGCGTATGCATCGCGACAACTGAGGAAACATGAGAAGAACTACCCGACTCACGACCTTGAAATGGCGGCTGTAGTATTCGCTTTGAAAATATGGAGACACTACTTATATGGTGAGACTTGTGAAATTTATATAGACCACAAAAGCCTCAAATACATTTTTGAGCAGAAAGACTTGAACTTGAGACAACGTCGATGGTTGGAGTTGTTGAAAGACTACGACTGCACGATCTTGTATCATCCAGGGAAGACTAATGTGGTAGCCGATGCTCTGAGTCGGAAATCCATGGGCAGTCTTGCTCATATAAGTGAAGAAAGGAGACCGTTAATTAGAGAACTGCACGAGCTAGAGCAAACGGGAAATCAATTTGAGATTGGAAGTTCTAACTCACTTTTAGCCCATTTGCAAGCTAAGTCCTCTTTGGTCGAAGAGGTGAAGGCTAGGCAAGACGAAGATACCGACCTCAAGCAAATCAGGGATACCATAACTAAAGAGAAAGGGGACGACGTCCAATTCTCTATAAATGATTTTGGGATACTTCGGTTGGAGGGACGGTTGTGTGTCCCTATGGTTGATGACTTGAAAGAAAGAATACTTGAAGAAGCACACCGGACAGCGTATACAATCCATCCGGGAGCTAATAAAATGTATCATGACCTGAAATAGTTGTATTGGTGGAATGGCATGAAAAAGGATGTCGCAAACTATGTAGCCAGGTGTTTAGTGTGCCAGCAAGTCAAGGCTAAACACCAGAAGCCCCCCGGAACATCACAACAGATAGAGATACCTGAGTGGAAATGGGAGAGGATAACGATGGACTTTGTAACAGGGTTGCCAAGATCACAACGGGGATTTGATTCGGTTTGGGTAATAGTGGATCGCATGACTAAGTCCGCACACTTCCTGCCAGTTAAGACCACTTACGGAGTGAGTCAATATGCACAGATTTACCTATCAGAAATCGTTAGATTGCACGGTGTGCCAGTGTCCATAATATCTGATAGGGGTCCACAGTTAACTTCTAGGTTTTGGAAGTCATTGCAGGAAGTGTTGGGAACTAGAGTTGATTTGAGTACTGCGTTCCACCCACAGACCGACGGGCAATCAGAAAGAACCATTCAGATTCTTGAGGACATGCTTTGGGCGTGTATTATGGATTTCGGCGGAAGTTGGGAAAGGTATTTACCGTTGGCTGAGTTTGCGTACAATAATAGTTATCAAGCAAGTATTCAAATGGCACCTTTCGAGGCTCTGTACGGCCGTAGATGCAGATCCCCGATTGGGTGGTTCGAGGTCGGAGAAGCTAGCCTAGTCGGCCCGGAATTGCTACAGGATGCCTTGTAGAAGGTAAAATGTATAAGGGAGAGATTACTGACGGCTCAGAGTAGGCAAAAGTCTTATGCAAATAATCGAAGGAGAGAACTGGAGTTTGCCGTTGGAGATCAGGTGTTCTTGAGAATATCACCGATGAGAGGCGTAATGCGGTTCGGTAAGAAGGGGAAGTTGAGTCCTTGGTATATCGGACCATTTGAAATCTTAGAACGAATCGGGAATGTAGCGTATCGGTTGGAATTGCCTATGGAATTGGAGGGGGTACACCCTGTCTTTCACGTATCAATGCTTCGGAAGTATCTTCCCGATCCCTCGCACGTGATCCAATCGCAAGACGTGCAACTAACCGAAAATATGATGTATGAAGAGGAGCCAGTGGAAATCTTAGATCGGCAGTTGAAGAAACTCAGAACGAAAGAGATTCCATTGGTTAAAGTTCTGTGGAGAAACCACTCGACCGAAGAAGCTACGTGGGAGGTCGAGGGTGAAATGCGGAGGACGTATCCTCATCTATTTCGAAACAAAGGTTAGTATTTTGTTCGAAATTCAGGGACCGAATTTCTTAAGGGGGGAAGATTGTAATACCCGAGGATATTTTAACTGGCATCATGTATTAAATTAAATTTATTAAAAAAATAAAAGTGGAAAATGAGATGACAAATAAATACTATATATATTTTTTTTTATTATTATTTTTTTTATTACTTGTCAGATTATATTTTTTTTATAAGTATATATGTTAATTAAATATATATATATATATATATATATATATATATGTTAAAAGAAAAAAAAGGGAACCAGATTCCTTCTCTTAAGTAATATATACATATGTTAATTTAATATATATATATATATATATATATATATATATATAATAAGAAAAACAATAGAAAGGAATAAAAGAAAGGAAAGCAGATTGAAAGAAAAGAAGAGAAATAGAACGTGAAAGAGAAAGAGAACCACGAGGGGGAAAAGGGGAAAACGGAAAAGACGAGAGAGGGGGAGAGGGCACCGTTCACGGGAACGCACAGAGGGGAGGCGGAGCAAGGCGTTGACGGGCTAAGCACGAGTGGTGACCGGAGTTCAACGCCGCCTTGTGGCTGGAGGAGAATGAGAGCTCGGGTTAGAGAGAGAAAGCAAGGGGAGAGAGCTTTCTCGCCGAAAAACATCGTCTCTTCACCAGGGAAGATAGCTGGGAGTCTCCTCTACTCCATATCGTCCTTCTAACCGGTTGAATCGAGGTGAGAAGTCTCGAAACTCTCAAACCCCAATTTTATCAATTTTAGGGATTTTTGGAAAGATCCCAATTGATTCAATCTGAGTGTTCTGGGTCCTAAATTGAAGTACATGCATGCTAGGAAGTGAGTTGGAAGCTTAGGAATTGGAACCAAATTTATGGAATTTATCCGGGTTGGAAAAAGTGTAGGAAAATGTGATTGTTAAGGTTTAAGGGTGTTGTGGAATGACTTGGGGTGCATTGAAAGGTTGAATAATAATTATATAATTATTAAAAATTATTGGAATGTACGAGGGATTAAAACCCGAGTAATTTTCGTCTCGCCCGGAACCCCGTTCGGGGAAAAAGAGACAATTTTCTAATTTTACGCGTATTCGGGTATGTGTATTCATGTGTAGGTAAAGTATTGGAAGTTATTTTAGTAAAGGGAAGTTTTAGACAAGTAGAATTTATGCCTCTTGAGCCATAAATTCAAGACTCGGGAAATGGAAACTTCAAATGGACACATAGAGGTAGAATTGGGTAACCTTGCATTCCCAAATTCAACGCTTCCGAATAGCGTGATTAAGAGAGGGTTGGACACGAATAGAAACATGCTAGGTGTCCTAAAACTAGTTGAGGGCATTTCTAAGCCAACAACTAGTCTATGGAATTAATTAGAGAGAACATGAGCACTAGCGTTGCATGTACACTATAGCGGTTGAATTTTCAAGATTCTGAATCTCTCAAATATATGTGTATAGGGCACCATACTATAAGTTGACTTTCGGGCGCACCGAGAGCCAATCAGAGGGGTCAACCAGGTGAGGGGCTTTCCTATCCTTGCCCTATAGGGTTGACTGCGGATATGGATATATGGTTTGCTTTCTTGCCTATTTGTAGGAATTACATGTTAGATAACATGCTATTGTTGTTCCTATATTATAGTATACGTGAAAACGTGCTATATGTGTATTTGTGAATTGTAAAAGCGATGGTGGCTCAAGGAGCCTTATATGAAAAGAAGGTCCACGGGACCTATACGATATCGGGGGTAGGATCGAGTAAATACTATTGAAGGGTGTGGTTTTGTATGTAAGTCCTTAAAGAGGATAGACCTAGGTGACTTTGTTCTGAACCAAGAGTCCGAATTAGAAACCACTTGAAAATCTAGATTTGCCTAAGAAGAAGTAAAATGAACAAGTAGTGGTCCATAGGGGTCATTGATGGCACAACGCGGAAACCGAGTCTATCACGGGTGGTCCGGGTAGACTGAATCTCTTGTCTTGAGTCAAACCACAAATACAGAGTATATGAGTTCTCCACATTGTGGCTATTGCCTTGGGTAAACCGAGGTCAGATGAGTCGCCGGCTATTGCTCCAAGTGAAGTCTTGGGGTCAGACTATTGTTCCAAGTATAGTCTTGGGACCAAGGGTTCCTAGAATGATCAACTAGGTTCCCATATTGCTCACGTGAGATATTGCCTTCGGGCCATATTCCCTCCTAACGGAGATATTGCCTTCGGGCCAGTTTATGATTATGACTACTTGAATACAGAGGACCACTTGGAATTATATGTTAAATCATGATATGATGTATGTGTGAATTTAAAGGTATGTAAATCCATGCTTTAAATTCTTTATTGTGAATATGATGTACGTTAATTGCCTGGCCACCTAATATATGAAAATTTAAACCCGTTATATGCGTATGTGTTTGTGATTGGCTCCTCTTCCCCAGTTGTAGTGGTACCCGCTACTACACCAGGGATGGAAAAGCCTCTCACTGAGTCTGTTTGACTCACCCCAATGTTACATGTTACAGACATAGGTGGTATAGGCATCGGGAGCGCTTCCACCTCATCTCAGGGAGGCGGACAGACTTAGAGACCGCACGCTTTGTTCGCGTGGGTAGTATTGATATATGTATTTTGTTAGGATGTATATGTATATGATTCTTTTGGTATAGCATTGTTTTGTACAGTTGCTATATGCATATATGTATATGTCATACTTTAGAACTGTCGGCTTCATACAGATTAAAGATTGGTCTTGTTGTTGGGGATATAGGTTGTGATATGATGAATATCATGTGTATATATATATGGATGTGACCCCTGCATGTGAATAGGATAGATCACACGCACTGAGCGTGTGGTCAATATGTAAACTTATATATATGTGTGACTGAATACTTGATTGTGTGAAAATACGGCTTCCGCATGTGAATAGGATAGGTCACACGCATTGAGGCATGTGATCAATATGTATATTTTATGCAGGTGTGTGATTGAATATATATGCTTGACTGTACACAGGGATTCTGCATGTGAATAGGATAGATCACCCGCCCTCAAGCGCGTGATCAATATGTATATTATATGTACGTGTGATTGATTATGTGTATATGTATAGACTGAAGCGGCGTTGAGCGAGCCGTGGATTGATTGCTACTTAGGTCATCGGATAGGGATGGCCATATAAATACTATATTGTTTGTATTAGAAATGGGTAGTTATGCATATATAAGAATGTCAATCAGGAATTAGAGGCTTACGGGATAGGAGAAATCCTACCTACCGTGCCGGTCACGGACGTCCGATAGGGGGTCGTGACATTATATATTAATTTTTTATTTTAATTTAAGAAATATTAGTTCAGTGTCATTTTCTTATGGACAATTTTATAAAATAAATATTTCATATTAGTTAAGTCTATATTAAATTATTTAAATAATAAACATAAGTGTTTTATCATATAGCTTGTTATTTTTCATATAAAAAACATATTGTTCATTTTTCAATTCTGATATTATTTTTTATTTTTGCAATTTGAGCCAATTAAATTAAAAAGGTAAAGAAAATTTTAAAGTTACATGTTGATAGTATATTAATTATAAATGTCTTCTTTATATAAAAATTATGGTTTTAATTTCAAAAAATTAATATTTCACTATTACTTTTTTAGTTAAAATTACTATTGTATTTGCTCTTTTTTTAATATTCGTCAAATACTTATTTTATTATTTTAATAGTAAACATAATGTTGTTTTGGTTTGAATGGAATAAATTGTAAATTTTTTTCTCTTAAAAAATGAGAGTGTAATGTTTTAAGATAGATAAGATCAGAGAATATAACTTACTATACTATTTAATTAGTACTGTTATTTACTTAAATAATTAATTAATATTTATGTTATGGTTTATATTTAACCATTTTTATAATGGAATTAATAGATTCAATAAATTGAATCTAAAGTGAAATACAATGGATCAAATATGTCATATATTGAAAAAAAATTTAGAACATATATTTTATGATATCAAAATAAATATTTAAAACATTATAACACATAATATGTTTTTGTATATTATATATAAATTATTTATATATCAAATATAACTTATACATGTTATAATTATTATTATCGATATAATTTATATATTTAAATAAATTATCCTAAAATAATACCCGTGCGTATGGCACGGGTCATAATCAATCAATATATATATATATATATAACCTATTAGAATATATGTATATATATAAGTTTTCTTTTAATTTCATGGTTTTTCATCACATCCTCATGCTTTTCTTCTAATCTTTCACATTTGTTGTCCAATTATATATTCCAATAAATTAAACAAATCCTTGTTCTCACCGTTTGGTTTCTCGCACATATTTCTTTTACAATAAATTATACTCTCTCTTTTTTTAAACTACACTTTCTTTTATCAATCAATATATCTATTACTTATTATAAAACAAAAACCACACCTTTACACGTCTTACATTGTCGTTATTTTTTTTCTTTTTTTTAAACTATTAAATGTACACTTTTCTCATTATTTTTTTTGTAAACCGTGCTTTCAATAAAAAAATCAAATAAAAATGAAATTAACTTCACTTCAAAATAGATAAATGATATAAATATGTATTATTTTTATTATTATTTTGATGAATTATTATTATTATCTTTATTAAATAAACAATTTTTTTTTTATTAAAAGTACAAATAACATCACAATATAATCACATTAAAATGAGAATTTTAATTAGGTTGTAAGAAGGATAAAATGAGAATTTTGAAATTTGAGTAAGGGTAGTTTTGTTTCAAGAAAATTTAAATTTTAACTTTTGCTTTTGATTAGAAGTAAAAGCTCTAATTTCTAGATTATACTTAAAGCTAAAAAAAATTTTCTGCTAAAACTCAAAAGCTTTTCAAAAAATTTATCAAACACCTAAAAATAATAAAATAAGTCTCTTTTTTTTGCTATGAAAAACAATATATTACAAAAACCAGCAAAAGCACACCACCAAAGAAAATAAGCGGTTTTAAAGTTTCTAGAAACTTGGCCAAACAAATCCTAAGTTATATCTATATGGTAAGAACTTGTTTGTTTCTCTCTTGCATTCAGAGAGAGAAATACCAAGAGAAAAAGGATTATGAATTTGAAGTAAATACTAATTTTTGATATATTTTGATGGAAATGCATTGTTTCATGTTACCAACACAATGCACGAGTACGAATAGGTGCAAATGTATTAATGCTCATGGAGATGATATTATAAGTATATTAATAATAGATTTGTTTTTTTTATCTTCATCACGATATTGAAGATGTTACATGTGTGTATTTTATGTGGTGCAATTGCAGACTTACAGTACCATGGAAGAGTTAGAAAACAAAAAATTTATTAATCTTCAAAGTTTTTTATATATTGTTTTTAAGAAAATATTTAATTTCCTACCTTAAAAGAACTTTTCTAATTGTATTTATCACAATTAGTGTTTGGTGTGAATCTTCAATTAGATATTTATAAATAATTAAAAAAAAATTATATGTTAGTATAATATTTTTTGTATTTATATAAGTAAATATTGAATATAATTATTAATTAATAAGTTCTTTAAACATTTAAAATGATTTGAATAGAAACAACCCGTGCTTTGCACGGGTCACAATCTAGTTTATAATAAAAGATAGGATTTATCTAATGTACTTTTGCATATTAACTCAAATTCAATATTAATTTATTTTTTTTAACGGTCTCTTCACTGAGAAATATTTATAATTTATAAATATTAATTAATAAAAAAACTCATCATGGATAGCAAGATGATATTAGTTAAAATTAATAATTTATTTAATTAAAATTTAATAAATTATAAAACAAATTAATATTTTTTAATAATATTAACAAATTACAAAATGAATCTATTTGTTTATTTAATATATAACATTGATAGCATTATAGTCTATACAAATTATTCTTTGTAATTTAATAATCTATACTTTGTAACTCAGTTTATCAAATATAATCTGGCCAAAAAAAAAAGTTTATCAAATATAAACAATTTCTCCTTTATATTATTTTTAAAGAAGTTCTATTAAAAAAAGTTATTTAAGTACAAAAGGTGGGCTTAATAGTAATGACCAAAAGTAGTACATACTAAAAAAGTGAAACAAAAGGAGGATCATCAATGACGACAACGGACCCAGAGAAAGGGTATGATGGAAGGAGGAGTAGTCACAATCAACCTTTCATGTTTTACACTTTTACCTTTCTCCATTTATTTATTTATTTTTATATGAAACTGAATATATTATATCAAGAATCATCCAACTTCCAAGGCTAACTCATCAATCAGACACATTTGGTTACATGAATATTGAATTGTTGGATATATTGGGGTCTTCGGGACTAAATATCCGCCCATGTTGGAGTCCGATCGGGTCAAGTGAGGATCCGTTGGAAAGCTTGCAGAGAGACGAAGAGAACAAAATGAAAACGACTCTCATCGGAGGTCACACGAGCCCGTACTCGTGGCCCAAAGTGGGCTAGGTGATCATGATGGAAGTGAACATTTTGTTCATATTCCAAGTCCCACATTGCTTGCGTCAATGATGGGAGCTCTCTCATCCTCCTATAAATAGGAGTGACTCCACCCCTTTCTAGTGGCTCATTCCATGTGTTGGAAAGGGGGGTCCCGTTTGGGAACCCCACTCAGTATAAGTTTTCTCTTTCTCTTGAGTCCTCTTCCGCGCATCAGTCGTGGACATGTGGCTCTACCTCTCGTAGGTAGAGTCCTCCATTTGGCGCGGCCCTTTTCGGTGTTCGTCGATTAGAGGTCAGCCCTGGTGGAGCAGAGGCACTGTCAAGATCCAAGGTTTTAGCAATGGCGTCCAGGTTAGTAGCTTCCGCAATATTTATTTTTGCCTGGATTTATTTTCGGTTTTTCATTTAGGTCCCTGGGTCGGGTCGGGTCATGTGGATCCGGGCTTTCCCTACATTGGTATCATAGCCTGGTTATGCTAGAGCTCTGTTCTCCAGGGATTGATGAACCGAAAAGGGTTAGGAACATGTTTAGGGCTTGTTTGTTTAAAACTTAGGAACATGCTTAGGTTCCCAATTTCAATTATATGTTTTTAATTTTAATTTAAAACATGTGATAGTCAAATATTGTAGGGTAGGGTACCATAATTTTTGAATTTAAGTTATATATGTTAATTTTTTAATTCAATATTGATTGGTAACCCATACCCTAAAACCTAGAAACATGTTTAGGTTCCCCTCTCAAATATTAAAGACCCTAATTTGCATGCATGTATATATTATTTAAGGTATGTGTACCCTACGAATTAGATATATATCTGTGAATGTATGCTACTGCTTTGGGGATGGAGAACGTTGACTGAAGAGATTGACCGACAAAGCATGTTTGTCGACGATGGCCGACCAGCAAAGGTCCGGCAGCCGCCGACGGTGGTTCACCGGCGAGCGGCGCGGCCGCCGGCGGAGGTCCCGTGACCGCCGCCGCCCGCGGTTCGCCGGTGACCTCCGCCGTCGAGGGTCGCCGGCCGGAGAGTCTCCGGCGACCGCCGCTGATCGCCGGAGAGTCTCCGGTGACAAGCGCCGCCGCCGCGAGTGCCTGCGGTGATCCGGCGCTGGCCTCCGTTGACCGTTGACTGGTCAACGCTGACCGTTGACTAGCGTTGCGAAATTTTCTGTCGCGTATAATTTCTCCGTTTAAGCTCCGATTTCGACGATTTTTTAGTCGTTTTTCTCGTTTTAGCGAGACAAATCCAAATATGGGGAGAAATTAGGGTGAATTGGAGTCTAAAGAGTGGATTTGACCATCTCTTGACTCATTCACATACACAACGAGAGAGAAGATTTAAGCGATTTGTGATCGTTTAATTACCTTAAGTGTTTTACTCGAGTGGGAGCTAGGGGCAGCATGTGGCAAACTCATAACTCGATGTAAATGCTTATCCACGTGGGAATTTAAATAGTAAGTGACTATTTAAATGATCGTAAGCGTTGTAATCAAGTGGAAGTTCGAGGTCGTGCCTTTGACGACTCGATGTCCTTTCTTGATCGCTTACATAGTGGGAATCCAAAAGGGATTTTGTATAGTATGTGACTATTCTATGAAAATTGTTGAGTCAAGCAGAGAAAAGTGTACATATATAGGCTCTCTGTGTGATGAGGGTGGTTGACCCTACTTCTCGAATGCAGAGACTGACTATATCTACACTCGTCTTGCGTTGATTACATTTTTCAAGAGTTGTGAGTTGTGTAATAAGGAGCTGTGTAATTAGTGTTAGCGTTTAGGATTGACTGATAGTGTAACTACAAAACTTGTAAACGTAGATCACATTAGAGATATCGCTTTGGTGACAATGTGGTCACCAAAATGAGGCAGCTTACAATCAAGTTTGATGCCTCCAAGATGCGCTCTGACAAGAGAATGAAAACGCATCTAAGGGAGAAATCAAACTTAATTTGGGAGTGTGAGTAAGCCTGAAGACTCCCCACTGCAAACAGTAAGTTCAAACTGTTGATAGATCTCTTCCCTCCTATTGGGAGTGCATGTAGGTCATTCTGACCTTCAATAATACCATCAAGTTTCTTGATGATATTTAACACCACTTAATGCTTAAAGATTGGTGGCACAAGGCTGCAAAATCTATCGAGCATGTAGCCTAAGTGGCTAAAGTTACTTAGAGCTCTAGGCTCCAAGAACAAGGATAATGGGTTCAAGAGATGTGGTGCTAGGAAGAGAAAGGGTAAGTGTAAGGTAAGTAGCCTCAGTTCAAAGGAAAAACAAGAGAGGAAAAGAGATTTTGGCCAAGGTCAAATGTTGCTTATGTCATTCCATAAGGCACTATGCGCAAAAATTGTTTGCAGCAATCATTTTCCTCTCACCCATGAACATTGGTTCATAGAGTTACGTCCTCTGCCCAATGGGAGAAGAAGTATCCTCGTGGGAACAAAGAATTATTAAAGTTAAGAGGTTGGGCAACTACAAAAACGAAGTTGCGTAGTGGCCACTCTTTATCTTTATAAATGTTTTGTGTTCTAGATACTGAACGGAACTCATTATTAGATGTTTTTCCGTGAGAGAACTTAAGATATAATATGATCTACATGTTTATCATGACTCCGTAGTGTTAGTTCTGGTTTTATGACAATGGTTATGTTGTGATACACTTTGAATTACATTCCCGTAATTCAACTAGTTGCTTTGCTGTGTCTTCCTATGTGGGACGCAATTACGTATTAGCAAAGGAGAATTTGTGAGGACAAATTCCCAATGCTAGTTTGTAAACGTTGCCTTACAAACAAAGCAACTTGTTGCTGTGTCTTCCTCTGTGGTTAATGCATCTATTTGGCAAGTGCGTGTGGGACGCAATTACGTATTAGCAAAGGAGAATTTGTGAGGACAAATTCCCAATGCTAGTTTGTAAATGTTGCCTTACAGACAAAGCAACCTGAGAACCATTCAGTCATGAAATCAGAAAACCCGCTTTCATCAAATTAGTCCACTCGGACATCAATGGTCCGATAAGCGTGGGGGCATGGCAAGTGGCTTAGTATTTTCTCACAGTTACGTGATGAAATTGGAATTGTTAGACAACTAACTATTCCACAGCAAAATGAGTTGCTCCTGGAGTTGGTTAAGTTGATAATGACTCAGGTGAACGTTCCCATTGGGGAGATGTTTTACCAACGATCACTTTCGTACTTAACCATATGCCCTTTCAAATTATGTGAATGATTCCTGATGAGTTTTAGTTAGGTAAAAGACCTGATTAGAGTATGCTGAGACCATAAGGGTGTACAGCAAACTTGATCCTTCCTGTGAGTATAGGAAGCTTGACCCTAGAGGCAAGTAGCGTGTCTTGGTAAGATAGCTTGGTCACTCAAAAGGATGCGTCTTCATTAGCGAGAATGAAAACACTCCGGTCACATAATTTGAGTCTAAGGATGTAGTGGTCCTTAAGACAAACTTTTCTAGAGCAAGGGAGACGGATTTTGGGATGTGCATCTTTATTGAAAGAAGGTGGACCTACAACAGGTTGAGAGGAGCGTATAGACGCATCTCCAGTTGCTGAGTCCAGTGGGAGTATTGCTTATGATGAGCATGTCTTCCACGAAGCACAATCCAAGAGCAGTACTAGAGGAGTGCTAAATTATCAAGTAGAGCCTTTGATAGTTCAAAAGACTCTCTTCGACCTTACTAGTAAAAGGTGGACTAAAACGATGGAAGAAGAAAAGACAAAGTTAAGGACACACCAAGTATAAGACTTGGTGCATCTGCCCAGCGTCACAAGGCACTTTGAGAACAAGTGTGCTCTCAAAAGTTAGGGGAGGCAGATGGGTTAATCAACCACTACTAGGCACATTAAGCAGTGAAGAAGTGCACACAACAAAAAGGTATCGACTGTGACGAAGCCTTCTCGTCTGTTGTGTGACCAAAGTTTGATTCTAGCTTTGGTCACCAGTTTAAGTCTGGGAGTACATCGATTAGGGTGTCATGACCACTTTATTGTATGGCAAACTAGGTGAAGGGATCTATGTGCACAAGCACATAGGTCTCATGGCAAAAGGCTAGGAGCGCAGAGTATGCTGACTCCGAGGATCTGTCAAGATCTCACATATTCATCTAGACGCGTGGTAATTGACCACTTAGTCCATTTCAAGAAAGTTGAGAGTATTTCATTACCCTCACGCTATATGTAGAAGACATATAGCTAGCTAGAAATAACACAGAGGCTGCTTTAGCCACTTAAGCATGTGGTTATCCTTTCATCTTTTAAGATAAAGGAAATGGTTTAGACAGTGGGAGTCCAAGATTCATGGAGAATGCTCCAAGAATTGACTCACTCTGTCATAAGAATCCTATGAAGAAGAGATTCTTGGCGGATCCCATTTGAGGGGACCTGAACCCGAGTGATGTGCTAGTAGCTAGAGGCAAGAGTTTGAGTCTTGCTACACGTCTTTAGACTAAGTCAGAGATGGAGTCATTGGATAGTATTTTAATACATGTGGTTGGTAGCTTGAAGTACAATTAGGATTGTACTCACTCCAAACGTGTTTTTTTTGTAGTCGGCTTTGTGAGTCGTTATCAGTCAAACCTTGGTCAGACACACTGTTTAGAGTGTTCTGTGGTACTTGAAGGGCGATGCTGAAGGGCGCTGCTGAAAATCGATTGTTTTCATCATATTGATGACCTGCAAATGGCGGGCCAAACATTGATGTCGATTGGGTAAGAGACTTGGATGAGAGAACATCCACGTCTTGGTGTGCTTTGCTAAGCACTTGAACCATCTTGCAGAGAAGCAAGTAAGGATTATGCATTTCTCTGTCCACTAGGGACATAGAGTTCATTGCATTATCATCAGCAGTACATGGCAGTTTGGATTGGAAGATCTAAAGTCACTTATAGATCACAGACAGGGCTGTTGACCTAGTGACATTGATCTCATAAAGTCAAACAGCTATGGTTTACACTAAAGAAAGCCTAAGTACCATAAGAGAACGCAACACAACTTTGTATGAGACATCGTTACACAATAGTTAACTACCCTGTTATGTCAGTCTAAGCATCAAGTGACCGGAGAGAGGGTCCTCACGGTATGACCTGTGATAGAGCATTGGCTCTATACCCTCACGGACCCGCATTGGTGGGTTGGCTGTATAGAAATACAAGCCATAAAACAAGTGTTTTAGATACATTGGATTGCTTAGAACCAGGGTGATTTAACATAGTTCATGTCATGAGGACAAGCTTTGTGAGAGCTTTATTTCTTGATCATAAGTAAAGTGTAATGCCTAGGCTTACCTTTATTTTGTGTGGATCAAGAAGTAGAAGTACTTATTACACAATATATAAAGTATGTCGTACAGGCTTGGGAGGTTGGCTCTCTCACACGAGCAACCGCCTTGGACACGCAAGTGGTGTGGGCCAAGATGAGACTTGGATGCTTTTTCCTTGAACACCAAAATGAGATATAGTGTGAATATCCAGAGGCAGCTGAAAAGCGCCGAGTGTTGGACAGGAAAACGCCACTGAGAATTGATAAGTCTCCCTAGTAAGTGTACTAGGATGAGATCCGCTAAGATGATGAGGTCTTATGATCGAATTATGAATTCCCGCTATTCATAATGCCTGTAGCCAGACGTGAGTGCTCCACTTGGCGCTATGTGAAGCGAGCGAAGTGTGGTAGCAAACTCAGGTCAGATTCTAAGTGAGTCTGGACTAAGGTCTGTGTGGTGTAAGTGATTGAGGATCAAAATCGACATACGCTCGAGAACACCACAACGTGCGTTTCATACCGCATGTGCTTTAAGAACTGCAAGGGAAGCATCGGAATGAATCCCTGCTTCAATGCTGTGTGAGTCCCTGAAAGGATGCATCAATCCTTTCAAAGGGTACCCTTATGCACTTTGACTCTGTCATAAAGAGATGAGTTAGTGCATGCTACTTTGATACCTTTCCAAGAGGCTATGGAAAAATACGGCCCGATGGAAGACTGTCAGGAAAGCAGCTATCTTTGATTGAACTGATAAGAGGTCGAAAGGAAGATTGTGTTGATATATGCATGTGTGATAGTATCCTGAGGTCGACCCATTATGTGATCCCTTTGAGGTTCTCATGGATGTGGATACCTATCGCAACTGAGTGTGGCTGAAGTCCTAGTCTTATTGTAGACTTAGAGGGATTGGACTAGCCATGTATATGAACACGTCTAGGGAACCCATGGCAGTATTTTTAGGTGAGACATGTGGTCACATCATCAGACACTTGGGTTGTAGCATCACTTATAGCTGGGCCCTAACAGGACTCTAGTATAAGGCTCCCACATATCGTGCCAAGCGATCACGACTGACACGGAGTACGAAAGAAGACGACGAGAGAAAGAGAAATAGAGAAGTCCTTTGTGATAAGGACAGTCATGGGCCTCCCACCATGTGCGAGTGGGAGTATGTTGGATATATTGGGGTCTTCGGGACTAAATATCCGCCCATGTTGGAGTCTGATCGGGTCAAGTGAGGATCCGTTGGAAAGCTTGAAGAGAGACGAAGAGAACGAAACGAAAACGACTCTCATCGGAGGTCACACGAGCCCGTACTCGTGGCCCAAAGTGGGCTAGGTGATCATGATGGAAGTGAACATTTTGTTCATATTCCAAGTCCCACATTGCTTGCGTCAATGATGGGAGCTCTCTCATCCTCCTATAAATAGGAGTGACTCCACCCCTTTCTAGTGGCTCATTCCATGTGTTGGAAACGGGGGTCCCGTTTGGGAACCCCACTCAGTATAAGTTTTCTCTTTCTCTGGAGTCCTCTTCCGCGCATCAGTCGTGGACATGTGGCTCTACCTCTCGTAGGTAGAGTCCTCCGTTTGGCGCGGCCCTTTTCGGTGTTCGTCGATTGGAGGTCAGCCCTGGTGGAGCAGAGGCACTGGCAAGATCCAAGGTTTTAGCAATGGCGTCCAGGTTAGTAGCTTCCGCAATATTTATTTTTGCCTGGATTTATTTTCGGTTTTTCATTTAGGTCCCTGGGTCGGGTCGGGTCGGGTCATGTGGATCCAAGCCTTTCCCTACATGAATATAATAGGAATTATAATAAAAACCGTTCTTTTTAAGTAAAAGTTTAGTCAAAATAATTTTTTTAAAAAAATTTGAAAGTATAACATATCACAATATTTAGAAAAAAAAACTTAAAAGTATAACATAAAGAATTGTGCAAAGAGAGCTTCACACGTCTAAGGTTTGTGGTCAACCCATTTTCTTGTCTTGGAATAGTAGCTAGCTTTTGTTTTTAGCTTCTCTTATACATGAGATGACGTGTGCGAAAAGCCAAAACTACAACATAATATTATGCTCAGTTTAGTTCAATTTTGTTTTCTTATTTATTCCTTTTTTTTTTCCTTTTCCTTTTATGTTCTTAGAAAGAAGATATTTCATTATTTCAACCCATTTTCTTGTCTTGTATTTATATGGTCTTCCATATTTTGTGTCTAAACAATCTAACTTTATATGTGTAGCGTACAACAAGGTACTAGAATGAGTCTTAATATCAGACTAAAAAGTAAAAACAGTTAGACAAGTATTAAGAGATGCACCAGAAGCCATGCAATGTTTTAGCTTTCTTATGAAGAAAAAAAAGGCAATTTTACCATAAACCATCTCAAAAAAATATAAAATCCCAAAATTCCCTCTCCAAAAAAAATATTCTTCTTATAAAAAAAAATTCTTGAAACACCTCATTTTTGTCATATTCCATAACAAATTCGTCACACCCCAAAACGAACTTCCTTTAAATTTTCTTATAAAAATAGTTGAGAGAAGTATGTCAAAAGTGTATCAGTTAGGGGTGTTCGATGGGTAGTTTGGGTGATTTTTAGTAAAACTTTAGTGCATCTAACGGTTTAAGTTGATAGCGTCAAACCAAACCAAACCATAAACGAGCGATTTTGAGCAGTTCGGTTTGGCGGTTTAGGACTTTTATGTCATCAAACTTACATATTTAAGTTTATTAATAAAAAATATAATTTTATTCAATATAAATAATAAAAAAGTATAGTAATATTTCAATTACTTACAATATACAATCAACTTAGTTCTAAAATTAAATTTTTAGATTAACTAAATTTAATATAACCTTCTAAAAACAAATTTTATAATTTATTATTTAGAAATTTTAACATAACATGTACATATATATACATGTATATGTATGCGATTTGGTTTGATTTTTCAACATACCAAACCAAACAGTGATCGGTTTTGTTCGATTTGCGCTAATTCAGTTTGGTTTGGTTCAAGTGCGTCGATTTTGTTCGGTTATGAACATCCCTAGTGTCAGTGGCTCTATTATATGTATTATATTAAATTATTTATTTTAATAATGTAATATATTAAATTTACATTATATTAAATAAATTTAAAAAATTAATACTTAATAATAATAAATTTATAATATTATATTGTTTTAATATTTTAGTGTATAAAATAAATTTATAATATTTTAATATTAAAAGTATTGATTAGAGGTGTTTAAAATTGAACAAAATAGATGTTATTGAACCAAACCAAATTGAACCTAGCACAAATAGAATAAAGTCGATCCATATTTGATTTGGTATGCTAAAAATCGAACCAAATTGCATATACTTATACATGTATATATGTTACAATGTAAGAATTTCTAAATAAATTTATATATGTTATATATATACCTCTAAATTTTAAATTTTAAATTCTAACATTGTAATATATATATATTTATATTTATATGGCTGTGACCCCTGCTAGTCATTGGGGTCACAAAATAGGCATTTTTTAATTAAAAAATATAATAAAAATATATGATAGTGGGAGAATGTGGGAGAGAGAAAATAGATATGATAGGTAGTTATTAAAAAAAGTAGGGGAATAAATAATTTCCTAATATTTAATTTATTTTTTAAAATGTAATCATAATTTTTATATTGTATTTTAAAAATTCAAAAATCATATATCAAATATCCAATATGTTATTATTTAAAAACATAATAATTATCTATATTAATATGACTGTGACCCCTTTTGGTCATTGGGGGTCACAAAATAGACATTTTTTAATTAAAAAATATAATAAAAATATATGATAGTAAGAGAATGTGGGAGAGAGAAAATAGATATGATAGGTAGTTATTACAAAAAGTAGGAGAATAAATAATTTCCTAATATTTAATTTATCTATATTAATATGGCTGTGACGCCTTCTGGTCATTGGGGTCACAAAAAAGACATTTTTTAATTAAAAAATATATGATAGTGGGAGAATGTCGGAGAGAGAAAATAGATATGATAGGTAGTTATTAAAAAAAGTAGGGGAATAAATAATTTCTTAATATTTAATTTATTTTTTAAAATATAATCATAATTTTTATATTGTATTTTAAAAATTCAAAAATCATATATCAAATATCCAGTATGTTATTATTTAAAAATATAATAATAATTATTTTATATTATATTTTTTAAAAATTAAAAAATAAATTACATGCACGTATGGGCATGCGAAGCCTCTAGTATATATATATATATATATGCATATAAGTATGTCACGACCCCCGTTTTGAGGACCGTGACCGGCACAGACACAGGGAATATCCCTGTACCTGTAAGCTTCATCACCTAATTGACATAATATCTATTATTGAAAATACATCCACATGCAGTATAATACAATGGCTACACCGAAATGGTGGCCTATCCTAGGCAAGCAAATCCACGGCCAGTGTCACTTCAGGATATAGATATAGGAAAACACACATAATATATATAACCTGTAGGCTACACATCCGAAGATGCTGCTTATCCTATTCACATGCAACAGATATATGTATATATATACATTTTGAAAACAAATTTTCTCTGTGTCGCAGCAAAATAAATCGTGATCTTTAAAGTGTGTGAAGCTGATAGTTCTAGATTTAGTAATACAATCTAATTGGGTACGTCTACCCTTTACTTTATGCTACAACGATAAAGTAAATTAAATTACAATTACAATTTATTCACCCACATGAACAAGTTGTGGGTCTTGGGAAGTGTTGCTCAACCCTCGTTCCACCAAGACTTCTTCCACCTGTACTTAACCTGTCTCTGTGTAGTAAAAATGAGGTGTGAGTCTTAACCACGCGACTCAGTGAGGACTCTCCCATCCCCGACAACCACATGCAAAAACAACTAGTTACTGTTGTTAGCATACATTCTTGGTGATCACACAACAATCATAAATTTCACCCAAACACTTACATGCATTCAATAACTGTAAACATGCAGCAGTTTATTCCACGTCATTAATCAGCAAGTAAACATGTAACATATAGTGCCGGCTTTTACCTGTCGGTCTTCTCACGTTTCAGCATGTCTAAATCAAACAAGACGTGTGGTGACGTAATCCTGTACGTTACCACTATGCTGCTCAATCAGCAATTATATGCAAACACAGACAATTTGTATATACACACAGATACTATCACATACATCTACTTAATCTCCCCCATTCTAGGGTATCTACTAGCCACTACGTGGCTTTTCTACTTCGAACCCGTGCACTCGAGTTACTGGCCACCACGTGGCAAAGCATACTTAACCCATTCACTTGGGTACTGGTCACCTCGTGACAATTCTGTTAATCAAACAATACTTAACCCCTTCACTTGGGTACTAGTCACCTTGTGACAATTCTATTAATCAAACATAATCAACTTCTATCTATCAAACAACTGATACGTAGCCACCATGTGGCACGTCCTGACCCCTTGCCGCGAGGCAATAGCTTGAGCCCACTCGTCCATTCCCCAACCAAGCCACATGGCGGGCACGGCACGACGTCTCGAAGCATGGCCACTGACACACCCTGGACCAACTCCACAAGATGATTTCTCTTTTACTAGGCTAGGCTCACGGTTCACCCGTAGGTTCCTTTTGTGTCTCCTTTCCTTAGTCTGACATATTAATAGGATTCTTTGTATCTTTCCCGAAGGATCAACAATTCTTCTCCTTATTAATATGTACAAGTATCCTCAACAGGATGTAACTCATATACCCGTCCAGATGCACTCTTTGAGCCTCAAGCTATCGTCATAGCAATATAAATCCTTTCTAACCCTATTACCAGGATTGGGCAATGACCATCGTCATGGTGATTGTAAAACTGAGGTCTCAAGTGCCGTCTGACGTTGTTCTAGTCGATGTCTCACATCGCTAGCAGAACCAAATCCGAAACCCACCAATAACTCCCTTTGCATGATTTTAATTTAAGTCACTGTCGTGACGAGTTTTCAAAATAAAGTTTAGCCCTTCCGTACAAGGACTCTTGCCACCGTCGTGGAAAAGATTTAATAAAATACTCATCATGCCTCCGGAGTGTATGAGTTGGATTTGTAACACACCAATCATAGCAAACAATTATATCTCTAGCTAACACATACCAGACAAGCAGAGAATATACATACTCATGTAATCCACATAAGCATACAACCCTAGGAGCAGAGATGGAAGAACCCTTACCTTGGCCAACCTTCCATGCAATCCTCTCTTGTAACTTTAGTCTCCTCGGAGTCCCTGGTGCACTCTATTGCGTACAGTTGTTCCTATAAGAACAACATTTACTTCATTAAATTTATTACTTAACTCGTTATTTATCTTTCTATTACTCTCACATGTAGTCCATGGTTGCCACAGAGTCAAGCTCTTGGTCTTATCGGACTTATCCCGACTTATGCGTATCCTTCCTCGGACACTTGACTTACTCGAATATAACACTCTACTTGAGTGTTTCACATGCTTGGATTTGAGTATTAAACCTTTATCTCCACTGTATTCACATCTAAGGAAGCTTATCTAACTTAATTGGAAGGAATCCTAATTTTAGGAAGGTCTAAACATTTGGATTCAACTTGTATTCCTACTTGGGTTCTAGAAATCTAGTTTCTAAACCTCAATATACCTCCAATTTATCCTACTTAAGGTTTCCTAAATATTTATGAGGGGAGAAGGTTGAAATTTTAGAAATTGGATTTCATTGTTCCGCAAGCTTCCACTCTTAGGAAACAAGAAAGTACCTAAATTAATTCTTGATGCTTGATAGCATATTTAGAATTATTCTAGGGTGTTTAAGATTGAAAAGAAGAGGTTTGGAGCCCTCAAAATCACCCTTAAAATGTATTTGGGCAAATCGAGCAGGGACCCGGCACGTTAACGTCAAGGTTCAACCTTAATAACCTCGGGCCAGCTCTTCACGGGTCTTGTTTAGCTAATATTTCCACAATATAATTTCAATAGGACCAATCCAAGCCTATTTACTCAAATCCAAGGTCAATTCCTAAATTACCAACAATTTCCCTAATTTGGAAATAATTATAATTTCAATAATATCAATCCAAGCCTATTTACTCAAATCCAAGCTCAATCCTAATTATCAACAATTTTCCCCAATTTGGAAATAATTATAATTTCAATCCCAAATCCTCCCAAATTCAAATTTGGGAAAATCCGAGAATATAATTGTAATACCCCGAAAAATTTCGAGGATTAAAGAATAATTTATTTAAAATTTCGAGGATTTACGAATGATTTATTTCAGGGCTAGCAATTAAAACTTTAAAAAAAAGAATATAGAAAATGTATGAAAGTTAAGAGAAACTGGAAAGGAATTTTTTTCGAAGATTGTAATACCCGAGGGGTATTTTTGGAATCAAGTCAAATATATAGTAAGACATAGAGTGGTCATTATTTGGAGTTAGATTGTAACAAAAAAAACACAAATAAATAATATATAAACAAGTAAATAAATAGAAAAATGTATATATATATATATATATATATATATATATATATATATATATATAGATAGATAAATAATCATAATTAAGAAATAATGCAATAATATGAAGTTGATAGATTTTTGAGTTGAGGTTGGACATTTTGACTAAATAAAATAAAAATATTTTTTTGGAATGAAATAAGATTTTTTGGGTTATTATTAAGATTTTAATTACTTTAGATTTGAGAATTTAAGAAATTAAAATAAATAATAAATTCAAATAGAAAAATATAAATTGGGTTAAATATGAATAATATGAATTATTTCGAGTTTATAGTTTAAATTTGAGAATTTTTCAAAAATAAAAGTTGTACTGAGTAAAAAATTCTTATCTGTTCGAGACTTAGTGACAGATATTTTAAATAGGCCTATGATTACCCAAAAATTTCTAAACTTTTCTATTCTTACCCAACAATAAATCTAGATGAGAAAATTCAATCAAAACTCTATTTTACCATATCCCAAAACAAAGTCAAATATCCAAATTTTCTTTAAACCCAAATTGTAATTTAAGAACAAGTCAGACCACGCCTCTTCATCCTATCATCTTTCTTCTTCCTCTCTTCTTCTCCATTCCTCATTCACTCTATGGCATCAAGAACAAATTGAAGGATCCACTCACTTCCATCAAATTTCTTGCTTCCTCCCATCAATTCCATGCCTCATCAAGCTCCCTCCACCATTGTTAAGCATTAACAAGTTTGGGCAACCTCCATGGATTTCCAAATTCGGACTTCCCCAAAGGCAAGCATCAAAATCTTGTTTTCACCTCTTAAATCATAGGTTTCTTGATGGGAATGAGTTACCTATCAATAATATATCACCTTAGGATCATTTTTGAACATAGAGATCACCCAAATATTGAGATCTATGGAGATTTCTACCCTAGGGTTTCTAACCTACGAATTTTGGAAAAATTTATGGAATTTATAAATTTTCTTAAACTTGATGACATGTATGGACTTCAAATGAATTACTTAGGTATTCTAAATGATTTGTATGAATGCCCAATAATTGGAATAATGATATGTGAACATTTGGTGAAAATGAGAACTTTTCATATTTGGCAAATTCTCCATTGATGGAGGGTGAAGAGTGAACAAGTTTGTAAACTTGTTTATTTATGCATTAATTGAGTTGAACTAAAAGAGAACACCAAATGATGACCATAGGCCAAGTAAATGAACTTGGGGGTTGGATAAAATGTAAGAAGTCATAAGAAAAGAAACTAGGAAATCGTATGAAATTTGATATCGATTGAATTGGTTGTATGTGATAGGGTTCAAGTACTTCCATGGAGACCAGAGTGCTCAAAGGGAATGCTAAGTGAAGCGGCCAAGGTGAGGGTTCTTCCATCTCTGCTCCTAGGGTTGTATATTTGTGTGGATTACATGAGTATGTACATTCTCTGCTTGTCTGGTATGTGTTAGCTAGAGATATAAAATGCTAAAAGAATGAAAGAATTAGAAAATAGGTTGTGGAAAGTGGCTTGGATAGGAAGACATAGGAGTAGAGTGTAATTGTTTGCTATGATTGTGTGTTACAAATCCAACTCATACACTGTGGAGGCATGATGAGTATTTTATTAAATCTTTTCCATGACGGTGGCAAGAGTCCTTGTACGGAAGGACTAAGCTTTTATTTTGAAAACTCGTCACGACGGTGACTTAAATTATAATCATGCAAAGGGAGTTAATGGTGGGTTTCAAATTTGATTATGCTAGCGATGTGAGACATCGACTAGAACAACGTCATATGACACTTGAGACCTCAGTTTTATAATCACCATGACGATGGTCATTGCCCTATCCTGGCAATAGGGTCAGAAAGGTTTTATATTGCTATGATGATAGCTTGAGGCTCAGAGAGTGCATCTGGACGGGTATATGAGTTATATCCTGTTGAGGATACTTGTACATATTAATAAGGAGAAGAATTGTTGATCCTTCACGAAAGATACAAAGAATCCTATTAATATGGGAGACTAAGGTAGGGAGACACGGGAAGAACCTACGGGTGAACCGTGAGCCTATCCTAGTAAAAGAGAAACCATCCTGTGGAGTTGGTCCAGGGTGTGTCAGTGGCCATGCTTCGAGATGTCGTGCCGTGCCCACCATGTGGCCTGGTTGGGTAATGGACGAGTGGGCTCAAGCTATTGCTCCGCAGTAAGGTGTCAGGACGTGCCACGTGGTGGCTACGTATCAGTTGTTTGATAGATAGAAGTTGATTGTGTTTGATTAATAGAATTGTCACAAGGTGACTAGTACCCAAGTGAATGGGTTAAGTATTGTTTGATTAACAGAATTGTCACGAGGTGACCAGTACCCGAGTGAATGGGTTAAGTATATTTGCCACGTGGTGGCCAGCAACCCGAGTGCACGGGTTCAAAGTGGGAAAGCCACGTAGTAGCTAGTAGAAACCCCAGAGTTGGGGAGATTAAGTAGATGTATGTTATAGTATCTGTGTGTATATACAAATTGTTTGTGTTTGCGCATGATTTTTGATTGTGCAGCGTAGTAGTGACGTACAGGATTACGTCACGACAACGTCTTGGTTGATTCAAACATGTTGAACGTGAGAAGACCGGTAAGTAAAAGCCGGCATTATATGTTATATGTTTACTTGTTGAGTGATGATGTGAATTAAACTGCTGCATGCTTATATCTGCTAAATGCATGTGAGTGTTAGGTTGAAATTTCTGTTATTGTGTGATCACCAAGAATGCATGCTAACTCACAGTAACTAGTTTGTGTGTGCATGTGGTTGTGTATGACTCCCAGTCCCAGCGGTAAGGTACTCGCCTTGCGCCGGGGATGGGAGAGTCCTCACTGAGTGGCGTGGTTAAGACTCACACCTCATTTTTACTACACAGAGGCAGGTTAAGTACAGGTGGAAGAAGTCTTGGTGGAACGAGGGTTGAGCAACACTTTCCAAGACCCACAACTTGTTCATGTGGGTGAATAAAGTGTAATTGTAATTTAATTTACTTTATTATTGTATCATAAAGTAATGGGTAGACGTACCCAATTAGATTGTATTACTAAATCTAGATCTGTCAGCTTCACACACCTTAAAGATCAGGATTTATTTTACTGCGATATAGGGAAAATTTGTTTTCGAAATGTATATATATACATATATCTGTTGCATGTGAATAGGATAGGCAGCATCTTCGGATGTGTAGCCAGTACACAGGTTATACATATTATGTGTGTTTTCCTATATCTATATCCTGAAGCGGCACTGGCCGTGGATTTGCTTGCCTAGGATAGGCCACCATTTCGGTTTAGCCATGATATTGTAATGCATGTGAATGTATTTTCAATAATAGATATTCTGCCAATTAGGTGATAAGGCTTACAGGCATAAGGGTATTTCCTGTGTCTGTGCCGGTCACGGTCCGCTAAACGGGGGTCGTGACAATAATCTCGATTCCTACCCCAACTAAGTGTTCAAGAACACTTCCTAGGTTTCAATCAACCCTCGAAACAACTCAATCGAAGATCAATCGAAGAAATCCCTAAAAATGGAAAATTTGAGGGTTTATAATGAAATTGGGGTTACCAACCTTGATTCGATTGGTGGGAGGTGTGGAAGATGTTGTAACCGAGCTCCGGTGACTTTTCCCGACGTCGACTAGCTCTTCTCCGGTGAGTTTTCGGCGGTTTTTCTCCTTCCCCTCCGTTGGCATCCTCCCTCTCTCTCTCTACCCTCACGTTCTCTCTCTCTCCATTTTCTTTCTCCCGTGCGTCCCTCTCCTCTCACTTTCTCTTATTCCTTTCTTTTCTTTTATATACATATATACATATATATATATATATATATATATATATATATATATATATATATATATATATATATATATATATATTTCTATCTTCCTATACCTAACCCCACGGCACCCAACCCCCTTTTTTTTTAAATAATAATAATAATAATAAATATAATTAAAATAAAATATTTAATAATTAAATAAATATTATTAAAAATAAATTAATTAATAACACATTTGTATTTTTAATTTAATCCCTTTCCCTATTTTATTCAGGTTTCTACGTTCTTAGGTCCTGAATTAAATCCCAAAATTTATTTTCTACTTCTTTTCTTTCCCTTTTATTTTATTTTAAACCTCAAAAAGATTTATCGGGTATTACAATCTTCGAAAAAAATTCCTTTCCGGTTTCTTTTAAACATTCATTTTTTTTTCTATATTCTTTTCAAGGTTTTAATTCCTAACCCCGGAAGAAATCATTCTTAAATCCTCAAAATTTTCCAGGGTATTACATTCTTCCCCCCTTAAGAAATTCGGTCCCCGAATTTCATCTCCTTCATGGGGTTGTTGGCTTGTTGCTATCCCTTGGCTCAGCTTCATCTATGGTTTCCCTCAATGTGGAAGTTTTACCGTTTTACCCTACGGTTCATCTTTCTTTCCTAGAGACTCAAGGTCGCGATCTGGTTTCTACATATTCTTCCTGTGATTGTTTGTATTTCTAGTTTCGTAGTTAACCACCCCTCCGCGAGGTGTTAACCAACAAACTCCATCTGTCGTTGTATCCTTCCCCGAGGATAGCTAACTTTCCTAGTTTCAATTCACTTTGTGCTACTCATTTTGCAATGGAGTGTCTGGCACGTACCACATGCCATGCTCCAATTTAGTTCTCCGAGGAGTTAACTATTGCCTTCTCTAGTGAGGCTTAACTTGACTCAATATGCTTGTCCGACTAGCTACCTTCGTAGTGACTTCTTATATTCGTCTTGGAACACGCCAAGCCACTAGCTATTTGCATAGCACACTAGGTTCTATTTCTATAAACTCTAACTGACGAAGTACTCCCCTACATCGGAGTCCCCATACTTAAGTATCCTCTACTACCAAGCAGCTACCCTTCTGCTGGGATTCCCTCGATATATTCTTTGTAAACGACTTCTCCAGAAAACTCCATTTACATCTTACTACACCCTTTACTCTACCTCAAGACTTATTGCTTACACGGCATACACCCTACGTAGGTGTTTATAATTTGTGCCATTAGTGTACCCAACCCTTCCGAGGTTGTTCCACTCACCACCGACTCGGTTTACCCTACTCGTGTCCCAACGAAGCCAAATGCCATAGCACTAGCACAACTATGTATTACACTACCGTTTCTCCACCAAACGGTAAAGGATTTTACATTTATGACTTCTGTTTCCCTTTCTTTTTAGGACTTCTACACTTACCCTTAGTGGTTACCATAATCACTTCAGGTTACTCCCTGTCGACATCCCATGTCTGACTAACTTAGACTCTTCTCTTACCACTACTTGTAGTCATTTCTGTTTATAATGGAAACTCACCAGTCTCCTCCTTACCATCATATTCATTACTCTGCCTCAGGCTCAGTTCGGTCTTCACATCCGAAGACCTAACTTAACACGACTATGACTGTGGATCTATACCATCCTTAGATTAGTCCACTTGGAGTTGCACATCCTATCATAACTCTACCCATTGGGTTTCCGTTGGCTTTTACCCCAACTTGGCCCACTCGGGCTCCTCAACCCACTTAGATTCCGTATTCCTACTTGGAATACTTGAGATGTGGCATATGTTCACGAACATATACCGCCTCTTGCAAGTGTGTTACCCGTTGGGTTCCAATCGCCCCCAACAGTAGCATACATGTTTTATCATTTTGGCTCGCATCCCCAAATGCTTACCCAACTCTGTTCCCATATTTACTCTCTTCTTTTCCATTTCGTACCTACGTGGCACTCTTTCTTCGAGTATTTCTCAATAGTCGTTACTCACTAAATTCCCCTTCTCAATTAACCGTCCTTACGGTTAATTTTCTCTTTATGGCACCCACATGGCCATATATACGTTTGGTTTGTCCACTCAGTCTCCACCCACACACGGGCTTCAGACTAACGGATTTACGGTTCACCAACCTATGGAACTAGCTTACCTAGCTATGTCCACTACAACCTGTGTACTATGCATGCACTTACGATAGTAGTTGGTTCTCCACCTCCTACTTGACTCTTATCCTATTGGGTCCTATAGGCTTCCGCTCTTCCCCCCTTGGGGGACTACTTATCCCTGTCTACTTTCTCTCCCCTCGGGCCTCCACTAGTCCCTTTGGGGTTTATCTCTCACGTTATTTCGTTCGAGAGCTATCTACCACAATAGCACTCATTTTCCTATCTCTGGACAGTACCCGAAGGTCTATGCCCATTTCCACTTCTAGACCTGCTCCGGTCTAATACTTTCGGGACCATAATCTCCCTATGGCCCCCTTAATTGGTAACCCTTAGGTTTACCTGTACACTCCCTTGGCACCTTAGCACTCTCTAGTGCTTTTCGATGTCTACTTAACTTTAATCACTCCAAGCAAGTGATTTCTCAACTACAGCTACCATCCTTATACAGTTTACCTGCAAAAGGACTATTGTTTGGTAGGTATTGGTCACATGAGTTAGTTTTCTTAGGCACCTTGTGGTTTTAAAAATTAATTCAAGTTTATTTCTTAGAAAATGGCGCCTAAGGTTTTTGTAAATGGTTAGGGTTTAACCAATTGGAATGAAACAAATTGAGAAAAAGTTTTCAAGAAAATTTGCCTTCCAATGGTTATCCCTAGTATTTTCAAGAAAAGTTTGAGGGCCCTTCAGAATCTCTCATCCGGAAAGACCAAAAAGATTTTTACAAAAAAATTTCCCATGTGATCAATATCCTATTCTTTATGCTCTTCCTTAAGCAACTCAAGAGAGTTTGGTTGGGCTTCATCCCTTCTTTGCCCCCTTGTTTGCTTAAGGAACTAGCAGCTCATGGATCGAGCGCAGGGTTGGACTAGGCTCCTTCCCTGTGCCTTACCATTTACTCTGTTTCCTGCTCGGCATATGGTCACGTTCTACACGTTTACATATGGGTCTACTTCTTAACATCTATCTCTACGGCATATGGTTCGGCCACTTTGTCCTTCCATATACCGTATCCTGATTTTCTAGTCCGTAGACGTCTATTTCTATACTGCGGCATACACCACCTCTTTTCTGTTTACTTTCTAGGAAGGAGAACTCACTTCCTTCAGCCATAGCATACTGCACAGTCGTGACCCATTCACTTGGTCATCTTCCTGTCGGTCTCATGCCTCATGGCCCTGTTTATTCTTATCTGTAAACTTTCCATTTCAATCGCCCCATGGGCTTACTTTCTTTTCTACACGCCAAGCGTGTCTTTTCTTTCACTTTACACATTATCCCTAGCCTGAACTACCATACACTACATATTTCTATTCTACTTGCATTCCATATTATAATCAAACCACTTGTGCCTATATGATAGCACACAACACGCCGCTAACAGAGCATACGCATCGTCTCATATAACACCTGCGAAACAACCACACATTGTAGCGCATTCCTGCCTACAATTCAACCAAATGTGTCTGTGTCTAGGTAGCATCCTCCATGGATGTCTCATTTCCCTGTTATGGCATCCTAAGGTTCCTGGGGTCACTGCCACCCCACCTTACGCCTTAGTGCTCATCGGCACTTGTGTACTGTACAGGTTATATGCTTTGCATAGAATTTCACATACAAATTCTATGCCTGAAGCGATGACTCGAAGGAATTTATAACTCAACGTCTTGAGCAACCTCACAAGTGACCGTTGGAACCACCGTTACGTCCGGATTCGTAATGGCTAGCCCAACTGACACCCGAGACTACTAGTTAGCTTCACACCCTTAAAGAACAACCAGGCTCTGATACCAAGTTTGTCACGACCCCCGTTTAGAGGACCGTGACCGGCACAGACACAAGGAACATCCCTGTACCTGTAAGCCTTATCACCTAATTGAAAGAATATCTATTATTGAAAATACATCCACATGCAGTATAATACAATGGCTACACTGAAATGGTGGCCTATCCTAGGCAAGCAAATCCACGGCCAGTGCTGCTTCAGGATATAGATATAGGAAAACACACATAATATATATAACCTTTGTAGTGGCTACACATTCGAAGATGCTGCCTATCCTATTCCCATGCAACAGATATATGTATATATATACATTTTGAAAACAAATTTCCCTGTGTTGCAGCAAAATAAATCCTGATCTTTAAGGTGTGTGAAGCTGACAGTTCTAGATTTAGTAATACAATCTAATTGGGTACGTTTACCCTTTACTTTATGCTACAATGATAAAGTAAATTAAATTACAATTACAATTTATTCACCCACATGAACAAGTTGTGGGTCTTGGGAAGTGTTGCTCAACCCTCGTTCCACCAAGACTTCTTCCACCTGTACTTAACCTGTCTCTGTGTAGTAAAAATAGGTGTGAGTCTTAACCACGTGACTCAGTGAGGACTCTCCCAATTTGGGTTACCAACCTTGATTCGATTGGTGGGAGGTGTGGAAGATGTTTTAACCGAGCTCCGGTGACTTTTCCTAGCGTGGACTAGCTCTTCTCCGGTGAGTTTCCGGCGGTTTTTCTCCTTCCCCTCCGTTGGCATCCTCCCTCTCTCTCTCTACCCTCACGTTCTCTCTCTCTCCATTTTCTTTCTCCCGTGCGTCCCTCTCCTCTCACTTTCTCTTATTCCTTTCTTTTCTTTTATATGTATATATATATATATATTTATATATATATATATATATATATATATATATATATATATATATATATATATATATATATATATATATATTTCTATCTTCCTATACCTAACCCCACGGCACCCAACCCCCTTTTTTTTAAATAATAATAATAAATATAATTAATAACTAAATAATAAATAAATAAATATTATTAAAAATAAATTAATTAATAATTAAATAATTAATAACAAATTTGTATTTTTAATTTAATCCCTTTCCCTATTTAATTCAGGTTTCTATTTTCTTAGGTCCTGAATTAATTCCCAAAATGTATTTTCTACTTCTTTTCTTTCCCTTTTATTTTATTTTAAACCTCGAAAAGATTTCTCGGGTATTACAATCTTCGAAAAAAAATTCATTTCCGGTTTCTTTTAAACGTTGATCTTTTTTTTCTATATTCTTTTTAAGGTTTTAATTCCTAACTCCGGAATAAATCTTTCTTAAATCCTCAAAATTTTCGGGGGTATTACAAAGTATATGCAGTTTGATTTGATTTTAGAATATCAAATCGAACATTGATCAATTTTCTTCTGTTTGAGCTAGATTTGATTTGGTTTAGTTCAAGAACATCGATTTTGTTCAATTTTAAACACCCCTAAACAAAATTATTTTTATTATTAAATATTATAAATTTATTTTATACACTAAAATATTAAATAATATAATATTATAAATCTATTATTTTCAGTATTATTAATTTTAAAATTTATTTTATATTATATAAAATTAATATATTACATTATTAAAATAAAATAATTTAATAAAATACATATAATAATATAATATTAAAAAAGTATAAGTGTGTCAGTTGCTTCAAAGGAGCACTGACACACTTTTGACGAAGGACGAACTTCTGTAAACTATTTCTATAAAAAGTTTAAAGGAAGTTCATTTAGGTTGTGACAAATTTGTTATAGAAGATTGACTTTGCGTGTGAAGGTGTGTAAAATACATCCAAAAGGCAAATTATTACTTTTGTGGCAAAATGAAAAGAAATCACAAATTTTGAATCAATAAAATTGCATCAAAGAGAGAAGTATTTGTACATATGGAGCTAGCTTATATATAAACAAAAGAGGCAGGTGAGGTGATGCTTTTGGGCAGCAATCACGTGCCTACTTTAGAAACTAAAAAAATAGTTAAACCAACTAATTTGTTACAAAACAAATAAAATTAAATTATACAAACTTTTTTTAGCGTGAAACTAAGCTATACAAATGAACTAACTAAAACCTAAGAAAATAAAACTAATAGAACAAAATAAAATTAACAGATATAATCTTTTTTTTTATAACATATATAATCTTCTTTTACATCAACACAGATATATTCTTCAATGAAACTGTCACGACCTCCTGTCGGACGTCCGTGACCGGCACGGAAAGTAGGATTTCTCCTATCTCGTAAGCCTCTAATCCCTGATTGACATTTTCACATGTTTATAACTACCCATTTCTAATACAAACAATATATAGTATTTATGGCTATCCATATCCGGTGACCTAAGTAGCGTGCAATCCACGGCTCGCTCAACGCCGCTTCAGTCTATACATATACACATAATCACTCACACATACATATATTATACATATTGATCACACGCTTCAGGGCGGATGATCTATCCTATTCACATGCAGAATTCCTGTATACAGTCAATCACACACCTGCATATAGTTTACATATTGATCACACGCCTCAATGCGTGTGATCTATCCTATTCACATGCAGGAGCCATATTTTCATACAATCTGGTATTCAGTCACACATATATATAATTTACATATTGATCACACATCTCAAGGCGTGTGACCTATCCTAGTCGCATGCGGAAGTCATATATATACATATACATGGTATACGCTATATCATAGCCTAAAGTCCCAATACCAAGACCTAACTTTAATCTGTATGAAGCCGACAATGCTAGATTTCAAGTGTGACATATATATATATATATACACATCAGATGTAAACGTACATGCGCGACGCCCAAAAAGGATTCATATATATATATATATACATACATCACAACATGTATACATAATCAAAATAACTACCGACGCGAACAAAGCGTGCGGTCTTCAGAGTTGTCCGCCTCCTTGAGAAGAAGTGGACGCGTTCCCGACTCTTGAACCACCTGTATCTGAAACGTGTAAACAGGGGGGTGAGTCGAACAGACTCAGTGAGAAGCTCCCCCATCCCTGGCGTAGCAGCGAGTACCACTACAGCTGGGGGAAGGGAGCAACCACAACTACATGCGCATGAAATGGATTTATGTTGTGAAATTTAACATGATCAGGCAATCAATAAATCATATTCACAATTAAAATCCTAATTCATGCTAACATATTTATTAATCCACATGTAAATCAATCTCAACATATCTCATTTGGTTTCAAAATTAACACATACTTGTGCACGTAGGCACTCACTTTCTGTCTCCCGCATTACGCTAAGAGAAATACTGGCCCGAAGGCAATATCATGTACGAACCTGGTTGATCACACCATGTACTTTCTGACTCCAAGTCATGCTTAGAGTAATAGCCGACAACTTGTCTGACCTCAGTTTTAACCAAGGTAATGGCCACTATGTGGCATACTTGCTGACGTTATAATCCTGTCTGTCCAATCAGGATGATTGACTCGATCTACCCGGACAACCTAAACAAACTCAACTAACATATTTAACCTTGAAAGACGCCCTATGAGAACTAGTTGAATATTATACGTGAGTACTAGTTAGGCCTAATTTCCCCCTTTTCAATTATGCATCACTCTCACTCACACTTAACAACCTAGGTTCATTTTCCTCAATGTGCCATACGGTCAAAACCTTTGCACGATGATCAATTTAAGTGGGTTCCTAATATTAATAAACTCTCACATATGAAATTCTGACTCAATCCTACCCACGGTATCATATAAGGCTCGGTGAGCCACAATAGCACATATACACCATGTGATTAATCATATAAGCACATATACTATTGCACGTTGACTACTTACTTGCAAATCATACACGCGTAACGCAAATTTATTCATATAAATATATTCCATATATCAATTTGCACAAAATAGAGCAAACCACATTTTCCACATAGTCATCCAACCCTGTGGGGCAGGAATGGGAGAGCCCCTCACCTTGTTGGCCCTCCTGATCAGTCCTCGGAGTGCCTGAAACTCCAATTACCCTGTGGTGCCCTATACACATATATTTAAGAAATTTAGAATATGTAATTAAGCATCAACCATGCACGTGTCATGCTAATGCTTATGCACCCTCTAGCTATTTTCCAAGAACTAATTATTTAGTTCGTTACGTCGTCTTATTTGCTCTTTCTGAAAGTCCAGAATGCCCCATATTCAACTATCACACTTTCGAGCCATTTAGAACCTCTAATTTCTTAGGTTAGAGATTTTCACTTGTCTAAATTTCCCTTCATGTGTTAATATGGGTATTTAACTAATAAAAGAATTAAATTCACGGTTCAAAAGAGGCTCTAGCTTACTCATTCCACCGTCTCCCTTATTCGCCGAGTAAAAGCTTAATTACTACCTTTTTAATTGTATATAAAAAAATATCATTGGGTATAATTAGAGCCTTTGAACCAATTTAGCGGGTCTTAGGTGTCCACCACGGACTAGACCGAGGTGTTCAACCCACCGCACAGCTCTTTACGGTACTGTGGCTTAGTATTTCGCCTCTTTTTCACCGGATTGGGTTCCGGTCGAGACGGTAAATACTCGGGCTTTATTCCCTTGACTATTTCCAGCATCTATAACACCTATACTACTCCAATCCAAGCCTATTCATGCTTCAAACTATAAATTTCCAATTTTAGAGCAATTTCCTAACCCATTTTATCCTAATTTCCATACCCGGTCAAATCCTATGGTTTAACTTCGATTCTGAACCTCATTAAGCTTTCAATAACACCCACTAAGCTCAACTTTAACCCCGGAATGCCTGATTGGAAGAAATTGAAGCATTCCTAAAATACCCAAAATTGGAGAAATTGGAGTTTTGGGAGTTTGGGGCTTTCTCACCTTGATTCAATCGGGTAGAAGGCTAGTGAGTGTTGAGAGAAGACTCCGGTCACCTTCTCCGGCGAGAATCCGGCCAAACTGCCGTTCGTCACCACCCTTCTCCCTCCCTTGTGCGTGCATTTTTTTTCTTCCTGCTTGCAATTTCACGCTTCTGCTCTTTTTTCCTTTTTGTGTGTGTGTGTGTTTGCTGGATGGGTGTGTTTTTAATATTGTGTGTGTGTATATATATATATATATATATATATATATATATATATATATTATATTATATATGTATTTTTTTTAGATATTATATATATATATATATATATATATATTTTATTAGAAAAACTTATTTACTTGTTATATCCTCTTTTTTCCTCATGCTTTTTAGTCCTCTTTTCTTTTAGGTCCTAGAAAAATTATAAATATCCCATATTACTTTCTTCTTTATTCTATTTTTAACCCTATAATTCTTTAATTTAATTTATTTTTCTTTCTGAAAGAAAAATAAATTTAATAAAAATAAAAATAATTAAATCTAAATATCTCGGATATTACAAAAACTAACAAATATATTCTTCTTTTTCATCAACACGTATAGTTTTTAAGAAAACAGCCCAATATATCGAAAAGGAAAAATCAAAAAAATGGTCGAAACCCGCTAACATATAACATATATATGTGTGTGTGTGTGTGTATATATATATATATATATATATCACACACACATATATTTATACTAGAGGCTTCGCATGCACGTACCATGCATGTAATTTTATTTTATTTTTTTAAATATAAAATAAAATTATTGTTATTATTTAAAATAATAAAATATTAAATATTTGATAGTTTTTTAACTTTTTAAATATAATATAATAATTATATTTTAAATAATGTATTAAATCATGGGAAGTTATTTACTGATTAGTTGTTTTTAGTGGGGAAGTTATTTTTTTGGTATCACACTTTACTTGTGTGACACCAAAAACTCCAAAGCCATATATATATATACTAGAGGCTTCGCGTGCACCTACGTGCATACATGCAATTTATTCTTAAATTTTTTAAAAATATAATATAAAATAGTTATTATATTTTAAAATCATTAAAAATTAAATATTTTAAAATTTTAAAATAGAATTTTTATTATAATTTAAAATAAAAAAATTAAAAATGAGAAGTTATGCATTTCTCCATTTTTAGTAACCACCTATCATACTTGGTTATTTATTGGGAAGTTGAGGGGGAAGTTATTTTTTTGGTATCACACTTTGCTTGTGTGACACCAAAAAGTCCAAAGCCATATATATATATATATATATATATATATATATATATATATATATATATATATATATATAATATTCACGACTCCCCCACCACCCCCCCCCCCACACACACACACACACACACACACATATATATATATATATATATATATATATATATATATATATATATATATAAAATAAATATAATATAATAATAATATATATTATCAAATAAAAAAATTTTAATAACTTAAATTTAATAAAAAAATTAATAACTGTAATTGTCGTTTTTGGCTCAGACAATTGTAATTTGAAATTAGGACCGCAAAGGGGTCTTAACCTTGGGGGACTTGTCCTTAGGTGATGCACCTAGGTGCCTACGTACCCTTCGGGAGGGATCAAAGTCCACGTAGTTCGTCATGGTAACGTCTATCGGAGCCGTTAGGCAAGGTTGTTACCTGTATTGGGCCGTGTGCGGCTAAGACGTGCCTATGGTACTCCGGGCGGGCGAGCTGCTCTTAGGAGGTTGCCTTAGTAGGAGAGAGCTGTGGTCTCTGAGGACTGCTGGAAGCCCTTTAAGCGATGTGCTCCAAGGAGGAGGTGAGCTTGCCGGAGGCTGGCCAGAACGGGGGCTGGTGACAGAGCTCAAGGTGCAGAGAGGACTCGCGTGAGGTATCTAAGGGTGCTCAGGTACCGGGAGAGTGTGGAATATCTAGGATGATTCGTGATAATCCTTCAGGTTGTGTGTAGTACTGTTCAATCTAGATTGCCTGCTTAGTCCCCCGAGTGAGGGTCTATTTATACTTGCGTGTGGGGAGATCGTGCTCGACCCACGACCTCGTGGGACGTGGGTCGTCCCACGAGGATTGTGGAGATCCCACGTCTGGTTGAGGGGAAGCTCCGTGTGGTGACGTGGGCGAGGGCCACGTAACTGATGGATGAGTGGTGCCACGTGTCTCTAACGGGTTCTGGGGCGGTGCTTATAAAACGCCAATGCCATGTGTCTCTAGGTGGAATATTCCGCAGTTACAATAACAAAAATAATTTAAAATATTTAAAAATTTTATTAGTATAATAAAGATTACTACTAAGACAATTGTTTTTTTGTTTTATGAATATTAAGATAATTGTTAAAATAATACTTAAATATAAAATGTTTTAATTTATGATGATGATAAAGAAGATTATGTAAAGAGAGGAGATGAAGATGAAAATGATGATGATGAAGGAGAGAAGATTATGATGATGATGATGATGTGGCAAGGTGGAGTGATGTGGCACATGCCATTAAAATAAGACACGTATGAGAGAGAATGTGCCACATAAGCCATCCACGTCAGCATTTAACGGCATAAACTAACAGAGTTACGTTGGAGGATCAGTTTTGAAAAAAAAAATGTTGAGGACCTAAAATAACTTTTTGAAACGTTGAAGACCAATATTAAATTTCGTGCAAACGTTGAGTACCAAAAGAGTAATTTAGCAGATTAAAATATAACAATTACACAAACAATACTGTTAGAGACCAATTCCCACCCAACTCATAGTGGAAAGAAGACTTTTTTTCTATTACTGACAGTAATATATGGCTGACGTAACATTTCAGCAACCACTTAATTTATTATTATAATTAAAAAAACTATAGCCATTGTAAACAATTAATAGAGAAAAGACTTGGAAGAATGATGGACAATTTGGGCGGACAAATTGGGCAGGAAAGAGTATTTTGTACAGTAAAAAATGCCCAGAATTATTAGTAATAGATGTTATCTCATCTTTCGGTCTCTAAACTTAGGGTACATTTTTTACGCAGAAACGAAAAGAGAAAGGGAATAAATTTATTGTATTTATTAGTAAAAGTTGAGAATGAAAATAGAATGAGAATGTATTAAAATTACCACTTTACTTCTTATATTAAAATAATAAAAAGAAAAGAAAGTTATGATTGTGTTAAATCAATTGATATAATAGACATTTTGTATTTTTTTCTTTTTTTAATTATACACATTTTTTAAGATGAAAAATAAAAAAGTGAGTACCATGTGAAACCCACATATTTTTTTTCCATCAACTTTTTCCATCCTAAAAAACATAACCTTAGTCATGTAGGACTTTATTTTGGAGAAAAATAATTCTATTTAAAGGTAATATTTAAATAATATTAAAGTAAATTTCATCCACTCTATTGCATATTCATTTTGCATTTTCTTTCTTCTTTTCTCCCCAAAAAAGAGAGAGACTTTATATATATGTTATGTGGTTGGTTGTTGACCAAAAAAAACATGGGAAAAAGAAAGATGCACAATTAGCTGTTGGTAAACATGCCAGCTATCACACATCTCACTTTAGGCAGAGTTAGATCATTTTCGATTGGAGTTAGAATCAGGCACAGAGAAAATTTTTGACATTAAAGACTAGAACAGATATTATAACATATTTTTCTCTCTAGATCTTCTCGTGATCATCCCCGTACAATATATTCTGCAACAAGCCATGCCACCAACTTCTATCAATCCTTCTCCCCCATCACTCTCTTCACCTTCTCACCAGTCTCATCACTTCCTTCTTTAAATGCTGTTCACTCCATTTTTTTTAGTCTTTGGCTTTTGTTAACTTTTTGCCAAAAAAAAAACAAATATTGATTTTATTGGATTTTAAGGCATATTATCTTAATTTAACAGCTTTTTACGAAAAAAAAACTTTGGCTAAAGTATTATTTTGATCCTCAAAGTTTGCATGAAGTTTAATGTTGATCCTCAATGTTTCAAAAGTTTAATATTGGTCCTCAAGGTTTTTTTGGTCGATTTTGGTCCTCGAGCGTAACACCGTTAACTTTTGCTGTTAAATGATGACGTGGCATGCTTATGTGGCACACTCTCTCTCCTACGTTTCATATTTTAATGACGTGGCATGACACATCACTGCCACATCACCCCAAGATGATGATGATGATGAAGGAGAGAAGATGATGATGTGGCAATGTAGGGTGACGTGGTAGTGATGTGTCATGCCACGTCATTCAAATATGACACGTAGGAGAGAGGGTATGTCACATAAGCATGCCACGTTATCATTTAACGGCAAAAGTTAACGGTGTTACGCTCGAGGACCAAAATCGCAAAAAAAAAAAAAAAAAAACTTTGAGGACCAATATTAAACTTTTGAAATATTAAGGACGAACATTAAACTTCATGCAAACATTGAGGACCAAAATAGTACTTTGGATTTTTTTTTTTAGTATTTTGGGGTTCAACTTATACAATCCTTCGAACTATCGTTGGAACGATATAATTTGCTAAAAAGAAAAGCAAAAAGACAAAACCACAGTAGACCAAACACGACCAACAAACACCATTTAATCCTAACTTAAAGTTGGTCTGAGATGACTAACCAAACTAGTTTAGTGCCCATCTATTGATTTTTTCTAATTAGTAAGTAAAAAAATAATGGATATACAAATATACTTTTGCTGAATAAATAAAATAATAAATGAAAAGCTAAATATTATTTGTAAACAAAGAAATTTAACAAAAATGCTCAAAAATATAAGTAATAGATGTTCTCTAGTACAAAAGAGACACATCATAAATATTTGTTAGGCGATCAATCATGGTATAGAGAATATAAAAAGAAAAAGTTTCGATCAAGTTTTTTTATAATTTGCCATCAAGTTTCACAATATAAATAAAATACGTCACAAAAAGTGTTTGAATGACTAATTATAATAGAGAGAATGTAGAATACCACATTTTATATGATCAATAATAGAAGAAAAAGTATAAATAAAACATATGATTGGTGGAACTTGACGGTAAAGATATAAGGAACTTGACATCTTGACGTAAATTTTTTAAATAGAATACTACATTTGACATGATTAATCATTAAAAAAAGAACATAAAAATTTTATAAAAAAGATATAAATAATGTAACTACAGAATATTCTGCCTAAGGACACGTGGCACTGAGCTTCCAGAAGTTTAGTGATAACATACGCTAACGACACGTGGAACCACTCACATGCCCCTTACGTGGCCGTTCTCCACGTCTCCCCATGAGGGCTCCCGTCCAATAGACGTGGGAAACCCCTTGGGAGTTGTGGGACGACCCACGACTGTTAAGAACGTGGGTCAAATACGTCCTCCCCACACTTAGTATAAAAAGACCCTCACCCGGGGGACTTAGGGACAGAATCTGATCATCAGAAGAACATCGCTCATAACCATTCAGGCAAGCATTTTGAGCACCCTCAGACGTCCTCTTGCCCAATACTCATCACGCACCTCAAGCTTGGCCCAACACACCGTCAGGTCCGGCCACCGGCAGACACATCTCTGTCCCGGAGTATTCCACCAACAGTGCTCCCAATAGCTCCCAGAGACTCAAGCTCTCTCACACTCTAAGGCAACCTCCGTGGAGCGGCTCGCCCGCCCGGAGTACCTTACACACGTCTTAGCTGCACACGGCCCGATACAGGTAACCACCTGGCCCAACGGCCCCTATAGACGTCACCATGACGAACTACGTGGACTTTGATCCCTTCCCAAGGGTACGTAGGCACCTAGGTTCCTCACCTAAGGACAAGTCCCCCAAGGTTACGACCCCTTGCGGTCTTTAATTGCAAATAACAATAGTCTGAACCAAAAACGACACTTACAAATAATTATACCTAGTTTTTTTAAATATTTTTGTTAAAGATTTATAGAAGTTATAATGTTTTTAAAATCATTCAAGTACACTTGTATACAGAGAAAAGGACGGTTGCACAGTCATAAATAGACCAAGTTTGTATACAGAGAATAGGAAGGACGTGCCTACTAAAGACTAAAACAAAAAAGGAAATAAAACTAATTTTATCTTACTAGGTAAAAAGTTCATTTTGATCCTTTATGTTGTACCCAAGTTTCATATTGGTCCTTTATGTTTCAAAAGTTTTAAATTGGTCATTTATGTTGTCAGAAGTTCCAAATTGGTCCTTCCGTCTTCATGTCTTTCGTTAAGTGCTGACGTGTCTTGCTGAGATGGAAATATCATATCTCCTGCGTGTCCATTTAAGCTGACGTGGTATGCCACGTCATCGCCACGCCATATTCAATTTCATTATTTGTGATGATGTGGCATGACACGTCACCTTAAACTGACACTTCAACACCCATATCAGCAATTAATTTAAGAAATTTACGGAAGTGGACAGAAGGACCAATTTAGAACTTCGGTGCAACATACAGGACCAATTTAAAACTTTTGAAACAAAAGGACTAATATATAACTTGGGTACAACAGAAGCAACCAAAATGAATTTTTGACCAACTTACTAAATCACAAAAATAAAAACAACAAGGGTTAAAACAACCAGAAATACAATAGAAAATTAAACTAAAATACAATTGCACATAAATGCCAAAACAAGAGATGAACGATGTAATAGGACAAGAGAAGAAACCGAAAGAAAGTGACGCTTATTTTCCGTGAAATAAGGAAATATATTAAAGTGATGCTTTCCTTAAACCCTAATCTGACGCTTTACTTTATCTTTTTTTTTTCATATGAGGTACTTGATCTTAAATCCAACCAAAAGTTGGCTTAATAGTAATGCAATAATGCCCGACCTAGGTAGAAAATACTACAAAGGTGAAACAGAGGAAGGGTATGGTGGAGGGAAGTATAGCCACAATTAATTATTTATGTCATACACTTTTACCTCTCTTTCATAGGGTGTGTTTGATTAGTGGGGTGGAGAATATAATAGGAATGGAAGATATAATATGATTGCAGAAGGGAATAAAAAAATAATATAAAAAATATGTGATGTGAATGGAATAAAAGTGAATAAAATGATCATTTTACACTTATATTAAAAGTGAGAATGGAATAAAGTGAGTAAAAAAGTAAGGCAAAAAATATAATTTCTTCGCATTAAAAAAAGTAGAGTGTGCTTTATTGGAAAGATGTAAAGGGATTACGTTTACGATTACGACCACCAAACATTCAACCAAACGTGCCCTTACTTTTTTTGGCCTGAATCTTCATTTTTTTCGCCGAATCTCAATATCTTTTTTTTTGTAAGCTTCATACTTTGTGTCACGACCCCCGTTTAGAGGACAATGACTGGCACAGACACATGAAATACCCCTATGCCTGTAAGCCTTATCACCTAATTGACAGAATATCTATTATTGAAAATACATCCACATGCAGTATAATACCATGGCTACACCGAAATAGTGGCCTATCCTAGGCAAGCAAATCCACGCCCAGTGCCGCTTCAGGATATAGATATAGGAAAACACACATAATATATATAACCTGTGTACTGGCTACACATCCGAAGATGCTGCCTATCCTATTCACATGCAACATATATATGTATATATATATATATTTTGAAAACAGATTTTCCCTGTATCGCAGAATAATTTATCCTGATCTTTAAGGTGTGTGAAGCTGACAGTTCTAGATCTAGTAATACAATCTAATTGGGTACGTCTACCCTTTAGTTTATGATACAACGATAAAGTAAATTAAATTACACTTACAATTTATTCACCCACATGAACAAGTTGTGGGTCTTGGAAGGTGTTGCTCAACCCTCGTTCCACCGAGACTTCTTCCACCTGTACTTAACCTGTCTTTGTGTAGTAAAAATGAGGTGTGAGTATTAACCACGTGACTCAGTGAGGACTCTCCCATCCCCGGCGCAAAGTGGGTACCATAGCGCTGGGTTTGGGTGTCATACACAACCACATGCAAAAAAAAAAAAAACTAGTAACTATTAATTAGTATACATTCTTGGCGACCACACCACAACAGATATGTCACCCAACCACACACATGCATTTAACAGATACAAGCATGCAGAAGTTTAATTCACATCATCACTCAACAAGTAAACATATAACATACAATGTCGGCTTTTACTTACCGGTCTTCTCACGTTCAACATGTTTGAATCAACCAAGACGTTGAGGTGACGTAATCCTGTACGTCACTACTACGCTGCACAATCAGCAATCATATGCAAACACAGACAAGTTGTACTTACACACAGATACTATAGCATACATCTACTTAATCTCCCCCACTCTACGGTATCTACTAGCCACTACGTGGCTTTTCTACTTCAAACCCGCGCACTCGAGTTACTGGCCACCACGTGGCAAAGCATACCTAACCCATTCAGTTGGGTACTGGTCACCTTGTGACAATTCTATTAATCAAACACAATCAACTTCTATCTATCAAACAACTGATATGTAGCCACCACGTTGCACGTCCTGACCCCTTGTTGTGGGGCAATAGCTTGAGCCCACTCGTCCATTACCCAACCAGGCCACATGGCGGGCACGGCACGACGTCTCGAAGCATGGCCACTGTCACACCCTAGACCAACTCCACAGGATGATTTCTCTTTTATTAGGTTGGGCTCACAGTTCACCCGTAGGTTCCTCCCGTGTCTCCTTACCTTAGTCTCACATATTAATAGGATTCTTTGTATCTTTCCCGAAGGATTAACAATTCATCTCCTTGTTAATATGGACAAGTATCCTCAACAAAATATAACTCATATACCCGTCCAGATGCACTCTCTGGACCTCAAGCTATCGTCATAGCAATATAAATCCTTTCTGACCCTATTGCCAGGATAGGGCAATGACCATCGTCATGGTGATTATAAACCTGAGGTCTCAAGTGCCATCTGACGTTGTTCTAGTCGATGTATCACATCGCTAGCACAATCAAATCCGAAACCCACCAATAACTCCCTTTGCATGATTATAATTTAACTCACCGTCGTGACGAGTTTTCAAAATAAAAGCTTAGTCCTTCCGTACAAGGACTCTTGCCACCGTCGTGGCAAAGATTTAATAAATTACTCATCATTCCTCCGGAGTGTATGAGTTGGATTTGTAACACACCAATCATAGCAAACAATTATACTCTAGTTCTATGTTTTCCTATCCAAGCTACTTTCCACAACCTATTTCAAGTTCTTTCATTCTTTTAGCATTCTATACCTCTAGCTAACATATACCAGACAAGCAGAGAATATACATACTCATGTAATCCACATAAGCATACAACCCTAGGAGCAGAGATGGAAGAACCCTCACCTTGGCCAACCTTCCATCCAATCATCTCCTGTAACTTTAGTCTCCTCGGAGTTCCTATTGCACTCCTTTGCGTGTCGTTGTTCCTATAAGGACAACATTTACTTCATTAAGATTATTACTTAGCTTAACTTGTTATTTATCTCTCCATTACTCTCACATGTAGTCCATGGTTGCCATGGAGTCAAGCTCTTGGTCTTATCGGACTTCTCTATCCCGATTTATGCATATCCTTTCTCGGACACTTGACTTACTCGCATATAACACTATACTTGAGTGTTTCACATACTTGGATTTTAGTATTAGACCTCTATCTAACTTGTATTCGCATCTAAGGAAGCTTATCTAGCTTGGTTGGTAGGAATTCTAATTTTTTGGAAGGTCCAAGCTTTTTTATCCAACTTGTGTTCCTACTTGGGTTCTAAGAAATCTAGTTTCTAAACCTCAATATACCTCTAATTCATCCTACTTAAGGCTTCCTAATAATTATGAAGGAATAAAATTACCATTTTAGAATTTGCACTTCATTGTCCCGCAAGTTTCCATCCTTGAGACACAAGAATGTACCTAAAACAATCCTTGATTATCGGTAGCATATTTAGAATTATTCTCGAGTGTTTGAGATCGAAAAGAGGAAGTTTAGGACTCTGAACATCACCCTTAAGGCATAATTGGGCAAATCGAGCAGGGACCCGGCATGTTAACATCAAGGTTCAACCTTAGTAACCTCGGGCCAACTCTTCACGGGTCTTGTTCAGCTAATATCTCAACCATATAATATTAATAATACCAATCCAAGCCTATTTACTCAAATCCAAGCTCAATCCTAATTATCAACAATTTTCCCAATTTGAAAATAATTATAATTTCAATAATATCAATCCAAGCCTATTTACTCAAATCCAAGCTCAATCCTAATTATCAACAATTTTTCCCAATTTGAAAATAATTATAATTTCAACCCCAAATCCTTCCATATTCGAATTTGGGCAAATTCGAGAATATAATCTTGATTCCTACCCCAACTAAGTGTTCAAGAACACTTTCTAGGTCTCAATCTACCCTCGAAACAACTCAATCGAAAGTGGATTGAAGAAATCCCTAAAAATGGAGAAATTGAGGGTTTCGAATGAAATTGGGGTTACCAACCTTGATTTGATTGGTGGGAGGTGTGCAAGATGTCACGACCCCCGTTTAGAGGACCGTGACCGGCACAGACACAGGGAATATCCCTATACCTGTAAGCCTTATCACCTAATTGTCAGAATAGCTATTATTGAAAAACAAATTCACATGCATTATAATACCATGGCTACACCGAAATGGTGGCCTATCCTAGGCAAGCAAATCCACGGCCAGTGCCGCTTTAGGATATAGATATAGGAAAACACACATAATATATAACCTGTGTACTGGCTACACATCCGAAGATGCTGCCTATCCTATTCACATGCAACAGATATGTGTATATATATATATAATTTGAAAACAAGTTTTTCCTGCATCGTAATCTGACGGATCCTGATCTTTAAGGTGTGTGAAGCTGACAGTTCTAGATTTAGTAATACAGTCTAATTGGGTACGTCTACCCTTTACTTTATGATACAATGAAAAAGTAAATTAAATTACAATTACACTTTATTCACCCACATGAACAAGTTGTGGGTCTTGGAAAATCTTGCTCAACCCTCGTTCCACCAAGACTCCTTTCACCTGTACTTAACCTGTCTCTGTGTAGTAAAAATGAGGTGTGAGTCTTTACCACGCGACTCAGTGAGGACTCTCCCATCCCCGGCGCAAGGCGGGTGGGTACCTTACCGCTGGAACTGGGAGTCATACACAACCACATGCACAAACAACTAGTTACTATGAGTTAGCATGCATTCTTGGTGATCACACCTTAACAGAAATTTCACCCAAACACTCACATGCATTTAACAGATATAAGCATGCAGCAGTTTATTCCACGTCATCAATCATCAAGTAACATGTAACACATAGTGCCGGCTTTTACCTACCGGTCCTCTGACATTCAGCATGCTTGAATCAACAAAACGCGTGGTGACGTAGTCCTGTACGTTACCACTACGCTGCACAATCAACAGTTATATGCAACCACAAACAATTTATACATACACACAGATGCTGAACATACATCTACTTAATCTTCCCAACTCTGGGGTATCTACTTAATCTCCCCAATTTATACTACGTGGCTTTTCTACTTCAAACCCGTGCACTCGGGCTACTGGCCACCACGTGGCAAAACATACTTAACCCATTCACTTGGGTACTGGTCACCTCGTGACAATTCTGTTAATCAAACACAATCAACTTCTATCTATCAAGCAACTGACGCATAACCACCACGTGGCACGTCCTGACCCCCTTGCTGCGGGGCAATAGCTTGAGCCCACTCGTCCATTACCCAACTAGGCCACATGGCGGGCATGGCACGACGTCTCTAAGCATGGCAACTGACACCCCTAGACCAACTCCACAGGATGATTTCTCTTTTACTAGGCTAGGCTCACGGTTCACTCGTAGGTTCCTCCCGTGTCTCCTTACCTTAGTCTCACATATTAATAGGATTCCTTGTATCTTTCCCGAAGGATCAACAATTCTTCTCCTTATTAATATGTACAAGTATCCTCAACAGGATATAACTCATATACCTGTCCAGATGCACTCTCTGAGCCTCAAGCTATCGTCATAGCAATATAAAACCTTTCTGACCCTATTGCCAGGATAGGGCAATGACCATCGTCATGGTGATTATAAAACTGAGGTCTCAAGTGCCATCTGACGTTGTTCTAGTCGATGTCTCTCACCGGTAGCATAATCAAATCCGAAACCAACCAATAACTCCCTTTGCATGATTATAATTTAAGTCACCGTCGTGACGAGTTTTCAAATTAAAAGTTTAGTTCTTCCGTACAAGGACTCTTGCCACCGTCGTGGAAAAAGATTTAATTAAAATACTCATCATGCCTCCGGAGTGTATGAGTTGGATTTGTAACACACCAATCATAGCAAACAGTTGTACTCTACTCCTATGTTTTCCTATCCAAGTTACTTTCCACAACCTATTGCTAGTTCTTTCATTCTTTTAGCCTTCTATACCTCTAGCTAACACATACCAGACAAACAAAGAATGTACATACTCATTTAATCCACATAAGCATACAACCCTAGGAGCAGAGATGGAAGAACCCTTACCTTGGCCAACCTTCCATGCAATCACCTCCTGTAACTTTAGTCTCCTCGGAGTTCCTGTTGCACTCTATTGCGTGCCGTTGTTCCTATAAGAACAACATTTACTTCATTAAGGTTATTACTTAGCTTAACTTTTTATTTATCTCTCCATTACTCTCACGTGTAGTCCATGGTTACCACAGAGTCAAGCTCTAGGTCTTATTGGACTTCTCTATCCCGACTTATGCATATCCTTCCTCGGACACTTGACTTACTCGAATATAACACTCTACTTGAGTGTTTCACATACTTGGATTTGAGTATTATACCTCTATCTAATTTGTATTCACATCTAAGCAAGCTTATCTAACTTGATTGGAAGGAATCAAAATTTTAGGATGGTCTAAGCATTTTGTTTTAACTCGTTTTCTTACTCGGGTTCTAAGAAATCTAGTTTCTAAACCTCAATACACCTCCAATTTATCCTACTTAGGTTTCCTAAAGGTTGAGAAGGAATAAGATTGAAATTCACGATGTTAGACTTAATTTATTCCGCAAGTTTCCATCCTTGAGAAACAAAAATGTACTTGGAGTGAATTAAATCCTCAAAAACATGTTTAGGAGTGTTCTAGGCTGTTTAAGATTGAAGAGAGGAGATTTAAACTCTCAACGTCACCCTTAAAGTTTATTTGGGCAACCCAGCAAGGACCCGATACGTTAACGTCAAGGTTCAACCTTAGTATCCTCGGACCAACTCTTCACGGGTCTTGTTCAGCTAATATTTTCACAATATAATTTCAATAGGACCAATTCAAGCCTATTTACTCAAATCCAAGGTCAATCCTAATTATCAACAATTTTTTTCCAATTTGAAAATAATTATAATTTCAACCCCAAATCCTTCCAAATTCGAATTTGGGCAAATCCGAGAATATAATCTTGATTCCTACCCCAACTAAGTGTTCAAGAACACTTTCTAGGTCTCAATCTACCCTCGAAACAACTCGATCGAAGGTCAATCGAAGAAATCCCTAAAATGAAGAAATTGGGGGTTTCGAATGAAATTGGGGTTACCAACCTTTGATTCGATTGATGGAAGGTGTAGGAGATGTTGTAAACGAGCTCCGGTGACTTTTCCCGGCGTCGGCTAGCTCTTCTCCGGCCACTTTTGCGGCAAAATCCTCCTCTTCCCCTTTTTCCTTTCTCTTCTCGCCACCCCCTCTCTCTTCTTCTCCCTCTCTCTCTTCGTTTTCTTTCTTTCTTTCTTTCTTTCTTTCTTTCACTCTTTCTTTCTTTTATCCTCTTTAAGATGACGGCAACCCCCTCCATAAAAGTTAAATAATATATATATATATATATATATATATATATATATATATATATATATATATATAATAAAATAATTATAATAAATAAATAAATATAATTAAAATAAAATAATTAATAATTAAATAATAAATATTATTTAAAAATAAATAAATTAATAATTAAGTAAATAATAACAAACTTGTATTTTTAATTTAATCCCTTTCCTTATTTAATTTAGGATTCCAAGTTTTTAGGTCCCGAACTAAATCCAAAAATTATTTTCTACTTCTTTTCTTTCACTTTCTACATTTTGAAAAACCCCCTTTTAAATATTTAAAATAATCATAATAAAAATAAACTAATTAATAATTAAACAATAATAACTAATAATATTTTAATTTGGTTCCCACTCCTATTTATTTTAGGTTTCTAATTTCGTAGGTCCTGAATTACTTTCGAAAAAAATATTTTACTCCTTTCTTTCATCTTTTATTTTACTTGAAATTTCAAAGAATTTCGCGGTTCCTTTCCGGTTTCCCTTAACCTTCATACTTTTCCTATATTCTTTTTGAACTTTTAAATTCCTAACCCCGAAATAAATCATTCTTTAATCCTCAAAATTTTAAATAAATCATTCTTTAATCCTCGAAATTTTCCGGGGTATTAAATTCTTCCCCCCTTAAGAAATTTGGTCCCCGAATTTCATCTCCTTCGTGGGGTTGTTGGCTTGTTGCCATCCCTTGGCTCAATTTGACCTATGGTTCCTCTCAATGTGGAAGTTTTACCGTTTTACCCTACAGTTTCATCTTTCTTTCTTAGAGACTCAAGGTCTCTATCTGGTCTCTACATCTTCTTTCTGTAATCGTTTGTATTTCTAGTTTCGTAGTTAACCACCCTTCCGCGAGGTGTTAACCGACAGGCTCCATCAGTCGTCGCATCCTTCCCCGATGATACCTAACTTTCCTAATTTCAATTCCCTTTGCGCTTCTAATTTTGCAATGGAGTGTCTGGCACGCACCACATGCCATGCTCCATTTTAGTTCTCCGAGGAGTTAACTATTGTCTTCTCCAGTGAGGCTTACCTTTGACTCAATCTGGTTGCCCGACTAACTACCTTCGTAGTGACTTCTTAGACCCATCTTGGAACATGCCAAGACACTATCTACTTGCATAGCACACTAGGTTCTATTTCTATAAAGTACTCTCTTACCTCGGAGTCCCCGTACCTAAGTATCCTCTACTACCAAGCAGCTACCCTTCTACCGGTATTCCCCCGATATATTCTTTGTAAACGACTTGTCCAAAAAAGTCCATCTACATCTTACTACACCCTCTACTCTACATTTAGACTTACCGCATACACGGCATACACCCTACGTGGGTGTTTATACTTTGTGTCGTCAGTGTACCCAACCCTTCCGAGGTTGTTACACTCACTACTGACTCAGTTTTTTTACCCTACTCGTGTCCTCACAAAACTAAATGTCATGACACTAGCACAACTATGTATTACACTTACCGTTTCTCCACCAAACGGTAAAGGATCTTACATTTATGACTCGTGTTTCCCTTTCTTTTCCGGACTTCGACACTTACCCTTAGTGGTTTCCATAACCACTTCAGGTTACTCCCTATCGACATCCTATGTCTGACTGACTTAGACTCTTCTCTGACTACTACTTGTAGTCATTTCTGTTTATAATGGAAACTCACCAGTCTCCTTCTTACCATCATAATCATTACCCTGCCTCAGGCTCAGTTCGGTTTTCTCATCCGAAGACCTTGCTTAACATGAATCTGACTGTGGATCTATACCATCCTCAAGTTAGTCCACTTAGTCTTGCACATCCTATGCTAACTCTACTCGTTGGGTTTCCGTTGGCTTTTACCCCAACTTGGCCCACTCGAACTCCTCAACTCACTTAGATCTTGTATTCCTACTTGGAATACTTGATCCGTTAACTCCAGCATGAAACTTTTCGGACATGCTCTACTCCCCATGACCAAACGGGATCCGCTCCCACGGTTTGACTCTTTCCTTTCTTACGATGTGGCATATGTTCGCGAACATATACCGCCTCTTGCAAGTATGTTACCCGTTGGGTTCCACTCGCTCCCAATGGTAGCATACCTATTTCATCATTTTGGCTCGCATCCCCAGATGCTTACCTGACTCCGTTCCCGTATTCACTCTCTTCTTTTCCATTCCATACCTACGTGGTACTCTTTCTTCGAGTATCTCTCTATACTCGTTACTCACTAATTTCTCCTTCTCGGTTAACCGTCCTTACGGTAAATTTTCCTTTTATGACACCCACATGCGATTGATACATTTGGTTTGTCCACTCAGTCTCCACCCATACACGGGCTTCAGACCAACGGATTTACGGTTCACCAACCTGTGGAACTAGCTTACCAAGCTATGTCAACTACAATTTGTGTACTATACATGCACTTACGGTAGTAGTTGGATCTCCACCTCCTACTTGCCTCTTATCCTATGGGGTCCTTTAGGCTTTCGCTTTTCCCCCGTTATGGGACAACTTATTCCTGTCTACTTTCTCTCCCCTCGGGCCTCCACGAGTCCCTTTGGGGTTTATCTCTCACGTTATCTCGTTCAAGAGCTATCTGCCGCAATAGCACTCATTTTCTTATCTTTGGACGGTACCCGAAGGTTTACGCCCATTTCCACTTCTAGACCTGCTCCGGTCTAATACTTTCGGTTCCATAATCACCCTATGACCCCTTAATTGGTAACCCTTAGGTTTACCTGTATACTCCCTTGGCATTTTAGCACTCCCTAGTGCTTTTCGATGTCTACTTAACTTTAATCACTCCAAGCGAGTGATTTCTCAACTACATCTACCATCCTTATACAGCTTACCTATAAAAGGACTATTGTTTGGTAGGGTATTGGTCACATGAGTTAGTTTTCTTAGGCACCCTACGGTTTTAAAAATTAATTCAAGTTTATTTCTTAGAAAATGACACCTAAGGTTTTCGTAAATGGTTAGGGTTTAACCAAATGGAATGACACAATTTGAGAAAGAGTTTTCATGAAAATTTGTCTTCCAATGATTATCCCTAGTATTTTCAAGAAAAGTTTGAGGGTCTATCAGAATTTCTCATCCGGAAAGACCAAAAACGATTTTACAAAAATTTCTCATGTGGTCAATATCCTATTCTTTATGCTCTTCCTTAAGCAACCCAAGAGAGTTTGGTTGGGCGTAATCCCTTCTTTTCCCCTTTGTTTGCTTAAGGAACTAATAGTTCATGGATTGAGCGCAGGGTTGGACTAGGCTCCTTCCCTGTGCTTTACTATTTACTTTGATTCCTGATCGGCATATGGTCACGCTCTACACGTTTACATATGCCTCTACTTCATAACATCTATCTCTATGGCATATGGTTCGGCCACTTTGCCCTTACATATACCGTATCCTGATTTTCTAGTCCTTAGACTTCTACTTCTACATTCTGGCATACAACCACCTCTTTTCTGTTTACTTTCGAGGAAGGACAACTCATTTCCTTTAGCCATAGCATACCGCACAGTCGTGACCCATTCACTTAGTCATCTTTCTGTCGGTCTCATGCCACATGGCCTTGTTTATTCTTGTCTGTAAACTTTCCATTTCACTTGCCCCATGGGCTTACTTTCTTTTCTACACGCCAAGCGTGTCTTTTCTTTCACTTTACACATTATCCCTAGCCTGAACTACCATACAATACATATTTCTATTCTACTTGCATTCCATACTATGATCAAACAACTTGTGCCTATACCATACCACACAACGCGCCGCTAACAGAGCATACGCATCGTCTCATTTAACACCTGCGAAACAACCACACATTGTAGCGCATTCCTGCCTACAATTCAACCAAATGTGTCTGTGTCTAGGTAGCATCCTCCATGGATGTCTCATTTCCTTATTATGGCGTCCTAAGGTTCCCGGGGTCACTGCCACCCCACCTTACGCCTTAGTGCTCATCGGCACTTGTGTACTGTACAGGTTATATGCTTTGCATAGAATTTCACAAACAAATTCTATGCCTGAACCGATGACTCGAAAGAATTTATGACTCAACGTCCTGAGCAACCTCACAAGTGCCTGTCGGAACCACCGTTAGGTCTGGATTCGTAATGGCTAGCCCAACTGACACCTGAGACTACTATTTAGCTTCACACCCTCAAAGAACAACCGGGCTCTAATACCAAGTTTGTCACGACCCCCATTTAGAGGACCGTGACCGGCACAGAAACAGGGAATATCCCTATACCTGTAAGCCTTATCACCTAATTGTCAGAATAGCTATTATTGAAAAATACATTCACATGCATTATAATACCATGGCTACACCGAAATGGTGGCCTATCCTAGGCAAGCAAATCCGCGGCCAGTGCCGCTTCAGGATATAGATATAGGAAAACACACATAATATATAACCTGTGTACTGGCTACACATCTGAAGATGCTGCCTATCCTATTCACATGCAACAGATATGTGTATATATATATATCTTTTGAAAACAAGTTTTTCCTGCATCGTAATCTAACAGATCCTGATCTTTAAGGTGTGTGAAGCTAACAGTTCTAGATTTAGTAATACAGTCTAATTGGGTACGTCTACCCTTTACTTTATTTTACAATGATAAAGTAAATTAAATTACAATTACACTTTATTCACCCACATGAACAAGTTGTGGGTCTTGGAAAATGTTGCTCAACCCTCGTTCCACCGAGACTCCTTACACCTGTACTTAACATGTCTCTGTGTAGTAAAAATGAGGTGTGAGTCTTAACCACGCGACTCAGTGAGGACTCTCCCATCCCCGGCACAAGGCGGGTACCTTACCGCTGGGATTGGGAGTCATACACAACCACATGCACAAACAACTAGTTACTGTGAGTTAGCATGCATTCTTGGTGATCACACCTTAACAGAAATTTCACCCAAATAGTCACATGCATTTAACAGATATAAGCAGGCATCAATTTATTCCACGTCATCAATCAGCAAGTAACATGTAACACATAGTGCCGGCTTTTACTTACCGGTCCTCTCACATTCAGCATGGTCTAATCAACAAAACGCGTGGTGACGTAGTCCTGTACGTTACCACTACGCTGCACAATCAACAGTTATATGCAACCACAGACAATTTATACATACACACAGATGCTGAACATACATCTACTTAATCTCCCCAACACTGTGGTATCTACTTAATCTCCCCAATTTATACTACGTGGCTTTTCTACTTCAAACCCGTGCACTCGGGCTACTGGCCACCACGTGGCAAAACATACTTAACCCATTCAATTGGCAACTGGTCACCTCGGGACAATTCTGTTAATCAAACACAATCAACTTCTATCTATCAAGCAACTGATGCATAACCACCATGTGGCATGTCCTGACCCCTTACTGCGGGGCAATAGCTTGAGCCCACTCGTCCATTACCCAACTACGCCACATGGCGGGCACGGCACGACGTATCTAAGCATGTCCACTGACACCCCTGGACCAACTCCACAGGATGATTTCTCTTTTACTAGGCTAGGCTCACGGTTCACCCGTAGGTTCCTCCCGTGTCTCCTTACCTTAGTCTCACATATTAATAAGATTCTTTGTATCTTTCCCGAAGGATCAACAATTCTTGTCCTTATTAGTATGTACAAGTATCCTCAACAGGATATAACTCATATACCCGTCCAGATGCACTCTCTGAGCCTCAAGCTATCGTCATAGCAATATAAAACCTCTCTGACCCTATTGCTAGGATAAGGCAATGACCATCGTCATGGTGATTATAAAACTGAGGTCTCAAGTGCCATCTGATGTTGTTCTAGTCGATTTCTCACATCGCTAGCATAATCAAATCCGAAACCCACCAATAACTCCCTTTGCATGATTATAATTTAAGTCACCGTCGTGACGAGTTTTCAAATTAAAAGTTTAGTCCTGGCACGTTAACGTCCAAGTTTAACCTTAATAATCTCGGGTCAGCTCTTCACGGGTCTTATTCAGCTAATATTTCCACAATATAATTTCAATAGGACCAATCCAAGCATATTTACTCAAATCCAAGGTCAATTCCTATGCTATCAACAATTTCCCCAATTTGGACATAATTATAATTTCAATAATATCAATCCAAGCCTATTTTCTTCAATCCAAGCTAAATCCTAATTATCAACAATTATAATTTCAACCCCAAATCCTTTCAAATTCGAATTTGGGCAAATCCGAGAATATAATCTTGATTCCTACCCCAACTAAGTGTTCAAGAACACTTTCTAGGTCTCAATCTACCCTCGAAATAACTCAATCGAAGAAATCCCTAAAAATGGAGAAATTGAGGGTTTCAAATGAAATTGGAGTTACCAACCTTGATTCGATTGGTGGGAGGTGTGGAAGATGTTGGAATCGAGCTCCGGTGGTCGTGGCTGGCGTCAGACGGCTCTCTCTGGCGAACTTCCCTCCTTTCCTTTCTTCTTCTCTGTTGCATCCTCCCTCTCTCTCTCTACCTTCACGTTTCCCTTCTCTCTCTCTTCTTCCTTTGTTTCTTTCTTTTCTAACCCCACGGCATCCCCCTTCTCTTTCTCTTTTTTTTAATAATTAAATAAATATATTTAACACTAACATAATTAATAATTAAATAGTAAATAAATATAATTAAAATTAATTAATTAATAACTAAATAATTAAATAATAAATAAATAAATATTATTAAAAATAAATAAATTAATAATTAAATAAATAATAACTAATATTATTTTAATTTAGTTCCCACTCCTATTTATTTTGAGTTTCTTATTTCGTAGGTCCTGAATTAATTTCAAGAAAAATATTTTACTTCTTTCTTTCATCTTTTATTTTATTTTAAACTTCGAAGAATTCCCTGGTTCATTTCCGATTTCCCTTAACTTTCATACTTTTCCTAAATTCTTTCTTTTTAAGGTTTTATTTCCTAGCCTCGGAATAAATCATTCTTAAATCCTTGAAATTTTAAATAAATCATTCTTTAGTCCTCGAAATTTTCCGGGATATTACATTCTTCCCTCCTTAAGAAATTCGGTCCCCGAATTTCATCTCCTTTGTGCGGTTGTTGGCTTGTTGCCATCCCTTGGCTCAATTTCACCTATGGTTTCTCTCAATGTGGAAGTTTTACCGTTTTACCCTACGGTTTATCATTCTTTCCTAGAGACTCAAGGTCTCTATCTGGTTTCAACATATGCTTTATGTGATCGTTTGTATTTCTAGTTTCGTAGTTAACCACCCCTCCGGGAGGTGTTAACCGACAGACTCCATCTATCATCGTATCCTTCCCCGAGGATACCTAACTTTCCTAGTTTCAATTCACTTTGTGCTACTAATTTTGCAATGGAGTGTTTGGCACGTACCGCATGCCATGCTCCAATTTCGTTCTCCAAGGAGATAACTATTGCCTTCTCTAGTGAGGCTTACCTTGACTCAATCTGCTTGTCCGACTAGCTACCTTCGTAGTGACTTCTTATATCCGTCTTGGAACATGCCAAGACACTAGCCATTTGCATAGCACACTAGGTTCTTATTTCTATAAACTCTGACTGACGAAGTACTCCCCTACATCGAAGTCCCCGTACTTAAGTATCCTCCACTACCAAGCAGCTACCCTTCTGCCGGTATTCCCCCGATATATTTTTTGTAAACGAATTCTCCAGAAAGTCCGTTTACATCTTACTACACCCTCTACTCTACATCTAGACTTACCGCTTACACGGCATACACCCTACGTAGGTGTTTATACTTTGTTTCATAAGTGCACCCCACCCTTCCAAGGTTGTTACACTCACTATTGACTCGGTTTACTCTACTCGTGTCTTAACAAAGCTAAATGCCATGACACTAGCACAACTATGTGTTACACTTACCGTTTCTCCACCAAACGGTAACGGATCTTACATTTATGACTCGTGTTTCCCTTTCCTTTCCGGACTTCTACACTTACCCTTAGTGGTTTCCATAACCACTTCAGGTTACTCCCTGTCGACATCCTATGTCTAACTGACTTAGACTCTTACTACTACTTGTAGTCATTTCTGTTTATAATGGAAACTCACCAGTCTCCTCCTTACCATCATACTCATTACTCTGCCTCAGGCTCAGTTCGGTCTTCACATCTGAAGACCTCGCTTAACACGACTATGACTATGCATATATGCCATCCTCAGATTAGTCCACTTAGAGTTGCACATCCTTTGCTAACTCTACTCATTGGGTTTCCATTGGCTTTTACCCCAACTTGGCCCACTCGGTCTCCTCAACTTACTTAGATCTTGTATTCGTACTTGGAAAACTTGATTTGTTAATTCCAGCATGAACCCTTTCGGACATGCTCTACTCCCCATGACCAAACGGGATCCGCTCCCACGGTTTGACTCTTTCATTTTTTTACGGTGTGACATATGTTCACGAACATATACCGCCTCTTGCAAGTGTATTACCCGTTGGATTCCAATCGCTCCCAACGGCAGCATACCTGTTTTATCATTTTGGCTTGCATCCCCAGATGCTTACCCGACTCCATTCCCGTATTCACTCTCTTCTTTTCCATTTTGTACCTACGTGGTACTCTTTCTTCCAGTATTTCTCAATACTCGTTACTCATTAAATTCTCCTTCTTGATTAACCGTCCTTATGGTTAATTTTCCTTTTATGGCACCCACATGGCCATTTATAGGTTTGGTTTGTCCACTCAGTCTCCACCCATACACGGGCTTCAGACTAACAGATTTACGGTTCACCAACCTGTGGAACTAGCTTACCTAGCTATGTCCACTACAATATGTGTGCTATACATGCACTTACGGTAGTAGTTGGTTCTCCACCTCCTACTTGACTCTTATCCTATGGGGTCCTATAGGCTTCCGCTCTCCCCCCTTATGGGACTACTTATCCCTGTCTACTTTCTCTTCCCCCAGGCTTTCACGAGTCCCTTATGGGTTTATCTCTCACGTTATCTCGTTCGAGAGCTATCTACCGCAATAGCACTCATTTTCCTATCTTTGGACAGTACCCAAAGGTCTACGCCCATTTCCAGGGACTACTTATCCCTGTCTACTTTCTCTTCCCCCAGGCTTCCACGAGTCCCTTATGGGTTTATCTCTCACGTTATCTCGTTCGAGAGCTATCTACCGCAATAGCACTCATTTTCCTATCTTTGGACAGTACCCAAAGGTCTACGCCCATTTCCACTTCTAGATCTGCTCCGGTCTAATACTTTCGAGTCCATAATCACTCTATGGCCCCTTAATTGGTAACCCTTAGGTTTATCTGTATACTCCCTTGGCACTTTAGCACTCTCTAATGCTTTTCGATGTCTACTTAACTTTAATCACTCCAAGCGAGTGATTTCTCGACTAAATCTACCATCCTTATATAGCTTACCTGTAAAAGGACTATTTTTGGGTAGGGTATTGGTCACATGAATTAGTTTTCTTAGGCACCCTGCGGGTTTTAAAAAAAAATTAATTCAAGTTTATTTCTTAAAAAAAATGACGCCTAAGGTTTTCGTAAATGGTTAGGGTTTAACCAATTGGAATGACACAAATTGAGAAAGCGTTTTCATGAAAATTTGCCTTCCAATGGTTATCCCTAATATTTTCAAGAAAAGGTTGAGGGTCTTTCAGAATCTCTCATCCGGAAAGACCAAAAAGATTTTTACAAAAATTTCTCATGTGATCAATATCCTATTCTTTATGGTCTTCCTTAAGCAACCCAAGAGAGTTTGGTTGGGCTTAATCCCTTCTTTTCCCCCTTGTTTGCTTAAGGAACTAGCAGTTCATGGATTGAGCGCATGGTTGGACTAGGCTCCTCCCCTGTGCCTTACCATTTACTCTGTTTCCTGCTCGGCATATAGTCACGCTCTACACGTTTACATATGCCTCTACTTCTTAACATCTATCTCTACAGCATATGGTTTGGCCACTTTGCCCTTCCATATACCGTATCCAGATTTTCTAGTCCGTAGACTTCTACTTCTATACTGTGGCATACACCACCTCTTTTCTGTTTACTTTCTAGGAAGTACAACTCACTTCCTTCAGCCATAGCAAATCGCACAGTCGTGACCCATTCTTGTGGTCATCTACCTGTCGGTCTCATGCCCCGTGGCCTTGTTTATTCTTGTCTGTAAACCTTCCATTTTAATCGCCCCATGGGCTTACTTTCTTTTCTACACGCCAAGCGTGTCTTTTCTTTCACTTTACAAACCATTCCTAGCCTAAACTACCATTCACTGCATATTTCTATTCTACTTGCATTTCATACTATAATCAAACAACTTGTGCCTTTACCATATCACACAATGCGCTGCTAACAGAGCAGACGCATCGTCTCATTTAACACCTGCACAACAATCACCCATTGTAGCGCATTCCTGCCCACAATTCAACCAAATGTGTCTGTGTCTAGGTAGCATCCTCCATGGATGTCTCCTTTCCCTATTATGGCGTCCTAAGGTTTCCGGGGTCACTGCCACCCCATCTTACACCTTAGTGCTCATCGGCACTTGTGTACTGTACAGGTTATATGCTTTGCATAGAATTTCACATACAAATTCTATGCCTCAAGCAATGACTCGAAAGAATTTATGACTCAACATCCTGAGCAACCTTACAAGTGCCCATCGGAACCACTGTTATGTCCAGATTCGTAATGGATAGCCCAACTGACACCCGAGCCTACTAGTTAGCTTAACACCCTTAAAGAACAACCAGGCTCTGATACCAAGTTTGTCGCGACCCCCGTTTAGAGGATCGTGACTGGCACAGACACAGGAAATATCCCTATGCCTGTAAGCCTTATCACCTAATTGTCAGAATATCTATTATTGAAAATACATCCACATGCAGTATAATACCATGGCTACACCACTATAGGGTATCTACTAGCCACTAGGTGGCTTTTCTACCTCGAACCCGTGCACTCGGGTTACTGGCCACCACGTGGCAAAGCATACTTAACCCATTCACTTGGGTACTGATCACCTCGTGACAATTCTGTTAATAAAAAAAATACTTAACCCCTTCACTTGGGTACTAGTCGCCTCGTGACAATGCTATTAATCAAACACAATCAACTTCTATCAATCAAACAACTGATACGTAGCCACCACGTGGCACGTCCTGACCCCTTGTTGCGGGGTAATAGCTTGAGCCCACTCGTCCATTACCTAACCAGGCCACATGGCGGGCACGGCACGACGTCTCGAAGCATGGCCACTAACACACCCTGGACCAACTCCACAGGATGATTTCTCTTTTACTAGGTTAGGCTCATGGTTCACCCGTAGGTTCCTCCTGTGTCTCCTTACCTTAGTCTCACATATTAATAGGATTCTTTGTATCTTTCCCGAAGGATCAACAATTCCTCTCCATATTAATATATCACGACCCCCGTTTAGAGGACCGTGACCGGCACAGACATAGGGAATATCCCTATGCCTGTAAGCCTTATCACCTAATTGACAGAATAGCTATTATTGAAAAATACATCCACATGCAGTATAATACCATGGCTACACCGAAATGGTGGGCTATCCTAGGCAAGCAAATCCACGGCCAGTGCCGCTTCAGGATATAGATATAGGAAAACACACATAACATATATAACCTGTGTACTGGCTACACATCCGAAGATGCTGCCTATCCTATTCACATGCAACAGATATATGTATATATATACATTTTGAAAACAAATTTTCCCTGTATCGTAGTAAAATAAATCCTGATCTTTAAGGTGTCTAAAGCTGACAATTCTAGATTTAGTAATACAATCTAATTGGGTATGTCTACCCTTTGCTTTATGATACAACAATAAAGTAAATTAAATTACAATTACACTTTATTCACCCACATGAACAAGTTGTGGGTCTTGGAAAGTGTTGCTCAAGCCTCATTCCACCGAGACTTCTTCCACCTGTACTTAACCTGTCTCTATGTTGTAAAAATGAGGTGTGAGTCTTAACCACGCGACTCAGTGAGGACTCTCCCATCCTCGGCGCAAGGAGGGTACCATAGCGCTGGGTTTGGGAGTCATACACAACCACATGCAAAAACAACTAGTTACTGTTGTTAGCATACATTCTTGGTGATCACACAACAACAGAAATTTCACCCAAACACTCACGTGCATTTAATAACTGTAAACATACAGCAGTTTATTCCATGTCATCAATCAGCAAGTAAACATGTAACATATAGTGTCGGCTTTTACCTACCGGTCTTCTCACGTTTCAGCATGTCTGAATCATAGAAGACGTGTGGTTGCTTAATCCTGTACGTTACCACTACGCTGCACAATCAGCAATTATATGCAAACACATATAATTTATACATACACAAAGATGCTAAACATACATCTACTTAATCTCCCCAACTCTGGGGTATTTATTAGCCACTACATGGCTTTCCCACTTCGAACTCGTGCACTGGGGTTGCTGGCCACCACGTGGCAAAGCATACCTAACCCATTCACTTTGGTACTGGTCACCTCGTGACAATTCTGTTAATCAAACAATGCTTAACCCATTCACTTGGGTACTGGTCACCTCGTGACAATTCTATTAATTAATCAAACACAATCAACTTCTATCTATCAAACAACTGATACGTAGCCACCACGTGGCACGTCCTGACCCCTTGCTGCAGGGCAATAGCTTGAGCCCACTCGTCCATTACCCAACCAGGCCACATGGCAGGCTCGGCACGACGTCTCGAAGTATGGCCACTGTCACACCCTGGACCAACTCCACAGGATGATTTCTCTTTTACTAGGTTGAGCTCACGGTTCACCCATAGGTTCCTCACGTGTCTCTTTACCTTAGTCTTACATATTAATATGATTCTTTGTATCTTTCCCGAAGGATCAACAATTCTTCTCCTTATTAATATGAACGAGTATCCTTAACAGGATCTAACTCATATACTCGTCCAAATGCAGTCTCTGAGCCTCAAGCCATCGTCATAGCAATATAAAACCTTTATGACCCTATTACAAGGATAGGGCAATGACCATCGTCATGGTGTTTATAAAACTGAGGTCTCAAGTGCCATCTAACGTTGTTCTAGTTGATGTCTCACATCACTAGCATAATCAAATCCGGAACCCACCAATAACTCCTTTGCATGATTATAATCTAAGTCACCGTCGTGACGGGTTTTCAAAATAAAAGCTTAGTCCTTCCGTACAATAACTCTTGCCACCGTCGTGGAAAAGATTTAATAAAATGCTCATCATGCCTCCGGTGTGTATGAGTTGAATTTGTAGCACACCAATCATAGCAAACAATTATACTCTACTGCTATGTTTTCCTATCGAAGCTAATTTCCACAACATATTTCAAGTTCTTTCATTCTTTTAGCATTCTATACCTGTAGCTAACACATAACAGACAAGCAAAGAATATACATACTCATGTAATCCACATAAGCATACAACCCTAGGAGCAGAGATGGAAGAACCCTCACCTTGGCCAACCTTCCATGCAATCCTCTCCTGTAACTTTAGTCTCCTTGGAGTTCCTATTGCACTCTATTGCGTGCCGTTGTTCCTATAAGAACAACATTTACTTTAGTAAGGTTATTACTTAGCTTAACTAGTTATTTATCTCTCCATTGCTCTCACCTGTAGTTCATGGTTGCCACAGAGTCAAGCTCTTGGTCTTATCGGACTTCTTTATCCCGACTTATGTGTGTCCTTCCTCGGACACTTGACGTACTCGCATATAACACTCTAATTGAGTGTTTCACATACTTGGATTTGAGTACTAGACCTCTATCTAACTTGTATTCGTATCTAAGGAAGCTTATCTAACTTAATTGGAAGAAATCCTAATTTTAGGAAGATCTAAGCATTTTGATTCAGCTTGTGTTCTAAGAAATCTAGTTTCTAAACCTCAATATACCTCTGATTTATCCTACTTAAGGTTTCCTAAATATTTATGAGGGGAGAAGGTTGAAATTTTAGAAATTGGATTTCATTATTCCGCAAGTTTTCACTCTTGGGAAACAAGAAAGTACCTAAATTAATTCTTAATGCTTGAGCATATTTAGAATTATTCTACGGTGTTTAAGATTGAAAAAGAAGAGGTTTGGAGCCCTCAACATCACCTTTAAAATGTATTTGGGCAAATCAAGCAGGGACCCGGCACGTTAATGTCAAGTTTCAACCTTAGTAACCTCGGGCCAGCTCTTCACGGGTCTTGTTCAGCTAATATTTCCACAATATAATTTGAATTGGACCAATCAAAGCCTATTTACTCAAATCCAAGGTCAATCCTAATTATCAACAATTTTCCCCAATTTGAAAATATTTGGAATTTTCAGCCCCAAACCCTTCAAACTTCGAATTCGGCTAAACCCGAGGGTATAGCCTCGACTCTTACCCCAACTAAGTGTTCAAGAACACTTCCTAGGTGTCAATCTACCCTCGAAACAATCCAATCGAAGTTGGATCGAAGAAATCCCTAAAAATGGAGAAATTGGGGTTACCAACCTTTGATTCGATCGGTGGGAGGTGTGAAAAATGTTGCAGTCGAGCTCCTGTGAACTTTTCCGGTGTCGACTAGCTCTCCTCCGGCGAGATTCCTCCTCCTTCCCCCTTCTTCTTCCCTCACACGTCCTCCCTCCCTCTCTCTACCTTCAAGTCTTCTCTCTCTCACTCTCCATTCTCCTTCTTTCGTTCTTTCTATCCCTTCTTTCCTCTCTTATAAAAACCCACGACACCCCACAAATTTAAATAAAATAAATAATTAATAATTAAAATAATTAGATAATTAAATAATAAATAAATAAATAAAATTAAAAATAAGTTAATTAATAATTAAATAAATACACAACTAATATATATTTTATTTTCCTTTCTTTTTTTTTAAATAGATAATAAGATAAATGATAATCACTTAAAAATAATAAAGATATATTTTTACTTTAATTTCCTTTCCCTACTTAATTCACGTTTCCAATTTCTTAAGTCCTGAATTAAATCTTAAAAATTATTTTCTATTTCTTTTCTTTCCCTTTTATTTTATTTTAAACTTCGAAAAATTTTCACGGGTATTACAATCTTTGAAAAAAAAATTTTCCTTTCCGGTTTCTTTTAACTTTCATACTTTTTCTATATTCTTTTTTAAGGTTTTAATTCCTAGCCACGGAATAAATCATTCTTTAATCCTCGAAATTTTTCCGGGGTATTACATTCTTTCCCCCTTAAGAAATTCGGTCCCCGAATTTCATCTCCTTCATGGGGTTGTTGGCTTGTTGTCATCTTGATAACACTCATTCTAATCATAACATTTCGTATCATTTGGCAAGGTTTTATTGTGTTTATTGTGTCCAAATGCATGCTTTGATTGTATATTGATTCATATGAGTGTTGGATTTAATTCTTGCTAATTCCATGAGTTTATTGCATAAATTGTGTTAATTTCATAACTTTAGCATTTGCGCAAATTTAAATTCATGATTGGAATTTTAACAAGTGTTTTTGGATGTTTTGTAGGTTATCTAGAGGAAGATTAGCAAGAAGATCAACATTTGAGAGCCATAATGCAAGCGAGGGAGAAGAACCGGGCAAAAACCAAGCAAAAATAACAAGTTTTCAAATCTGCTCACCGCAGCGAGCAAAAGGGTTGAAATTGTCTTGTCTGCTCGCTGCAGTGAGCAAATTGCTCACTGCAGCGAGCCACATCAGATAAGCCCGCATTTTTACATCAGAAAATCACTTTTGGGCCGAATTTGTGGGCCCCACTCACCCCAATCTGACCTAATTTACCCCAATACATTAGGGTTTGCTTTAGAGTTCATTGGATTTCATGCTTAAGTCTAAATGGTCTGCAACTTCTCAATTAGCTCACTTTCTTTGTTTTACAACTTAAGCAAGTTAACCAAGTTTAGTATCCAATTGGCTTTGCAAGTGACCAATTTGAGAGTCAAGCCTTGTGGGAAGCTATTTGAGCCAAACACTAATCTCTTCTCATTCATTATCATTGAGTGTAATTTGTTTGCTCATGCCGGTTCTAGAACTTGTTTTTAATCTTAATTGAAGCTTTACATGCATTAGTTTGATAGAAATGATTGAGGCATTCATTTCATTCACCCTTTTTCCCAAACACAAACCCCATTTTCATTTCCCTTTGTTACCCATTTGAGCCTTGTATTAGCAATTTTCAAGATAATTCATCAATTGATTCTTGATTGAGTATTGCATTTTGACCCGTTGCATATATTTTCTAACCACTCAATTTCATGGGTTAGATTTGCCTAGTGATTCAAGTAAGCCAAAAAGGCTTGAAAAAAAAGAGATGGAATTAAAGAAAAAAATAGAAAGAACGAAATAAAAGTGCACAAAATAAATAAATAAATAAAAATAAGAATCTAAGGCAATTCCCTTTGGTGGATAGAGAATGACTGTTTGGTTAGCATTTTTTTCTTTTTGGTCAATCTTCCTTACTTATTCAAGAATCTATATATTCTTTATGCTTGATAATTGCTAGCTTCTTTTCCAAACACTTTTTCCATTTTAGCCATTCCTCCATCGTTTCAAGCTTTTAAAGACCTCTTGATCTATTTCATTAATGCATTTGTAGTGTAGATATAGATTAATCACAAGCTTATGACAACCGGCTGGTAAAACATATTTGAGTGAAAATAGCCCAACAATGTTGAGTGAGAGATTTACTTGTTCTTTGGTCGGTTGTATTTGCTGGTTGGCTGCTCCGCTTGTTCCCCTTTGCTTCACTTGTTAAATTTAAGAATGAAGATACTTGCTTAGTTGCTTTCATATTTTTTCTTGGTGGAATCCGGTTGTTCTCGATGTTTTCTTTGATTAGACTTTTAACTAATTGCTTTGCTCAGGAGTGCAAAGATTTAAGTGTGGGGAGGTTGATAACACTCATTCTAATCATAATATTTCGTATCATTTGGCAAGGTTTTATTGTGTTTATTGTGTCCAAATGCATGCTTTGATGTTATATTGATTCATATGAGTGTTGGATTTAATTCTTGCTAATTCCATGAGTTTATTGCATAAATTGTGTTAATTTCATAACTTTACCATTTGTGCAAATTTAAATTCATGATTGGAATTTTCACAAGTGTTTTTGGATGTTTTGTAGGTTATCTAGAGGAGGATTAGCAAGAAGATCAACATTTGGGAGCCATAATGCAAGCGAGGGAAAAGAACCGGGCAAAAACCAAGCAAAAATAACAAGTTTTCAATTCTGCTCACCTCAGCGAGCAGAAGGGTTGAAATTGTCTTGTCTGCTCGCTACAGGGAGCCACATCAGATAAGCCCGCGTTTTTACATCAGCAAATCACTTTTGGGCCGAATTTGTGGGCCCCACTCACCCCGATCTGACCTAATTTACCCCAATACATTAGGGTTAAGTGAGGAGGCTAAGGGATATCATACACACTTCATCTTTTCTCCAAGTTCTCACCTTCCTCTCATCTCCAAGCCTCCATTTTCATTCTCTCTTCATCTTCTCACTCCACCTCCATTCCCACTCATTTCTTTTGCAACTTTCATCATCATCCATGGCTGGGCACGGGTTGGAGAAGCTTGGTGGAGCATTCTTCATCTCCATGAGTGGCTAAACTTCTAGTGCTTTGGAGGAGGATGATTAGGGCTTGAGCTTTGGCACTTACTAGGGAGTTTTTCTTGTTTTCCTTCTACTTCTCTTTATAGATTCAATATTATCTTGTTGATTTTGATGGATTTGTATTGATTGTGGTTCCATGGTTGTGGAACTAAACTTGGTTGTAGTTGGATATTAGGGATTGATATAGATTTGTGATTTGTATTTTCATTCTCCCATTGTGGGTTTTGATTACATTGGATTTGGTTAAATCTTATTGTAGTTTTGATTCATTGTGGAAGTTACTCTAATGACAATGGTATTTGTTGAGTTGAATTCTTATCTATATTAAATTCCCCATTTGCTTCATTGATGGTATTTGATTGGGCTTGTTCATTGTCCGGTTGGCTAATTGCATTCTCTAATTAAATTACCTAAGTTTAGTGGTCACTAAACTACATTAGAAAAATGGTTCCTCATCGATTAACTCCATAATTTTTAGAGAGCAAGGATAGCCCAAAGCATTCTCCAACAAAGCATATCAATCTTAACACATTCACCTCAATTTTACTTGCTATGAAATATTGAAAAATCACAAGAAGATTTAGTTTTGGTTTCTTTTAGATACATTCACTCTTCTTGCACACCAACTGTTTGATAAAATTCCTCAAAGACATCCCTATTTTTGTGAATATCTTACATAATTGACCATTGAATACATAGGCTCCGCGAAAGAGATTCGACCTAGGTTGTGCCACTAGCTGCACTATCTAGTATTAATTTTGATTTGTGACGGCCTCGCGACAAGGCTGCGTTCATCACATCCCTTGGCTCAATTTCACCAATGGTTCCTCTCAACGTGGAGTTTTACCGTTTCACCCTACGGTTCATCTTTCTCGCCTAGAGACTCAAGGTCTCCATCTGGTTTCTACATATGCTTTCTATAATCGTTCATATTCCTAGTTTCGTAGTTAACCACCCCTCTGCGAGGTGTTAACCGACAGACTCCATCTATCGCCGTATCCTTCCACGAGGATACCTAACTTTCCAAGTTTCAATTTACTTTGTTCTACCAATTTTTGCAATGGAGCGTCTGGCACGTACCACATGCCATATTCCAATTTAGTTCTCCAAGGAGTTAACCATTACCTTCTCTAGTGAGACTTACCTTGACTCAATCTGCTTGTCCGATTAGCTACATTCGTAGTGACTTCTTATATCCGTCTTGGGATACACCAAGACACTAGCTATTTGAATAGCAAACTAGGTTCTATTTCTATAAACTCTAACTGACGAAGTACTCCCCTACATCGGAGTCCCCGTTTCTAAGTATCCTCTACTACCAAGCAGCTACCCTTCTGCCGGTATTCCCCCGATATATTCCTTGTAAACGACTTCTCCAGAAAAGTCCGTTTACATCTTACTACACCCTCTACTCTACCTCTAGACTTACCGCTTACAGGGCATACAGTCTACGTAGGTGTTTATACTTTGTGCCATTAGTGTACCCAACCCTTCCGAGGTTATTACACTCACTACCGACTCGGTTTACTCTATTCATGTCCTAGCGAAGCTAAATGCCATGGCACTAGCACAACTATGTATTACACTTACCGTTTCTCCACCAAATGGTAAAGGATATTTCCTTTACGACTCATGTCTCCCTTTCTTTTCCGGACTTCTAGACTTACCCTTAGTGGTTTCCATAACCACTTCAGGTTACTCCCTATCGACATCCTATGTCTGACTGACTTAGACTCTTCTCTGACAACTACTTGTAGTCATTTCTGTTTATAATGGAAACTGACCAGTCTCCTCCTTACCATCATACTCATTACTCTGCCTCAGGCTCAGTTCGGTCTTCTCATCCGAAGACCTCGCTTAACACGACTATGATTGTGGATCTATATACCATCCTCAGGTTAGTCCACTTAGAGTTGCACATCCTATGCTAACTCTACTCATTGGGTTTCCGTTGGCTTTTACCCCAACTTGGCCCACTCGGACTCCTCAACTCACTTAAATCCTGTATTCCTACTTGGAATACTAGATCTGTTAACTCCAGCGTGAACCTTTCCGGACATGCTCTACTCCCCATGACAAAACGGGATCCGCTCCCACGGTTTGACTCTTTCCTTTCTTACGGTGTGGCATATGTTCACGAACATTTACTGACTCTTGCAAGTGTGTTACCCGTTGGGTTCCAATCGCCCCCAACGGTAGCATACCGGTTTTATCATTTTGGCTTGCATCCCCAGATGCTTACCCGACTTCGTTCCCTTATTTACTCTCTTCATTTCCATTTCGTACCTACGTGGTACTCTTTCTTCGAGTATTGCTCAATACTCGTTATTCATTAAATAACGTTTTACTCAATTGTACCCCTACGTGGTACTCTTTCTTCGAGTATTGCTCAATTGTACCCCTAACGTTTTACATTTCTGCCAATGTCACCCTTTTCACTAGCACCATCAAATATTTAATAGTTTTTGCTTACGTGGCATCCTATGTGGCAAAAATATCTGACTTGGTATATTTTTTTTCCACATCAGATTTCCTACTCATCTTTTCCCCATCAAAGTTGTGTCGTTTTGACCTCGGCCTATTCCTTCTAAAATATAACTCAAACGCACGCGCTATTTTGCTCATAAAAAACATCGAAGACGTTATCCATTCTCTATTTTAGGGCAACGTCTCCGACAAAGTAGAGAATGGGTAACATCTCCGATGTTTTTGTCTGCAAAATGGCACGTGCGTTTGAGTTATATTTTAAAAGGAAAATGGTGAGGCTAAAATGACACGGTTTTGATGCGAAAAAGATGAGTAAAAAATCTGGTGTGGAAAAAAATATGCCAAGTCAGATATTTTTGCCACATAGGATGCCACGTAAGCAAAAACTATTAAATATTTGATGGTGCTAGTGAAAAGAGTGACATTGGTAGAAATGTAAAACGTTAGGGGTACAATTGACAGGAAAAAAAACGTTTTGCCACATAGGATGCCACATCAGCAAAAACTGTTAAATATTTGACGGTGTTAGTAAAAAGGGTGACATTGGCAGAAACGTAAAACGTTAGGGGTACAATTGACAGCGAAAAAACGTTAGGGGCGAAACTGACAGGACCTCCAAACGTTGGGGGTAGGAAAGGTACTTTTGCCTTATTCATAATAGATCCCGATTGGTGTAGGATTTAAATTTTTTTTTTGTATCTACACGTTTTATTCTTTAATAAATTGTATAACTACTCAAATTTAAATAAAAAAATATTATACAAAAGAGACAACCTAATATACTATAACATACTTTTTATTATTTAATGATTTTTTGTTTAATTTTACACATGATAAATAACTTAATATTTGGCTATTAGTTTCCAAGTTATTTTAAAGTTAACTAGTATTCGACCCGTGCAGTACACGGGATATGTTTAAAGATATTTACATATTATTTTAAAATAAATAATTAAATTACAAATTAACTACAAATAAATTATATTTACACAATAAATATATATTTACAAATTTTTATATATGAACTTTGTACATATATTTACGAATAAAATATGTTTGCACGACATCATATATATTTATATGTTATTATCCTTAACTTTATATGAACTACAAATTATTTATAATCTCTCCCTTACCACTTTTATTTTAACTACCTATTATCTATACTTTTGTCACCTATCATCCAATCATATATTTTATTAATTATTAAATAAATATATTGTGAGACCAATAACCATATAAAATGACTGTAATCAAAATTATATTAAATATAAAGATATATTTTGATAACTACATATCCATTATCTAAACTTTTTTTTTCTATTTTATGTCTCCACATTATACATTTTAGGCAAAAACACCTTTTGTGTCCCTAAACTTTACACTATTTTTTTAATTTTGTCTCTAAACTTTATTTATTACTCATAAGAAATTACCATCTCAACGTTCGCATAAGTTCATGTTTGTTACTCGTTGTATTAATAAATGAAGCTTCATCACCTACTATTGTAGCACATATCATGTTTGTCACAAACAATCTCACAATTATTGAGGGCTGTAGAAGCAGCCGTCCCGTCGAACCAACTTTTAGGCAAGTCTTATTTAGGTTTCCACGACTTTTTTGGGTTACATTTCCATCACAACCTTAACTCGATATTAATTACAAATTATCTCTAATCTCTCTCTCACTACTTTTCTTTTAACTACATATTATCTCTATTTTTTTCACCTCTCATTCAATCATATATTTTATTTTATATTTTATTAATTATTAAATAGATATATTGTAAGACCAATGATCATATAAAATAACTGTAATCAAAGTTACATTCAAATATATATATATATATATATATATATATATATATATAATTATTATTATTATTATTATTATTATTATAAAGATATATTTTGATAACTACCATATCTATTATCTAAATTTTCTATCTTATATGTCCACATCATAAATGTTAGGTAAAAGCAGCTTTAATGTTCCCATACTTAACTGGCCAAAAAGAAATGTTCTCATACTTTACACCAATTTTCAATTTTGTCCCTAAATTTTTTTTGCGGTCTATTTTGTACCCAAAGTTTGAAATTAAAACCGCCTTTTTCTTATATGCATTTTAGTAGTTTCATATATTATAATTCATATATATACAAAATTATAATTGTTATTCTAAACCTACAATCTTTTACTCACTCACAATTTCACTCTACTATTTTTCTATTTTCAAACTCCATCAATGTTGTTCCACCCCATGACCAGATGTTTCAAGTGTCACCACCACTATTGTAGACGCCGCCTTAGAATGTCAAAGAAATTACCATCCCGTTGTTCATATAAGCTCATGTTTTGTTACTCATTGTCTTACTATCGTAATAAATGCAGCTTCATCACCTGACGTTCGTAGTAAATATCACGTCTGTTACTCACAATCTTACCACTATTTAAGGTTGCAGCAGAAGCTACTATCTCGTCAAATCAGCTTTTAGACATATCATTGCTAGATTTTCATATGACTATTAGTCACGTTTCCATCATAATCATAACTTTTATATTTGCAAATAATCTCAAATAATGTCTCTTACCACTTTTCTTTTTTTCTTTCTTTTTTCATAGGCTTACCATTTTTCTTTTAACTAACTGTTATCCCTATTTTTCCCACCTCTTATTCAATCATATATTTAATTTTATATTTTATTAATTATTAAATAAATATATTGTGAAACCAACGACGATGTCACGACCCCCTATCGGACGTCCGTGACCGGCACGGGAGGTAGGATTTCTCCTATCCCGTAAGCCTCTAATTCCTGATTGACATCCTTATATATGCATAACAACCCATTTCTATCACAAACAATATATAGTATATATGGTCATCCATATCCGGTGACCTAAGTAGCACACAATCCACGGCTCGCTCAACGCCGCTTCAGTCTATACATATACACATAAGACTATACTTGGAACAATAGTCTGACCCCAAGGCTTCACTTGGAGCATAGCCGGCGACTCATCTGACCTCGGTTGATCATTCTAGGAACCTAGTTGATCATTCTAGGAACCCCTGGTCCTAAGACTATACTTGGAACAATAGTCTGACCCCAAGGCTTCAGTTGGAGCATAGCCGGCGACTCATCTGACCTCGGTTTACCCAATGTAATAGCCACAATGTGGTGTACTCAAATATTTGTATCTCTATGAGTTTGACTCAAGACAAGAGACTCAATCTACCCGGACCATCCATGATAGACTCGGTTCCCGCGTTGTACCATAAATGACCCCTATGGACCACTACTTGTTCATTTTACTTCTTCTTAGGCAAATCTAGATTTTCAAGTGGTTTCTAATTCGGACTCTTGGTTCAAAACAAAGTCACCTTTCAGATAAAAATCACTGAGGTTTGTTTCTAGTACCACAAGACCCTCATAAATAAAATTGACTCGATCCTATCCCCGATATCATATAGGTCCCGAAGACCTTCTTTTCATATAAGGCTCCTTGAGCCACCATCGCTTTTACAATTCACATACACACATATAGCACGTTTTCACATATATTGTAATTTAGGAACAACAATAGCATATTATCTAATATATAATTTCTACAAATAGGCAAGAAGGCAAACCATATATCCATATCCGCAGTCAACCCTATAGGACAAGGATAGGAAAGCCCCTCACCTGGTTGGCCCCTCGTATCGGCTCTCGGTGTGCCCGAAGGTCCGCTTACTGTATGGTGCCCTGTCACGACCCCCTACCGGAAATCCGTGACCGGCACGGGAGGTAGGATTTCTCCTATCCCGTAAGCCTCTAATCCCTGATTGACATTTCTGTATGTGCATAACTACCCATTTCTAATACAAATAATATATAGTATTTATGGTCATCCCTAACCGGTGTCCTAAGTAGCACGCAACCCACGGCTCGCTCAACGCCGCTTCAGTCTATACGTATACAAATAATCAATCACACGTACATATAATATACATATTGATCACGCGCCTCAAGGCGGGTGATCTATCCTATTCACATGCAGAATCCCTGTATACAGTCAAGCATATATATTCAATCACACACCTGCATATAATTTACATATTGATCACACGCCTCAATACGTGTGACCTATCCTATTCACATGCGAAAGCTGTATTTTCATACGATCAAGTATTCAGTCACACATATATATATATATAAATTTACATATTGACCACCCTTGATAGACTCAGTTCCCGCGTTGTACCATAAGTGACCCCTATGGACCACTACTTGTTCATTTTACTCTTTCTTAGGCAAATCTAGACTTCCAAATGGTTTCTAATTCGGACTCTTGGTTCAGAACAAAGTCACCTAGGTTTATTCTCTTTAAGGATTTACATACAAATCCAAACCCTCCAGATAATAATTTACTCGATCCTACCCCCGATATCATATAGGTCCCGTGGACCTTCTTTTCATATAAGGCTCCTTGAGCCACCATTACTTTTACAATTCACAAACACACATATAGCACGTTTTCACATATACTGTAATTTAGGAACAACAATAGCATGTTATCTAACATGTAATTCCTACAAATAGGCAAGAAGGCAAACCATATATCCATATCCGCAGTCAACCCTATAGGGCAAGGATACGAAAGCCCCTCACCTGGTTGGCCCCTCTGATCGGCTCTCGGTGCGCCCGAAAGTCCACTCACAGTATGGTGCCCTATACACATATACTTGAGAGATTCAGAGACTTGAAAATTCAACCACTATCGTGTACATGTAACGCTAATGCTCATGTTCTTTCTAATTAATTCCATAGACTAGTTGTTGGCTTGAAATGCCCTCAACTAGTTTTCGGAACACCTAGCATGCTTCTAATTCGTGTCCAACCCTCTCTTAATCACGCTATTCGGAAACGTTGAATTTGGGAATGCAAGGTTACCCAATTTCACCTCTATGTGTCCATGTGAAGTTCCCACTACCCAAGTCTTGAATTTATGGCTCAAGAGTCATAAATTCTACTTGTCCAAAATTTCCATTTATCAAAATAACCTTGAACACTTCACCTACACATGAATACACATACCCGAATAAGCGTAAAATTAGAAAATTGTCTCTTTTTCCCCGAACGAGGTTCCGGGTGAGACGGGAATTACTCGGGTTTTAATCCCTCGTACATTCCAATAATTTTTTTAATAATTATATAATTATTATTCAACCTTTCAATGCACCCCAAGTCATTCCACAACACCCTTAAACCTTAACAACCACATTTTCCTACACTTTTTCCAACCCGGATAAGTTCCATCAATTTGGTTCCGGTTCCTAAGCTTCCAACTCACTTCCTAACATGCATATACTTCAATTTAGGACCCAGAACACTCAGATTGAATCAATTAGGGTCTTTCCAAAAATCCCTAAAATTGATAAAATTGGGGTTTGAGAGTTTCAGGACTTCTCACCTCGATTCAACCGGTTAGAAGGACGATATGGAGTAGAGGAGACTCCCAGCTACCTTCCCCGGTGAAGAGACGGCGTTTTCCGGCGAGAAGCTCTCTTCTTTTGCTTTCTCTCTCTAACCCGAGCTCTCTCTCTCCTCCAGCCACAAGACGGCGTTTTCCGACTCCGGTGGACGGCGACTCCGGCTCCTCCTCCGTGCGTCGGCCAGCACCACGCGTGGCTCCTCCTTGCTTCTCCGTGAATGACGCCCAAGCTGCTCCCTCTCTTTGTGTGTTTCTCACGTCGTGGTCTCTCTTTCACTCTCTGCTTCAGTTTTCCTTTCTTTTCTCTTTTCATTTGTTTATCCTTTCTTACTTAATATATATATATATATATATATATATATGTAATACATTAATACATATACATACCACTTAAAAGAGAAAAAAAACAATCTGGTACATATAAAAATATAAATAATAAAAAGGAATACATATATAAAAATTAGGATTTAAAAATTTTATATTTATAACATGATAAATGATAAGCTAGTGTATTTTTTTTTCATCTCATTTTCCTCTTTTAAATTAATTAATTTAATTTAATTTCCGATGCTAGTTAAAATATTCCCGGGTATTACAATCTTCGCCCCTTAAGAAATCCGGTCCCTGAATTTCAAACAGAATACTAACCTTAGTCTCGAAATAGATGAGGATACGTTCTGCGCATTTCACCCTCGACCTCCCATGTAGCTTCCTCGGTCGAGTGGTTTCTCCACAGAACTTTAACCAATGGAATCTCTTTCATTCTGAATTTCTTCAACTGCCGATCTAAGATCTCCACTGGCTCCTCTTCATATGTCATATTTTCGGTTAGTTGCACATCTTGCGATTGAATCACGTGCGAGGGATCGGGAAGATACTTCCGAAGCATCGATATATGAAAGACAGGGTGTACCCCTTCCAATTCCGTAGGCAATTCCAACCGATACGCTACATTCCCAACTCGTTCTAAGATTTGAAACGGTCCGATATACCGAGGACTCAATTTCCCCTTCTTACCGAACCGCATCACGCCTCTCATCGGTGATACTCTCAAGGATACCTGATCACCAACGGCAAACTCCAATTCTCTTCTTCGATTGTCTGCATAAAACTTTTGCCTACTCTGAGCCGTCAGCAACCTCTCCCTTATACACTTTATTTTCTGCAAGGCATCTTGTAGCAATTCCGGGCCGACTAGGCTAGCTTCTCCGACCTCGAACCACCCAATTGGGGATCTGCATCTACTGCCGTACAGAGCCTTGAAAGGTGCCATTTGAATACTCGTTTGATAACTGTTATTGTACGCAAACTTAGCCAAAGGTATTACCTTTCCCAACTTCCGCCGAAATCCATAATACACGCCCGAAGCATGTCCTCAAGAATCTGAATGGTTCTTTCTGATTGCCCGTCGGTCTGTGGGTGGAAAGCAGTACTCAGATCAACTCTAGTTCCTAACACTTCCTGCAATGACTTCCAAAACCTGGAAATGAACTGTGGACCTCTATCAGATATTATGGACACTGGCACATTGTGCAATCTAACGATTTCTGATAGGTAAATCTGTGCATATTGACTCACTCCGTAAGTGGTCTAAACTGGCAGAAAGTGTGCGGACATAGTCATGCGATCCACTATTACCCAAACTGAATCAAATCCCCGTTGTGATCTTGGCAACCCTGTTACAAAATCCATCGTTATCCTCTCCCATTTCCACTCAGGTATTTCTATCTGTTGTAATGTTCCGGCGGGTTTCTGGTGTTCAGCCTTGACTTGCTGGCGCACTAAACACCTGGCTATATAGTTTGCGACATCCTTTTTCATGCCATTCCACCAATACAACTATTTCAGGTCATGATACATTTTATTAGCTCCCGAATGGATCGTATACGCTGTCCGGTGTGCTTCTCCAAGAATTCTTTCTTTCAAGTTATCAACCATAGGGACATATAACCGTCCCTCTAACCGAAGTATCCCAAAATCATCTATAGGGAATCGGATGTCGTCCCCTTTCCCTTTAGTTACGGTATCCCTGATTTCCTTGAGGTCGGTATCTTCATCTTGCCTAGCCTTCACCTCTTCTACCAAAGAGGACTTAGCTTGCAAATGGGCTAAAAGTGAGTTAGAACTTCCAATCTCAAACTGATTTCCCGTTTGCTCTAGCTCGTGTAGTTCCCTAATTAACGGTCTCCTTTCTTCACTTATATGAGCAAGACTGCCCATGGATTTCCGACTCAGAGCATCGGCTACCACATTAGCCTTTCCTGGATGATACAAGATCGTGCAGTCGTTGTCCTTCAACAACTCTAACCATCGGCGTTGTCTCAAGTTCAAATCTTTCTGCTCGAAAATGTATTTGAGGCTTTTGTGGTCTGTATAAATTTCACAAGTCTCACCATATAAGTAGTGTCTCCATATTTTCAAAGCGAATACTACAGCCGCCATTTCGAGGTCGTGAGTCGGGTAGTTCTTCTCATGCTTCCTCAGTTGTCGTGATGCATACGCAATCACCTTGCCATGTTGCATCAAGACACACCCTAACCCGATCCTCGACGCATCACAGTATACCACATACCCTCCTGTGCCTTCAGGTAATGCCAGCACCGGAGCAGTGGTGAGACTGTCCTTCAGCTTCTGAAAACTCTGCTCACACTTGTCATCCCATACAAACTTCACTCCCTTCTGAGTCAGTCTAGTCATAGGTGCAGCAACCTTAGAGAAGTCCTGCACAAATCTTCTATAATATCCCGCCAGACCCAAGAAACTGCAAATTTCGGTAACAGAGGTAGGCTGGGACCAATTCTTCACTGCCTCTACCTTACTTGGATCAACGTGGATTCCCTCTGATGATACCACGTGACCCAAAAAGGCAACTTTGTCAAGCCAGAATTCACACTTAGAGAACTTGGCATACAATTTTTCCTCTCTCAACCTCTGTAGTGCTAGTCTCAAGTGTTCAACATGTTCCTCAGAATTCTTTGAATAAACCAATATGTCGTCAATGAAGACAATGACAAATCGGTCCAGAAATGGTTTAAAGACTCTATTCATCATGTCCATGAACGCTGCAGGAGCATTAGTTAATCCGAAGGCATCACCAAGAACTTGTAATGTCCATATTGGGTCCGGAATGCAGTCTTAGGTATGTTTGATTCTCGAATCTTCAATTGATGGTACCCAGATCGCAAATCAATCTTAGAAAACCGCTTCGCACCCTGCAACTGATAAAATTGGTCATCTATCCTCGGCAATGGGTATTGATTGCGAATCGTCACCTTGTTTAACTTTCGGTAATCGATACACAATGTTAAAATTCCATCCTTCTTCTTCACGAATAGAACTGGTGCACCACAAATTGAAAAACTGGGTCTGGTGAAACCCTTATCAAGTAATTCCTATAACTGCGTGTGTAGCTCCTTCAACTCACTTAGATCCTGTATTCCCACTTGGAATATTTGATCCGATAACTCCAGCATGAACCTTTCTGGACATGCTCTATCCCCCTTGACCAAACGAGATCCGCTTCCACGGTTTGACTCTTTCCTTTCTAACGGTGCGGCATATGTTCATGAACATATACCACCTTCTGCAAGCGTGTCACCCGTTGGGTTCCAATCGCCCCCAATGGTAACATACCTGTTTTATCATTTGGCTCGCATCCCCCGATGCTCGCCCGACTCCATTCTCGTATTCACTCTCTTCTTTCCATTTTGCACCTACGTGGTACCCTTCCTTTGAGTATTTCTCAATACTCGTTATTCACTACATTCTTCTTCTCGATTAATCATCTTTACAGTTAATTTTCCCTTTATGGCACCCCCATGGCCATTTATACGTTTGGTTTGTCCACTCAGTCTCCACCCATACACAGGCTTCAGACTAACGGATTTACAGTTCATCAACCTGTGGAACTAGCATATCTAGCTATGTCAACTACACTCCGTGTACTATACATGCTCTTACCGTAGTAGTTGGTTCTCCACCTCTACTTGACTTTTATCGTATGAGGTCCCATAGGCTTTCGCTCTTCCCCCATTATGGGACTACTTATCTCTGTCTACTTTCTCTCCCCTCGGGCCTCCACGAGTCCCTTTGGGGTTTATCTCTCACGTTATCTCGTTCAAGAGCTATCTACCGCCATAACACTCATTTTCCTATTCCTGGACGGTACCCGGAGGTCTACGCCCATTTCCACTCCTAGACCTGCTCCGGTCTAATCCTTTCAGGTCCATTATCAACCTATAGCCCCCTTAATTGGTAACTCTTAGGTTTACCTATATACTCCCTTGGCACTTTAGCACTCTCTAGTGCTTTTCGATGTCTACTTAACTTTAATCACTTCAAGTGAGTGATTTCTCAACTACATCTACCATCCTTATACAGCTTACCTATAAAAGGATTGTTAATTGGTAGGGTATTGGCCAGATGAGTTAGTCTTCTTAGGCACCCTGTGGGTTTTGAAATTAATTCAAGTTTATTTCTTAGAAAATGACGCCTAAGGTTTCGTAAATGGTTAGGGTTTAACCAATTGGAATGACACAAATTGAATTTGCCTTCCAATGGTTATCCCTTGTATTTTCAAGAGAAATTTTAGGGTCTTTCAGAAGCTCTCATCCGGAAAGACCAAAAAGACTTTTACACAAAAATTTTTCATGTGATCAATATCCCACTCTTTATGCTCTTCCTTAAGCACCCAAGAGAGTTTGGTTGGGCTAAATCCCTTCCTTTCTCCCTTATTTGCTTAAGGAACTAGTAGTTCATGGATCGAGCGCAGGGTTGGACTAGGCTCCTTCCCTGTGCCTTACCATTTACTCTATTTCGGGCTCGGCATATGGTCACGCTCTACCTGTTTACATATGCCTCTACTTCTTAACATCTATTTCCACGGCATGTGGTTCGGCCACTTTTCCCTTCCATATACCGTATCCTGATTTTTCAGTCCGTAGACTTCTACTTCTATACTGTGGCATGCACCACCTCTTTTCTGTTTGCTTTACAAACCATTTCTAGCCTAGACTACCATTCATGGCACTATTTTACTTGCATTCTCTACCATAGTCAAATAACTTGTGCCTATACCATAGCACACAATGCGCGCTAACAGAGCAGACGCATCGTATCTTTTAACAACTGCAAAACAATCACATATTGTAGCGCATTCCTGCCTACAATGCAACCAAATGTGTCCGTGTCTAGGTAGCATGCTTCATGGATGTCTCCTTTCCCTATTATGGCGTGCTAAGGTACCTGGGGTCACTACCACCCCACCTTACGCCTTAGTGCATCGCTGTACCGCACAAGAATGTCACCTGATAAGAATTTTCATAATCCATCATAGATTAAGAAGGAAATGAAAGAAAGGCTGACTCAATTTTTTTTTCCTGGGTACTTCCACAAGTGCCCTTTTACTCCCACGTTGTGCCCGGGTATACAAAGAGGGGTAAACCGACACCCGGTCATACCTATGGCTTCATACAGTTTAAAGTAACCAGGCTCTGATACCAAGTTTGTCACGACCCCCTACCGGAAGTCCGTGACCGGCACGGGAGGTAGGATTTCTCCTATCCCGTAAGCCTCTAATCCCTAATTGAAATTTCTGTATGTGCATAACTACCCATTTCTAATACAAATAATATATAGTATTTATGGTCATCCCTAACCGGTGGCCTAAGTAGCACACAATCCACGGCTCGCTCAACGCCGCTTCAGTCTATACATATACACATAATCAATCACACGTACATATAATATACATATTGATCACGCGCCTCAAGGCGGGTGATCTATCCTATTCACATGCAGAATCCCTGTATACAGTCAATCATATATATTCAATCACACACCTGCATATAATTTACATATTGATCACACGCCTCAATACGTGTGACCTATCCTATTCACATGCGGAAGCTGTATTTTCATACGATCAAGTATTCAGTCACACATATATATATAAATTTACATATTGACCACCCTTGATAGACTCGGTTCCCGCGTTGTACCATAAATGACCCCTATGGACCACTACTTGTTCATTTTACTCTTTCTTAGGCAAATCTAGACTTCCAAATGGTTTCTAATTCGGACTCTTGGTTCAGAACAAAGTCACCTAGGTTTATTCTCTTTAAGGATTTACATACAAATCCACACCCTCCAGATAATAATTTACTCGATCCTACCCCCGATATCATATAGGTCCCGTGGACCTTCTTTTCATATAAGGCTCCTTGAGCCACCATTACTTTTACAATTCACAAACACACATATAGCACGTTTTCACATATACTGTAATTTAGGAACAACAATAGCATGTTATCTAACATGTAATTCCTACAAATAGGCAAGAAGGCAAACCATATATCCATATCGGCAGTCAACCCTATAGGGCAAGGATACGAAAGCCCCTCACCTGGTTGGCCCCTCTGATCAGCTCTCGGTGCGCCCGAAAGTCCACTCACAGTATGGTGCCCTATACACATATACTTGAGAGATTCAGAGACTTAAAAATTCAACCACTATCGTGTACATGTAACGCTAATGCTGATGGTCTTTCTAGTTAATTCCATAGACTAGTTGTTGGCTTGGAATGCCCTCAACTAGTTTTCGGAACACCTAGCATGCTTCTAATTCGTGTCCAACCCTCTCTTAATCACGCTATTCGGAAACATTGAATTTGGGAATGCAAGGTTACCCAATTTCACCTCTATGTGTCCATGTGAAGTTCCCACTACCCAAGTCTTGAATTTATGGCTCAAGAGTCATAAATTCTACTTGTCCAAAATTTCCATTTATCAAAATAACCTTGAACACTTCACCTACACATGAATACACATACCCGAATACGCGTAAAATTAGAAAATTGTCTCTTTTTCTCCGAACGGGGTTCCGGGTGAGACGGGAATTACTCGGGTTTTAATCCCTCGTACATTCCAATATTTTTTTTAATAATTATATAATTATTATTCAACCTTTCAATGCACCCCAAGTCATTCCACAACACCCTTAAACCTTAACAACCACATTTTCCTACACTTTTTCCAACCCGGATAAATTCCATCAATTTGGTTCCGGTTCCCAAGCTTCCAACTCACTCCCTAACATGCATATACTTCAATTTAGGACCCAGAACACTCAGATTGAATCAATTAGGGTCTTTCCAAAAATCCCTAAAATTGATAAAATTGGGGTTTGAGAGTTTTGGGACTTCTCACCTCGATTCAACCAGTTAGAAGGACGGTATGGAGTAGAGGAGACTCCCAACTACCTTCCCTGGTGAAGAGACGGCGTTTTCCGGCGAGTTTTTCCGGCGAGAAGCTCTCTTCTTTTCCTTTCTCTCTCTAACCCGAGCTCTCTCTCTTCTCCAGCCACAAGACGGCGTTTTCTGGCTTCGGTGGACGGCGACTCCGGCTCCTCCTCCGTGCGTCTGGCCACCACCACGCGTGGCTCCTCCTTGCTTCTCCGTGAATGACGCCCAAGCTGCTCCCTCTCTTTGTGCGTTTCTCACGTCGTGGTCTCTCTCTCACTCTCTACTTCATTTTTCCTTTTTTTTCTCTTTTCATTTGTTTATCCTTTCTTACTTTATATATATATATATATATATATATATATATATATGTAATACATTAATACATATACATATCACTTAAAAGAGAAAAAAAAACAATCTGGTACATATAAAAATATAAATAATAAAAAGGAATACATATATAAAAATTAGGATTTAAAAATTTATATTTATAACATGATAAATGATAAGCTAGTGTATTTTTTTTTTCATCTCATTTTCCTCTTTTAAATTAATTAATTTAATTTAATTTCCGATGCTAGTTAAAATATTCCCGGGTATTTCATGCTCTATACTTTACTTGAGAGATTCAGAAACTTGCAATTTCAACCACTATAGTGTACATGTAACGCTAACGCTCATGTTCTTTCTAATTAATTTCATAGACTAGATGTTGGCTTGGAATGCCCTCAACTAGTTTTCAGAACACCTAGCATGCTTCTAATCGTGTCAAACCCTTGTTAAATCACACTATTTGGAAACGTTGAATTTGGGAATGCAAGGTTACCCAATTTCACCTCTATGTGTCCATGTGAAGTTCCCATTACCCAAGTCTCGAATTTATGGCTCAAGAGTCATAAATTCTACTTGTCCAAAATTTCCATTTATCAAAATAACCTTGAACACTTCACCTACACATGAATACACATACCCGAATACGCGTAAAGTTAGAAAATTGTCTCTTTTTCTTCCCGAACGGGGTTCCGGGTGAGACGGGAATTACTCGGGTTTTCATCCCTCGTACATTCCAATAATTTTTAACAATTTTTATAATTATTATTTAACCTTTCAATGCACATCAAGTCATTCCACAACACCCTTAAACCTTAACAACCACATTTTCCTACACTTTTTCCAGCCCAGATAAATTCCATCAATTTGGTTCCGGTTCCTAAGCTTCCAACTCACTTCCTAACATGCATATACTTCAATTTAGGACCCAAAATACTTAGATTGAATCAATTGGGGTCTTTCCAAAAATCCCTAAAATTGATAAAATTGGGGTTTGAGAGTTTCGGGACTTCTCACCTCGATTCAACCGGTTAGAAGGACGATATGGAGTAGAGGAGACCCCCAGCTACCTTCCCCGGTGAAGAGACGGCGTTTTTCGGCGAGTTTTTGGGCGAGAAAGCTCTTTCCTTTCGTTTTCTCTCTCTAGCCCGAACTCTCTCTCTCTCCAGCCAACAATGGCGTTTTCCGGCGACTACGTCTCCGGCCACCACGCGTGCGTCCGGCCACCCATTGCTCAGCCCGTGCGTTTTCCGTTCGCTTCTCTTGCTCTCTCTCCATGTTGCTCTCTCCCTCTCGTGCCCGTGCCTCTCGTTTCTCTGCTTCTCTCCCTCACGCCTTCTTTTTTTTTTCCTCTTATCCTTCTATTCTCTTATAACATATATATATATATATATATATATATATATATATATATATATATATATATATATTTAATTAATACATATATACATATCACCAAAAACAAAAGAAAAGAAGTCTGACCTAGTAATAAATAAATAATGATAATATGTAGAATTATTAGGTTATAAAATAATTTGTATATTTTATTATTTATTTATTTTTTTTTTCTAAAAAAAATAAGAAATAGGATAGTATCTATTTGTTATCTCATTTTTTTCACTTCTAAATTAATTAATTTAATTTAATTGATGACGCTAGTTAAAATATTCTCGGGTATCACAGACGATATAAAATAACTATAATCAAAATTACAATCACAAACTTTCTCTTTATCTTATATATTCATATAATAAATTTTAAAGAAATGTACATTTTATGTCCCTAAACTTTACATCAATTTTATTATTTCGCCCACAACTTTGTTTGCGTTCAGTTTTGTAATTAAAGTTTCGAATTAAAATTGATTTCCAAATTTTTCTTATATCCATTTTAGTAATTTTATATATTATATATGATTTATTCATAAAATTATAATTTTAATCTTAAATATACAATATTTTTCTCATTCACTATTTCGCTCTCTACTATTTCTCTATTTTCAAACTACATCAATACTTAACCACTCCATGACCAATCAATTCAAGTGTCAACTATTGTAGATGTCGCCTTAGAATGTCAAAGAACTACTATCCCGTCGTTCGCATAAGCTAATGTTTGTTATTTACTGTCTTGCCATCCTAATAAATGCAACTTCATTACCAGCCATTAGTAGGCATCGTGTATGTTACTTACAATCTCACTGCTATTGAAGGTTGCAGAAGCTATCATCCCGTCGAACCAGCTTTTAGGTAGGTCTGCTCTAAGTCACAACATGGCTTGTTAGTTGTTCCCATCACAACCTTAACTTTATTAATCTAAAATTTGAAATATTATATCCACTTTTAAATACATATTTTCTTGTAATCTTTTATATCAAACATATATAATTTTATAATTAAAAAAACAATAAAAAGTAATTTTTAAACTCAAATGCATATATATAACCACACGTGTCAGACTATATATAGAATTTTCTTTTTTAAAATTTAATTCATATATTTAGATTATTATAATTATTTTAAAATTTTTCTTCTTCTCTCTATTTTATAATACATATATTTCTTCTCATATTTTCTCTCCCTGTGCTTTTAGAAATGCATCTTTAAAATAATCTCTCTTATATTTAATTTAAAATTTAAAATTTAAACCTACAATCTTTTTATCCACTTTATAATACTTTTTTTTACTCTGATCTTTCCATATTTATCTCTATTTACCAACTTTTTATTTTCCCATACATATTTCTTATATATTTTCCATACCTATACTATTTATAAATTGTTTTATTTTTCCAGTGTCTTTTTCCATTTAGTTTTATTTTGTCTATGTCTATCTTCTTTTGACCATTTCTTGTTCTTTTTCACTTACATTTCATCATCATCATCATGACATCATCTTCCTCCTCCTCTTCTTCTTTCAATCATCTCTTTCACTCCCTCTTTTTTCATATGATTATGTATTTTTTTTTTCTTTCTCATCTTTTCTTCACACATCATGTTTAATTTCTTTCTTTCAGTCTTCTTCCTCTCCCTTTCCCTCCTTTTTTTTCTTGTTACTATTTTTTGTTAACTTGATGAAAAATGAAGGTTTTATTTTTTCTAAAAAAACTTGTGACCTGCCAAAACCAGCCAAAAAACGATTTTTACCAGATGGAATTTTTCTTGAAGGGACCGATTTTATGGTTTTATTGAACCTATGAAATACCTGAAAATAGCTACCTACTCTTCATAAAAATCCAAAAAATCTATGTTTATCTATATTTTTTTTCTTGAAATGTGCTTCATATACTGATTATAATTAATTTAGATAGCTCATTTGAAAAGAAATTAAGGGTACAACTCAATATATATATATATATATATATAGTTTAGCCTTATTTTTTTTTAAGTATATGCATTTCACTATTGTCACGACCCCCTATCGGACGTCCATGATCGGCACGACAAGTATGATTTCTCCTATCCCGTAAGCCTCTAATCCCTGATTGACATTTTCACATACTTATAACTACCCATTTCTAATACAAACAATATATAGTATTTATGGTCATCCATATCTGGTGACCTAAGTAGCGTGCAATCCACGGCTCGCTCAACGCCGCTTCAGTCTATACATATACACATAATCACTCACACACACATATAGTATACATATTGATCACGCGCTTCAGAGCGGGTGATCTATCCTATTTACATGCAGAAATCCTGTGTACAGTCATACATATATTTAATCACACGCTTGCATATAGTTTAGATATTGATCACATGCCTCAATCCATGTGATCTATCCTATTCACATGCGAAAGCCATATTTTCACACAATTAGATATTCGGTAACACACATATATATAATTTACATATTGATCACACCCCTCAAGGCGTGTGATCTATCCTAGTCGCATGCGAAAGTCATATATATATATACATGATATATGCTATATCATAGCCTAAAGTCCCAATACCAAGACCTAACTTTAATCTGTATGAAGCCGACATAGCTAGAGTAGGACATATATATATATATACTACAGTTTGTATATGTACAAAGCAACATCCCAAAGGATTTATATATACATATACATCACGACATATCTATATAATCCAAAATACACTACCCACGCGGACTAAGCGTGTGCGGTCTTCAGAGTTGTCCGCCTCCTTGAGAAGAAGTGGACGCGTTCCCGACGCCTGAACCACCTGTATCTGAAACATATAAACAGGGGGTGAGTCGAAAAGACTCAGTGAGGAGCTCTCCCATCCCTGGCGTAGCAGCGGGTACCACTACAGTTGGGGGAAGGGAGCAACCACAACCACATGCGCATGAAACGGATTCGTATTATGATCTTTAACATAATCAGGCAATCAGTAAATCATATTCACAATTTAAAATCATATTTCATGCTTCTAACATATTTACTAATCCACATGTAAATCAATCATAAACATATAACATATGGTTCCATAGTTAACATATACTTGTGCACGTAGGCACTCACTTTCTGTCTCCCGCTTTACGCTAAGAGAAATACTGGCCCGAAGGCAATTTCATGTACGAACCTGGTTGATCACACCAGGAACTTTCTGACTCCAAGGCATGCTTAGAGTAATATCCGGCAACTTGTCTGACCCCGGTTGAACCAAGGTAATAGCCACTATGTGACATACTTACTGACGTCATAATCCTGTCTGTCCGATCAGGATGACTGACTCAATCTACCCGGACAAACTAACAACTCAACTAATATATTTAACCTTGAAAGACGTCCTATTTGTAACTAACTGAATATCATACGTGTTCTTTAGTTAGGCCTAGATTTCCCCCGTTTCAATTATGCAACACTTTCACTAACATTTAACAACCTAGGTTCATTTTCCTCAATGTACCATACGGTTAAAACCTTTGCACGATGATCAATTTAAATGGGTTTCTAATATTAATAATCCCTCACATATGAAATTCCGACTCAATCCTACCCACGGTATCATATAAGGCTCGGTGAGCCACAATATCGCATAACACTTTGAGATTAATCATATAAGCACATATACCTTACTTGCAAATCATACACGTGTAACACAAATTTATTCATATAAATATATTCCATATATCAATTTGCACAAAATAGAGCAAACCACATTTTCCACGTAGTCATCCAACCCTGTGGGGCAGGGATGGGAGAGCCCCTCAGCTCGTTGGCCATCCTGATCAGTCCTCGGAGTGCCTGAAACTCCAATTACCCTGTGGTGCCCTATACACATATATATTTAAGAAATTTAGAACACGAAACTAAGCATCTAACATGCACGTGTCATCAATATGCTCATGCACCCTCTAGATATTTTACAAGAACTAACTATTTAGTTCGTTACGTCGTCTTAATTGCTCTTTTTTGAAAGTCCATACTATCTTTTATCGACTTTCACACATTTAAGCCACTTAGGACCTCTAAATGCTTAGGTTAGAGATTCCCATTTATCTAAATTTTACTTCATGTGTTTATAAGAGTATTTAACTAATAAGAGAATTAAATTCACGGTTCAAAAGAAGCTTTAGCTTACTCATTCCACCATCCCCCTTATTCGCCGAGTAAAAGCTTAATTACTACCTCTTTAATTAAATATAAAAATATAATTGGGGTATAATTAGAGCCTTGGAACCAATTTAGCGGGTCTTAGATGTCCACCACGGACTAGACCAAGGTGTCCAACCCACCGCACAGCTCCTTACGGCACTGTGGTTTAGTCTTTCGCCTCTTTTTCACCGGATTGGGTTCCGGTTGAGACGGTAAATACTCGGGCTTTATTCCTTGACTATTTCCAGCATTTATAACACTTATACTACTCCAATCCAAGCCTAAACATGCATCAAACTATCAATTTCGAATTTAGAGCAATTTCCTAACCCAATTTTCCTAATTTCCATACCCGGTCAAATCATACGGTTTAACTTCGATTCCGGACCTCAATAAGCTTTCAATAACATCCACTAAGCTCAACTTTAACCCCGAAATGCTCCGATTGGAAGAAATTGAAGAATTTCTAAAATACCTAAAATTGGAGAAAATGGGGTTTTGGGAGTTTAGGGCTTTCTTACTTGATTTCAATCGGATGGGAGGCTTGTGGGTGTTGAAAGACGAAGTCCGGTCACCTTCTCCAGCACCGGCATGCCTTTTCTGGCCAGAAACCGCGGTGGAACGCTCCCCCTCCTTCTTGGCTTGCTTGTTCGTGCGTGCTTGCTGCTTCTTCTCTTTTTTTTTTGTTAGTGAATGCTCGGCCCCCCCTTTAGTTTAGTAATACAATATATATATATATATATATATATATATATATATATATATATATATTTTATTATGTGTGTTAATGAAGGAATAAGGGAAGGGGATGGGTGTCACGGTTTGGCCCCACCCCCCATTATTTTAATATATATTATTATTATATATATATATATATATATATATTTATTTTATTAGAAAAACTTATTTACTTGTTATATCCTCTTTTTCCTTCATGCTTTTTAGTCCTCTTTTCTTTTAGGTCCTAGAAAAATTTTAAATATCCCCTATTACTTTCTTCTTTATTCTATTTTTAACCCTATAATTCTTTAATTTAATTTATTTTTCTTTCTGAAAGAAAAATAAATTTAATAAAAACGAAAATAATTAAATCTAAATATCTCGGATATTACAACTATTTTCTAGTAATTGTTTAGCTATTTCAAAAGTAATCTTGTTTAGGAAAAAAAAACAACTCTTGTTTCAAACATAAAAAGTTAGAAAATTTGCTTTCTTTTCAAAATAAAAAAAAAATTCTACATAGTTGTAATGTCCATCAATTAATTATAGTTAATGACTTAATTATTTGAAAACTATCCATAAAGAATCAACATATTACAATATAAGTAAATAAAAAGTAGAAAAATAAATTAAAAGCAAAATAGTTCCTTAATTTTACAATATAAGATCTATTTAAATGATATGGCAAAATTTTGTAATACCCGAGGATATTTTAACTAGCATCACTAATTAAACCCGGGAATATTTTAACTAGTATCGGAAATTAAATTAAATTAATTAATTTTGGAAAGTAGAAAATGAGATAAAAATACACATCATCCTAATACATATTTTTTAAAAATACAAAATTAGAGTGAATCCTAATTTTATTATATATTTCTTTTCTTATTTATTTTTATATATCAGAATTGTTTTTTTTATTATTTTATTTTATTAAGTGATAAGTATATTTATTTATTTATTATATATAAATACATATTATATAAGAAGGAAAAGAAACCAGATTGTCTTTTTAAGTGATATATATATATATATATATATTAATTTAATATATATACATATATGTAATAAGAAAGAAATAAGGAAAAGAAAGGAGAAGGATGGCGTGAGGAGACGCACGCAAGAGAGAACACGGAGAGGAGGGCTGAGACGCACACGGACGGGGAAGGAGCAACCTCAACGGAAAACGCACGGGCTAGCACGGTGGTGGCCGGAGTCGCGTCCACCGGAGCCGTAGTCGCCTTCGTTGTGCTAGAGAGAGAGAGAGTTCGGGCTAGAGAGAGAAACAAGAGGGAGAAAGCTTTCTCGCCGGAAAACGCCGTCTCTTCACCGGGGAAGGTAGCTGGGAGTCTCCTCTACTCCATATCGTCCTTCTAACCGGTTGAATCGAGGTGAGATGTCCCGAAACTCTCAAACCCTAATTTTATCAATTTTACGGATTTTTGGAAAGACCCCAATTGATTCAATCTGAGTGTTCTGGGTCCTAAATTGAAGTATATGCATGTTAGGAAGTGAGTTGGAAGCTTAGGAACCAGAACCAAATTGATGGAATTTATCCGGGTTGGAAAAAGTGTAGGAAAATGTGGTTGTTAAGGTTTAAGGGTGTTGTGGAATGACTTCGGGTGCATTGAAAGGTTGAATGATAATTATATAATTGTTAAAAATTATTGGGATGTACGAGGGATTAAAACCCGAGTAGTTCCCGTCTCACCCGGAACCCCGTTCGGGAAAAAAGAGACAATTTTCTAATTTTACGCGTATTCGGGTATGTGTATTCATGTGTAGGTAAAGTATTGGAAGTTATTTTAGTAAATTGAAGTTTTAGACAAGTAGAATTTATGACTCTTGAGCAATAAATTCAAGATTTGCGCAATGGAAACTTCGCATGGACACATAGAGGTGGAATTGGGTAACCTTGCATTCCCAAGTCAAAGCTTCCGAATAGTGTGATTAAGAAAGGGCTGAACACGAATAGAAGCATGCTAGGTGTTCCGAAAACTAGTTGAGGGCATTCCAAGCCAACAACTAGTCTATGGAATTAATTAGAAAGAACATGAGCATTAGCGTTACATGTACACTATAGTGGTTGAAATTGCAAGTTTTTGAATCTCTCAAGTATGTGTATAGGGCACCATACTGTGAGTGGACTTTCGGGCGCACCGAGAGCCGATCAGAGGGGCCAACAAGGTGAGGGGCTTTCCTATCCCTGTCCTATAGGGTTGACTGCGGATATGGGTATATGGTTTACCGTCTTGCCTATTTGTAGGAATTACATGTTAGATAACATGTTATTGTTGTTCCTAAATTACAGTATATGTGAAAACGTACTATATGTGTGTTTGTGAATCGTAAAGGCGATGGTGGCTCAAGGAGCCTTATATGAAAAGAAGGTCCTCGGGACCTACACGATATCGGGGGTAGGATCGAGTAAATATTATCTGAAGGGTGTGGTTTTGTATGTAAGTCTTTAAAGAGAATAAACCTAGGTGACTTTGTTCTGAACCAAGAGTCCGAATTAGAAACCACTTGAAAATCTAGATTTGCCTAAGAAGAAGTAAAATGAACAAGTAGTGGTCCATATGGGTCATTTATGGTACAACGCGAGAACCGAGTCTATCACGGGTGGTCCGGGTAGATTGAGTCTCTTGTCTTGAGTCAACCCACAAAAATACAGAGTATATGAGTACACCACATTGTGGCTATTGCCTTGGGTAAACCGAGGTCAGATGAGTCGCCGGCTATGCTCCAAGTGAAGTCTTGGGGTCAGATTATTGTTCCAAGTATAGTCTTGGGACCAGGGGTTCCTAGAATGATCAACTAGGTTCCCATATTGCTCACGTGAGATATTGCCTTCGGGCCAGATTCTCTCCTAACGGAGATATTGCCTTCAGGCCAGTTTATGAATACGGTTATTTGAACATGGATATCCACATGAAGTTGCATGTTAAATCGTGATATGATGTATCTATGAATTTGAACGTATGTGAAACCATGCTTTAAATTCTATATTGTGAATATGATATATGTTAATTGCCTGATCACTTAATATATGGAAATTAAACCCATTATATGCGTATGTGTTTGTGATTGGCTCCTCTTCCCCAATTGTAGTGGTATCCGCTACTACACCAAGGATGGGAAAGCCTCTCACTGAGTCTGTTTGACTCACTCCAATGTTACATGTTACAAACACAGGTGGTATAGGCATCGGGATCGCTTCCACTTCATCTCAGGGAGGCAGAAAGACATAGAGACCGCACGCATTGTTCGCGTGGGTAGTACTGTTATATGTATTTTGACAGGATGTATATGTATATGATTCTTTTGGTATAGCATTGTTTTGTACAGCTGCTATATGCATATATGTATATGTCATACTCTAGAACTGTCGGCTTCATACAGGTTAAAGATTGGTCTGGTTGTTAGGATCATAGGTTATGATATAATGAATATCATGTGTATATATATATATGAATGTGACTTCCGCATGTGAATAGGATAGATCACACGCACTGAGCGTGTGGTCAATATGTAAACTTATATATATGTGTGACCGAATACTTGATTGTGTGAAAATACGGCTTCCGCATGTGAATATGATAGGTCACACGCATTGAGGCGTGTGATCAATATGTATATTTTATGCAGGTGTGTGATTGAATATATATGCTTGACTGTACACAGGGATTCTGCGTGTGAATAGTATAGATCACCCGCCCTTAAGCGTGTGACCAATATGTATATTATATGTACGTGTGATTAATTATGTGTATATGTATAGACTGAAGCGGCGTTGAGCGAGCCGTGGATTGCGTGCTACTTAGGTCACCGGATAGGGATGACCATATATACTATATATTGTTTGTAATAGAAATGGGTAGTTATGTATATATAAGAATGTCAATCAGGAATTAGAGGCTTACAGGATAGGAGAAATCATACCTCCTGTGCCGGTCACGGACGTCCGATAGGGGGTCGTGACAAACTTGGTATCAGAGCCTGGTTACTTTAAACTGTATGAAGCCATAAGTATGACCGGGCATCGGTTTACCCCTCTTTGTGTACCCAGACACAACGTGGGAGTAAAAAGGCACTTGTGGAAGTACCCAGGAAATTGTGTCAGCCTTTCTTTCTACTCACCTTGATATGAAATGTCATTAGTATATGTGTACTTATTAGGTGTGGTCCTTGTGCAGTATAGGGATGCCTCCTATCACGAGACGGACTAGGGGTGGAGGGAGAACTCCTACTGAAATTGATCGAGAATCAGTTCGGGAGGAGGGAATGCCCAGCCGAGGCCGAGGTAGAGGTCGTGCTCGAGGTCGAGGTAGAGCACAAGTGAGAGGGGAAGAGAGGGGACAGTCACCGGAACCTCAACCTCAAGTAGAGACAGGTGCACCTTTCGTGGCGGAAATGCTCACGACAGGATTTCAGGAAATAAGGGAAGAAATGACAAGACAGATACAAAGGGAAGTACGCCGGTTAGTAGTCGGCGAGGAAGAACAAGAGAGGGTTCCTAGCAATCAAGAGATGGAGGCTGTTGAGGAAGAGGATAGGGAATGACAACAACCGCAGGGAATGCCCCGTGAGTCACAGCTAGCACCCAGAGAGCTGCCAATTTCAAAATTTCTGAAGCTTCATCCACCCACTTTCTACAGAACTAGTGAGAAAGAGGATCCGCAATACTTTATCAAAGATGTGGTCAGAATTGGGCGCATGCTGAGGTGCTCAGGCCATGCATTGGTGGAATTAGCTTCATTCTAGCTGAGGGGAGCGGCTAGAGTATGAATAGAGTCCGTACAGACGAGGTATTCACGCAGAGTGGCACCGATGACCTGGGAAGATTTTCAGAGGGAATTCCTGGGTCGGTTTCTACCTGAAGGCACCAAAGATGCGAAGCGTCAGCAATTCCAGGAGTTGTGGATGATGCCTAACATGACCGTGACGGAGTATGAGTTACTTTTTACTGAACTGGCTCAATTCTCACCTGAGTTAGTTCCTGATGAAGAGGCGAGGATCAAGAGATTCATACACCGACTCACGGAGTCGTTGTTTACTGCTTTATTACCTCAGAGGAGGCAGTTTGAGACTTTAGCTCAAGCAGCAGACTGTGCTAGAATGATTGAAACCAGGAAGAGGTATGGGACATCTGTTGATCCCAAAGTGAAGTTAATTACAGGCAGTGACAACCAAGGAGGTGGGAGTAAGAAAAGGAAGACAACAGGTGGAGGTGCAGGATATTCAGGGTCCGCAAGAGGACAATCCTCAACTACCACCTACGAAATAGGTACAAGAGGTAATGCTCAAGGAGGACAGAGGGAACAAGGGGGTGGAAATGCCGATAAAACAAAGCCTCAGTGTGCGACTTGCGGCAAATTTCATTCTGGTTCTGTCGGAGATTGACAGGTGGAGGCTACCATTGCGGCCAGATGGGCCATATGGCTAGAGAGTGTCCAAAGAAGAAAGAGGGTACAAGTGTGAGAAGCAATTGACGCCGAGGAGTACACCTATTCCAGCTCCACCAGTGAGAACCGTGCCACCACAGGTAGCAAGTATAGGTGCAGCTAGAGGCCGCAGGATCTAGTGGCCGAGGGCCAGGGGCGGTAGGTGGAGGACAAGCGCGGGTATTTGCACTCTCTCAGCAGGATGCTCATGCATCAAATGCAGTAGTGACAGGTACTCTTATTGTCTGCTCTCTCGAAGCACGAGTTTTATTTGATTCTGGCTCCACTCATTCCTATGTGTCGCATGCATTCGCCTCTAAATTCAACAAAAGTCCATCTAGAATGGAAGAAACAGTACTGGTCTCTACACCAATGGGAGAATCGGTACAAGTAGAATATGCGCATAAGTCTTGCATTGTGGAGGTCGATGGTCATGAGACTGTGGCAGACCTTCGGTTATTGTGTATGGTTGACCTTGATGTGATCCTCGGGATGGATTGGTTGTCGTCTTGCCATGCGGTTGTGGACTGCAGGGCTAAATGCTTGAAATTCAATATGCCAAACGAGGAGCCCTTTGTGATACGGGGTGACAAAGCTGCACCGTATCCAAGCTTGATCTCGACTTTGAAGGCATCCAAATTACTTGCAAATGGATGCAAATGGTACTTGGCATTCGTCCAAGATACTACGAAAGAAGTACTTTCACCGACTCAAGTACCGGTGGTGCGAGAGTTCTTGGATGTATTTCCAGAAGAATTGTCGGGGTTGCCGCCCGATCGTGAGATTGAATTTGGAATTGAGCTGCAACCTGGTACTCAGCCTATCTCCACATCACCTTACCGTATGGCTCCGAAAGAGCTGAAGGAGCTACATACACAATTGCAAGAATTGCTTGAAAAGGGTTTTATAAGACCCATTTTCTCTCCTTGGGGTGCACCGGTCCTTTTTGTAAAGAAGAAGGACGGATCTTTGCGGTTGTGTATCGATTATCGAAAGTTAAACAAGGTGACGATTCGCAAACAATATCCACTACCGAGGATAGATGACCTATTTGATCAGTTGCAGGGTGTGAAACGGTTTTCCAAGATTGATTTGCGATCTGGGTACCATCAATTAAAGATTCGTGAATCAGACATACCTAAGACCGCATTCCGGACCCGATATGGGCATTACGAGTTCTTGGTGATGTCTTTCGGATTAACTAATGCTCCTGCAGTGTTCATGGACATGATGAACAGGGTCTTTAAACCATTTCTGGACCGATTTGTCATTGTCTTCATTGACGACATATTGGTTTATTCAAAGAATTCTGAGGAACATGCTGAACACTTGAGACTAGCATTACAGAGGTTGAGAGAGGAAAAATTGTATGCCAAGTTCTCTAAGTGTGAATTCTGGCTTGACAGAGTTGCCTTTTTGGGTCACGTGGTATCATCAGAGGGAATCCACGTTGATCCAAGTAAGGTAGAGGCAGTGAAGGATTGGTCCCAGCCTACCTCTGTTACTGAAATTCGCAGTTTCTTGGGTTTGGCGGGATATTATAGAAGATTTGTGCAGGACTTCTCTAAGGTTGCTGCACCTATGACTAGGTTGACTCAGAAAGGTGTGAAGTTCGTATGGGATGACAAGTGTGAGCAGAGTTTTCAGAAGCTGAAAGACAGTCTCACCACCGCTCCGGTGCTGGCATTACCTGAAGGCACAGGAGGGTATGTGGTATACTTTGATGCGTCGAGGATCGGGTTAAGGTGTGTCTTGATGCAACATGGCAAGGTGATTGCGTATGCATCGCGACAACTGAGGAAGCATGAGAAGAACTACCCGACTCACGACCTCGAAATGGCGGCTGTAGTATTCGCCTTGAAAATATGGAGACACTACTTATATGGTGAGACTTGTGAAATTTATACAGACCACAAAAGCCTCAAATACATTTTCGAGCAGAAAGACTTGAACTTGAGATAACGTCGATGGTTGGAGTTGTTGAAAGACTACGACTGCACGATCTTGTATCATCCTGGAAAGGCTAATGTGGTAGCCGATGCTCTGAGTCGAAAATCCATGGGCAGTCTTGCTCATATAAGCGAAGAAAGAAGACCGTTAATTAGAGAACTGCACGAGCTAGAGCAAATGGGAAATCAGTTTGAGATTGGAAGTTCTAACTCACTTTTAGCCCATTTGCAAGCTAAGTCCTCTTTGGTAGAAGAGGTGAAGGCTAGACAAGATGAAGATACCGACCTCAAGCAAATCAGGGATACTGCAACTAAAGGGAAAGGGGGCGATGTCCGATTCTCTATAGATGATTTTGGGATACTTCTGTTGGAGGGACGGTTGTGTGTCCCTATGGTTGATAACTTGAAAGAAAGAATCCTTGAAGAAGCACACCGGACAGCGTATACAATCCATCCGGGAGCTAATAAAATGTATCATGACCTGAAACAGTTGTATTGGTGGAATGGCATGAAAAAGGATGTCGCAAACTATGTAGCCAGGTGTTTAGTGTGCCAGCAAGTCAAGGCTGAACACCAGAAGCCCGCCGGAACATTACAATAGATAGAAATACCTGAGTGGAAATGGGAGAGGATAACGATGGATTTTGTAACAGGGTTGCCAAGATCACAACGGGGATTTGATTTGGTTTGGGTAATAGTGGATCGCATGATTAAGTCCGCACACTTTCTGCCAGTTAAGTCCACTTACGAAGTGAGTCAATATGCACAGATTTACCTATCAGAAATCGTTAGATTGCACGGTGTGCCAGTGTCCATAATATCTGATAGGGGTCCACAGTTCACTTCCATGTTTTGGAAGTCATTGCAGGAAGTGTTGGGAACTAGAGTTAATCTGAGTATTGCGTTCCACCCACAGACTGACGGGCAATCAGAAAGAACCATTCAGATCCTTGAAGACATGCTTCGAGCGTGTATTATGGATTTCGGCGGAAGTTGGGAAAGGTATTTACCTTTGGCTGAGTTTGCGTACAATAACAGTTATCAAGCAAGTATTCAAATGGCACCTTTCGAGGCTCTGTACGGCCGTAGATGCAGATCCCCGATTGGGTGGTTCGAGGTTGGAGAAGCTAGCCTAGTCGGTCCAGAATTGGTACAAGATGCCTTGCAGAAAGTAAAGTGTATAAGAGAGAGATTGCTGACGGCTCAGAGTAGGCAAAAGTCTTATGCAGACAATCGAAGGAGGGAACTGGAGTTTGCCGTTGGTGATCAGGTGTTCTTGAGAATATCACCGATGAAAGGCGTAATGCGGTTCGGTAAGAAGGGGAAGTTGAGTCCCCGGTATATTGGACCGTTTGAAATCTTAGAACGAATTGGGAATGTAGCGTATCGATTGGAATTGCCTACAGAATTGGAGGGGGTACACCCTGTCTTTCATATATCGATGCTTCGGAAGTATCTTCCCGATCCCTCGCACGTAATCTAATCGCATGACGTGCAACTAACCGAAAATATGACGTATGAAGAGGAGCCAGTGGAAATCTTAGATCGGCAATTGAAGAAACTCAGAACGAAAGAGATTCCATTGGTTAAAGTTCTATGGAGAAACCACTCGACCGAAGAAGCTACATGGGAGGTCGAGGGTGAAATGCGCAGGACGTATCCTCATCTATTTCGAGATTAAGGTTAGTATTTTGTTGAAATTCAGGGACCGAATTTCTTAAGGGGGGAAGATTGTAATACCCGAGGATATTTTAACTAGCATCACTAATTAAACCAGGGAATATTTTAACTAGCATCGGAAATTAAATTAAATTAATTAATTTTGGAAAGTGGAAAATGAGATAAAAATACACATCATCCTAATACATATTTTTGAAAAATACAAAATTAGAGTGAATCCTAATTTTGTTATATATTTCTTTTCTTATTTAATTTTATATATCAGAATTGTTTTTTTTTATTATTTTATTTTATTAAGTGATAAGTATATATATTTATTTATTATATATAAATACATATTATATAAGAAGGAAAAGAAACCAGATTGACTTTTTAAGTGATATATATATATATATATATATATATATATATATATATATATATTTAATATATATACATATATGTAATAAGAAAGAAATAAGGAAAAGAAAGGAGAAGGATGGCGTGAGGACACGCACGCAGGAGAGAACACGGAGAGGAGGGCTGAGATGCGCACGGACGGGGAAGGAGCAACCTCAACAGAAAATGCACGGGCTGAGCACGGTGGTGGCCGGAGCCGTAGTCGCCTTCGTTGTGCTAGAGAGAGAGAGAGTTCGGGCAATAGAGAGAAACAAGAGAGAGAAAGCTTTCTCGCTGGAAAACTCGCCGGAAAACGCCGTCTCTTCATCGGGGAAGGTAGCTGGGAGTCTCCTCTACTCCATATCGTCCTTCTAACCGGTTGAATCGAGGTGAGAAGTCCCGAAACTCTCAAACCCCAATTTTATCAATTTTAGGGCTTTTTGGAAAGACCCCAATTGATTCAATCTGATTGTTCTGGGTCCTAAATTGAATTATATGCATGTTAGGAAGTGAGTTGGAAGCTTAGGAACCGGAACCAAATTGATGGAATTTATCCGGGTTGGAAAAAGTGTAGGAAAATGTGGTTGATAAGGTTTAAGGGTGTTGTGGAATGACTTGGGGTGCATTGAAAGGTTGAATGATAATTATATATTTGTTAAAAATTTTTGGGATGTACGAGGGATTAAAACCCGAGTAGTTCCCGTCTCACCCGGAACCCCGTTCGGGAAAAAAGAGACAAATTTCTAATTTTACGCGTATTCGGGTATGTGTATTCATGTGTAGGTAAAGTATTGGAAGTTATTTTAGTAAATGGAAGTTTTAGACAAGTAGAATTTATGACTCTTGAGCAATAAATTCAAGATTTGCGCAATGGAAACTTCGCATGGACACATAGAGGTGGAATTGGGTAACCTTGCATTCCCAAGTCAAAGCTTCCGAATAGTGTGATTAAGAAAGGGCTGAACACGAATAGAAGCATGCTAGGTGTTCCGAAAACTAGTTGAGGGCATTCCAGGCCAACAACTAGTCTATGGAATTAATTAGAAAGAACATGAGCATTAGCGTTACATGTACACTATAGTGGTTGAAATTGCAAGTTTTTGAATCTCTCAAGTATATGTGTATAGGGCACCATACTGTGAGTGGACTTTCGGGCGCACCGAGAGCCGATCAGAGGGGCCAACCAGGTGAGGGGCTTTCCTATCCCTGTCCTATAGGGTTGACTGCGGATATGGGTATATGGTTTGCCTTCTTGCCTATTTGTAGGAATTACATGTTAGATAACATGCTATTGTTGTTCCTAAATTACAGTATATGTGAAAACGTACTATATGTGTGTTTGTGAATTGTAAAGGCGATGGTGGCTCAAGGAGCCTTATATGAAAAGAAGGTCCTCGGGACCTACACGATATCGGGGGTAGGATCGAGTAAATATTATCTGAAGGGTGTGGTTTTGTATGTAAGTCCTTAAAGAGAATAAACCTAGGTGACTTTGTTCTGAACCAAGAGTCCGAATTAGAAACCACTTGGAAATCTCGATTTGCCTAAGAAGAAGTAAAATGAACAAGTAGTGGTCCATAGGGGTCATTTATGGTACAACGCGGGAACCGAGTCTATCACGGGTGGTCCAGGTAGATTGAGTCTCTTGTCTTGAGTCAACCCATAGAAATACAAAGTATATGAGTACACCACATTGTGGCTATTGCCTTGGGTAAACCGAGGTCAGATGAGTCGCCGGCTATGCTCCAAGTGTAGTCTTGGGGATAGATTATTGTTCCAAGTATAGTCTTGGGACCAGGGGTTCTTAGAATGATCAACTAGGTTCCCATATTGCTCACGTGAGATATTGCCTTCGGGCCAGATTCTCTCCTAACGGAGATATTGCCATCGGGCCAGTTTATGAATACGGTTATTTGAACATGGATATCCACATGAAGTTGCATGTTAAATCGTGATATGATGTATCTATGAATTTGAACGTATGTGAAACCATGCTTTAAATTCTATATTGTGAATATGATATATGTTAATTGCCTGATCACTTAATATATGGAAATTAAACCCGTTATATGCGTATGTGTTTGTGATTGGCTCCTCTTCCCCAGTTGTAGTGGTACCCGCTACTACACCAGGGATGGGAAAGCCCCTCACTGAGTCTGTTTGACTCACTCCAATGTTACATGTTACAGACACAGGTGTTATAGGCATCGGGATCGCTTCCACTTCATCTCAGGGAGGCGGAAAGACTTAGAGACCGCACGCATTGTTCACGGCTTCCGCATGTGAATATGATAGGTCACACGCATTGAGGCGTGTGATCAATATGTATATTTTATGCAGGTGTGTGATTGAATATATATGCTTGACTGTACACAGGGATTCTGCGTGTGAATAGGATAGATCACCTGCCCTTCAGCGCGTAATCAATATGCATATTATATGTACGTGTGATTGATTAGGTGTATATGTATAGACTGAAGCGGCGTTGAGCGAGCCGTGGATTGCGTGCTACTTAGATCACCGGATAGGGATGACCATATATACTATATATTGTTTGTAATAGAAATGGGTAGTTATGCATATATAAGAATGTCAATAAGGAATTAGAGGATTACGGGATAGGAGAAATCCTACCTCCCGTGCCGGTCACGGACGTCCGATAGGGGGTCGTGACAAATTTGAGGTCATGAAGGATATTAGTATCAATTTGATTATTAAAAAAAAATCAGTGGTTATTATAAATATTTTTTTTGGCCTGAGTTATTATAAAGATTTCAAGCAAACATAAACGCAACGCACCAGTAAATTTACTAATACAATTATGGGAAAAAACTCAAGTCAATCAATGGAATGTCATTAAATATCTATATATATTTGTATCGAGTGACAATATGTATGGTAACGTCTTATAATTATAAATCACTATATTGTTTCAATCTCTCTGTATGTGTCATAACGTCTAATTTTAATAATACCGAATATTTGTTATATTTGATAACAATAAATGTACATGTAAATATAAGTCCGTGCCAAATATATTAAATAAACCGGATTAAAAGTCACATACATAGGGAAAGTTTTGTAAATGAATTTATCAGCTTAATTGACCCCAGTGTCAATGTTCAAGAGTCTTTGTTTGGATTTAAGATTTGAACGCATAAGTATTATTTACAAACCTATTACAATATATTATTCGCTCCGATTCATAATATATATATTTTTTAAGGTAAATGTACATAGACAAAAAATTATTGATTCACATAAAAAGTGTAACTATCACTTTTGGCTCAGACAATTGTAGTATGAATTTAGGACTGCAAGGGATCTTAACCTTGGGGCAGTTGTCCTTAGGTGATGCACCTAGGTGCCTACGTACCCTTCTGGAGGGATTAAAGTCCAGGTAGTTTGTCATGGTGACGTCTATCGGAGCCGTTAGGCAAGGTTGTTACCTGTATTGGGCTGTGTGCGGCAAAGACGTGTCTAAGGTACTCCGGGCAGGCGAGCCGCTCTGTGGGAGGTTGCCTTAGTGGGAGAGAGCTATGGTCTCTGATGGCTGCTAGAAGCCCTGTCAGCGGTGTGCTCCAAGGAAGAGATGAAAGTACTTGTGAGGTGTATCTGAGAGCGATGGGTGATAATCCTTCAAGTTGTATGTAATTCTGTCTAGGGTTGAATATCTGTATGTACCCCTCTCTGTATTTCTCGAGTGAGGGCTTATTTATACTTGTGTGGGGTGATCGTGCTCGACCCACGACCTCGTGGGACGTGGGTCGTCCCACGAGGCTTTGTGGAGATCCCACGTCTGGTTGAGGGGAAGCTCCGTGTGGTGACATGGGGGAAGGCCACGTAACTGTTGGATGAGTGGTGCCACGTGTCTCCAGCGGGTGCTGGGGCCGTACTTCTAGAACGATAGTGCCACGTGTCCCAAGGCAGAATATTCCGAAGTTATATATGTCCCCCAAGTCTACGGGTGTCGGGCGCCCATGGACTTAAGTTCATTTTGCTTATAGGATACTTGGGAATTTTGCTGCCTTTACTTGCGGGATAACTCGACCGCTTTGGAGTATGGGAGCTGGTCGTCCGACTCATGAAGTTGGCCTTCTCACATTGTTCCGTAGAAAAGGAGGTGTCTTGGAGAGGACACGCGTCGCGTTTTGGGTGGCTGGTCGCTTGGCTTCCTCAACAAGTTTCTGAGCCGTCTCTGTAGGAAGTGCGCGACTTACCGAGGTGGAGTCATCATTGCTGAGAAGGGCCTTTCCCAAAATACCATTTGAGGATTAGTGAGGGGAATCCAAAAGTCAGGGACTGCTTTGGTCATTTTCTTGAAGGGCTCTCCTCTAGCCAGCGGTTGGCAGCTGACAGTGGCTTCCTTGCAGAGGGCTATTTTGTTGAGGGAGCGGGCTTCGTTGCTGGTGCCACGTGTTAGGGCTTGAACCGGTGCTTTTGTCATTAAAGCGCTTTGCCGCCGTTTCTCCCTCATTAATGGGGGTTTGTTTCCGAGGGCAGCCATCATTAGCCCGGGTGGAGAGTTCCGCAAAAAGACCCTCGAATGTTTTGAAGCGACTCTTGGGTTCGCGAGGGCTTTTCGGTCTTTGCGTCTCCTTTGCCCTGGCTATGTATCCCGTCCGTTGCTTCTTTCCACGTGTGCAATTGAGGAAGGCGGTTGCAACTGGGTTTGATTGCAGAGGATAAGGTGTTTTATCTGTTGCGGGGTTTGAGGAGTCGAAGTTTTTGAATCGTCGCGCGTCTGGGTGCTTTATAAATGCCCAATGTTTGAAAGTTTGTGACTTTACGCTTGCCTTCACCTTTCTCCATTGCCTTTGTTCCTTGCTCTCTCTTGAATTGTATTTTCGTGATGGCCGGAGGGGGTGACGATTACAGCTACTACCCGTTTGATTTCACTGATTTGGAAGATCTTCCTTCCTCTACTGGTTCGGACTCGTGACAATGGCTGGAGCGGGAGGAGGAAGAATGGTCAGCAGGGCCTGTCACTAGGGGTTGCTGCTGATGCGAAAGTTGTGGTACCTGCCACGGTGCCTACTAGTGGTGAGAGGGAAAGACGGCTTCTTGTGCCTCCGTCCTGCTAAGGGGAGCGTCGTCAAGAGGTTCTTCTGATAGAGAGGAGGAAGAAGGATGGGAATGTCGGCGCTAGCGGACCCCGGGAAGGTGGAAGGAGAGGAACTTCTCCGGCGGAGCCGGCAGAAAGCAGGGAAGGTGGTCCCAAGAGGCGTCCTGTTGGGGCTAACTTGCGATCGTCTCCGCAAGTCGTACGCAGGAGTACTAACCGGGAGGATGCCCAGGCGGAGGCTCCGGCGGGGGATGTTGTTCCTATTTCTGCCCTTGTTACCACTTCTGATTTCGTCCTTTAGTCACCCATGAGGGTGATCCTTTCTACCCGTCCTCAGCCCTGTTGAGGGGGTGAATCAGCCTCTTACTAAGAGGGCCAGGGTGGCCGTCGAGGAGCCTGTCCGAGATTCATCTGTCCCTCAGGCTACGGCGGGTGATCCTGTGACTGTGGAGGTCGTTGGGTCTGGAGATGCAGCCATGGAGGCCAGAGTTCCCTCAGACGGAGGGAATGTAGTGGTGAATCAAACAGTTGCCACGAGAGATGTTGTTCTTGGGTCGGGTGCCGGTCCTTTTGAGCCCCTTGGGCCACCGGAGGGGGGATTGGCTTTTGACCTGGTAGCATTGGGCACACGCTTCCCCGTGGAGATGCGGGAGAGAGAGGCTAGGGGGCTAGACACTTTGCCCCTGAATATTGCTGTTCGAGGCTTCAGCCGGGTTGCTGAGGCGTTGGCCGACTTCCATCAAGCTGGGATTGAGTGGGAGAAGCGTGTGGTAAGTTCTCTTGTCTTGGTGTTTCTCCCGCTTTGTGATAGGTTTGTATTCCTGACTCCGCTGTATATGTGTGCTTCTTGCAGGAGGAGATTCACCGCGACTGGGATCAATTTTCCGTTGTTGCGGCCTCTAGGAGTCGAACCCTGGAGGTCTCCCAGAAGTGGTTGGCGGACGTGCGGGAGCAGCTGTCTGCCAAGGAGCTGGAGTGTGAGGGTAAATGATGGGAAGTTAAGTCCTTTAATGAGGAGGTCGCTCGTCTCAGGGCTGAAGCTGGTCACCCTTCTGAGGTTGTGTTTCTCTGCTCGGAGTTAGAGAGGGCTCGCAGGGAGTTGGCCGTTCGTCGTGAAGACGCTGAGAGTCGTCAGCAGGGGATGCATTCACTCCGTGAGGCTCTGTGGGATGCGGAGGCTCGTGCAGCTGAGAATCTTTCTGGTCGGCTGACGGCTGAGGGCAAGGTTGCCGACGTCGTCGATCATCAGGAGGAGCAATCCGCACAGAGGATGTATGGCATGCTCCTGGCGTTCGAGCAGCTTGAGCGTCACCGTGGGGAGAGATTCTCAGTGGAGTGTGTGGCTTCCTTGCATCCTTCCTTGGAGTTTTTCGAGGGTGAGCTTCACGGTCGGACGGAAATGGACCCTCCGTTGAATCTTGCTTATCTTCGTCAATTGACGGATCGCTTGGTGGATCACCAAGTGTTGTCCTGAATTTGTGGGCGAGCTCTAGGGATTGGACCTACTTCTCAGCTGCTGGCTGAGGCAACCAGGTGGGGGTCGTCGGGAGGTGTTGACCACGTGGAGTCGGCTAGGGCTGAGACTTAGGTAGATCTTGGGGATGCCCAAGATTAGATTTATGTAATTTTTGGGGTGTTTGTAAATGGGCGGACGCCCTCTCATTTTTGTATTAATGAGAATGATTTTTGTGAAGAGCTTTTCCTGCTTTCCTTTTTACTTCGGGGTAAAAAGTTGTACGTGTTTGCAGTTTCTCTTTTCGTGGTTATCTCTTTACGTCTGGGTAAAAAGATTTTTTGCATGATCACCGTGTGATCAGGACGGTTTGTATGCGAGTTGCTATCGTGGTTCGTCGAACGTTCGTTTTATGGTTTTCGCACCAAAGGGGTTTGTTTACCGCGCTTTTGGGGAAATTTTAGCTTGGCCTTGGGGGCGCTTAGCGTTTCTTGGGCGGTTGAGCCCATCGTCCGTGATAGGACTTACGCGAGTACATTCGTGCAGCCTCGGTCGAGCTAGCCTGGGGCAGGCTGAAGGTAAGCAAAATGTTTACATTCGGATTGCCTAAGTCAGGAGAGCCATGGCCAGGCGGGAAATCCTAAATTCAAAGTAGAGACGCATATGACTTGAGTTAAAGATGAAATGCAAAGTGCGTTCGGAGTCTTAGGCGGAGGTAAGGTTCGGGCGGGCGGACTCTGGTTTCTTTCCTCCTGACTCCTTAGCCTCGAGGGGTTCCTCGCGTGTTTCTTTGGGACCTAGGCGGGCGACCTTGACGGTCTTGGTTAGCCTAGCTGCGTAGCATGCTCGCGCCAATTTCTAGTCCGCCATGATTTCTCCAACCCCGTGGGGTGTTGGGAACTTCATTGCGCGCTGCGCGGTAGACACTATAGCTCTAAGCTTGTTTAGGGACGGCCGCCCTAGGATCGCATTATATGCTGATGGTGCTGAGACAATGATGAAGTGTACATCAAGGCTCGTGACCTTAGGCTGGCCTCGTTCAACCCGAGCTTTCTGAAGGTATCGAAGTAGAGAACGTCTGCTGAGGATCCTTGGTCGATCAAGAATCTCTTAACTTCGTAGTTGGCGATGATCGCGGTCACTACCATGGGGTCGTTGTGGACTGGTCCCTCTAGGTTAGTGAGGTCGAAGGTGATGGGGTCTCCCTTGGCCTCGCTCTTCTTCTTGTGCTTTGGAGCGTAGTCTAGAGCGATTATGGAGCGTTCCATCCTCTTCATGTTCTATGGTAGGGAGGCGGTACCGCGCTGCAATCCGCCCGCTATGACACTGATGACCCCGCAGGTAGGCGCTTGGCCGTCAGCTTCCCGGGGGTGCTCGGAATTGGCCTTGCTTCCTTGCTTCCCTCCTTTATGAACCTGTCGAGTTGCCCTTTCCGGATTAGGTCCTTGATTTGATCCTTCAGGTGGATGCAATCGTTGGTTTCATGTCTGTGATCCTTGTGGAATTGGCAGTATTTGGACTTGTCCACCGGTCTTCTCGTTTTTTGCCTTTTGACTTGCGGGGGGAATGTGAGCATATCAGAATGATAAATCTCTTCCAACACCCCAACGTGAGATCTGTTGAGGGAAGTGTAGCTCGTGAACCGTCCTCGGGGAGGTGTTCGTGGTCGGAGAGGTGACCTTTTCCTACCGCTTTTTTCCTTGGGGGCTTGGCTCACGGTCCCCGTTTTCTCTTTCTTCTTTTCTACTCGTTCCATATTGGCCCTGCTTATCATGAATTTCCTCATCTTGTCCTAAGAGATCTGAGCGTTCTCCTCTTGAATGAACCATTCCGCATGGTCCATGAGCTCCTGTAAGGTGGAGACGGGGCACCTGTTTAGTTCCCCGTAGAACTGTGAGCATCGAAGACCCTGCTTTATGACAAAGATGGCGACGACGTCCTAGAGGCCTCGAACTTGGAGCGAGATTTTGGTGAAGTGGGCCAAGAAGGCTTGCATGGTTTCACCCTCCTCTTGGTGAGAACCGATGAAGGAGTCTTCCTTTTTCTGATACTCTTTGCTGCTGGCAAATTGTGTGAGAAAGTTCTGGGCCAGTTGTTCGAAGCTGTGGATCGAATTGGTGGGCAGCAACGAGAACCATCTCAAGGCGGCTTCCTTTAGAGTTGATGAGAAGACCCGACATAGTTGACCGTCCGTCATACCCAGTATCGACATGGCCGAGTTGAAGGTATTCAGGTGATCTCGTGGATCAGTTTCTCCTCCATAAGGCTCTAAGTGGAAAGTCATCTTGAAACCCATGGGCACGTGCTCATTCATGACTTGTTGGGTGAAGGGGTGTCTCCCTCTACCCTGGAAGTCGATCGCGGGCCACTGGTATGCATTTGTGCCGGCGGCTGTGTATGGGTTGTAGGCCGCGCCGCGGCCCATGGCATGTGGAGGTAGGACCCTGGAGGGTAGTTTGGGATCGATGGTCGTGGAAAGTTCATAACGGGTCGTGCTGCCTGTCCGGCAACAATGGTAGGTCCAGGTGGGATAACCGTTGGGGGTGGTGCTGCCGTCAGTGACAACCGTGCGAACTCCATGGGTAAGGTCCTAAATTGAATTGTGGGCAAGCCAGTAGGGTCGATAGAGGTCCCTGCCGTCGCATCGTGTGGCACTATGGGTAGCTGAGTGCTCACATTTGCTGGGGCGATGCTCCTGTCCTCTTCCCACCATTGTTGGCGTAGAGCCGCTACTTCTGCCTCGAGGCGGGTGATCTCAGCGTCTTGCGTGTTCCTCACTAACCTTCAAAGGGTATTTTGGGAAAGGCCCCTCTCAGCAATGATGACTCCACCTCGGTAAGTCGCGCACTTCCTGCAGAGACGGCTCAGAAACTTTTTGAGGAAGCTAAGCGGCCAGCCACCCAAAACGCGACGCGTGTCCCCTCCAAGACACCTCCTTTCCTACGAAGCAATGTGAGAAGGCCAACTTCATGAGTCGGACGACCAGCTCTCATACTCCAAAGCGGTCGAGCTATCCCGCAAGTAAAGGCAGCAAAATTCCCAAGTATCCTACAAGCAAAAGAAACTTAAGTCGACGGGTGCCCGACACCCGTAGACTTGGGGGACTTATGTAACTTCGGAATATTCTGCCTTGGGACACGTGGCACTGACGTTCTAGAAGCACGGCCCCAGCACCCGCTGGAGACACGTGGCACCACTCATCCAATAATTACGTGGACTCCGCCCACGTCACCACACGGAGCTTCCCTTCAACCAGACGTGGGATCTCCACAAAGCCTCGTGGGACGACCCACGTCCCACGAGGTCGTGGGTCGAGCACGATCTCGCCACACAAGTATAAATAAGCCCTCACTCGAGAAATACAGGGAGGTGTACACACAGATATTCAACCCTAGACAGAATTACATACAACCTGAAGGATTATCACCCATCGCTCTTAGATACACCTCACAAGTACTTTAATCTCTTCCTTGAGCCCCGTCGTTGGCCCTCCGTGCAAGCCAACCTCCGACCTGTCACGATCCCCGTTTAGAGGACCGTGACCGGCACACACACAGGGAATATCCCTATGCCTGTAAGCCTTATCATCTAACTGGCAAAATATCTATTATTGAAAATACATCCACATGCAGTATACCACCATGGCTACACCAAAATGGTGGCCTATCCTAGGCAAGCAAATCCACGGCCAGTGCCGCTTCAGGATATAGATATAGGAAAACACACATAATATATATAACCTGTGTACTGGCTACACATCCGAAGATGCTGCCTATCCTATTAACATGCAACAGATATATGTATATATATACATTTTGAAACAAATTTTCCTTGTATCGCAGTTAAAATAAATCCTGATCTTTAAGGTGTGTGAAGCTGACAGTTCTAGATTTAGTAATACAATCTAATTGGGTACGTCTACCCTTTACTTTATGATACAATGATACAGTAAATTAAATTACAGTTACAATTTATTCACCCACATGAACAAGTTGTGGGTCTTGGAAAGTTTTGCTTGTCCCTCGTCCACCGAGCCTTCTTCCACCTTGTACTTACCCTGTCTCTGTGTAGTAAAAATGAGGGTTGTGAGTCTTAACCACCCGATTCAGTGAGGACTCTCCTATCCCCGGTGCAAGGCGGGTCCTATCGCTGGGATGGGAGTCATACACAACCAACATGCACAACAACTACTTACTGTGAGTTACATACATTCTTGGTGATCACACAATAACAGAAATTTCACCCAAACACTCACATGCATTTTAACAGATATAAGCATGCAGTAGTTATTCCACGTCATTAAATCAGCAAGTAACATGTAAACATAGTTCCGGCTTTTTACTACGGTCTCGCACGTTCTGCATATTTGAATCAACAAGACGCGTGGTGACGTAGTCCTGTACGTTACACCTACGCTGCACAATCAACAGTATATGCAACCACATGCAATTGTACATACACACTATGCTAAACATACATCTACTTAATCTCTCCAACTCTGGGGTATCTACTAGCCACTACGTGGCTTTCCCACTTCGAACCCATGCACTCGGGTTGGTGGCCACCACGTGGCAAAGCATACCTAACCCATTCACTTGGGTACTGGTCACCTCGTGACAATTCTGTTAATCAAACAATGATTAACCCATTCACTTGGGTATTGGTCACCTCGTGATAATTCTATTACTCAAACACAATCAACTTCTATCTATCAAACAACTGATACGTAGCCACCACGTGGCACGTCCTGACCCCTTGCTGCGGGGCAATAGCTTGAGCCCACTCGTGCATTACCCAACCAGGCCACATGGCGGGCACGACACGACGTCTCGAAGCATGGCCACTGTCACACCCTGGACCAACTCCACAGGATGATTCTCTTTTACTAGGTGGGCTTACGGTTCACCCGTAGGTTCCTCCCGTGTCTCCTTACCTTAGTCTCACATATTAATAGGATTCTTTGTATCTTTCCCGAAGGATCAACAATTCTTCTCCTTATTAATATGGACAAGTATCTTTAATAGGATCTAACTCATATACCCGTCCAGATGCACTCTCTGAGCCTCAAGCTATCGTCATAGCAATATAAAACCTTTCTGACCCTATTACCAGGAAAGGGCAATGACCATCGTCATGGTGATTATAAAAACTGAGGTCTCAAGTGCCATCTGACGTTGTTCTAGTCGATGTCTCACATCGCTAGCATAACCAAATCCGAAACCCACCAATAACTCCTTTGCATGATTATAATCTAAGTCACTGTCGTGACGAGTTTTCAAAATAAAAGCTTAGTCCTTCCGTACAAGGACTCTTGCCACCGTCGTGGAAAAGATTTAAAAAAATGCTCATCATGCCTCCAGAGTGTATGAGATGGATTTGTAACACACCAATCATAGCAAACAATTATACTCTACTCCTATGTTTTCCTATCCAACCTACTTTCCACAACCTATTTCTAGTTTTTTCATTCTTTTAGCATTCTATACCTCTAGCTAACACATATTAGACAAGCAGAGAATGTACTTACTCATGTAATCCACATAAGCATACAACCCTAGGAGCAGAGATGGAAGAACCCTCACCTTGGCAAACCTTCCATGCAATCCTCTCCTGTAACTTTAGTCTCCTCAGAGTTCCTGTCGCACTCTATTGCGTGTTGTTGTTCCAATAAGAACAACATTTACTTCATTAAGGTTATTACATAACTTAACTTGTTATTTATCTCTCCATTACTCTCACATATAGTCCATGGTTGCCACAGAGTCAAGCTCTTGGTCTTATTGGACTTCTCTATCCCAACTTATATGTATCCTTCCTCGGACACTTGACTTACTCGCATATAACTCTCTACTTGAGTGTTTCACATACTTGGATTTGAGTATTAGACCTCTATCTAATTTGTATTCACATCTAAGGAAGCTTATCTAACTTTCTTCGAAGGAATCCTAATTTTTTGAAAGGTCTAAGCATTTTGTTTCAATTTGTGTTCTTACTCGGGTTCTAAGAAATCTAGTTTCTGAACCTCAATACACCTCTAATTCATCCTACTTAAGGCTTCCTAATAATTATGAAGGAATAAAATTACCATTTTAGAATTTGGACTTCATTGTCCTGCAAGTTTTCATCCTTGAGAAACAATAAGGTACCTAAAATAATCCTTGATTATTGGTAGCATACTCAGAATTATTCTAGGGTGTTTAAGATTAAAAAGAAGAGGTTTAAAACTCTCAATGTCACCCTTAAAGTGTATTTGGGCAACCCGAGCAGGGACCCGGTACGTTAACGTCAAGGTTCAACCTTAGTAACATCGGGCCAGCTCTTCACGGGTCATATTCAGCTCATATTCCAACCATATAATTTTAATAATACCAATCCAAGCCTATTTACTCAAATCCAAGCTCAATCTTAATTATCAGCAATTTTCCCCAATTTGGAAATAATTATAATTTCAACCCCAAATCCTTCCAAATTCGAATTTGGGCAAATCCGAGAATATAATCTTGATTCCTACCCTAACTAAGTGTTCAAGAACACTTTCTAGGTCTCAATCTACCCTCGAAATAACTCAATCGAAGGTGAATCGAAGAAATCCCTAAAATGAAGAAATTAGGGGTTTCGAATGAAATTGGGGTTACCAACCTTTGATTCGATTGGTGGAAGGTGTAGGAGACGTCGTACACGAGCTCCAGTGACTTCTCCGACGTCGACTAGCTCTCCCCGGTCACTTTTCCGACGGACCCCAACCCTCCTTCTTCTTCTTCTTCCACGCCTCTTCTCCCTCTCTCTCTTCTTTCTATCTCTTGTTTTCTTTCTTTTTTTTTCCTTCAATCCCCGTTGCCCTTTCTCTCTTTCCCCTTTCCTTTATTTCTTTCTTTCTAATCCACTAACCCACTAAAATATATATAATAATAATAATAATGATTAAATAATTAAATAATAACACTAATAATAATAATTATAATGAAGAAGAGGTGGAAAAATATGCCCAATTAAATCCTCCTCTTTCCAATTAAATTTTTTATTTTCTCTTATATCCCAAACTAGATACCCAAAAATATTCCCTACTCTCTTTTCCCCATTTAATTCAGGTTTCCAATTCTCTAGGTCCTGAATTATGTTCAAAATTATTTTCTACTTCCTTTCTTTCACTTTCTACTTTCTTAAAAAATCCCCTTTTAAATATTTAAAATAATCATAATCAAAATAAACTAATTAATAAACAAATAGTAGCTAATAATATTTTGATTTAGTTCCCACTCCTATTTATTTTGGGTTTCTAATTTCGTAGGTCCTGAATAATTTTCAAAAAAAATATTTTACTCATTTCTTTCATCTTTTATTTTACTTGAAATTTTGAAGAATTTCACAGTTCCTTTCCGGTTTCCCTTAACCTTCATACTTTTCCTATATTCTTTTTAAGGTTTTAATTCCTAGCCCCGGAATAAATCATTCTTAAATCCTCAAAATTTTAAATAAATCATTCTTAAATCCTCGAAATTTTAAATAAATCATTCTTAAATCCTCGAAATTTTTCCGGGGTATTACATTCTTCCCCCTTAAGAAATTCGGTCCCTTAAGAAATTCGGTCCCCGAATTTCATCTCCTTCGTGGGGTTGTTGGCTTGTTGTCATCCTTTGGCTCAATTTCATCTATGGTTTTCCTCAGTGTGGAAGTCTTACCGTTTTACCCTACGGTTCATCTTTCTTTCCTAGGGACTCAGGGTCTCTATCTGGTTTCTACATATGCTTTCTATGATCGCTTGTATTTCTAGCTTCGTATAGTTAACCACCCCTTCGCGAGGTGTTAACCGACAGACTCTATCTGTCGTCGTATCCTTCCTCGAGGATCCCTAACTTTCCTAGTTTCAATTCGCTTTGTGCTACTAATTTGCAAAGGAGTGTCTGGCACGTACCAAATGCCATGCTCCAATTTAGCTCTCCGAGGAGTTAACTATTGCTTTCTCTAGCAAGGCTTACCTTGACTCAATCTGCTTGTCCGACTAGCTACCTTTGTAGTGACTTCTTATATCCGTCTTGGAACACACCAAGACACTAGCTATTTCGATAGCACACTAGGTTCTATTTCTATAAACTCTAACCGACGAATTACTCCCCTACATCGGAGTCCTCGTACTTAAGTATCCTCTACTACCAAGCAGCTACCCTTCTACCGGTATTCCCCCGATATATTCTTGGTAAATGACTTCTCTAGAAAATCCGTTTACATCTTATTACACCATCTACTCTACCTCTAGACTTACCACTACACGGCATACACTCTACATAGGTGTTTATACTTTATGCCATCAGTGTTCCCAACCCTTCCGAGGTTGTTACACTCACTACCGACTCGATTTACCCGACTCGTGTCCTAACGAACTAAATGTCGTGTCACTAGCATCACTATGCATTACACTTACCATTTTTCCACCAAACGGTAAAGGATCTTTCCGTTACGACTCGTGTTTCCCTTTCTTTTCCGGACTTCTACGCTTACCCTTAGTGGTTTCCATAACCACTTCAGGTTACTCCCTGTCGACATCCTATGTCTGACTGACTTAGACTCTTCTCTGACTACTACTTATAGTCATTTCTGTTTATAATGGAGACTCACCAATCTCCTCCTTACCATCATACTCAATATTCTGCCTCAGGCTCTGTTCGGTCCTCACATCCGAAGACCTCGCTTAACACGACAATGACTGTGGATCTATACCATCCTCAAGTTAGTCCAATTAGAGTTGCACATCCTATGCTAACTCTACTCATTGGGTTTCCGTTGGCTTTTACCCCAACTTGGCCTATTCGGACTCCTCAACTCACTTAGATCCTGTATTCCTACTTGGAATAATTGATCCGTTAACTCCAGCATGAACCTTTCCAGACATGCTCTACTCCCCTTGACCAAACAGCATCCGCTCCCACGGTTTGATTCTTTCCTTTCTTACGGTGTGGCATATGTTCACGAACTTATACCGCCTCTCGCAAGTGTGTTACACGTTGGGTTCTGATCGCCCCCAACGGTAGCATACCTATTTTATTGTTTTTGCTCGCATCCCTAGATGCTTACCTGACTCTGTTCCCGTATTTCTTCTCTTCTTTTCCATTTCGTACCTATGTGGAACTCTTTCTTCGAGTATTTCTCAATACTCGTTACTCACTAAATTCTCCTTCTCGATTAACCGTCCTTCGGTTAATTTCCCCTTTATGGCACCCACATGACCATTTATACGTTTGGTTTGTCCACTCAGTCTCTACCCATACACGGGCTTCAAGCTAACGGATTTACGGTTCACCAACCTGTGGAACTAGCTTACCTAGCTATGTCCACTATAATCTGTGTACTATACATGCACTTACGGTAGTAGTTGGTTCTTCACTTCCCAATTGACTCTTATCCTATGGGGTCCTATAGGCTTCCGCTCTTCCCCCCTTATGGGACTACTTATCCCTGTCTACTTTCTCTCCCCGCGGGCCTCCACGAGTCCCTTTGGGGTTTATCTCATCTCTTACGTTATCTCGTTCAAGAGCTATCTACCGCAGTAGCACTCATTTCCTTATCTCTGGACGGTACTTGAAGGTCTACGTCCATTTCCACCTCTAGTCCTGCTCCGGTCTAATGCATTCGGGTCCATAATCACCCTATGGCCCCTTAATTTGTAATCCTTAGGTTTACCTGAATACTCCCTTGGCACTTTAACACTCTGTAGTGCTTTTCGATGTCTACTTAACTTTAATCACTTCAAGCGAGTGATTTCTCAACTACATCTACCATCCTTATACAGCTTACCTATAAAATGACTATTATTTGATAGGGTATTGGTCACATGAGTTAGTTTTCTTAGGCACCCTGGGGTTTTAAAAATTAATTCAAGTTTAATTCTTAGAAAATGACGCCTAAGGTTTTCGTAAATGGTTAGGGTTTAACCAATTGGAATGACACAATTGAGAAAGAGTTTTCATGAAAAATTTGCCTTCCAATGGTTATCCATAGTACTTTCAAGAAAAGTTTGAGGGTCTTTCAGAATCTCTCATTTGGAAAGACCAAAAAAAGATTTTTACAAAAATTTCTCATATGATCAATATCCTCTTCTTTATGCTCTTCCTTAAGCAACCCAAGAGAGTTTGGTTGGGCTTAATCCCTCATTTTCACCCTTGTTTGCTTAAGGAACTAGCAGTTTATGGATCGAGCGCAGGGTTGGACTAGGCTTCTTCCCTGTGCCTTACCATTTACTTTGTTTCCTGCTCGGCATATGGTCAAGCTCTACACGTTTACATATGCCTCTACTTAACATCCATCTCTACGGCATATGGTTCGGCCACTTTGCCCTTCCATATACCGTATCCTGATTTTTCTAGTCCGCAGACTTCTACTTCTACACTGTGGCATACACCACCTCTTTTCTGTTTAATTTCTAGGAAGGACAACTCACTTCCTTCAGCCATAGCATACCGCACAGTCGTGATCCATTCTCGTGGTCATCTCCCTGTTGGTCTCATGCCTCATGGCCCTGTTTATTCTTGTTTGTAAACTTTCCATTTCAATCGCCCCATGGGCTTACTCTCTTTTCTACACGCCAAGCGTGTCTTTTCTTTCACTTTACAAACCATTCCTTGCCTAAACTACCATTCACTGCATATTTCTATTCTACTTGCATTCCATACTATAATCAAACAACTTGTGCCTTTATCATAGCACACAACGCGCCGCTAATAGAGCAGACACATCGTCTTATTTAACACCTGTAAAACAATCACACATTGTAGCGCATTCCTGCCTTCAATTCAACCAAATGTGTCTGTGCCTTGGTAGCATCCTCCATGGATGTCTCTTTTCCCTATTATGGCGTCCTACGGTTCCCGGGGTCACTTCCACCCCACCTTACGCCTTAGTACTCATCGGCACTTGCGTACTGTAAAGGTTATATGCTTTACATAGAATTTCTCATACAAATTCTATGCCTGAAGCGATGACTCAAAAGAATTCATGACTCAACATCCTGAGCAACCTCACAAGTGTTCGTCGGATCCACCGTTACATCGGGATTCGTAATGGATAGCCCAACTGACACCCGAGACTACTAGTTAGCTTCACACCCTTAAAGAACAACCAGGCTCTGATACCAAGTTTGTCACAACCCCCGTTTAGAGGACCGTGACCGGCATAGACACAGGGAATATCCCTGTGCCTGTAAGTCTTATCACCTACTTGGCAAAATATCTATTATTGAAAATACATCCACATGCAGTATAATACCATGGCTACACCAAAATGGTGGCCTATCCTAGGCTAGCAAATCCACGGCCAATGGCGACGATTTTCCTATATCTATATCTTGAAGCGGCATTGGCCGTGGATTTGCTTGCCTAGGATAGGCCACCATTTCGGTGTAGCCATGGTATTATACTGCATGTGGATGTATTTTCAATAATAGCTATTATGTCAATTAGGTGATAAGGCTTACAGGCATAGGGATATTCCCTGTGTCTGTGCCGGTCACGGTCCTCTAAACGGGGGTCGTGACAAACTTGGTATCAGAGGCAGGTTTTTCTTTAAGGGTGTGAAGCTAACTAGTAGTCTCGGGTATCAGTTGGGCTATCCATTACGAATCCAGACGTAAAGGTGGTTCCGACGAGCACTTGTGAGGTTGCTCAGGATGTTGAGTCATAAATTCTTTCGAGTCATCGCTTTAGGCATAGAATTTGTATGTGATATTCTATGCAAAGCATATAACCTATATAGTACACAAGTGCCGATGAGCACTAAGTCGTAAGGTGGGGTGGCAGTGACCCCGGGAACCTTAAGATTCCATAATAGGAAGATGAGACATCCATGGAGGATGCTACCTAGACACAGACACATTTAGTTGAATTGTAGGCAGGAATGTGCTACAATGTATGATTGTTTTGCAAGTGTTAAATGAGACGATGCGTCTGCTCTGTTAGCGGCGCATTGTGCACTATGGTATAGGCACAAGTTGTTTGATTATGATATGGAATGCAAGTAGTATAGAAGTATGCAGTGAATGGTAGTTCAGGATAGGAAAGGTTTGTAAAGTGAAAGTAAAGACACGCTTGGCGTGTAGAAAAGAAAGTAGGCCCATGGGGCGATTGAAATGGAAAGTTTACAGACAAGAATAAACAGGGCCATGAGGCATGAGACCGACAGAGAGATGACCAAGTGAATGGGTCACGACTGTGCGGTATGCTATGGCTGAAGGAAATGAGTTATCCTTCGTAGAAAGTAAACAGAAAATAGGTGGTGTATGCCACAGTATAGAAGTAGAAGTCTACGGACTAGAAAATCAGGATACGGTATATGAAAGGGCAAAGTGGCCGAACCATATGCCGTAGAGATAGATGTTAAGAAGTAGAGGCATATGTAAACATGTAGAGCGTGACCATATGCTTAGCAGGAAACAGAGTAAATGGCAAGGCACAGGGAAGGAGCCTAGTCCAACCCTGCGCTCAATCCATGAACTGCTAGTTCCTTAAGCAAACAAGAGGGAAAAGAAGGGATTAAGCCCAACCATACTCTCTTGGGTTGCTTAAGGAAGAGCTTAAAGAATAGGATATTGATCACATGAGAAATTTTTGTAAAAATCTTTTTGGTCTTTCCGGATGAGAGATTCTGAAAGACCCTCAACCTTTTCTTGAAAATATTAGGGATAACCATTGGAAGGCAAATTTTCATGAAAACGCTTTCTCAATTTGTGTCATTCCAATTGGTTAAACCCTAACCATTTATGAAAACCTTTGGCGTCATTTTCTATGAAATAAACTTGGATTAATATTTTTTAAAAAACTCTAGGGTGCCTAAGAAAACTAACTCGTGTGACCAATACCCCATAAAAAAATAGTCCTTTTACAGGTAAGTTGTATAAGGATGGTAGATGTAGTTGAGAAACCACTCGTTTGGAGTGATTAAAGTTAAGTAGACATCGAAGAGTAGTACATAGTGCTAAAGTGCCAAGGGAGTATACAGGTAAGCCTAAAGGTTACCAAATAAGGGGCCATAGGGTGATTATGGACCCGAAAGCATTAGGCCGGAGTAGGTCTAAAAGTGGAAATGGACCTAGACCTTCGGGTATCGTCCAAAGATAAGAAATTGGGTGCTATTGAGGTAGATAGCTCTCGAACGAGATAAACCCCAAAGGGACTCGTGAAGGCCCGAGGGGAGAGAAAGTAGACAAGGATAAGTAGTCCCATAAGGGGGGAAGAGCGAAAGCCTATAGGACCCTAAAGGATAAGAGTCAAGTAGGAGGTGGAGAACCAACTACTACCGTAAGTGCATGTATAGTACACAGATTATAGTGGACATAGCTAGGTAAGCTAGTTCCACAGGTTGGTGAACCGTAAATCCGTTAGTCTGAAGCCCTTGTATGGGTGGAGACTGAGTGGATAAACCAAACGTATAAATGGCCATGTGGGTGCCATAAAGGGAAAATTAATCGTAAGGACGGTTAATCGAGAAGGAGAATTTAGTGATTAACTAGTATTGAGAAATACTCAAAGGAAGAGTACCACGTAGGTATGAAATTGAAAAGAAGAGAATGAATACGGGAACAGAGTTGGGTAAGCATCTGGGGATGCAAGCCAAAATGATAAAATAGGGTATGCTACCGTTGGGGGCGATTGGAACCCAACGGCTAACACACTTGCAAAAGGCGGTATATGTTCGTGGACATATGCCACACCGTAAGAAAGGAAAGAATCAAACCGTGGGAGTGGATCCCGTTTGGTCAAAGGGAGTAGAGCATGTCCGAAAAAGGTTTGAGCTATAGTTAACGGATCAAGTATTCCAAGTAGGAATACAAGATCTAAGTGAGATGAGGAGTTTGAGTGGGCTAAGTTAAGGTAAAAGCCAATGGAAACCCAACGAGTAGAGTTAGCATAGGGTGTGCAACTCTAAGTGGACTAACCTGAGGATGGTATAGATCCACAGTCATAGTCGTGTTAAGCAAGGTCTTCAGATGTGAAGACCGAACCGAGCCTGAGACAGAGTAATGAGTATGATGGTAAGGAGGAGACTGATGAGTTTCGATTATAAACAGAAATGACTACAAGTAGTAGTCAGAGAAGAGTCTAAGTCAGTCAGACATAGGAAGTCGACAGGGAGTAACCTGAAGTGGTTATGGAAACCACTAAGGGTAAGTGTAGAAGTCCACAAAGGAAAGGGAAACAGGAGTCATAAATGTAAGATCCTTTACCGTTTGGTGGAGGAACGGTAAGTCTAATACATAGTTGTGCTAGTGCCATGGCATTTAGCTTCGTTGGACACGAGTAGAGTAAACCGAGTTGGTACTGAGTGTAACAACCTCGGAAGGGTTGGGTACACTGATGGCATAAAGTATAAACACCTACGTAGGGTGTATGCCGTGTAAGCGGTAAGTCTAGATGTAGAGTAGAGAGTGTAGTAAGATGTAAACGGACTTTTTTTGGAGAAGTCGTTTACAAAGAATATATCAGGGGAATACCGACAGAAGGGTAGCTGCTTGGTAGTAGAGGATACTAAAGTACGAGGACTCCGATGTAGGGGAGTACTTCGTCAGTTGGGTTTATAGAAATGAAACCTAGTGTGCTATGCAAATAGCTAGTGTCTTGGCATGTTCCAAGACGGATATAAGGAGTCACTACGAAGGTAGCTAGTCGGACAAGCAGATTGAGTCAAGGTAAGCCTCACTAGAGAAGGCAATAGTTAACTCCTCGGAGAACTATATTAGAGCATGGCATTGGGTACGTGCCAGACACTCCATTGCAAAAAGAACAAAAAAAAATTTTTTTTGATAGCACAAAGTAAATTAAAACGAGGGGAGTTAGGTATCCTCGGGGAAGGATACGACGACAGGTGGAGTCTATCAGTTAACACCTCGCGAAGGGGGTGGTTAACTACGAAACTAGAAATGAAAACGATCACAGAAAGAATATGTAGAAACCAGATAGAGACCTTGAGTCTCTAGGAAAGGAAGACGAACCGTAGGGTAAAACGGTAAAACTTCCAAGTTGAGAGAGACCATAGATGAAATTGAGCCAAGGGATGGCAACAAGCCAATAACCCCATGAAGGAGATGAAATTCGGGGACCGAATTTCTTAAGGGGGGAAGAATGTAATACCCCGGAAAATTTTGAGGATTCAAGAATGATTTATTTAAAAATTTTTAGGATTATAGAAGGATTTATTGCGGGGCTAGGAATTAAAAACCTTAAAAAGAATATAGGAAAATTATGAAAGTTAAAAGAAACCGGAAAGGAATTTTTTTTTCGAGGATTGTAATACCCGAAAATCTTTTCGAGGTTTAAAATAAAATAAAAAGGGAAAGAAAAGAAGTAGAAAATAATTTTTGGGATTTAATTCGGGACCTAAGAAATTAGAAACCTGAATTAAATAGGGAAAGGGATTAAGTTAAAGATACATGTTAGTTATTTATTTAATCATTTATTATTATTTTCAGATTTTATTATTTTATTAATATATATTAATTATTAAATAAAAGAAAGGAAAGAAAATAAAAAGAAAAAAAAGAGAGAGGGAGAGGCCACGGGAAGAAAGGAGAAGAAACAAGAAAAGAAAGAGAAGGAAAGGAGAGAGGGGGAGAAGAGAGAGAGAGAGAGAAAGAGAGCTAGGGCTTGGAGATGGGAGAAATCCGGTGGGAATCTCGCCGGAATCCAGCGAGCCGGAGTTGGAGGAGGAGCCGGAGATCATCCTCGTCTCAATCTCTCGAGTTAAGGTTGGTACAACACCCGATTCTCTCCAAGTTCCCATTTTTCTTCATTTTTGGAATTGAGTTGAGAATCCGAGTTTGGGCGGTTTCGAGGGTAGAATAATGTTTCTAAAGTGTTCTTGAACACTCATTGGGGTTAGGATTCGAGGCTAGATCGTTGGATTTGGCCGGATTCGAAGTTGGAAGAGTTTGGGGTTTATAAAACCCATTTTTCCCAATCTCGAAAGATCAACGATTCGGCAACGAATCAGAGTTGGATTTGAGTTGTAGAACTTCCTAAATGTAGTATATATGTAGGTGAACAAAACCCGTGGGGTGCGGAGTCGAAGCCGGGGGCCGAAGGGGGCCGGAACGGGCCCAAACCAGCCCACAGCACAGCAAACGAATTGCTGTGCTGCGAACCGGCGCTATAGCGCTAGCTCTCTGGTGTACCAAGAGCTGCTGGGTAGTAGCTCGGCGCTATAGCGCCAGGCCTCTGCCCAGCATGCCCAAAATTCATTTTTTTTGCAAATCCGGGGCGTCCGAACCTTCTACTTTCAATCCTAAACTTCTTAGAACACCACCAACCATGTTTTTAAGGATCAAAATCATTCCAAATGTCTTCTTGTCCCTCAAGAATAGAAACTTACGGAGTAAACTAAGTCCAACTTCTTGAATTTCAACCTTAAACTGTCACAACCTTTAGGCAACCTTAAGTGGGATAAATTGGAGGTATATTGAGGTTTAGAAACTAGATTTCTTAGAAACCGAGTAGGAACACAAGTTCATTTAAAATGTTTAAACCTTCCTAAAATTAGGATTCCTTCCAATTAAGCTAGATAAGCTTCCTTAGATGCGAATACAAGTTAGATAGAGGATCCAAGTACGTGAAACACTCAAGTAGAGTGTTATATTCGAGTAAGTCAAGTGTCCGAGGAAGGATACGCATAAGTTGGGATAGAGAAGTCCAATAAGACCAAGAGCTTGACTCTGTCGAAACCATAGACTACACGTGAGAGTAATGGAGAGATAAATGACAAGTTAAGCTAAGTAATAACCTTAATGTAGTAAATGTTGTTCTTATAGGAACAACGACACACGATAGAGTGCAACAGGGACTTCGAGGAGACTAAAGTTACAGGAGAGGATTGCATGGAAGGTTGGCCAAAGTGAGGGCTCTTTCATCTCTGCTCCTAGGGTTGTATGCTTATGTGGATTACATGAGTATGTATATTCTCTGCTTGTCTGGTATGTGTTAGCTAGAGGAATAGAATGCTAAAAGATTAAAAGAACTAGAAGATAGGTTGTGGAAAGTAACTTGAATAGGAAGAAATAGGAGTAGAGTGTAATTGTTTGCTATGATTGGTGTGTTACAAATCCAACTCATACACTCCGGAGGCATGATGAGTATTTTATTAAATCTTTTCCACGACGGTGGCAAGAGTCCCTGTACGAAAGGGCTAAACTTTATTTTGAAAACTCGTCACGATGGTGACTTAAATTAAAATCATGCAAAGGGAGTTATTGGTGGGTTTTGGATTTGGTTATGCTAGCGATGTGAGACATCGACTAGAACAACGTCAGATGGCACTTGAGACCACATTTTTATAATCACCATGACGATGGTTATTGCCCTATACTGGCAATAGGGTCAGAAAGGATTTATATTGCTATGATGATAGCGTGAGGCTCATAGAGTGCATCTGGACGGGTATATGAGTTATATCCTGTTGAGGATACTTGTACATATTAATAAGGAGAAGAATTGTTGATCCTTCGGGAAAGATACAAAGAATCCTATTAATATGTGAGACTAAGGAAAGGAGACATGGGAGGAACCTACGGGTGAACCGTGAGCCTAGCCTAGTAAAAGAGAAATCATCTTGTGGAGTTAGTCCAGGGTGTGTCAGTGGCCATGCTTCGAGACGTCGTGTCGTGCCCGCCATGTGGCCTGGTTGGGTAATGGACGAGTGGGCTCAAGCTATTGCCCCGGAGCAAGGGATCAGGACGTGCCACGTGGTGGCTACGTATCAGTTGTTTGATAGATAGAATTTGATTGTGTTTGATTAATAGAATTGTCACGAGGTGACTAGTACCCAAGTGAATGGGTTAAGTATTGTTTAATTAACAGAATTGTCACGAGGTGACCAGCACCCGAGTGAATGGGTTAATTATGTTTTGCCACGTGGTGGCCAGTAGCCTGAGTGCACGGGTTTGAAGTAGAAAAGCCACGTAGTGGCTAGTAGATACCCCAGGGTTGGGGAGATTAAGTAGATGTATGTTTGGCATCTGTGTGTATGTATAAATTGTCTGTGGTTGCATATAACTGTTGATTGTGCAGCATAGTGGTAACGTACAGGACTACGTCACCACGCATCTTGTTGATTCAAACATGCTGAACGTGAGAAGACCGGTAGGTAAAAGCCGGCACTATTTGTTACATGTCACTTGCTGATTAATGACGTGGAATAAACTGCTGCATGCTTATATCTGTTAATTGCATGTGAGTGTTTGGGATGAAACTTCTATTATTGTGTGATCACCAAGAATGCATGCTAACTTACAGTAACTAGTTGTTTGTGCATGTGGTTGTGTATGACTCCCAAACCCAGCGCTATGGTACCCACCTTGCGCTGGGGATGGGAGAGTCCTCACTGAGTTGCGTGGTTAAGACTCACACCTCATTTTTACTACACAGAGACAGGTTAAGTACAGGTGGAAGAAGTCTCGGTGGAACGAGGGACAAGCAAAACTTTCCAAGACCCACAACTTGTTCATGTGGGTGAATAAATTGTAACTGTAATTTAATTTACTTTATTATTGTATCATAAAGTAAAGGGTAGACGTACCCAATTAGATTGTATTACTAAATCTAGAACTGTCAGTTTCACACACCTTAAATATCAGGATTTATTTTACTACGATACAGGGAAAATTTGTTTTCAAAATGTATATATATACATATATCTGTTGCATGTGAATAGGATAGGCAGCATCTTCGGATGTGTAGCCAGTACACAGGTTATATATATTATATGTGTTTTCCTATATCTATATCCTGAACCGGCACTGGCCGTGGATTTGCTTGCCTAGGATAGGTCACCATTTCGGTGTAGCCATGGTATTATACTGCATGTGGATGTATTTTCAATAATAGTTACTCTGTCAATTAGGTGATAAGGCTTACAGGCATAGGGATATTCCATGTGTCTGTGCCGGTCACGGTCCTCTAAACGGGGGTCATGACAGTGGTAACTTGATTTATGTCCTATTGTTTTGAATTATTACCTAATACCTATATTAGAAAATTTAGTTAAAACATGTCTGAGGTGGGTTTGGTCATGTATGTAGAGTTATGGAAAAGAAAATAATATCAGAAACTAATAGAGTGGATTATTACCAATGATATTGTGGAATGTTATCTATTGCACGTATTAAAGATTTAGAGGCTGTGTAAGAAAAATGAGTGAAGGAATATAAGTTATTTGTGATTTCTCCGAGTCTGAATAGCTGGAATACTCTGTACACTTCATTATTCATTTAATCTTCAAATATTATTGGCTAAAAAAAAATCTTTTTTAGGAAGCAATCATTGGAAAATGCAGTGTTGTTTGCACAGCAAAGGACAAAAGAAATTGTGAGGCAACAGAATTAGACCTAAAGATGGCTGACTTCTTTTTCAGCTGTTGTTTTCATGTTGAACGGCTTGTAATTGTGGATAAATTTGCCGATTTGATAGGTGGAATTAAAGGTTAGTTTAGTTACTGTGATTGTTGTTTTCATGTATTATAATGTTCACAAATTATAGCCACTATTTGACCTGTGATCTCTGAAGTTGCATTCTTAGATACTTATTTTCATTGAATTCATATTTCAATGTGTCAGTGAAGCAATTTTTCAAGAGGAAGAAGGTTCAAAATGATCAGTAATCCCATGTCAAGGCCTCTCCTATGATAAAGGATTTTTGCTGCTGAACGACATTTCTCCTAGTCTTGTCTCTCTTCTGCAAAAAGATCTACAGTGCTTATGTATTCTGCCCAGTTTTCGGGTGGTTAATTTTTTGATCGTTTTGTTATTTTGTTTTGAGCCTTCTCTTACCTATGGTGCCCTTCCTGTATCTTTGTCTCCACCCTCATTATAATAAAATACGTAAAAAATTATTTGAAAACAAAAAATTAATAGGATTAAATTACACTCATTTCTATGTTAAAATCATAAAACTTTTTGGCCCTATTTCCATTTTTCACTTTTTCTACAATTTTATACATACAATTCAAGAATATATCTATTTTGTGTCTTGTCTTTTACAAATTGGCATATCACATGGTAGCGTGGCTTGAGAGAGTTTTTGTCTGCTTGTGCTTTGTGAAAATTGGATCTAGTCAAGTGCAGAAAGTGTAAAATATACACCATACAGACTGTTAAATAAAAATTGAAATTAATGTCTGTACTGTAACAATTTCATCTAACAGGCCTTAAGTGAGCACTTCACACACTTCACCGGATCTTTTTATCTGGCGCTCAACATTCCTTGCATGGGAAGGAAGAAAGTATATATTCCATTAAGTTAATGCTATACAAATGATCTTGTGTATTTTTAAATTTAAAAAATTACACTAATAATATATATTTTTTGTGTTATAAAATGTATAAAACAATAAGATCTAGTTATAAGAACAAGAGATTTGCAAAAAATAGAGAATTGGGGAGTAAGAGAATAATCTTTTTATTCATGTTATCACTTTATGTACATATCATCACAAAAGACCTCTATTTATAGTTTAAAAGATATGAAGGGAGATGTACCTAACTTAATGTACATGATGAAGAGATAATCTCATACTTAATGTACATAATGAAAGGTAAAGTCATATTTATGTACATGAAAAACTCAAGATGATAAAGTCAATTGTGAATATTCATAAATAATAATAGGCAAAAGTACCTTTTCTGCCCCCAACGTTTGGGGGTCCTGTCAGTTTCGTCCCAAACGTTTTTTTGTTGTCAATTGTACCCCTAACGTTTTACGTTTGTGCCAATGTCACCCTTTTCACTAACACCGTCAAATATTTAACAGTTTTTGCTGACGTGGCATCCTATGTGGCAAAAATATCTGACTGGGCATATTTTTTTTTCCACATCAGATTTCTAACATTTTTTTTCTGTCAATTGTACCCCTAACGTTTTACATTTCTGTCAATGTTACCTTTTCACTAGCACCATCAAATATTTAATAGTTTTTGCTTACGTGGCATATTTTTTTCCACACCAGATTTTTTACTCACCTTTTCCCCATCAAAACCGTGTCGTTTTGGCCTCACCTTATTCCTTTCAAAATATAACTCAAACACACGTGCCATTTTGCAGACAAAAAAAAAATACAAAATGTTTATTATACCATTTGATTTGACACAATCATAACTTTCTTTTCTTTTTATTATTTTAATATAAGGGATAAATTGGAAATTTTAATACATTCACATTTCATTTCCATTCTCAACTTTTACTAACAAACATAATAAATGCTTTCTCTTTCCCTTTCTGTTTCTGCATAAAGAACGCATCCTTGAGTTATTCTAATTAATCACGAAACAAAGAAATCAAAATAAAAAACTAACAAATACAAATAACAAATATACAATAATTCAATATGCCATAATCTTCAGCTCCCTCTAAGACATGAGACAGGAAAGTGAAGCTTTCAAAGCACAAAAATGGGATTAGCAAACAGCTCTTCAAACTCCCAATAAAGCAAATTCCATTTTCTAATTTGTCCGCAAAACATGTAAGCAATCTTGATTCTTGTGCCAGTAAGAGATTTGCTTATCTTTTTGTTTCTTTTGTTTTATTAGTATTGATTTAAAGATAAGGAAAGTGCAGCTCACTGCTGATTCATAAAAGATCCGTTCGAGATTTTAATATTGCTTCTTATAATTTTTTTATGCTAAATTACTATGAACTCATAAATAAGTTTATTACTCTTACTTAAAAATCAAAATTATATTATTAATTTCTTCAAAAGAAATAGGTTAAATTATTTTTTAATTAGTTGTAATATGTTGTGTAACTGTCATTTTTGGCTCAGGCAATTGTAGTATGAATTTAGGACCGCAACGGGTCTAAACCTTGGGGGACTTGTCCTTAGGTGATGCACCTAGGTGCCTACGTACCCGTCTGAAGGGATCAAAGTCCACGTAGTTCGTAATGGTGACGTCTATCGGAGCCGTTAGGCAAGGTTGTTACCTGTATTGGGCCGTGTGCGGCTAAGACGTGTCTAAGGTACTCCGGGCGGGCGAGCCGCTCTGTGGGAGGTTGCCTTAGTGGGAGAGAGCTATGGTCTCTGAGGGCTGCTGCAAGCCCTGTAAGCGGTGTGCTCTAAGGAGAAGGTGAGCCGGTCGGAGGTTGGCCTGAACGGAGGGCCAACGACGGGGCTCAAGGAAGAGATGAAAGTACTTGTGAGGTGTATCTGAGAGCGATAGGTGATAATCCTTCAGGTTGTATGTCATTCTGTCTAGGGTTGAATATCTGTATGTACACCTCCCTGTATTTCGCGAGTGAGGGCTTATTTATACTTGTGTGGGGAGATCGTGCTCGACCCACGACCTCGTGTGACGTGGGTCGTCCCACGAGGCTTTGTGGAGATCCCACGTCTGGTTGAGGGGAAGTTCCATGTGGTGACGTGGGCGGAGGCCACGTCATTGTTGGATGAGTGGTGCCACGTGTCTCCAGCGGGTGCTGGGGCCGTGCTTCTAGAACGTCAGAGCCACGTGTCCCAAGGCAGAATATTCCGAAGTTACATAAGTTCCCCAAGTCTACGGGTGTCAGGCGCCCGTGGACTTAAGTTCCTTTTGCTTGTAGGATACTTGGAATTTTGCTGCCTTTACTTGCGGGATAGCTCAACCGCTTTGGAGTATGGGAGCTGGTCGTCCGACTCATGAAGTTGGCCTTCTCACATTGTTTCGTAGGAAAGGAGGTGTCTTGGAGAGGACACGCGTCGCGTTTTGGGTGGTTGGCCGCTTGGCTTCCTCAACAAGTTTCTGAGCCGTCTCTGTAGGAAATGCGCGACTTACCGAGGTGGAGTCATCATTGCTGAGAAGGGCCTTTCCCAAAATACCCTTTGAAGGTTAGTGAGGGGAATCCAAAAGACAGGTACTTCTTTGGTCATTTTCTCGAAAGGCTCTCCTCTGGCCAGCGGTTGGCAGCTGACGGTGGCTTCCTTGCAAAGCGCTATTTTGTTGAGGGTGCGGGCTTTGTTGCCGGTGCCACGCGTCAGGGCTTGAACGGGTGCTTCTGTCATTAAAGAGCTTTGCCACCGGTTCTCCCTCATTAATGCGGGTTTGTTTTCGAGGGCATCAATCATTAGCCCGGGTGGAGAGTTTCGCGAAAAGACCCTCGAATGTTTTGAAGCGACTCTTGGGTTCGCAAGGGCTTTTCGGTCTTTGCGTCTCCTTTGCCCTGGCTATGTATCCCGTCCGTTGCTTCTTTCCACGTGTGTGGTTGAGGCAGGCGGTTGCAACTGGGTTTCATTGCAGAGGATAAGGGGTTTTATCCGTTGCGGGATTTGAGGAGTCAAATTTTTTGAATCGTCGCGCCTCTGGGTGCCCTATAAATGCCCAATGTTTGAAAGTTCGTGACTTTACACTTGCCTTCACCTTTCTCCATTCCCTCGGTTCCTTGCTCTCTTGAATTGTATTTTCGTGATGGCCGGAGGGGGTGACGATTACAACTACTACCCATTTGATTTCACTGATTTGAAAGATCTTCCTTCCTCTACCCCTCCTCTTCCTCCACTGGTTCGGACTCGTGACACTGGTCGGAGCGGGGGGAGGAAGAATGGTCAGCAGGGCCTGTCACCAGGGGTTGCTGCTGATGCGTTAGTTGTGGTACCTGCCACGGTGCCTACTAGTGGTGAGAGAGAAAGATGGCTTCCTGTGCCTCCGTCCTCCAAAGGGGAGCGTCGTCAAGAGGTTCTTCCGAGGGAGAGGAGGAAGAAGGATGGGAATTTCGGCGCTAGCGGACCCCGGGAAGGTGGAAGGAGTGGAACTTCTCCGGCAGAGCCAACTGAAAGCAGGGAAGGTGGTCCCAAGAGGCGTCCTGTTGGGGCTGACTTGCGATCGTCTCCGCAGGTCGTACGGCGGTTTACTAACCAGGAGGATGCCCAGGCGGAGGCTCCGACGGGGGATGCTGTTCTTGTTTCTGCCCCTGTTACCACTTCCGCTTCCGTCCTTCAGTCACCCATGAGGGTGATCCTTTCTACCCGTCCTCCCATCCTCAGCCCTGTTGAGGGGGTGAATCAGCCTCCTATTAAAAGGGCCAGGGTAGCCATTGAGGAGCCTGTCCGAGATTCATCTGTCCCTCAAGCTGCGGCGGGTGATCCTGCAACTGTGGAGGTCGTTGGGTCTGGAGATGCGGCCGTGGAGGCCAGAGTTCCCTCAGACGGAGGGAATGTAGTGGTGAGTCAAACAGCTGCCACGAGAGATGTTATTCCTGGGTCGAGTGCCGGCCCTTCTGAACCCCTTGGGCCACCGGTGGGGGGATTGGCTTTTGAACTGGTGGCATTGGGCACACGCTTCCCCGTGGAGATGCGGGAGAGAGAGGCCAGGGGGCTGGACACTTTGCCCCTGAATATTGCTGTTCGAGGCATCAGCCGGGTTGCTGAGGCGTTGGCCGACTTCCATCAAGTTGGGCTTGAGTGGGAGAAGCGTGTGGTAAGTTCCCTCGTCTTGGTGTTTCTCCCGCTTTGTGATAGGTTTGTATTCTTGACTTCGCTGTATATGTGTGCTTCTTGCCGGAGGA